>OENG01000033.1:4761776-5361776 GCA_900239735.1 Blumeria hordei DH14 | reverse complement strand
CCTCTTCCTCCACTATGAGAGCTTTGTTGATTTCAGAATCTCTTGGGACTTGGTTACTCAACTTGAGAAAGGTAGGCGTCAAATCTTGGATACTTGATAGTTAAGATAATATATCAATGACTAACAAAGATCCTGTTCTTGATTCTTGAATATCTAGGAAAATACAAGACTGTAGGCTGGAGAGCTTTCAATGCAAAGATACCTCAGCTACTTACACCTCAACACTATCTGCTATAGACTACGGTGATCTAATTCCATCCCGATTCCCGTCAAACTGCAGAGAGTGACCTACAATCTGATTGAAGCTCAGTTAACTGGTAAGAGTACAAAATGCCATCCCGAATCATCTAGAAACTAATTGTTAGAATAGCTTAAAATGCCGTCGAAGTAATTAGAACTATTCTAGAGGAATAACAGCTCAAGCTAGGATCAGACTCTACCACAACACCGTGAATCTATCCATGTCATAGCCTTAGAGCCAGGGCCTGGCAGGATCTAATCTCCGCATCAGTCAGTCTGTAACATTACCTTCCCGCAAGTCATACCAAGCTCCTGTGAGGCCCTTAGTAGTTATTCATTCATTAGGAGTTTTTTTCAGCTGAGACCTGGCTATGGCACTGATTCGATTCGGGGGGATTCAGCTCAAGAAATTGGCGTAAAAATTCCTCCACACCATCTGCCTTGGATGCTGGAATACTCCAGTCATCCCCAGGTCCATATCCTTTCCATCGTACCGGATAATGTAGGCTGCCATCAACCCAATGTGAGCTAATTATCAGATATCTTATACTCAGGATCATTGCATTCCGCTTCGACTAAACAAGAAGGTCCTAAGATTAGTACTAGTATCGGATCACTTGCTGCTGGTCTAAGTAAAGTAAAATGGAGTACCGGGCGTATTTTAATGGTTGATAGTTGTTTCACTCTACAAGCATAATTTCTGATAGTTTCTAGAATTTCGAAAGGGCCTCCATTCTTAATGTCTAACTTTCGACAAGGACGTAGTAGTTTTACTTTTCTAAGATTGAACCAAACTATTTCTCCTACACAAAAAAAGTTGATTCCTTTCTGAATTTAATTGACTGATCCTCATACTCAGCAGATTGACGTATAATATTATTTCTTGAAATTAGTGCTACTTGGCAACGAAGTCTATCATCAAGATGGAACGTAAAATGGTGCAAAACTTACTAGCCAGGCTCATGATTACTCACATATTGACCAGCCATACAGTTATCTAATGTTAAGATGTGATATTTTTATTGTGCTACTTGAGTCATAGACAATCTAGCACATTGGGCTCCCATGTAGAGAATGGGGTTGAAGTGCAAGGCATTATCGCAGAGAGGTTTTTGTATTTTTAATCAAGTTTGACACTTCTAGTTTTTTCGCCGGTCATATATGTTGCAACGAACTTTGGGGCTTCATCATCTCGTGTCAAGCCTAAAAAAATTTGTTAGGTCCGTCGTTACACGCTGAGGATATTAATAAAGTATTTTTCTTAAATAATTTAACGTGTTTTCAGCTATCTAGCTATGGCACATGTTGGATGACTCTTGACGTTATAGACACTCATAATTTGCGTATCATCTTCAAATACCACTATGAGGTATGTTTGCTTACACAAATTGTCGATCCTCCGTAAGTACCCACCAAAGGGAAATTTAAAACCTTTGATAATCCAAGTATGCCTTCGTAATCCATACATACCAGCGCCGCGAGAAAAGTAGTTGTGTTTTGCCGGATTCAAACCAGCGGTTTCCTATCTCAAGTGGGATATGTGTCCTCGTTATCCAGAATCTACTCGGGAGACCGGCCCAGATGATGTACCACCGCACCATCAACATTAATTAAGTCATTCGCATCATGGAAAGGGATGATCAAAATGTAAGTTGTAGCCATTGATTCGCTTCATCATGCTGGCGCGATAAATTAGGGTCAATAGATCAGGGAGGACGCAGATAAATCTTCAAAGTAATTGAAAATTGCGAGTCGTCAGATGAGGTTAACACTCCGGTGTTTAGGCCACTTAAGTATTTGGTACATTTTCTTTTAGTGGCTTCCATTCAAAAAGATCGGTCATACACGCGGGTGACATCTTTAAGCATAAGAAAGAATTACGTCTCGGACAGGTAGGCCGGCGAAAGACTGATACGGTTCACACAAATCTTTACCACGTGATATCGCACATAAAAACAATCAAATACCATTGGCTTGCTTGCACAAGTGCTGCACGCCTTGCTATGTATCTAGACGTTAGATGATCCAAAATACAGCAGCTTCAATATGTTGCCTGTGCTCCATGAAACACAATTAACCACCATCAAATTGTGTGGGCAGCATGTTTAATCGCAATTGATTCAGTTCACGGTAAATGTGATTAACAATACCTTCAAGCCATCCTGGCGTAAGGTATCCGCATAGATGAATGACGCTACATCTTTTAAGTCTTTCGCAGGAAATCATGTGCTTTGACCTAACTTTGACTCATCACATTCACATCTGTCAGTTGACGTAGGGTATATTGTTCTCACATATGACCACTGATATCGATTTTTTGTATCTAATACGTGCGCATGCACACTTCTGGCCGATTAGAAAAGCTGTAAACCTGTTACGTGTGGATTATTTTGCTCCATCAGCGTCAAAATGCATAGCCTATAAAATAACCGACCGATTAGCACAGCTCATGGGAATCTGAATCTAATAAAACTGCGCCGTTCGCTTGCCGCTAGTTTGAGGGCGCCGAGGTTTACATCAAGCAGGTCAAAATTTCGCCCCTGCCCAGTTATCCGCACACGAAATATGTGAGTTCGGATTTTGATTTCACTTTTGTGCGATTTTACCACTGGAGATTAGACAACTACAATCATTTGAAGCGAGTTCTAATCGTCGTATCAATCCCAATGGAGGCTCAGCACCAGTTATCTAACTAGTTGTTGAGAGATTAGGGCATTTTTATCCCAAACACAGCCTATTTCCAAGGATGAAACTACGCACGATTGATTAAATGTAAAGAAATTAGTAAAAATATTTTAGATTTTTGAGTAGTGAGTGGTTTTCCAAAAATAAAGTGACCATTCATATATGTCGTTGATTTTTATTCCGGCATCATTCGAACTACGACTACAGATCGGTAGACACAAATGAAGAATAAGCTATGCATGCGAAATTCGGGAACTACCAAATTTCCATCTATTACTTTTGGAAAAAATGACCTAGGATGGTGCTGGCATGAGCTCTTGGGCGGAAACTTGGCATACTGTTATTCTGCAAGCGTTGCAGGTCGAGAAAAAAAAACTACCAAGGAGATTTCGTGAGTTGTGTAAAGCACAATATTAATAGAATGAACAGACAAAAGTATTTAAGCCCTCGTCCAAAGGTTACTAGGGTGTCGTAGATCATCGCCGGATTTACAATGCTTTAAAAATGCTGCAGTTATTTCCGCAGTTAAAGAGGGGAGGTTGTTTTAGATAATAACTTGATAAGGATGTGAATGTGGGCGGAGTTCTGGGAGTAAGATCCAACCAGAATATATATGTAGACGAAAGGGAAGGGATATTGGAATCGTGGAAAAAACGAAAATTATTCGTGCAATCACCTACAAGTCTTCATATGCAAAACAAGATCAGGTCAATTGATTCAGTTGACTGTATCCTCCTTTAATCCTTCCCCTGCTTATCCTCTCCTTCTCGCAGTCACTCTCTGCTTACACAACTACCCCATCTCCTCTCGTCTGATCACCCCTCCGCACTGCTTTTCCAATCCAACCTCCACCCCCAAGCTCATCTTTCTCGATCTTTTAATTATCCACAGCTTGAGACTTTTCATCCGTATGACCAATCAAGAACAAAGAATAGAGCTAGGATGATCCGAGGGTAGGCTACAAGATTCTACCTCACTGCTACTAAAATAACATTGTCGCTTCAACTGACACTCATCCATCTACGTTACTCCGAGACTCTCAATTTGTTTCGATGATCAAATTGAAAGTCGAACCCATTTTCTTCCACGCCAAAACTTACACAGGCAGTGGAGTTAAACAAGATATCGGCAAGGCAATCATCTGCAGCTAAGCTTCTCAAGTTTTATTTCATTCCGACGTCACGACAGCGTAGAAAGAGCCACCCATTTCATGCCCACATCAAACGTCCTCAAATTTAAATCTGAAGAAAAAACATGAACAGAGTAGAATATAGCATGAACAATGATCAAACTAGCGAGAGACAGAGTGTGAATTACCAGTACCACTGTCAGCAGACTCCAGGACCCTCAGTGCGAGATGGCATGCAATATGATCCCGTTCATGAATCTAGAGAGTGGTTTCAAGGTACTCTAAATGCACCGAACCGAAACCTATACACGTCACAGTCAAGTATATCATTCGGACAACCACAATCATCAATTCCAATTCCAATTCATAATTCATCATATCAATTCTATCAAGAAGAACTGCCTCCAAACTATCACTCGCAGGATCCAAGTTATGCTCATCCGATTACTAGAGTACCCCTTGAAACACCTTGGGGACAGGAATTCCGTGGAATAAGCACCAACCAATACTACAACCAAACGAACAATGCTAGGGTAAACCACTTAAACGAGTCTACGCCGGTTCTCGATAGCCCAACGCAATTCACTAGCTCATCACTATCATCTACTAGCCTATCTAATCCACACATAGCAGACCCAGAAATTCTATCTTCATCTATGATGCGTGTACATGAAGAGTTGCGTACGCCAGAGAGATTGAACATACAGTACTCAGTTAATCTGTTACCAGATTCCAGAAATACAAGTAAGTTAACCTTACTCCGGCGAATATTTTCTATTCTTAACGAATATTTTTGTTTCAGACCAAGTAAGACAGGACAGGAACTTGAGTTATCCAAATGATACACAGACGAACATGACCCTGGAGACGTCTTCACTTCGCCGTCGAAATAGAGATCAGCTTGATGTATCAGGAGATGATGATAATCCCCACAGAAACGTTTATGTTACACTTCCAAGACGACAAAATGCTCTATTTTTAGGTCCAGGTGGCTTGGGAGATGAACGATCACTAGCAGTTATGAGAGGAGCCTTAGCGGCTTGTAAAAGGGTTCCATCCAAAGAGACAATCGCTTCACTTGAAATTGTCAACCTTGATAACCTTAAGGGAACTGATCGTAGTAAGTCGACCATGGCAATTTCTTAAAATCATTTACCCCTAATTTATCAACAAAACTACCTAGATTAG
The DNA here is from genome assembly GCA_900239735.1 of Blumeria hordei DH14. Classification (NCBI taxonomy): domain Eukaryota; kingdom Fungi; phylum Ascomycota; class Leotiomycetes; order Helotiales; family Erysiphaceae; genus Blumeria; species Blumeria hordei. Next base: position 5,356,534 of record OENG01000033.1, on the reverse strand, counting down.
CTAACTTTATGCTAATGATCTCAGCATGTATAATATGTTACAATGAATTCGGCATTGAGAACCCCGAGGGTCAGAGTGAGACTCCCCTTCGCTTACCTGTGTGCAAACATTTATTTGGCGACAAATGTATTCGAAAATGGTTTGAAAATTCTGATAGTTGCCCTTACTGTCGAAGTAAGCTACCCTCTGAATTATCTATGACAAAGACTCTTGGGCTTGAGGCATTTCGGACAGCTCGAGAAAGAGTGAATTCTCTAAACCGAAGAGTCAGGATTGAAAGTGTTGTGTCGTCAAGAAATCACTCTACAGAAAGCTTGGCAATAGCAAGGTTAGTTGAGCCACCGTTGTCCTATACACTACGTAGCATCTTAACCTAACAAGTAAAGATCTTCAAACATGACAGGATCACGAACCACGTTAGAATACGAGCAGACAACTAGTGGAGAACCATCGTGGGGAAATCATCCTTATTTCCGTTCATCTATAGCTGACTCACTAGAAAGAAGGCGTTTAGTCCGAGGTAGAACAAGTAATAATAGAATTTTACATTCAATAGGCCGAACGAATTCTAACGGCTCCGGAAGAGCGGTTGCATTTAACGGGCAGCTTCCCCCATACCTTCAACCAAATAGCCAAGGTACAGGGGTATTTCACATTAACAATACAACTGTATCTACTCCGGAAGAACCAGTGTTTACTTTTAGTTGGGGAGAAGTAAGTGGATCGACTTCCCAAATACCAGCTCAAAATTGGCGGCCCAATATATCTGGAGCAACACGTTCAACTTCACCCGAAATCGGGCCTTCTTTTGGGAGTTCAGGATCTAGTGTAGTTGAGGCAACGAGAATGAGTCAGCTAGAACGTCTCAATGAGGTGAGAAATGAGATGCGACGTAGTCTTGACGACGTCTCAAATTCACTACTATCCGATTTAAACACAAACTCTGCGCTTCCCCGCGAACAAGTAGAAACCGACTCTCATTTTCTAGACCAGAACTCAATACAGAATACTACTCGAACTTTTCCACCCATATCATTGGGTCCAGTCGCGGACAGTAGTAACCAATCAGACCATTCATCGACGTCTATTGCGCAATCTCTTCAAAGCCATAACGCTGAGAATATAGAAGCTTCGTTCATAAATACTGGGCATCACCCCTTGACTCGATGGTCGAGGTAGATGAGTCGCATGATCGCTCGCAACCTTATTACCCAATAAACAAGACTAATGAATTTTTATGCCACTGAATATGGAGTGGTATAGCTTGTTTCGGTTTAGTTTTTACAAAATAAAATAGAACATTCTTTGTCGAAATGATGAAACTAGCGCTGGATTATGCTGAAGGTCACTTATCCTGGGGAGTTAGGTAGTAAATGGCGAGGCGTCATAGGACATTGGTGTTAGAAAGTTGAATTCTGAGTCTAAACAAATTTTTACTCGTTATATTTCCATGAAATTTATTTGATAAACGGGGGACTAAAGTATTACGGCTTAGGAAATTGTTGTGACCAGACACAAACCATAAAAAGCCGAAAATCTTAAAAAATCCAACCTTGCCAGATCCCAGCGTCGAAGGAAAAGGGCACATTAATTGGGCTAATATAAGATCTATCTTAATTGACACTGACTGATCGAAGGAAGTAGATTCCGCGATAGTTTCTTGCGAAAAACTGATAATAATATTGGTAAAAACAATTACTAAAAGATAAGTAGAAATAACACGTTTGCTGGTGATACATGTTGATTCGAGTCCATTGTTCAAGCGCGACGCCACGGCTTAACATAGATAATTCATTATCGCCCAGAGTACCAGCCATTTGGCCCTGTTGGATCTAGGAGCTCTGCCAAGAATTCTTGTCTACGGGATAAACCCATGGATTATCTCGCTTGAAACTTGAAACTGAAATGTAATGCCAGAAGATGAGACTTGCAAGTAATAGGGGATTGTTAAATTATCCACTTGCTACCACCGCTCGATCCCATTAATGGACACTCCAATAAAATTGACATCTACGCCATCTAAGGGAGCGATAATTTTTAAGTACGTCTTGCATCACATATTTGGATATCTCAGGAAAAAGTTTATGCAGATAGAAGCGAATAAGATTCGCGGGGAGAATTAATTCACCCAGTAATCAGAATTGTAATGATCCAAGTCTGCGCAAGGAAGCAAGGGCTTCATAGATAAGGCTCAATGATTATATTACATTAAAATATTGTTGCAAGCTCAGATTAATGCTTGGCTCAAATGTGAGTCGTTCTAAATAGCAGGAGCTTAACGATCTAATAATATTGATACGCATTACATGGGTGGATCAGACATTCAATGGGCAATACTGTAGAGCAAATTGGACGTGTATATAACCAGGTGCATTTACTCCCTTTGGAGATCATGCGTTCATCTTAAGATACCCATTTATCCTTAGATAGTCTAAATACACAAGGATCACCACCAGAATATTCAACCCAAATACTTCTTTACATATACTGTCCTACCACAATAGTTATCCACTTAACCTCGTAATGTAAACAGAGATATCTTCTATGTTACACGAGCTTGAGCCTCAGCAAAGACACAAAAGATTCAAGATTAACCGCTTTTAAAAAATTCTGACAACATAAAATAATCTGTGCTTAGTGAGACTTTTAGCCAATCCCTCAAGCAGCAACACTAGAGTTTCTCTCAGTCCAATGGTAGGCGGAAAAAGTAAAGACAAAGATGTTGTTTGTCATTACATAGATCTTGGCACAATTTAGGGGTACAAGGCTGAATAGTCAGCCTCGTGTAATTTTATCATAGACGTATCACTACTGTAGTTTTAAACAAGAACGTATAATTATCCCAACGTACATTGTTATCTGATCAGATATTGAGACATAGCCTATCCAACAAAAGAAGACTTGAGTTATTTAAAGTAGCTATTTGATAAGTTCTGTCTCATCGGGTTTTTACATCAAACTAGTAGGCTCTTTTATTTTAGTTTGGTTTTTTTTTCAAGCAGGCTCTATTCAACGATATGGCTACCTATGTTGAGAATACGTTCTACTCTATCATGGACTATCATACGTCGGGAAATTTTTCCACACCGAGACAGTAAATATATAATCATAGGGCTTGTCCCTCATTCTCCATGAGAGCAAAATCTAAAGTCAAACAAATGGAAATGTAAAATGTAGCTAGTATCTTTATAGATTCTAGGAGTCCTCTATATTCATTGACTCAGTTAGGACTATAATACAAATCTAATCTAATCTAAATCTATACTCAGCTTTATTCAAACAATCATTTTTATCATCAGACGCAGGGGTTGTCCTACAAAGCTTTAAGGTCAAAAAGAGAATAAGATGATTTTTAGAGCTGCTGCGAGATATTTTCACGGTCGATGACAATGAATCAGTAAAGAGAGGTACGATTTTGTGTTGTTCTAAATATTTAAAATGTCTTGTCTTGTTCTCCTATCACCCTGTAGAATTCTTAGCTGTAATGTGAATCCCGGCTAGTGCTCTCAAGGTGAGATCATCATGTGATCTCCACATGATGACACACCTACTTTTACAATTTAGATGAACCGACATAGATAAAATTCTCCCAGAGCCTAGTTAAGTCAAATTTTGCAATAAGGAACAAAGTGGCCTGCGAGGCAATAATTCAAAATTCTCCGCCATGTCAAATTTTCACCCCCAGCGAGTTCGATTCCTATCCAAGTCTCACCAAGTTTACAAGTACGGCTTAGTTTATCCTCTTTTCAATGACCACACCTCTCATCAACTATTCTTTGGCCTCAGCTAGCCGCCAAATACACGCCCACGCCGATATTTATACCCGATGGAGGAAGCAAAGCGTGGCGCACGAATCTAAGAGACAGTTATTTGGGATGGACGTGAAAAAGATCAGGGCAAGTTGACAAGATGACACAGAAGAAGGATACAATCTCGACGGGCGTGAGATTTGGAATTTTGACAAGTTTTACGATTTAAGCTTTGTGAGCGCCAAGTCTTCGCTTGCGAGAGTGCAGCGGACACTATAACAACACGCAAACGATGGAAGATGTCGTGGTCCGCCTCCTGGTGGCGTTCTCTGGTATAGTTTGAGTAGCCTGGGCACCTACCCCACTTGGGAAGGAGACACCTCTGATCACATTTAGCGCGGAGGAAATTCAGTGGATGATGAAGGTCTACTGAATGCGCTTTTCACATTAGCAGTAATTTGTCATTCACGTAGTGCAGCATGCAGGGCCAAGGAAATGGAACTAGATAAGTGATAGATTACATACCCCCAATTGCTACATTCACCTGTAGACCACTCCTAAAGGAGACTAGTTAAGGGGCTATATGGAAGTATGTGGGATTGGTTAATCATCATGTAAATAATCTAGAACATAATATCACACAATAAGATACCATTTGCACCCAAACACATTATTGCCATAACCACCCAAGTACAGTCTAAGCCCCCTGAGTAGTCACAACAATTCAATTGAAGATCCCAAGTTTATACGACCATATACACCACCACCCTTCAATAGAAGGCATGTCTGGATAACTCAGGGTTTGAGACGTTCCCCTGGGTGGGTATTCACGGATGAGGGTTGACTTGGGGTGAAGAAAAAGCTACCATAACTTTGCAGTGGTACTTGCAAATGAAATCCGAGGCATGAGTCCTCTTCTTGTATATTGAATCATCTTTTCTGTACATTTCCTCTGATATTGTGTCATAGCTAGATAGCTGAATACGCAATTTAAATCTGACGCCAAAAAAACCACAGCCTGAACTCATCGATCTACATACTCGTACAAGGTCAGCATGCATAGTGATACTAATATAAGCTCATAACCATATTAAAGTCCCTACTTATTGCCGAAAAAAAAGCCTAAAGACGACCCGCGACCCTGTCTTCCAACACTGTTGTTGACGGGGAATTATCCGAGAACACCAAACTGAGGTTACTGAGTATGAATGTTCTACGACAAAATCAAAGCCTGCGAGAGAATATGGGAGACATGCTGGGCCATGAAGACTTGGGAAGTGTTTGAAATGAAAGACTCAAGATTGCTACGGTATCACCTAGAAGATTAGCAGGGGCAATTAACCCTACAAAATTCTTATAAATTTCTCGGGAGCTAAGTGTTGAATTTTAGACTTACCAGACCGAATTGCACTCAATGCGGAGTAGACGAAGACTACTCATCTTTGATCACTACCAGCTTTGGTGAGGTCTCGACTGGTGGTAATCTCAGTGGTGGAAATGTTGTTTCATCACGTAAGCAGAACAGAGTGTGATGTGCAAGAAGCATAAATGTTACATTATGTGTTGTTAACTACTTAAATACAGTTTATGACGTGATAGATCACGTGATATATGGGGCATCCATTACAGAGTGTTTCTACCTAAGCGAGGTAAAACATGGATAGATTATGATTATTGGTAGATGAACATCTAAAATGTTTTTTGAACACTTTCATAAAATAAGTCCTACAAACGAAAATCACACTGATCCTAGCCTTTTGCCTCTGATCCTGAAATCTCCAAGGTCTTACAACCCCTATAGTATTGACTTGACCGTCGACGCTCACTTCTAACACTCCAAATACCTCAAGAACTTTAATACTAAGTAGTGGCTGGGCCTTGATTTAAATTTGCTAGACTCTTTTGGGGCGCTAGCTTGCCGGGTAGTCTTTACAGACTGAGCCAACCGGCACTCGACCCTGTAGTCTAGTTTTATACGCCGGCACGACGTCAAGTAAGTAGAAAAACAACTGCTACTATCCTTTGCGTAGAATATTCCGCAGAAAACGTGGTTTAACTCTACAAGTACATTTTGGGATAAATGACAATCCGTCACGGATACTGCATCTGAGACTTTTTTCTGTTAACAAAAGAAATTTAGAAAATTGTTCAAGGTGTGGCCAGGGTCAGAGAGGACCTCAAAGTGCTAGGTAGTCATCGACTAAAGTAGTGCAATAAATACAAAGATACCATCGTATCAGTATCAGAAAAGTCGTCGGATGGATTCTGCCCCATGAATAATTAAGAAATGGTGATGGGATGATAGGTAGTGCTTCGACCCTATAATCCGACCTGATCGCGGTTAGCTTCATGATAACGGTGCCAGAGTATATGCTAAAATATATAGACGATATAGACCGCAAGAATGGTTGTAATTCATTCATTCATTTCTCTAGTTTAACGTCCTATGCGGTATATATATACAGAACCATGAAGACGGTAAGCCGCTTTGGTAAGGGAAGAAGTTTTCAACAAATAAACCCCGATGTCCTGCCACTCTGAGCCGACCCGGCTTAACGCTGAGGCCGTTCCTTTCAACCACAATTATATATAAACTTTCCTCAGGATTCGTTAACTCCCCTTCAATCAGATTAACTTTATGAAAAATTAAAAACAGAAGGCGCCTCCTCACTCGGCGTTGGATGTCGAAGTGTCTGAAGAGTTGGCCCTGATGATGGTACTGCTGTTGCGGGGATTGTTGGTGCCGCGGGGGCTTCGTCTACCTTGCGTGGTCGTTCTGGCCCTCTTCTGAGTCCTTCTGCCTTTTTACTGGTGACAAAAGTGAATCCCTGATCATCAGTCGTTCCGACTGTTCGCATCGGCGCCATGGTTGGTTTTTCGTTCCATATTTCCACCGTTCTCGACAACAGCTTCGTCCGAGCCTTCTCCACACTTCGCTTGTAGACTTGGTAAGTCCGGCATGCTGCTTTCTACCACGAACGATTTTCCTTGCCGCAGTTCGCACAAGAAACCCTTTTCCTCGGACAGTCCCGAATTTGGTGAGCGCCAGCGCACTCGCCGCACCAGGCTGCTTTTCCACACGGTGCCTGGGTATGTTCCCACTGGCTGCAGCTATAACACTGCTTTGGCTGGGACCGTGGTGACCACAACTGCACGATGAAGAGCATGGCGTTCATAACAAGGACGTTGCGAACCACTTTCGTCTGCATTGCCTCCGATGGGACACTAACCACAATTGATCCTTGAGTGCGGCCATTTTTCTTTGACCGCTGGTGTTTCCTCCGTCGTGTAACCACCTTATGTGACTTATGACTAAGCCTGGAATCCGTGCCTTTGTAGCCGTCTCTAACTCCCTGATGATGGCAAAATTGTTGGCATCTCTGCCCCCTTCAATTCGTGTCCGCAATGGGACACCGTTGACCTCTAGTGGAAAATCTTGCCGCAGAATTTTGAATTCCATTGGTTGCCGCATGTTTAGCGCCGTTGGTTCTTATTTGTACCGCTGTTTTTGTCATTTGAGGAGCCATGGCTGACGCGTAACTCCTTGGTGGCGGCGCGCCCGAAACCACTGCTGTAGCAGCTTTTCGAGCGGGATTTGCGAGGCTCTATTTGATAATTTACTCTAGCACTATCATCCTCTCTTCGATGGGAGACTTCTTCAGGGAAATTTCAGTCCAGGCCCTTTTCTATGCATTGAAGGCCATCACAGCCTCGTTCACGTCCTCCATTGAGGGTTAGTCCTCCTCATCCATCTCTCCCATCACTGTTAGTCTAACCTGTTTAAGTAGTTTCCCCAGGATTTCAAGGTTTCTATCCTTTGGAGCTGTCTGCGCTCCGCTGCCGTTATTTGTTGAGGCCATTGTCACATTTTGCGACGCGTCGAAACCGCTGGATTTACCCACACCAACACACACACTCGCCATATTGGGGCACGGAAGGCAAAAAGAAGGCGGGAGGGTAATAAAATTAAAAAACTAAGATTCACGATGTCAAATTGATGATACGAGCAGCGTGGAAAGCTGCGCATCTTTCTGACAAAGATATTGTTTTGAATGGTTGTAATTCCTGCCATAAGTGTTTTTTCTCGTCTCTTTTTATATTATATACTACATTTCCTGTTTGTGGTAAATATTGAAGATTTTTGTTTTCGTCGTTAATTTATGTTCCAGGAATTTACGTCAGATTCGCATGTGGTGCAAGATCGACATAACCCGAGAGAGTTTGGGCCATGGTGGTGGACTGGGAACATACGGCTTCCCGGGTTCCACCAAATCAATTTAAGAAACCACTACTTTCGTCGCATTTCAGCCAAGTGCACTCTGAAAATTAAGCAAATTAATTTTGTAAAAACGTTGGAAGATGTCTGAAGCTGTGAGACAACCTATCAATCAAGCCCGTCTTGAAGCCTATCTGTCTAAAAATTTACCTGAAGTTACAACACCGATACATATCAAACAGGTAACCTTAAAGCTCAATTATGCCATATCAGACTGTTCTTTAATATCCAATTTCAGTTTAAATTTGGTCAGTCGAATCCTACTTATCAGTTGATGGCTAGAAGTGGGATAAAGTATGTATTGCGCAAGAAGCCGCCAGGACAGCTAGTATCAAATACGGCCCATCAAGTGAAGAGAGAGTATCAGGTCTTACACGCTCTTCAAAACACAGACGTGCCGGTCCCAAAGGTTTATTGTTATTGCGATGACGAGAGAGTTCTAGGAACACCATTCTATGTCATGGAATATCTGGATGGAAGAATCATGGAAGATCCTGGATTATCAAACTTGAAATCAAGCGAGAGGCATGAAATGTGGTATGATGCTTTTCGTTCGCTATCGAAGCTTCATCGCATTAATGTGGTTGACGTTGGTCTGCAGGATTTCGGCAAACCATCCGGATTCTTTGACCGCCAGATCAAAACCTTAACCACCATTAGTCAAGCTCAAGCGAAAGTCCAAGATGAAGAGACAAAAGAAATTGTTGGCAGCATACCTCATTTACATGAAATGCTCAGTTATTTTAGCGACAAAGTGACTCAACCACGAGATAGGAACACTCTAATACACGGGGACTTCAAGATCGATAATCTTGTCTTCCACAGAACAGAACCCAGAGTCATAGGCATTCTTGAGTGAGTTATCCACTCTATCTTATGTTAGGTCTCAAGTAGTTATTGATTTGGAGCAGTTGGGAAATGTCGACTTTGGGTCATCCACTATCAGATCTAGTCAACCTCATCGCGCCCTATACATTTGGTAATCAAATAAGCTGTAAAGTTCTCCCATCTTTTACGACTGATGCATTACTCGGCTTGCCCTCGCTTGAAGAACTCATAAAATATTTTACAACTTTGACTGGCTGGGATCCGACGCTTGACTTAATGTGGGGAGTAGCCTTTGGGCGCTTCCGGACGACAGTCATCCTCCAAGGGATCGCATCAAGGTATCTACTTGGGCAAGCCACCAGTCTTCAGGCCCAAGAAAATGCTCGAGCGAGACATGTCCTAGCCGATATTACTTGGGAACAGATACTAGCGAACAAAAGCATCAACATTAAATCGAGTTTGTAGAGCAACTATCCATAAGACATTAGCTCTTCTATTCCGTAAAACTTGTTCCAGGATGTAGTAGAACCTAATATGAGTCATTGGGCTTTTAGCGTTACTTTTGCTAATCTTAATGGAGTTGATTCAGGGGGTTTTCAAGGTACAGATTTATCCCGTCACATTATTTCATCTTTATCATTCTATATGTTGTCGACTCAGTGTTAGCAAGGATCTCAAACTTCTACTCTTTTGCGAATCTCGGAAAGGATTAGCGCTGTTAACAAGATAGCCGCGATTAATTAAATGAGGTCTGTATTTGATTTCATCACCTTGATTCGGCGCCCTATGGGCCCATGCAAGTAACTCTGAACTGTAATATTTGTGTGGGAGGAGTATTTTGGGTGAAATCCCAAGCTCTTTCTGTTTGTTACCTTTGATTTTCATATTTATCCTTAGGAAGTGCAGTAACATTAAAGTGCCATCAATGATAGCCAATTACACCCTCTCTATGGATCCCAAGAATTAACCGCCTTGCCTCTTTCCCTCAGCAGCATTTAGACCACCTCAATAATCTGGAATTTCTCTATTCAACTACGAACTAAGATTCATTATTTAACTCTTTTGATGTGAGCCGGATTAGTTATCGTGTCTTCGAAGGAGCGATCCTTAAATTATCTCCGCATCACTCTCCTATCACTTGACCATCGATTGCAGAACATGATCATGCACTTGGGATTCCATGGTCGATAGCCACATAGACAGGTTGGGCTAAAAACTCTTGTACTTTTCTTCCATGTAAGTACGAGTTAAGTCTCATGGGTTCGCTTCGAATATACATTACACACTACTCTGGACCCTTATCAGATCTTTTGAAAAAAGATGGCGAGCCCTGTGGAGATGCTGAGGAAAAAATCGAGTGAGCCCATACTTCGTCGATGGCCGGCCGAAGCCAGTCTTTCTAGCACAAGGGTCAAAAAACTAAGTGAATGATTGACTTGTTAGTCCCGTAGGAACAAGTCAGAAGGGCACCATTATAATGAAACCTTTCGTGATAAGCTCGAAAGTCACCGAATCCAGTGCGAAATTGGATGAAATACCCGAAATATCGGAGAGGGAGTCGCATTTCCCCAGGAGGCTTCTTGGGAAGCGGCATCCCTGCAAGAATACACACTTATTTGTAATAATCTTGATTTGATTTCAATATCATGATCTAGCGCCCTGTAGGTCCATGCAGGTGGCTATAAGACTATCTCTAAATTAGCATGAGGAACCTCTCGGTGAGAATCTCCCCAGCTATTTTATTTTTTTTCTTGAAATTGCACTGTATCCTTGAGGGAGCACAATTACAATCTTATGCTGTCTATGTGTGCCAATCACGTTCCTTCTATCAACCCCAACTTTGTACATGTTCCGTGTCGTTCCCTAATCAGCATTTCGACTGCATTTGTCATGCGGAATTGTTCTATCCGACCATGACTAAGAATCCATTGCCTAATTCTTTTAATATCGTCAGGATTGTCTATCATGGCTTCAAAGGAGCGTTTTCGGGCTTTTGTCCAGATATCACCCCTACCATTTGACCACTTTGGACAGGACGAGATCATATGCCTGGGATTTTGTGGTTGGTAGCCTCACGGACAGGATGGAAGTTAAACTCCCGGTCCTTTTCTTCTATGTGAAAACGAGTTGGGCCCTTGTTTATTTACTTATAACAGTTAATGTCGTGCCCGCGCACTGCGCGTGAGCTCCTCAAGTGCCGGTTAGCTCAGTCTAAATAAAACTTCCCGGCGTGTTGGCGCCTGAACAAACCCGACAAAGCAAATGAAAGCCAGGATCTTATCATCCTGTGCTTGAAGATTAAATTATACATGGTTACCGGTCTCCCTCTAACTCTCATGCTTTCAGATTGTATTGAATGAAGAAAAGATTAAATAAACAATATGGAAGGGGGAACTTAGTTGAATCACATGACTCTCTTTCGGTCAGGCTTGTTGTGCTTTTCCAAAGTAATTTGTGACCCGCATCCAGCTATTAAATGCGTGAACTCCCTCAGCGGAAGCGGGAGCCCAAGATATGTAGGGACTAGGATTCTGCGCTCTGTGGAGTCGTGCCTGGTATTGCCTGAGGTTGCAATAGAAGAAGTGGTTGGGGGACTTTTCTTCTCCGCATGAGCAGGTTAGAATGGCGATTTTGTGCTAAAAGCGTCGGTGGTAGTCTGCGAAATCGCCATGTCCAGACCGTGCAGCAAATAGATATCCTTATGTGCATCGCCCTAGACAGACGAGCTCGACACTAATCTTAGTATTAGGACTAATTCCTAATTCTTTACATCTAGATGGAGAATTTTCTTCTGGGCTTTTGTTATTTGTAATAATTAATATCGTGCCCAGGTACAACACGTGAGTCCTTCAAGTACCGGTTAGCCCAGTCACAATGAAGCTTGGCAAAGTGCTGCCGCTTAAGCACATCCACATAGCAATTGATGTGATGTTTTTATTGTACTACTTGAGTCAAAGACTATCTAGCACATTGGGCTCCTCTCTGACCCAGGTCACATCTTGTACAGTGCTCCTTGCTTCTTGTGTTCCTTGAAAGCCCATTGACAGATTACCCGTGATGGACAGCCGTTCAGCTCAGTATTTGCCCGTGGAATTTACCCACAATTTCCATGGAACATTCTACCCAAAAAAATAAAAATGGTAGCAATGGAAACTGCATGCGTGGGAAAAAGTCTCAAAGAACCTGCTGCCGCAGCCAGGCGAGGCCTAGACACCGGGACCACATTAGGTGCGTATATCCATCTATATCTCCCTTCCTTGTAACATTAGAGGCCATCTTGATCCGATCCACCATTCCCGTAACGGGTACTGGATACGCTCCGGAAACTCATCGGATGACTTTCCCTCAATGATCAAGGGTCGATGATGGGAAGGGCTTCGATCTTACCATCTGATCTGATTGTAGTGAGCTTCATGATAATAGTAATAGGGGATGTGCTTAGGACTGAAGACGATGCAGACAGCGAAAGCGATTGGGGATCTTCATAGAAATGACGACTTTGTCACTCAATCTCGGCTCTGCAGACTATACAGTGAGAGCTAGAGGCTCGCAGGGGATATTACTGACAGGTATTGAGAATAGTCCCCCACCACAAAGCAAATAAAGACCAGCATCTTGCTGACCTGCGCAGAAACATTAAATTTTACACAACTTTTGACTTCTGGTTGAATCTCATGATGTACAGGTGATATTAAAATAAGATATAAGAAGGAGACTTGTTACATCAACTCGAGGCTCTCTAACCATGTATTACATGGTATTGGTTCAATCAGGTTTGCTGTTATGCCCTTCAAAAGAGTTTTGTGGCATACACTCGGCTATTAAACTCATGCACTCCCTATGTTGAATCAAGAGTCCAAGAAATGTTGGGAGTGAAATTATATGTTCCATGGCTCTAAGCCTAGCAATGTTCAAGGTCGCAATAGAAAAATTGACTGTGGGATCTCTTCTCCACATGCGCAGGTTAAGGTGGCGTTAATGTCCTGGAAGAAAGGGCTACATTTGTTTATGGAGTCATTGATTTTGCCAAATTTTCACCATATCACTTGAAAAAAATACATTTTCATTATTTGTGCAAGAGTTTGAAGCTAGGGGTTTCAATAGCAGAAGCATTGTGAGAAGAAGCAAGGCATTACTGGAGAGAATCCTGTGATAGGAGGAGAAGTTCAGTTAAATGGAAATTACCCATACTCTATAGAAGCTATTGAAGCATATCACGAAGTGGGGGATGTTAGGAGGGGTAAGGCCAGCACACTTGTGGTATGATTTATGAATTTCAGTCGAACTTATCTATTTATCAAAACAAGCATGACAGTATCGCTACATGACTGATAGATGTAAGCAACTTGGCTCCTGTAATACAACAAGCAGCCGCAAAGACGGTTTAGACATAAGTCATAGTTCTATCTCCACAATTACACATGTCATTTTGCATGGTATTTACATGCTCTCAATGAGTTCTGTTATGTGATCAATTGGATCTATTAGCGGCCAGAACCTCAAAATACAGATTCAAGCGGAGATAAACGTGAGACAGCGGTCATGTCGAATCAAAATTTTCAGGCTGTTAGAAATCTAGACGGGAGTTTCCATTCTCCATTAGTGCAGTGTGTCATGCGCAAATTAGATTTCCAGGCTCTAGAAAAAGTGTCGTATCATTATTGCCTCTGGCTTTGGCGGTGCGTAAGATTCGACCCCAAGCATAATCTAATCTGGTTAAAATGCACAATTTTATTATTCGCCGAGGCGTAAGGACTTAAAATTACAGAGCCATGTGAAATTTCTGACACAATGGGCTAAATAAGCTCGAAATTATCACCAAGCTGATACTTCATAATTTTCCTAGACAGATGAGCACAGTTAAATGATTTGCGCTTGGGGTTTTACCTCTGAGAAATAAGTAGTAACAACCGTTCGATCAGCAAACTTTCTTCCGGCAAGTGATCGTAAGGCTTTGGCCGCTGATTCGGAAGTGTCAAATTTTACAAAAATTTTACCCACTCCATTAGATTGACGACTTCCTCCAGTCGGTCTTGGCACTTTCATGTCCAGCACTTTGCCGAACTTTTCACACTCCTCTTTGACGTCTTCACAAATTTCTGTTTTTTACACGTGAGTAAGACCTTCATTTAAAAATAAAAGCCACTCACCATCATAATCATCGTTGTCAATTAGTTCTTCGGGGGTAACCATATTGAGCAGCTGTAATACACGGCCTTCTTCTAAGCCCGTGGATGTTGTTCCAGCTAGCATAGACATCGCATTGACCCCCATTTCGAGACCGGATACTTGAGTGTGTCCAATACTTGCCTTCTGAACTCTCAAGTGTTTGTCACCTAGCTCCATTCCATTGAGGCCCTCGACAGCAATATCTGTGGCTGAGGGGTCTGTATACTCACAGAAAGCAATTCCCTCCCGATAGTTAGTTCATTACTTAAAACAATTAGACGTACGTTATGGCAGATTGACTTACTCGTGATTCTTCTGTGCTACTGTCTTTTACCAGCACGAATGCCTTGAGGTCTCCGAATGATACTAGAAGCTCAGTGACTTGGTCGTCTGTCAAGTAAAGTGGAATATTAGATATACAAATCTTGTTCTGTGTATCTACTACAATGTTAGACACAACGCCGGATTCATAAGGCGTTTCATCTGTTATGGCTGGGACAATGTAGTCTTTTGGCCGGCGGATAGAAAGACCTTTCGCCTGGTTGGTGGATTTGCCATTCATATTTTCCTCCTCCATGGTAATTCCATCAAGGGCAAGGGCCATAGTTGCGTCGGTCGGTTGCTTAAACTCTATCAATGCAAAGCTTTTATCTTTTGACATTTGTGCCGAGATACATGGATCAGATCCTTCTATCACGTTTAAGCCGTTGAGCTGGAGGTTAAAAAAGCTGATAATGGTCTCCTCACTAATCGTCGGAGGAACATCATGAACAAGTAGGCGCTTAGCTTGGCGCGAGTTTGAAGGCTTGAGAGCAGCATTTGTAATAGAGCCACTAGGTTGCGCCATAAAAGCTTGTAGCTTGCTTGGATCCATAGGCTGTTGACGGGGAGCTCCAGGTAGTGGAAACATACCGGAAAGCTTTGCCTGCTCAGCTGTCACGTTTTCGTATCCCGGGGGTTTGATATCCCATTGCGTTAGACGTCTCTTTCGTTCCAATATTGGGACCACATCAGTCAAATCGGGAGTAGGTTCCTTCTTTTTGGGTGGGGGGGAAGCAGATTTTCTTCGATCCCGTCCTTGTTGTGCGGCAAAGCCGTCGTCGCCGCGATCCTGCCTTGCACTTCGTCGACCAGCTCCACCACTTCCTCCACTACCACCACCACTACCGCTGCCTGCTGCTCTTCGGTCATCAAATAGATCTCTATTTTCTCTTCGAACGGGCCGTTCGTCGTCATCACGTCTAGTGTCGCGCCGTGAAGAGCCCCGATCTCTCTCCCATTCCCTATCGCCGCCACCTCTCCTGTTTCTTCCCGAGTATCTATCTTCACGTTCACGTTCTCTATAGTCGCGACTAGTGGAGTATGAGTCTATGTCACCCTCTCGACGTGACTGACGCGAGCCTCGGTGGCCAGGGGAGCGAGAGCGTCGTCTATCTCTGTCCCCGACCCGATCATCACGCGATGACTGTTTTGGTTAGAAATATCTCAAAGATGAAGCTTTGAGCTTACGGGATAATCTCTCGAAGAGCCATGACGACCGGAATCTATTGATGGTAGATTGTCAGCATTATACTCCAATTGAATGACCAAAGTTGACCTCAGAAAAAGAGGTGGGAGTGCCATACCTCGAGATGTTATATAGCTATCACCGTTCATATCTTGTAAATCTGATTATGATGTAATTTGGTTGGACTCTAGATATGCACACACATACAAGTAATGTCGCGGTAGTCTACGTCTAATTTTTGTCCAGGTCTCGACTAGAACACAGATCCCTGTAAGCACGCCCTGACCATCAGGACGTTTCTGGTCGTGCCGAGCAGATGCTTCAACATGGCATCCTTATCGAAGTGGCGCAAGATACCAATTACTCCGGCAGAAATTTGCATAGATACTATCTTACGTTGTGGCCAATCATTTCGATGGGTTAAGACGGAGAATAACGAGTGGTGAGGATCTCAAGCTTAAAGCATGTGGCCTTGTTAACCATCAACCAGGAACTGTGTACTTAGTGGAAGAATTGTATCTCTTAAGCAAGACGAAACACATCTACATTATCGAGCGACGTGGCCCAGATCCTCCTCTATTGATTGCGTGCCTTCTGCCAATACATTAACCAATGAGGAATCCTCCATTGAAGAAGACGATACCAGAGCACTCCTTGAAAATTATTTAAACCTGAAGCCAAAACTCACTTCTCTCTACGAAAAATGGTCTTTGGCAGACTCAAATTTCAAAGAAAAAGCTCCAAGGGCTTCTGGAATACGTCTACTGAAACAGGATGCGTGGGAGGCGCTTGTAGGATTTATCTGTAGCAGCAACAACAATATCATTCGGATCTCAAAAATGGTAAAACAACAGCGCCATAAGTCAAATCAATCTAACTCAGATTTAGATAAGAAGCCTTTGTTCTCATTATGGTCCATTTATTGGTCAAATCGGAGATCGGGAATTCCATGATTTTCCAACTCCTGAGACACTAGCAAAAACGGATGTGGAATCAAAATTGAAGGCTTTAGGATTCGGATATCGTGCAAAATACATTGTTAAAACTGCGATAGTAGTATCTAAAGAAATGCCTCCAGGATGGCTTGAAAGTTTAGGCAACCAAGACCCATTTTTTGAAGGCGATAATGATAAACCTTTTCCTCCAACCGGCAGGGAGAAATACCGCTATGCCCACGACCAACTCTTACAACTAGTGGGAGTTGGGCCAAAGGTAGCAGACTGCGTTTGCTTGATGGGCCTTGGCTGGGATGAAGCAATTCCTGTTGATACACACGTCTGGCAGATTGCTCAGCGCGATTATAAATTTGGAAAAGGCAAACACAAGACCCTTTCAAAATCCACTTATGACGCAATTGGAAATCATTTCCGGCAGCTGTGGGGAGGCCAAGCAGGCTGGGCACATTCTGTCCTCTTCACAGCTGATTTAAGGGTTTTTTCAGGGAAACCTCTACAGGAGCTCAATTTTCACATAATCACAAAGAGACCTACGGAGGAGGAAGCAGGGCAGTTAAAGAAAGTTCCAAAGATGTTACTGAAACGCGAAGATTCTGAAGATAACGACATGGACAGAAATATAAAAAATGATGAAAATTCAAGTAAGGTCATATTAATTACTCAATTAGCAGCAACGAAATCCAACATTCCAAAATGAGGTTTTGGTTTACTCGATCAGTATGTTCACTTATCTTCTATCAGCGCTGCAGAGCTTCATAAAATCGTAGCGGCTTTGAGTTATCGTTTATTACAATTTTTACTTACGATGGAACTCTCTAACAATTATCTACTAAGCCTTATTATCGTAGATTTCAGAAATGAAAGATCGAAACTCAGGCTTCCAAAATTATTTCCAAGGCAAACTCTAAAAATATTGGTGACAATTAGCAGCCCCCAAAAATTTAGACACGGGAGTCATTCTAGAGTTTTCGAAAAAGATAAGAGCAATTTTCCTTCGTTAAGGATACAACAATTACTCGGCGTAAGAGAATAAGGCGACATTTTCGAGACTCTTAGCTGGTACGAAACAGTTTGAAAAGAGGCGCACCGAAATTCGACATTGGTAGAAGAGAAGTAACCTGCCTCAGATACCGCTACCAATATGAATGGCTAAGGAAATGCGCGACAGGAAATCTCAAACATAAGCAGAAGCACCTTAGCAAATGTTGATAAATGGTGACCACACCAGCTTCCAAAACAACATTGAAAAAAATTCTGGAAGTGGAAAAAAAGCTGCACAATTAGCTGCTTCAAAATGAAAACTTTAACAAACAAAAAGCACTAGCTGACAGTCAAAATTTGAAGCTATCACATAAAGGCTTTGGAATTTTTAGCATCTCTCTAACACGCTGGTCCTTAAAATTCTTAGACAGACTTGTCGACGGGCTTACCTAGGCTAAGAGTAAAACCCCTCACGTCTGTTTTTCTGGCCATTGTCACATGATTCATGCAAATTCTAATAACCTAATATGATCGTAGAATTATCGACAGATTAATATGTCAGGCGAGTAACTATCTCACTAGCCTCAAGAAAAATTTGGAGTCTCGGGTGATATTCTTGCGAAAAATATGAACCATATACTCGATTCAGTTATTATAGACAAGTGCTGCCTAGTTTGGAGATGTGATATTGGCTACAGCGTGTATGAATTTTATCTTGTGTCAGATATCCATTTCAGTATATTACCACCTTATGTCAGTTACAAGTTTATATTCGCTGAAAGGTATTATGTAAAAGAAAATAGGAGGCATAGTAGTCACACCCTTAAGGCTTAATGCTTGCAACCACCGGGCAAGTGTCGGACTTTAAGCATGAAGTACCTACACGTGACGTGAATTACAAACAACTCTTGGCATTACTCAAAGAATATTCGTGTCCCATGAATATTCAGCTCGCTGTAGTTTGTTAATTTATTTTATTGTCCTGTGTGAGTCTATGAATATATAGGACATACAGGTTCTCTCTGCCTCTAGGCCAAGGATACCTGTGCTAGTAGTTTACCCCCTCCTATGCATCCCATACAGCTCCCCTCAAACAGTACCACCCCTCACAAGCCCTTATTCGATCAAGCACTTAAAGCCCTTCGCCCTTCATTATCTCTCCTCTCCGGCCAACAAAACGATGGCCATTTGCGGGTGTACGGCAGCCGGGAAAAATCGCAAAAGCCACTGGGTGCTGAGCTCTCCTATTACCGACATTAGGACTAGATCCGAAGACATAGTGACCCTTCTGAATCGTTCGAAGAGGCCGGCCAGCTGGGCGCTGCGAACTTGTGGGCACCTCGGGAAATCCACCCTCTGCTTTTCTAGCCTCCTTCCAACTCCTTCCCGAAGGTCGTGCTAAAATGTCAGAAAAGTCTTGACAGAGCGTGATTGCTGTGTGTTAACTTAGCCCGACTCCTTTTGTACCATCCAGGGCGCTGTGGAGTGCCGTTGACTCATCGACAAAAAAAGCCCTCCAGGCTAATTAGCCGAAATCTCGATCTTGTCGCCCATAAACGTTCCAAAGTTGAAAATCCCTCGAAAATGTCAGTCCGAGCATGGTCTTCAGAGAACTCTTCTTCTCCTCACTCCACATCTCAGCTGCCTGTCTTTCCTCAAGATGTAGAGCCCCATTAAAGCATCAGTCCCCCACAAACCATGACCCGAGCTTTGTATATTATGACTTGGTTTCCTCCTTGCGGGTATACGTAGCGTCGTAAACTTGGAGTGAGTGATGGCCGGTAATTAATGGGCAAGCTCCTGTTTGCAATTGGAGCAAGTTCTTTATTGGATGTTGAGACGAGATGATGCGTGGTTAGAAAGAGATTGAGGACTCAGATGAGAATGGTAAGAAAGGCATTTTCGAGATGTCTTCAAATGGAGACATGCTTGAGGTTGCTTTCGACTTCAATTCGGATGCGATTCTTCTTGGCTATCCTAGATATGCAGAGCATACTGAGCGATTACACCGGCACCACTGGAAGTTGAAGAATTCGTCTTTGCCGGCTAAAATAAATTGTAGTTGGTTAGATACCAAGAATCAACTTATAACATTATACATGTCATACACATTTTCTACATCTCACTAAATGGGAGATGAATCTTTATTAAACATTCAGATAGGAGTTATCTGTTTGATACCTAACGCCAGAGATCAGATCTCGGGTAGCCTCTAACCGGATTTTGAGTACCCCCAATTATTCAGGCAAAACTTTGACCGAATTCTAACAACGCAAGCCTTCTGTCTACACAACACGCCCTTGCAGTTAGAACGAACCGTTGCCATCCACAATGATACAACTAAAGGTTTGAACTATCAAATTCCTCGACTTCTGTACAATTTTCACTAAAATCAAACTAGACAATGCTGAACTGCATTGATAATTCTGGCGCGGCTATCGTAGAATGCGTAAATGTGATGCGCATGAAGCGACACGCAAAGATTGGTAACTTAAATTTTGATAAATGGACTACTTCACTGAAATAATACATTGTCAGGGGATCGTATTATTGTCGTCGTTCAAAAGCAACGAAATTTTGGCCCTGAATCTGGACCGGGCTCTTCAGTCTCCACATCTGCTGCCAATAAAGTACGTAGAGGTGATATTAGACACGCAGTTGTTGTCAGAACAGCCAAAAAGCTACAGAGACCAGATGGCAGTGTTGTCAAATTTGATGATAATGCATGCGTTTTAATCAATAAAACAGGAGAGCCAATCGGTACAAGGCTAAACGGTATTATTCTCGCTCTGTAAATCACCACAGGGACAACTTAAACTAAGATGACATTCAGGTGTGGTCGGATCTGAGCTTCGAAAGAAAAAATGGTCCAAAATCTTATCTTTGGCCCCAATGCATCTTTGAAGAAACTCGAGTGTGGATGAGATTGAGATATTAAGGAATTTGCCATGTTAGAAAGTATCAATTCGCATCCCTCCAATTAGGAGAATGTAGAACCTTGAATCCCTATGACTGAACTTAAACTACTATTTTTGGTGGTTTGTTTCTCCAAATGAGTTGGCATTGCGTTATCTCACTCAATTAGATGTAGTACTATGCTAATTAAACTTAGGATATATTTAGCTGTACGAATATCACTCATTCTGTTGTTAAGTACGTGTAAGTTACCAACTTGCTGGTCTGAGTTATAGACACATTGATTCTTCCTCTTCGCCATTTACCAAAGACCGCATCACAGAAGGCTCAGTCTTTCTTTGGCTCATGCACGGAGTATTGCAGCACACCTAACAGGTCACATGAAATCAATCGCTACACCTACAAATAATCCATCCTAATATCGGTGTACCAATCTTAACAATTAATAAATTTGTGGATATCCTGTACTACGCATCAATTGTTACCAATAGTCCACTCAATTTTATGATAAATATGTCCGTCGAAGTAAATCTTTTCAGTGCCTTCTTTGGCACGCACTTGTTCGCCGCCACTGTCGAGCTATCCAGGCCATCGGACCTTTGGAGACTTTCAGCATTGTCTATTTTCTAGATCTCAAAAATTGCCATATATCTCGCAAATCCTATGTAGGGTTACCTTTACCTTGGGAGTTTGCAAAATATGGAGCTTCTGCATCTATACGCCTTCAGTATGTTTATAGGATCAACGTAATTAACTTCTACAGTTAAAATACCTCTCGGTCTACATTTGATTATAACCACACATATCGTTACTGCGACTTAGATTATGGTTACTGAAACCACCATGGGAATCTCAGGTTAATGTCCTTCCCTGTAAAGACGGTGTAGATAGTGGTGATCATGTTCATCATCAGATTCTGAGTGAATTGGATCTGTTCTAGAACAGAATCTTGATGAATGGTGGGCTTTTCCGTGAATCTTTATCCTTCATTTTTCATATCAAGGTGCTCCATGCGGAAATGTTTTATCACCTTTTCCATCCATTCAGAGGGCTCTTTAATTCTCAATAATGTAACATTTCGTCCGAAGTCATCCCAATGTTCACAGCAGATGAGATAACTCTCCTACGTAGAAAGTATTCAATTCCCGACAAATTGTTTACCGTCTAAAAATGAACAATTCCAATTTATAACACTCTACAGTACCCGTTCTATAGACTATCGTTACATACTTCTATATGTCAATTGGCGCAGAAGCCATGCTATGGTCGTAGTTAAAGTGATCTTATATCACACACAAAAATCTCTATGGATCCAATCTTCTTGGAGAACTGACAGTGCATGTAGTGCGCTTTCAGTCTGGCTTATGTGTTTCGGAGAAATATTTAAGTAAGTTAGTGATCATGTAGCATGAAAGATCTTTCACGTATTTTAAGTCTCAAGCCCTTCTTACATTTTATTTTCGATTAATCTGTGCAATGAGACAAAAACATGGGAGGGCAAGACTGATTACCTATACGTGATGTCCTCTACGAACCTGGGAGTGAAATATTCTCCCAGAGCCGAGTTCAGTCAAATTTCGCAATACCACAGAATTTGGCCCACAAGGCAATGATTCAAAATGCTCCACCACATCAATAATTCACTCCAAGAGAGATAGATTCCTACCTAAGCATCATCAAGTCTACAAGTACGACCAAGTACATCCTCATTCCATTAACCAAACTTCTCGTCGACTTTCTCTGGCCTCAGCTGGCCACCAAATACACGCCCACGCCGATATTTATACCCGACGGAGGAAACAAAGCGTGGCGCACAAATCTTGGAGACAGTTTATTTGGTTACAAGTGAGAGGAATCAGGACAAGTTTACAAGATGACGCAGAGTATGGATACAATCTCGACGGGCGTGCGATTTTGAATTTTGGCAAGGAGTTTCACGAATTGAGCTTTATGCGCGCCAAGACTTCGATTGCGAGAGTGCAGCGAACACTATAAAAACACGCAAACGATGGAAGGTTGTTGTGATCAGGCCCACTTATAGATCACATAACTTGAAATGGCTAGTATTAGGCAAGTGTAACCGACAGGACAGGCAATCCTGTGTCAATGATACGTCATTAACATACAGCAAATGACAACACCAGTATCTCAGCCATACATGATAATATGATCATATGACGCAGGTATATCTAATGATATAATTGTTGAATGGCTGAATGGTTGGGAGTTATTGCTATAGAGGGTATAGTTTGTGTACCATTTTTGTGTATAAATACTTGCTGCTAGAACTCTGTACATGATCAACCTTTTCTACTCCTATCTTCAATAGTCATCAATATAGCAGATCTACAATACATATCCTTCTTCTTCTTCACGTTAGACTTAAAGCGCTATCCTATATCCACCCAAGTTGACTGTTACATCCATTGCGACCATTCTTAGACTTCTCATAACCTCGTTATCACAATAGGTTATGAGCCCGGGCTCATCAAATAAGGGGGGGACTATTCTCAACACCTGTCAGTGGTGTCCCCTACGAACCTCCAGCTCTCACTGTAGAGTCTGCAGAGCCAAGATTGAGTAACAACCTCCTCACTTCGATGAGGATTCCCAGTCGCCTTCGCGATCTGTATCGTCTTCATTTCTCATCACATCCCCCTATCACCATTATCATGAAGCTAACCACGATCAGATCAGACGTTAGGGTCGAAGCCCTTCTCGTCACCAACCCTTGATCATGGAGGAAAAGCCATCCGATGAGTTTCCGGAGCGAACCCAGCACCCGATACGGAGATGGTGGATTGGATCAAGATGGCCTCGAATGCTACAAAGAAGGGAGATATAGATGAATATGCGCACCTCATGTGGTCCCGGTGTCTAGGCCTCGCCTGGCTGGGGCTGCAGGTTTTTTGAGACTTTTTCCCGCGCACGCAGTTTCCATTGCTACCATTTTTATTTTTTTTGGGTAGAAGGTTCCGTGGAAAAGGTGGCTGAATTCCACGGGTAAATACTGAGCTGAATGGCTATTCATCATGGGCAATATATCAATGATCTTACAAGTAACAAGAGAGGACAGGAGCACTGTACAAGGTGTGGCCTGGGCCAGAGAGGAGCCCAATGTGCTAGATAGTCGAAGACTCAAGTAGTACAATAAAACCCACTCACTCACTCACTCACTCACTCATCAAATAAGGAACAGTACAGAATAACCATGGGTCATAAGGACAACAAGATCGTCTTGGCACCAGGCGTTTCCTTCGTCAGTTGGGAAAACGACCTACAAGCCAAGCTAGCTCGACGCAAAGTATTAGGACATGTCTTTCATAACATCGAAGGCATAAAACCAATTTCGAAACCAACTCCCCCAACAAGCTTTGAAAGTCAAAAACCATCGACTGAGATGTGTCATGACTTGGTGAATGACTATGAGGAAAAGTTGGCAGTATGGAGGTATGGAGAGATAGAGGCACAAAATATAATACTGCAATGCTTAGACGAGAAGATCCGACCAAGACATTATCGGCATTGTACAGCAAAGCAGTTGTTTGATGAGGTGGCAAACACGCACCAGCAATCTGCTACAACCCCATACTCAGTAGCACTCCGAGCCCTTCATAATACCAAAATGGGGGATAACGCTGAATCCTACTGCAACGAATTCATAAAAAACCTACATGATGTGAACAATGCGGCTGAGTTAATGATAGAAACCCCACAAACATCAACTGAAAAGACTGAAAATGAATTTGCTGTTTTAAAAGGATATGCAGCCGCCATGTTTGTAGAAGGAACGATGGAAGTAAAGTGGCTGAGCAATTGGAGAGAAACACGAGCGTACACTGACGGAAAAAAGTACGCTAAGCTGGAGGATATGATGTCTACTCTTAGAGTAGCAGTTGAGCAGAGATCGCTAAGGTCAAATCCAGTTGTAGCCTCGGTCTCTAATAATAGCAGAATGGAACCAGGCCCAGATGATCCTTGTCGGAGATGTAGACATAAACATCTTAACAAAGATTGTTTTAAGCAACATCCTGAACTTCGGCAATATAGAAAGGTTCAAGATAAGAAAGGAAAGGCTAAGACTGCATGTCAAGAAGAATCAAGTGATGAGGAAGAAATTGATAAAAGACCAATAGTAGCCAGCATCCTAAATTCAAATGAAAAACGTTTACTATATGATACTGGTGCCTCGCATCATTTCGTGCCAAACAAAAACAAATTTATCAACTTGAAAAAGTACTCTAAATCGTTCAAATTTGATCAAGCAGTTGGTTCGTCATCACTGACTCACTATGGTACAGCATGCCTAAGTATAGGGAAGAAAAGGTACGAACTTCATGACGCAGTATACTCTCCAAGATCAGCATGTACTATTTTGTCAGCTGGGAGGCTCCAGAGACTGGCAAATATAGTCCCTGACCCTGAAAACAAAATGTTAGTCCAAAAGAAAATAGGAAAGCCAGATATCAAAATAGCTCGCCTCATTCGTAAGAATGATGTATATTATGTCCGTCCACTTAATGAAAATAATTCTCCAAAAGAACAGAATAACGTTGTTGCACCAGGTGTATCAAGAATACCTAATGCTATCGGCGCACAGAGGTGGCATGAACGTCTAGGGCATGTTGGTCAAAAAATCCTAAAGAAAACAGTGGATTGTTCAGTTGGCCTACAATCAATAAACTTTAGTGACCTCAGCACTTGCGAGACATGTCATCTAAGTAAAGCTCAGCGATTTATCTCTAGGGATCAAAGAATCACACCAAACAAACCCTTGGATGAAATATTTGTTGATACAATTGGGAAACTAACAGCTGCTGTACATGGAGAACAATACGCGGTTATCATAACTGATGCAAAGACTCGCATGCGATGGGCGTTGAATACACATGCAAAAGACCAGATTGCATCACTTTTAATACAGTGGATAGAAGATCAAAAGCACCAGTATGATAAACGAGTGAAAATAATTTTTAGAGATGGGGGCTCCGAGTTCATGCGTACGAAATCATACTGCGAGCAACATGGAATTAGAACAGATATATCTGCTCCAGATACACCAGAACAAAATGGTGCATCAGAAGCCGCAAATAAAGTCGTCTTGACAATGGCAAGGTCTATGCTCATTGACGCTCGTATGCCATCTTGTTACTGGCCGTGGGCAATCAAACATGCCTGCTTTATTGTTAATAGACTCTACTGCCTACGCACAAAGATGGTGCCTCTCATTGACTTTCTTCAAGGATTAAATCAGCCAGCCCCAGAAAAGATAGACTTTTCGAATATGCCACGCTTCGGATGTCGTGCCTACAAATATATAGATCCAAAGCCTGGTAAATTTTCTCCAAGAGCAGAGACGGGGTGGTTTGTTGGCTTCCAAGCAAATACCAACAAGAACTTTATTATATTCCACCCACACTGGACTCCGATACAAGGTTGGAAATGGATAGAAAGCTTTTCTCCACACGTAACATTTAATGAAGATGTAATGTTCGGGGATAGACTTCACCTAGCTGCACAGCAAAGTGCTTCTAACTTCTGGAGTAACGGAACTTCATCCTTTTTTGATAGATCAGAGGAGCCATCAGAATCTTCATCCTCTACCTCTACAGATATCCAAACTGATCAACAGTTCGAGAGGGAGCATTGTCGAGAGGAAGTTAGTCAGTCAATAGAAACTGACGATGATTTACCACAAGTTCCAACTCCTCCAAGAGATCTATCAATAGACTCAGAAATGGGAAATAATACCACCAATGAAGAGCATGTACCGTCACAAATACATCCCAAGAACAGAGGGAGCCAACTCTAGAAGATCAGGCAAAGCTTTTTCCACGTCAAGAAAGAGTAATTAATCCACAGGATCAGGGGGAGAAATTTCAGGAAGAACAGAGGGAGTATACGCTGGCAGAGAATTTAGAGCCGTATTCGCAACACCAGGCGGAGACCAATCGACAAACACAGATAGGACAAGATATGACAGAACAGAGTCAATTTCAGGAAGAAATACAAAATCATAATGATTTCGCAAATGAGAATGAAGAATTAGCATATGACTTCAATATGACTGATGGGATCCAATACCCCCCATCGCTGGACAGAAAAGATCACATTCTCCAGATTCCAATATTCATCAAGGTCCGAGTAAAAACAGAGTAGTTTCTCAACCTGATCACGAAATAATCAATGAGGAAACTCCCTATGATGTTATAATGACAGGTTGGGAACCAGTAGCTCCAAAAGCCGGACACAAAAGGGATCGCTCTCCTGAAGTTGAAACTATGCAGACGAAAAGAGGGAGAAAGGTTAAAAAACACGACTACTATCGTATGCATCATGGGATGTCTGCAATTACATCATCAGATCCTAAAACATGGCAGGAAGCTATGACAAGCCCAGAAGCTAAACAATGGATGAAGGCAGCTCAAGAAGAATTCTCTTCTTTGAAAGAAAAAGGTGCTATAAAAATCATAAACCGCAATAAACTACCCCAAGGACGACATCCAATGAAATGTAAATGGGTTTTCAAGAAGAAATTTCTCGGAGATGGGACTATTGATAAATGGAAGGCCAGATGTACAGCGAAAGGCTTTACGCAAAGGTATGGAATTGATTACCAAGAGACATTTGCTCCAACTCCAAGATCGGAGACCGGTAGGATCATGCTTGTTTTAGCTCATCAATTTAATTGGCACCAACGACAAGGAGATGTACCCACTGCTTTCCTTAATCCTGACTTAAATATTGATCTTTATATGGAAATGCCCCAGGGATTTGAAAAGAAAAATCATATCATCTTATTGCGAAAAGGTCTCTACGGACTTAAACAGGCAGCTGCGCTATGGTACGATGATGCCAAGGCTACATTGGCAGCGCAAGGCTTATATCCAACAACATCGGATGTATGTCTATACACAACCAAGCAAAAAGACTTGTTTGTCTTACTACATGTTGATGACTTCCAGGTCATGGGTCCGAATCTTACCAAAATTGAAAAACTAATTCAGCTCTATATAAAAAATACAAGCTGAAAATGGTGAATACTGACCTCTTCCTGGGAATAAATATCTCTAAGCCAAGCAAGAATGTCCTAGAGCTCTCGCAGGGACAGTATGCCCGCTTAATTCTTGACAGACATGGACTTACAGACTGCAAGCCGGCCAAAACGCCCCTCGAGCGACTAATGGAGCCAAGTACCTCTGAGTGTAGTCCAGGATTTCAAAAAGAATATAATTCAATAGTTGGTGGTCTTCAGTATTTAGCAAACAATACAAGACCTGACATAGCACATGCTGTTAACCATTTAGCTCGTTTCTTGTCCAATCCATCAGAAGAACATTTCGAGGCCGCCAAACGTGTTCTACAATATATTTCAAATTCACCTGACAAGGGCATCAATTTTACCAAAAGGGACAACATGAAGCCAATTTTAGAAGCCTATTCAGATGCAGACTTTGCAGCGGATCCATCTAGCAGTCGGTCAACTTCTGGCTCACTGATCAACCTTGGATCTGGACCTGTATGCTGGAGGTCACATTTACAGCGTGAAGTTGTTTTATCTACAACTGAAGCTGAGTATCTCGCTGCCACAGAAACCTGTCGCCAGTTACAGTGGGTAAAATCACTGCTTGAGGAATTGAATTTACTTGGCATGATTGAAGGATCTAAGCTAACAAATTTATATGTCGATAACCAATCAGCTATTTCTTTGATAAAGAACCATGACAATCACAGACGTTCGAAACACATTGCCCTCCGAAACTTCTTTTGCCGTGATCAGCACCAATCTGGAAAAGTTAATGTGATTTATGTTCAGTCATCAGAACAGTTAGCTGATAGTCTGACCAAACCTAAATCAACAGTACCACTGTATGGTAGCATTAAAAGCAGAGATTGGAATACCAGCCAGTGATCAATGGGACTGTAATATTGTTGCCAACAGAGGGAGTGTTGTGATCAGGCCCACTTATAGATCACATAACTTGAAATGGCTAGTATTAGGCAAATGTAACCGACAGGACAGGCAATCCTGTGTCAATGATACGTCATTAACATACAGCAAATGACAACACCAGTATCTCAGCCATACATGATAATATGATCATATGACGCAGGTATATCTAATGATATAATTGTTGAATGGCTGAATGGTTGGGAGTTATTGCTATAGAGGGTATAGTTTGTGTACCATTTTTGTGTATAAATACTTGCTGCTAGAACTCTGTACATGATCAACCTTTTCTACTCCTATCTTCAATAGTCATCAATATAGCAGATCTACAATACATATCCTTCTTCTTCTTCACGTTAGACTTAAAGCGCTATCCTATATCCACCCAAGTTGACTGTTACATCCATTGCGACCATTCTTAGACTTCTCATAACCTCGTTATCACAATAAAGGTGCCGTGGTCCGCCTCCTGGTGGTGTTCTCCGGTATAGTTTGAATAGCCTGGGCACCTACTCCACTTGGGAAGGAGACGCCTAAGACTACATTTCGCATGGAGTCAAGTTAATGGATGACGGAGGCATGTCTGGATAACTCAGAGTTTTTGAGACGTTCCCCTGGGTGTGTATTCACGGATGAGGGTTGACTTAGGGTGAAGAA
Source organism: Blumeria hordei DH14 (assembly GCA_900239735.1). NCBI lineage: Eukaryota > Fungi > Ascomycota > Leotiomycetes > Helotiales > Erysiphaceae > Blumeria > Blumeria hordei. The sequence continues at coordinate 5,327,544 of OENG01000033.1, read as the reverse complement.
AAAGCCACCATAACTCCGCAGTGGTACTTGCAAATGAAGCCCGAGGCATGAGTGCTCTTCTGTACATTTCCTCTGATATTGTGTCATAGCTAGATAGATGCATACGCAATTACAATCTGATGCAAAAAAAATATCTCTGCAAACACGTCACCATACTTCTCGGAATTGCCTTTTCATCTACAACTTCCGCCCATAATCGGCTTCATCAATGAAAATTCGGTATTCGGTTTCGCCTCCTCTATATCATTACATTGATATCATTTTTGACATTTTCATCCACCTATTGCAGCATTTTTCGACAAAAGCCTGGACTTCTAACACTCTGTGGGAAAAATTTTGCTCCAGCCTTGCCAAGGCTCCACGCGTCTCGCATCACGTGTTCTTGACGTGTTACATGGTGATCTATTACAGAGTCACGTGACCATTATCTTTAATTCCTAATTTATTTTAAAAAGCAGAAATTTCATCTTAAATTGGTACAATCACGTGACCTCATTCAAAAGTCACTTATGTTAGGAAATGCTGCTTAGTCATCCAGTTGGTCAAGTGCAAGGCGACCACATCCTTGGTACAAAACACATCTTGATCACTCCATACATATAGTACTTATGATATACATTCCTCTGCATATCCCATATTACCGTCTATATTATCTTACTCTTGTGATAATCCCCTCTTAATATCTCAACAACTTGTCATTATTCCAAACAATTATATCTTAAATGAGGACAAAATATTTTAGACTTTTTTCTAGTCACAATATGTACCCAAACATGTCAGCAGAATATTATCTCACTATGATTGAGGACGCTCTCTCTTGACCAAGGAGTCTTCCAACCTTACCTTCCTCTCCAGAGATAGACATGGCAAATGCCCCAAGGTTGTCATCTTCTATCTGGAATAAAGATTTTTCACTTAAGCCCTCAAGGCTATTATCTTCTACTCAGCCAGTCAAATTGTCAGCAAAAATTGATTTATTTAGCAGTGATCCCAAAATATCTACAGATCTTGGGGCTAAATATCTATTCAATAAAATACCATTTCCTGAACTACCTCGAAAACGTGGTACTTCACCAACAATTCTTTCAGCAACCCAGCCTTCAAAAATCGTGAAAATTGCTGCCCCATGTACCATAAAACACATCTTTGAAACTGCCATTCTTGAGGCACGAGACCTATTGGTCAAAGCATATGGTCTTAAAAATGACAAGACTAAGCAAGCAGCAGTCTTGGAACTTGTCCAGGTTTTTCGCTCTTTTACTGAGGAGTGGAAGGTTATCACAATTGTACAAAAAACAATGATGTGCCAAATGAGTCAAATCATGAGAAGATTGTTGTTTTAGAGGCCCCAAAGGCTCCATCATGTACACAGAAGCTTCAGGAAGGTATTCCACAAATGCCAGGGATGAAGGTATTAGGCCACAAATTACCAATTCAAGATTGTCAGAGCAGCATGTAGACAGCAGGGCGGAGACATGGGTCAAAGAGGTGGTATTCAGGCTAAAGGGCGCCATCCTACATTATGCATGAGATAGTCGCATAACCACTCGGCCAAAAGGCCAGACCAGAATCATAGAACACTTGATTTTGGTTATCTCCACATATATAGATTATACAGAAGGCAATCCTGACAAAGATACAGCATTAGCTGCTTCAACAACCAAGTCCCCTATTACCAACAACAATTTTGTTCTTCATACAGAAGCTAGGGTCATGCCAATAGCTATTGCTACAAACTCTACCAATGAAAATGTAATCACTCTAGTTACAAGAACAGGCTATACCTTGCCTTCCTATCAAGCATATACAATCAGAGAAAATATTAACAAGATCCTTGGGAAGCGAGCAGTCTCGAGGGTTCACACCTCAACTACGGGAAATCCAGTTCTCAGCTGTATGGATGCCACACCAGCCGAGTTCCTTCTTGATCAAGAGAAATGGCAAGGAAAATTTGAAGAATGCTCCATCAAGCTGGCTCAAAAATTTATCACTGGCCAAAAATGGTGGTGCATGATGTTGCTACATGCATACCAATTAATAAATTAAACAGTGAGATTGAGGCCTACAAAAAAGATATCAAAATACAGGGTGAGCCAAGATGGCTAGCAAAATCACCCTAAAAGATGAACAGAGCTTCAGTGGCCTTTTGTATCAAAACCGAGGAAGAAAAGACTAGGCCTATTAAATCAGGTGTTTTGGTGTCACAACATGACATTCTGCCCCGTCATGAGATATGGTCACATGGATGGAGGAGACTGATGGCTGATGCAAGACGCCCAAATAGGAATAGCCTCGGGGCATTTTATACTTAGATTCTATTCTTTTCTATTCTTCTCCAGCTTAGTACTCGCTTCACAGATTGGATTATTGCTATACAAGCTGTACTTTCACTTGTGCCTATTCTACGCTATGTCAATTTGGGGGCAAATTTTTGTCAGGGTTGTTTGCTAGATCAGAGGACACGGGTCGGAACGGGTCGGAGTCGGAACAGATATACTTGGGACAGGATGTAATCGGAACAGGATGTGATCGGAACGGGACGAAGGCGAGACAAGACGGAGGCGGAACGGGATGGAGTCGGGGTATAAGGTAAAGCTTATAATCGGATCAATCTAAAGTCTAGAATAATTACAAGACAAAAAGCTACAGAACAAATACAGTCCTAGACATTCCTTAAGTACTCAAGACCGGCTACTACAATCAGGGGTATGATAGTCTACAGCAATAACATAGCAACTGATTACTATGTTGATTAGTAACTGTTGTTATCACAACATTGTAACCATCGTAACGCATTGACTATGTTGCTAGGGAAGCTCCTAACTTGGTTGACCAGATTAACGTAGCATCTCAGTATTATCCTAGGGCACAATGGTAGTAACAAGCAGGCCGTTTTCCTCGTGGGAAACCCGGTCTGTGACACTTTTGGAGTTTGTCAACTTTCAACAGTCAACTCAGAAGACAATGCAGGAAATATTTCCAATTCGGCCATCACTCTGTTTCTTGTAGAAAACTACCAGTGTGTGCCATCTGTCTTGGTGCACATTATACAAAAAGCCACAAGTGTTCTTGTTACAGCATTTGGTGACTGAAGTAGGATTTTGTTGGTATTACAGGTCACTTGAGTGAGCAGGTGAGGTTTTCGGTTGTTCGTTTCTTCTTCTTCTTCTTTTCTACATCTATGGACAGAGTGGTATAAAACCTTCTAGTGACGCTAGTCCTATTTAAGTTTAACCCTACAACAGCCTTATCCCCGTATTATATTCCCAGCACTGGCAACCTTTCTTTCTAAGAATAACTCCCCCTAAAAATTAAATATGAGAAATAATTGTAGTTAAAACTTATGCCCCTTCTTAATACCATTAATATTGCATGCCACTTACTTCTCTAACGTTTGACCCATCCTTCTACACGAATATTCAGCTTGTTTGAGTCCATAAATTTCTTCAAAGCCGTATTACAAATTGATTTAGTCATGGCATCTGCAGGATTATCATTTCCATTGATCCAACAAATCTCCTGCATCTCTCGTCGCTCATAAGATTGACGCAAAGCCATTATATCAATCATCAGACGCTTTTCCTTAGTCGTTCCGAGCTTCACAAGACATTCGTAAAGAGAATAAGAGTCGGTACAAACAATTATTGGGAGGGCTGATAGTTCGAGTTGTTTTAAAATCATAGTGATTGTACTATTGATAGATTATGCCATATCCATGCCTGCAACCATACCGTACAATTCAGAAGATAATACGCTGCGAGTAACACGCTTACTTTTAGTAGAGCTCCAGTGGATTATATTTCCGGTGATCTCAAATTTGTTTTCTCTTGATACCTCATTAGAAATCATGATCACATATCCAATCTGGGAACTATAGTCTTGATTATTGGCAAACAAACCATCAACAAATACGAAAATCTTTGCAGTGGCAAGGTCAACTGGGATGTAGTCGAGTCCTCGATTTTGATTCTTTATCTGCCAATCAAGTCGTTTGTTGAGAATAGCGGCTTCAGTAATGGTAGTTGTTTATGCTGAGCTGCTTCCGACAGATCAAATGCTGCTTCTGGTTGACAAATCGTGGCAATGTATGCCCCGCGAGCACGTTGTTCTACGTATACTTGGGCGTAATTCTCATCCTTCAGATCGATAAGTGATAGCTTTTCGCCTTGTTTCTTTTGTCGGATAAGGACATTACTGTTGGCTATGCTAAGAATACAGCCATTGAAGTCAATAGCTTTGCCAACTATGAGTTTTTCCTTTTCTTTTGCCTTAAATCCAGCTTTTCGTAGTCTTTCATCTTCCTTGGCTGCAAACTTAGGTCCACAAACAATTAGGGTATCATCTGTTTGCATTGCTACAACACCAAATTCATCTTTGTTAGTGGAGACAAAGAGACAAGGATCGTATGTCGATGATTGCATTTCTAGTTCCTTTTGTGATGAGTACTATAAGTGGCCCACCAATGTGTTCCCGCTTCAGGGATTCCATATAACGGTTTTCGAACAACCATAATTGTTCTCTCCGGGTATTGAAGTGCAATCTCAGCAGGCAGAGTTGCAATAATTATTCTATTAAGGCAGCTGGTAGACTGAGTGTATGCTTGGGAGATATCACGAAGCCAAATATGTATGTCCTGATCTTGAAGAAGCATCAAAGATGGCGCAAGTGCTTGGATAATACGTTGAGCCATCGTTGAATTGTTGGCGACTGTGTTAAAATTGCCGATTTTCCATGATCATTGAACGCTTGGATGACGAGTCTTGACTTTTCATAAGGCATATTAGTCGCTTTACCCTTGACTTCATGAACTAGTCTGGACTTAAAAAGACGAATTCCCTTATGAGCCCCTTCAGGTTCATACTGTACGTACTCAAAAACTCCGCTTGCATTTAAGCCATCAATTTCTAATTTATCGGAGGCCTCGAATGGCTCACCAGGCGTCGTAATCTTACCTTCTTCACGTAACTTTTGTGCAAGTACAAGGTCTGCCTGTTCTTTGTGGGAAATGAAGTTTCCGTTGTCAGGTTCATCATCAAGTTGTTCGAAATCGACTAGGTTCACGTACTGGAGCCTGTTCTGTAGTCGAGCGCTTTTACGAGGAGCTTTGAGATAGTCAGCGCAACTAGATTCTGGAGACCTTCCCTGATGAGCTGGTAGCGTTGGATTTGTCATCGGAGGATTGTAAGGTATATCTACAACATCTTGCACGATATCGTCAGGATTCACATCATGATCATTAGTCGGATGCTCGGCAGGCTCGCGTTTGTAGGGTTTGACTGAAGTTGATCGGAAGTTGGTCGGTCCTCCTGGCATCATAATCCTACAAGTCTCACCTTCCATTGACATTAAAGTGTATGGTCCCATCCAACCTTCGCCTTTCTTCTCACGATGTACCAATACTTCAGAACCAATAGGTAGCTTCAAAATCGGGAGCGTGTTTGGCCCATTTCTCATGCCGAGGGCGTCTTTAATCTGACGCTCCGCAATTGTCCTACGAACTTCTTTCATAGCTTTTCGAACAGCTTCAGCCCTCTGAACAATTGATGGTGATGGAGGGTCGAAAGAGGTCATTCTTGGATACGCTCCAAAGACAAGTAGTGTGGGTACTAATCCATTTGGGCCTGCAGAGTCATTTACAGCCTTGACAGCCATTTGTAATATCATTTCTTTGCTAATTACGTCATTTTTCAATTCATCGCGAAGAATTTGATAGGCTCTACGCAATGGTATGTGGTATCGTTCGACCTTACCAATGCTGTGATGTGCTTCCACAGGTACGACTTTAACTTCAGTTCCCATAAGTCCCGCATTCTGCCGAATTAGCGACGACGAAGTATTTGTTCCAGCATCCGTAATAATGTTGTCAGGTGGCCCTTGGTACACATCAATCCAACAATATCTGAGACAGTTCCAGAGTCCATTGGCGGTTTGATCTGTGAGAAATCTCGCTGCTTGAAATGATGTTGCTGAATCAACAACTTGAAGAACTGCTTTCCCCTCTAGATACATAATGTCCACGTAAATCGCGTAATTAAAATTGTGTTCATCCTTTAGCGTGAACTTGAATTGTCCCGGAGATTTACTGTTGGTTTGGCATTGATGGCAAAATTCAGTGAGGCGCTTAATGATTACACTATCAACTTCATGCCCTGCACGTTCTAGAATTTCTGACAGTCTACGAACTGAAGGGTGGCCAAATCTCCGATGAAGCTGACGCAATTCTGTTTCAGTAAGATGACAAAAAGCTGCAGTTTCTTCCATGTTATATGTCATCATAAATGGATGTCCCCATTTACGTACCACCGGCACTTTCTTGGATCCCTGAACTAAGACATTTTCGAGATTGTCATATTTTACTCCCATGTCATCCATATCCTTGAGACAAAACAGGAATGGTGTATTTGCAGCGACGACATGAAAGATAATTGGGCCAAGGGGGTTTTAACAACAGCACTACCAACCGTCTCTGCAGACCCTTTTCCAAACTTGATATTATGTTTGCCTTTGGTTGAAATATCGAGCTTGATAGTTGGATCGAGCTTCTGCAGCGCCAGAAGTTGGGGGATCCCCGCTGTCGAGATTCCTGAAGCCCCTGTGTCTGGTATAATACCTTGAAAAATACCAGAATTGTATCGGTCTACAGAGAGGAATACATCTTTTTCTTTACGTGGCTCATGGAAAATATCTTGCTTTGTCAAAGCATGGCGTGTGGATTGATTGTTGAGCAAAAAGACGGTTTTGATCGCATCAACGTGCCAATCTCAGTGAGATAATTATCGTGATTACCTTCCTCGGTGTCTTCAATTGAAAATCCAGCCAAATATTGACCCAAATCATCAGGCGTTGTCATATCTGAACTTGGAAGTCCATCCATGCCTTCATAATGGATGAGAAAATGGCCGTAATCACTCAAATTTGGATAGCTATCTTGTTGGAAGAAATGTTGCTGATTGCGATATCTATTCCAACCTGATTGTTTTTCATCATTTGAATGTTTGCTGGAGAAACAACCTTCTTTTCCACAAATCCAACAAACTTTCTTGTAATTACGTTCATGATATCCTCTTCTGCCGTCGTTGTTGAAATTACCACGAGAATTTGTCCCACGTTCACTAGATCCCATTCCATTTCGATATTGACTGTGGATGCCTTGTGCGCGGCTTCCTCCTCCACGCCCTCGGAAATTTCTTCGGCCATTATTCTGTCCCCTGTATGTACGGTCAAAGTAATATTGTTCATCATACAAATACTCTGGAGCTTGGTTATAATCAATATACTGTTCTGTAGCAATGGCTGGGTATTGACCGACGGGATTTTCCGGTTGTTCAGTATTCAGCGCAGCTCTTAATTGTGAGCATACACCTTCGTAGGTAGCCGCTGGACTAAAGTGCATGAGCTGGGTTCCTCGTACTCCCTTACATGCAATAATTAACTGTTGTTTGATGGTTTCGTCCATGACATATGTTCCCCCAACGCCTGTTGGAGCAATTGCAATTTGTCAAAAAGTATTTGTAGGCAGTCCTGAACGCTCCTGTCTAGGTTCTTTTCTCGAATTCCCTGAAATGTAATTTCCCGCCACTCCTTTAAGTATGCCTGTTGGAACTGGGGAGTTTCAAAGTGTTCTTTGAATTGCGCAATCATTATACTAAAGTTTGTGGTAAGCCCTGCTCGAAGCAAAATATTATAATAAAACAGTCTGGCACCTCCCTTCAGTATTGTTGAGAAAGCCTCATGGTAAAATTCTTCACTTAATGAGACCTTTCGACAGTTATCCTTGAAAATATCTAACTTGACGTCTAGAATGTCGTAGTAACCACCACCATACTTAATTTCTTCGTCATGATAAAATTTGCCAAGGTCAATCAGTGCTCTGGTGACTGTCTGATTGATGGGAATCTTCGGTACGGATTGACTGGATTCTATTTGCTTATCTTGGTCTGCATAGAATTTGTTTCCAGGGGTGGGGATTGTTGATGGTAACTTTGGCTTGGAATCAGGTATAAATTGAGGCTGCTTAAACATTGGATTACGTGCCGAGTTAAAATTCCCTGCTGTCATCATCAAATTTATCTCCTCATTACTCCATTCAGTAGGTTTTTCCTCCTGAAGAAGGTTACATAAAGCCTTCGCTCTAGAGAACCCTCTCTGCTTCTTGACCCACACTCCTCGTGAGCGCAGAAAGTCCCTGAAGTTTTCGAGAAGATTATCGTTCATATGCTTGAATATTTCTTCTGTCCATTCATCAAATTGCTCACCAAATTTCTCCCAAAGTTCAAAATCCTTGATGTTGAAGGTTTCCCAATAACGCATTGCATACTCAGCATGAGTGTTAACGTATATCTCGGCTTGCTCTTCCGTCATTTTTGATAAAGCCTTTGCATCAAATTTCTTTCCCCATTTTTCGTTGTCAGTCTGCCATAACTTGATGGGGATTTTATCGGCCTTTTTTTTTTATTTTTTTATGGTTCTTGCCGGTGACTGATTAGCGAGTAAATCGTGGCTGGCATTCCTTGGATAAGATGATGGAGAAATAAATCTCAAATCCTCTTCACCTTCCGTTAACGTAAATTGTTCTGCGTGATGGACGCAGATTCAGGAATACTGTATGCAATGGCGACTAATAGCAGACTGCATCAATAACTGAATCCTTGAATTCGTAAACTAGTCGAAGAGGCTTTCGCAGTCTTATTTCTAGTATCGAATTCCTAAGCACCTTACTAGGAATTTAAAAGAGCTTTTGCAGTCTTATTTTCTAAGCAAGATCTCTTCTGTTTAATGCCTTGCCGTCCGTGACTAACTGTAAAGTTAATCACTGATCAGTGTTGGTATTACAGGTCACTCGAGTGAGCAGGTGAGGTTTTCGGTTGTTCGTTTCTTCTTCTTCCATCTTTTCTACATCTATGGACAGAGTGGTATAAAACCTTCTAGTGACGCTAGTCCTATTTAAGTTTAACCCTACAACAGCCTTATCCCCGTATTATATTCCCAGCAGATTTGCTGTCTGCTGAAGATATCCTAGTAATGACTAGGCGAGTAAGTATGAGACGATATAGACAGGTAAGGTTAGGGGTGTTAAACTGATCGGGCGAGGCACAAAAGATTAGGACTGAAGAACGAGAGATCGAGAGGTCGAGACGAGTAGTATGATTCTAGAGACTATGAGGATATAAGATTGAGAAGCTGAAGAACTACTTTAGAGTAACTCAAGCTTCCTTAAGTATAACTAACTACGTGCTAGATGTAAGTGAGGCTTTGAAAGATTATGTCATGGTAAGCCCCTCCAACTCTAATTATCAGAGTTTTCTCGGATATCTTCTCATTGAACCTTTTCCTGAGAACCTTCTCCTCGAACTTTCTCCTTGAACCTTCTTCAAGGATGCCTGGCCATAACAGTTCTACTTGTAGTGCAACTCAAAGTTGCATCCATCATGCAGTTCAATGTGCGAACTGCAAATCTAACACCCACATGGCGTTCCAGAGATTAGACTATGATTACTACAAAGCTTTAACATGCTAGATACACTCAAATTAAGTCAGCATAATGCTGCAAGGGGTCGAAAGATTCTGCAGTCACTCTTTGAGGTTGCCCTCAAAGAGGAATCAGATTTTATTTTTGTGCAGGAACCATACATGCTCCATCACAGCCCAACAAAATCTTTTAGACCTATTCACCATACACCTTACCACCAGATTCCACCACTTCTAACCACTAACCTACGGCCCAGGGTCCTTACCTATGTAAAGAAATCCGGCCAGCTTCAAGTGAGCCCGAGATTTGACTTGGTGTCAGACCCAGACCTTCAAATACTAGAAGTGGAACTACTAAGTGAATCATTCTATGTGATTCAAATCTACAATGAGAAGCTAACTTCTGACTACTCAACGCAACTAACACTAGAAAGATTCCTTGATCAACAGTTGAAACTAGACAAGTCAATTCTCTTCCTTGGAGACTTCAACTTGCATCATCCAACCTGGAATCCTCTAGTTCAAAATAGTACACTTCTTGCAAATAAGCTTGTACAATACTTGGATAAGACCAATGCATACCTCCTCAACAATTCATCTATCATCAAAAAGTATGGAGGGACATTTCATAGTTCAAACTCTAAGGGTACTTCAATAATAGACCTTACTTTTGCAGGGGGGTTTCTGTTGAAAGGTTAAGGATCGTGAGAGCGGAATGCTGGAGCGATGGAGGAGAGTGAAGAGTTATCGCCGAACAAAGAAGCAGGTGAATAGAGATTTATGGAATAAATCTTGGTAGGTTGACACGAAGCAGGTATGAATATGACCTTCAGAGATATTCAGTAAACGTAATGAACTTTAATTAGAAAAACTACAGTATGGAATCTTACCTTCAGAGATATTCAGTAAACGTAATGAACTGAAGATTTCTGAAGGATAAGGCCACTAGATATATACAGGAATTAGCCCTAGTGGGACGAATGCAGAAAATAACTAGGATATGCGCCCTAATTCCACTATGGCAACATTATCAAGGTGTGGGTGTGTCTTTACTACCAGTAGGCCCCCAAGCTAACTAAGTGTAAGACAGACCTTGCATGTTCGTCAACAGATTGAAATGAAAACGAGACAGTGCATGGCCAGGGTTACAGGTGCAGGACTGTTAATAATTACAACAGTTTCGACAGCTGAGATGTGGGAATTGGAGGTATGGTGAATCCACTGGATCAGACCATGAGTTAATCATATTTGACTGCCTTATTCCATCAGCAAACAACCACTCATCCAGTAACAACAGCACCCACAATCAACTGCCTTTCAAGTCCAGTGTTAAGAAGGCTGACTGAAAAATTTTCAAGAGCTAGCTTGTTCTTCTGCAGTCTCAGTCATAGCAATAGGTAGAGGAAGCTACTAAAAATGGGAATGTAGAACTAATTGCTGCTTTATTACAAAGTGTGGTGCACACTGCAGCTTCAAAGTCCATACTACTGCTTAAAATTACCTCCAGATCTAAGCCACGGTGGACTAAAGAGCTCACCTCACTTGGAAAACAGTTCCATAAGTTACGGAGGCTACGAAAATCGCATTCAAATGTTTGGAATGCCGAGAGATCTACGGCTGCTAGAAACAAATACTTCCAACAAATTCAACACACAAAAAAATATCATTGGTATAATTTCCTAGCTGCAGCAAAGGAAAAGATGGTACTCACAACTTACAGCTATTCAAGGCCAGATAGGTACCAGACAAGTATGATACCAATACTTATCTACACACCAGTCCAACAGAACCCACCAGTACAAGCTACAACCTTTTCGGACAAGTGCAAAGCCATTGCTCACACCCTCTTTTCACAGGCTCAGGCCCCAATTTCAACCAACAGCACAGAAGTAAGCTTTGGATCTGAAATAACACAGGAGACATTTTCTGCAGGAGGAAATTATCAGTGGGATTGGCCAGAACTAACCATGGATAAGATGCAGAATGCCCTACCAAAGAAAATCACTGCCCCTGGCCTTGACTGCCTTGACTGGACTATCACCATGAAAGCTATGACAATCATCCCACAATTCTTCTTTCAAGTATACCACTGCCTATTCAAGCTTGGTCAAAATCCAAACCAGTGGAAGAATGCAGTGAGTATCATTATTCCCAAGAGAAATAAAAAAGACTATAGCGCATCAAAAGTGTTACGGTGTGCGCTAGGGATACTGGAGGTCGGCACCTGCCGAAGGTAATGTATTAATAATTCTTAGGTTTATAGCTACTAACAAAGGATACTCAGATATGATTCGGCTGGCGAGGTGCCAGGTGGTCAAAGGTTGGTGAACTACAGGATAGTCGAAAGACACAAAGTCAAGAAGTCGAGTTGCCGAGCAAGTGATCAAGGCTGATAAATTAGAGTTAACAGAAGTACAAACAATGCAACAACTAAATGAAAGACTGAGAATATCGGACTGTGAAAATATCAGATGATGATATTATGTAAATGCTAGATTGCGAGATCAAAGATCAAAAGAATGAAAGATTGAGAAGCTGGAGAACTACTATGTGGCATCTCCAGCTTCCTTATATCTAACTCGAGACAGTACTTGAACTCAACTAAGACTATGGCAAATGTAGTCATGACGCCAGCCCCTCCATCTCTAACTGTCAGAGTTTTCTCAGAAACCTTCTCCTATCTCCTTTTCCTGAGAACCTTCTCCTTGAAACCTCTTCAAGGATGCCTGGCCATAACAGCTACAGCCCAAGAGAAAAAGGCTATTAAGGCAAAAATGGACAAAAAAGTGCTCCTTCAACTTGATAGCATCTACCCGTGGAGGGAATTGTCCCCAGAGGGTATCTTATTTTTATTGTTAAAACATACCATATATGATTCCATTACTAATAGTTCGATACTGAGTGGGTATCTAATAAGACTACTAGAGTGACCCTAGAAGAGCCATTACAAGTGCAGTCATTTGCAACTGGCATATCCTTTTTTCTCGGGAGACCTTACCACGTACAGGCTTCTGCCTTTTTGACAAGTTTAGAGTGACTACAAAGCTTCAGCCTCGTAACCAAATCAAGCAGTGTCGACACTGCTTCGGCCACTGCGCCCCAGATTGCTGTAACTACAGCTCAAAAATGCACTCTACCTTAGAGTGCAAAGCTATTACCAAGTATCGCAACTGTAGTGGTCTTCACCATTCGGATAATCGAGACTGCTTGACTCAATGGACCTAAGTTGGTCCAATAACCAATGAGTAATTGGTATTTATTTGATAGGACAGCCAACAAGAGTTTGCTGCAGTAGCCCGAGCGAAGACTGCTGGAAGGAAGGCCGAGACAGTAGGTCAACCTACCTCAAGAGATAAGATGATGTTGGGTTGATTAGACTTTGAGGCCTTGAATCTCGAGGTTCAGACATAATATATGAGGAGTGTAACGGCTGTTAAGCCAATGACTCCTGTAGCCTACACTAGCTAACGCAGGTAATAATACCAAGGGAATCTTTGGGAAGGATCTGAAAATACACAGAGCTTAGAAGATTCCCGATGAGCCTTCTGGAAGCATGCTGAAGGTTCATGAGGATGACAGGAGCATCGAGAGTCTTCTAGTATTGTGATAACGAGGTTATGAGAAGTCTAAGAATGGTCGCAATGGATGTAACAGTCAACTTGGGTGGATATAGGATAGCGCTTTAAGTCTAACGTGAAGAAGAAGAAGGATATGTATTGTAGATCTGCTATATTGATGACTATTGAAGATAGGAGTAGAAAAGGTTGATCATGTACAGAGTTCTAGCAGCAAGTATTTATACACAAAAATGGTACACAAACTATACCCTCTATAGCAATAACTCCCAACCATTCAGCCATTCAACAATTATATCATTAGATATACCTGCGTCATATGATCATATTATCATGTATGGCTGAGATACTGGTGTTGTCATTTGCTGTATGTTAATGACGTATCATTGACACAGGATTGCCTGTCCTGTCGGTTACATTTGCCTAATACTAGCCATTTCAAGTTATGTGATCTATAAGTGGGCCTGATCACAACATCTAGGGAGTTTTCGAAGTTTCCAAACAATTCTGGTCATACAGGGAATCTTATGTTGAAATATTGTATATCCTGGAATGCCAAGGATAACTCATTTGTAAGTCCGGCTAATTAGGTTATCATATTCACCTTCCTATATCATTGTCATCAGCACATTCCTCGCGGAAAGTTTAATGCATATTGGCATTTATTTCACACTAGCATTCCATCAGATGATTATGTATCAAATGCAGGTTAAAGGTTTCTCGGATCTATTACCGACACACATGTATTTAGCTTTATATTTCTGGCTCATATATCTGTACGTATATAGATTTACATCTACAGGGATCATAACTTATGATCCATGGAGATTGATAAATACTGGTCAAAAACCTCAGTTGATAAGATATGCGCACACGCAATCTCACTCTTATCAGCTCAGCTTACTCAGAACCATACATCTCAATACACTTGTTTCCAGTCAATTCTTCCTTCTACAACTTCATACGAGACTTACTGTATCGGTCTAACCGCCGACACTGATTCCGCTATAACCTCCATACTCGCTAAAGATCATAACTTTAACATCTTATAGAAGTGTCAATGTTTCAGTATAAAATACATGGGCAATCTTGTAAGTACAGTATATTAATTACAATTCTCTATGAAGAGAATTCCTACAGCTAGACTACAAATATATATATACTAAGATAATCCCCTTCTATAAAATTCTTAAGAATGAGGGTTTGACAGTGCTCTACGGGGTGCTTTGTATAGCCTAGTGGAGATCTAGGAGGTATGTGAAGATAATAAATGGGCCAAAGGATTGACATGTCTTCCCTAGGAAGAGACAAATGGGCAAATAGGTACAGTAGATGTTACACGTGGGTCTTGCTGATGAAGAACTGGATATCACGGGCTGGCATTGTACAAATATTTGGATGTTCAGAATAGATAATTTTTTTTGCACAAGGAACGAAACTAATCTACAAGCAGAGATCTAAATCTAAGTATCCTCGCTTAGAGTTACGCCATAATTCTCACGTGATTACACCTTAACTAGTTGCCCCTGTGACACTGGAAAATGAATAGATGGTCTTCCCAAAGAAGAGATGGGTAAACAAATTTATTGTAAAGGGTAAGTAAAGAAGACGTTGCGTGAGGAGTAAAGCTCTCTGACGCTGAACTATTTATATACAAGAGTAGAAGCATTTGCCAGCCGGAATTAATCGTAATCAGTTCTTGCCAATATCCTTGCATTAATGTCTGTGTTCTTGTCCTTCTCTTCATGACTCTCTTGTATATCCTTACACGCCTTTTTACATGACTAATTATATTAGTTAAAGCTATTCTTAATTTGATTATTTTAATTAACCACCCCTTCATCTCATCACGAATTAATATTAGTATTAGAATTCTAATTACGGATCTGTGAAAGATTTGGATAGCTTCGGACTTGTCTGTATCAAAAGCGAAAGCATTGTTTCGAGCCCAGAATAGTAGATGACTGACCTCCTCCTATGCTGCGGCTGCGGACTCTGCATACCAGCTCTCTCTTGTAGTGACTCCTCAAGAGTATTGCACTTGCACCATCCGATTGGCGAGGAAGGAGCTATTCCATTTGAGAACAGATTCTGGCCATCCCTGCTCCTACATCCTCCTCACTAATCGTTTATAGAGTACCGTGTCGAGTTCTCCTTTAACGTCCAATGTTACAAAAGTAGCTATCCATCCTTGTGAGTTTGCCTTTTGAATATTGTGGACCACACATGAGACCAGATCTATTACTGAGCGCTTTGGCAGTTCATCAAACTGATGGCGGCCCACTACATCATGAATGACTGCAAGGTGTGCCATCCGCTTAGCTAAGAGTCTTTCTAACCGTTTTCCCAAGCATGAGAGAAGAGCAATTGCCCTCCAACCCTTGATTGTTGTTAGATCTCGATCTTTCTTTTTAAGGAGAGTTTCAGCTAATTTGAAACACTGTGGATGGGTGCCAAGCAGAATGCAAGCTCGGAACAGTTGGGAAACCCATGGTCTGATTGTATTCCAACATGCCTCCAGCAGGTTTACGGAGACTCTGTCTGCTCCTGGGGCTGTATTTCCGCCACCAATTGTGCAGGCTCGGACCTCCTCATCTGAGATGCCCACTTTTCATGGTATCCAATTGCTGCTCGTATCTGTACATTTCGACAAGTCGTATGATGCCTAATATCATGCCAGGAGAGCTTCATGGAGAATTGTGGCGCTTTTTAGTGGGTCAGTTATTAACATCTCATTGTGATTCAATTGTGGATAGATACTAGCCTGTTTGGGGTTACCCATTCTTATTCACTTAAACACATCAGTCGGTGTAGTAATCGATTCGAACTGTTGGGTTTTGAACTCATTTTAGGAAGCATTCACAACCAATCGAAGCTTTTTCGCGCAAAGAGCCCGTTGGTGGGGTGCTTTCACAACTTGGTACTCGGCAAATGCTGCATTGCACTCTGAGTTCCACCACGGAGCAGATCTACCGCAGTGGGCTCGGGGTCAGATTACTACCACTTTTATGGCATTGGTGAGTTTTAAACACACTCCTTCAGCGAACTCTTCAACCTTGTCAACTTTATCAAGGACTGGTGGTAGTCAAACCTACTTTGCAAAAACTTTGGCAAATATGGGCAACTTTCCATTGGTTACTCAGAATTTGACAGCTTTGAGTCTCATAACTGAATCAATAACTGGGATTTGTCTTCTGATAGGTAAATGATTGCTGGTGACACATTCATTACAATCCACCCAAGCCCGGGAGCCGTCTATGTTAGTCTAGACTAAGTCTTGGGTATTCCCGGCTCGGTGGGTGGGTTCCTCAGTTATATGGCATGTTAGATGATGTTGGTCCGCCCATTTTTCGATTATTTCTACTTGTACATAATGACGTTCTGCCCCGGGTTGCCAGGTCCAGTATACTGAGTTGAAGTCCCCTTCAACGACAGAGTTTGGTGATAGTATCCACTTGATGAGTGGCTATATATCTTTCAAATTGTTGGGCGCCTTATAAATGTTGAGAAAGGTGATGCCATTCACTAACACCCAGCAGCAGTCTCCTGGATGCTAGGCATAAGGGAAGAGCTGAGTTGCCAATATCCCTCTATCGTCTTTCCGGGTATAAGATGTTATAATGGAAGTTGTGTAGAGAAGCTTAAGCTGTTAGGCTTGTGTTTAATATTGCCTAGTGGAGCTAGTTGGGAGTTTGAAGAGTTGTTGATTAAACCCGCGTAGTATGAAAGCGCTATTTAAACTAATTGTTACAGCAAATTGGAGGACACGATTCACTAGTTTATGCTAGATAACCTTGAGGCTGGTCAATGTATAAGTTGCCATGAATGTGGCTAGTAATACTTAAGTCTTATTACGTTCCATGCAACTCTTCATTGCCAAGTAACGCTAATTTCAACATAAGTCACAGCCCTCGGTCTTATCTTTTCGCCGCTACGAGGTAGATGATTGGTGTATCCTGGGTGATTTTCTTTTGTGTTTGTCTTTATGTTCCACAAAGTTTCTTGAACAAGAACTATTGAAAGGCTGAGGGCGATGGATAGGGAGACGTCACCTTGTGAGTAGAATGCTGATAGGTATGGGAGAATTCAATAGATCACTTGGACAGAGTAAGATGATTGAATGGTAGTGAATTGTAGATGTGGATTTGGATACTAAGAGTAAAAAGGTCCTATCTATATACAGGAGTTCCAACCCTTGTTCCTCCATAAGTTATTGTCTATGATAGCTAGAGTAACTACAATGGTGTCCTTATTATAGTGAACACGTTGATGTTAGTGTGTAGCAATCAGGAGGCAATAGTGATCAGATTCTAAGGGGTTAACTTAATTGGTGCACGGTTATCCCCTGATGGTGTGTGCAGTTATGAACTCAGATTTTTTTTTTTACAACAAGAACCGCGTAGATGCCCAGCTCAAAATCACGGACGAGCGCAATGTTCTGTGCCGGGCCTGCTCTACCTGCGTTTATTGACATAAAGCTTAGAGTGGGAGGGGGGTAGAAAGGGACCTGTGGGGTGCCCTGTATAACGTTGTTTGCTATTTTTCGCCTCATCAACCTCAGCCACAGTTGCAGTAGCGTCGGATATGAGAATTCCAAAACAGTTGCTTGATTTGAATTATAGTTAAGTTGGATTTGACACCTTTGTGGCTTGAGTAATCGTGGCCTCTTATTGTGGTTATGAGCTGAGGTTAGTATTACTATGCATGCTGACCTTGTAAGATTATGTGGATTGATGAGTTCAGGTTGTGGTTGAATGTGTATCTGAGGTTCACTGTACTTTATTGTTCTATTCTAATTGTGTGCCAAACACTCGCTACTTATACTCATGTGCGGCCGCTAGTCAGGTCCTGACCTCATAAGCTTCCTCCTGCAGATGTCCCAAATGATACAGGAACTACACAAACAGCGTAAACATCTAATCACGTTATGCATATGCAAGTATCCTAGCTGAATAACATGCCCATCACAACACCTCTGCACGTCTGACAGCCTTGGTGACTCTGATCATCTCGTCTGTCACCATCTCTTCAGTGACAACAACTCTATCCATTACTGTGTTAATGGCAACTGAGACTATTGCGATTCGAAGAGAAACCGGGTCCGAGGGTTCTTCCGTTATGGCATCTTGCTGGACGAGGGATCCACTTAGGCTTAACATTATGGCGCGTGATTCTTGATTTTCAGCTCTTATTGCAAAGCCAGTTGGAACACGGTATACAAGCCCAATATTGGTTTAAGAAATTTCGAGCATTTGCGCCACAGCCTCTCTAATACCAAACGGTGATAGCGTTCTCCAAGGGTGCTGATTTCCAAGGCGAAGAAACAAACTTTCATCTTTGGTGACTGGTTTTGTTAATGCAGTTGGGTTTTTTGACGTCCCCGTCAAGGTTATTGCCTTCGGCATAGCCTGCACCGCTTTCCTAGGTGCTAGGGGGAGTCTTTAAACTATCCCTGGTGATCGAGGCCCAAGTCGTTTTAGCATGGGAGACTTTGTCTTTAGTCACTTTACTTTGTGGCTCATCTTGCTTTTTGGCGGCACATTCTGTGATCTTGTTGCCAATAGCCTGGGTTTTATAGCTAGGCATCCCTGAAGAAGGGCCAAGTAGAAGTTTCAAGGAGAAGGTCCTCCGAAGAGTCCAAGGAGAAGTTTTAAGGAGAAGGGTAAAGGAGAAGGTTCTCTGGGGAACTCTAACAATTGGAATTAGGGCGGCTAGAGTCATGATCGAATCTTGTTCCAGTCTCGGGTGGATTTAAGTGATTATTGTAGTGTACTTAAAGAAGCTGGAGCTACCACGAAGTAGTTCTCCAGCTTCTCAATCTTATACTTTCATAGTCTTACATTTCTAGAAACGTCATATTACTCGTCTCGAACTCTCGTCCTATAGTCTCAACCTTCAGACCCATTATCCAGTATATTCCCTTGTAGGTACTCGCCTAACCATCATTTGAATACGTACAGCAGACGGCGATCTCTAACTTATCCACCCCTCGCCGTAACACTGGGTATCAGGGTGCGAAGGAAGTGCTGAGAGGACGGTACCGGATCCCTATATCATGGATTAAGCTATTGCAGCTCTGATGTAGACTTTCATGGAGCCTATAAATTGAACACTCGTCCCTTTGGATAGGTGGGAGAGAGCATTATCTACACCGTTTATTACAGCAGTGCAGATCTTTATATACTACGCTGTTTTTGCAGTCCGACGTTCTTCGGCTTTGATTAAGGCCCCAAGTTCGGAAGGATATTCTTCTGTCAGCCTGGAGTTATTTTGGCAGCGGGAAGCTTCATTCTGCTCTGTAATCCCTGATGTACCCTCAGGGGGATTTTGGAGACATGCGGCGGCCTTTTCCTTATTTGATTGTGCGGTCGCTACCCGTCTAACAGCAGGGACAGCAATTTTTCTAGTTGTACTGGCGGGGATGACTGTGACTTGGCTGTCTTCCGAGTCTTCCGAGTCTTCTACGTTCCACCTAGAGCTACTGACGCCTTCTTGGAAATATATGTCGATCGTTCTATCGGATATTTTGATATGTGGGTTGCTGGAGCCGGTGTTTTCTTCGAGAGTATTGATACTTTCGATCAACTATAAATCCATCTTTCCATAGTCAATAATTTTTATTATCCAGTTCTTGTCGGTCATGCGTTTAACCACTTTCTTGTGCGCTCTTCCTAGAGCGTCGATAACACTATCCTCACGCGATTCTTTGGGTTGCCCCAGCGCCATTCTGGAGGGCGAGGGCTTGTCACTTAGATCACAATTTTCTAATGAATGTGACGAGCGCGAAAGGGAGGGAGAGGGGGAAAATGGGAAGATTCGAATTTTCGAATTTCAAAAAATTGTTTGGGTGTATCTGTCTGTATTTATTGTACTACTTAAGTCATAGACTATCTAACACATTGGGCTCCTCTCTGACCCAGGCCACACCTTGTACAGTGCTCCTTGCCTATTTTGTTGCCTGTAAGATCATTGATATATTGCCCGTGATGATCAGCCAACTTTTCAACGAAACCTCCTACCCAAAAAAAACAAAAATGGCAGCAATGGATACTGCGTGCGCGGGGAAAAGTCTCAAAGAACCTGCTGTTCCAGCCAGGCGAGGCCTAGACACCGGGACCACACGAGATGCGCATATTCATCTATATCTCCCTTCTGTGTAACATTCGAGACCAACTTGATCCAATCCATCATCGCCGTTTCGGGTGCTAGGTAAGGTCCGAAAACTCATCGGATAGCTTTTCCTATATGATCAAGGATTGATGATGGGAAGGGTTTTGTCCCCTCTGCCTGATCTGATCGTGGTTAGCTTCATGATAATGGTAATAGTGGGATGTGCTTAGGGATGAAGACGATACAAAGCGCGAAAGCGATTGGAAATCCCCATCAAATTAAGGACTTTGTCACTCAATCTCGGCTCTGCAGACTCTATAGTGAGAGCTGGAGGTTCGTAGGGGACACCACTGACAGGTGTTGAGAATAGTCCCCCACTTGATCCAGTAACAGTAGTGAGCTCTTGGGGCCCATCTACCCGTGACATGTCTAAAACTATCAAATTAAACTTTAAATTCAAGAACAATTAGAAGGTTTCACAGTTGGATAATCATGCATTCAAGGATAGCACCAAACAAAAGCGTAGGCTAACTGTCAAGCCAAGAACTAATTTTCCTTAGGGTGTAGACTTCAAAGGTCCTTGTATTAAAATCGTTAAAACTCTGATACATCATTCGTATTAGATTCGGCGAATTGAGTGTGATTTGAAGAGTTGCCTCGTAGTTATTGCTAGACTGTTTGACAGCGGTAGATGTGTGATCCCAAAGATTTTGTCTCGGCTTAAATTCAAAGTATAAAGAGGCCTCCATGAAAAGTAGTGACTCTTCAATGTAATAAACTGTTAATTTAGACAATAGTTTACATTAAACTATTTACATCGGATTACTTTATATTGGTTTTCTACTTGTTACTTGTGAAGTAAAGCAAGTAAAGACTATTTGATGGTGATGTTGCTATCAGATCTACTTACGGGGAATAAATGAATAGTTACTTCCTCAGTCTATACTGTTGGTTTTTCCCAGAGAATTTTTCTCGATCGCCATGTCCATCATAGTTCCTCCGCTAATTATTGATGTTGTACAAACTACGATTTTTTTACGAGCTGAGATTTCGAATTAGCTATCTAGTACCAAATTACTGTGGATGCATTTGCTTACTTTCCTCTTTCCTGCAAATGAACCGCAAAGCAGCAATCTCTGCGTAAGTTATTCCACCTAAAAATACGACAAAGACTACTTTTTTCTCTACATTGCTGGTAAACATCTCTCTTGCCAAGGCGACTTTACTACCAAATTTTTGTATCTCATCAAAAGTCTCTCCGCGAATATGTTTGATAGCTTCTTCAAACCCTGTAGATTTTTGAGGCATAGTTCCTAATTTTGGTGTTACAGTGCCACTGATACCACTTTCCCGTGCGAGCGATGATAGGTGCTGCTTTTGTAATATAGACTGGATTAGTCTTACTGATAAGGGTGCATATCCACTGTATACATAAGCCACATCGTCTGGGTCACTCTCATTTACTTCATCTACAATAAGTCGAAGAGCTTTGCGTAAATAAGTGTAGTTGGTCTTAGTTCCAACGCTAGAATTGCTCCCACTCATAGGGATCATCACCGCTAATGGTGAACTTCGTGATAGAAGAAGTTGAGCTTTCTCTAGGGCGCTCAGCGTGAGGATATGTTGGTATCCGTAGGCATGCAAAATCATCTTCTTAAAGTCTTCTAAATCTCTAGATTTTATACCACCTGCTATGCATGACTCTAGACAGAGAAGCCTTAGTACTTGAGAAAGCGGTGCATTTTTGGAGATTAATTCCTCAATTAAATCGTGCTGAGTAGATGGATCACAGCCTGCCGCTAAATTTTGCTGTATCTCTAGTATTTTGGTGAACTCTTCTGTTTGAGTGTGCTTCATTATTTCTTCCGCAAGATTAGTGTGTATTTTTAAGCTCTGTTGCTCTACCTGGTACGCAGGGAGTTTGTTTACAAAATCGCGTAATTCTGCTGTTGTTTTAGTAGTATGTCTGCTGTCATACTCAGACTGTAGACGCCTGGCCACACTGTTTAGCGACTTTCCGACTGTGGCAAAATTCTCATCTCTCAGCTGGTAAAACAGCTTATCTGACGAGTGAAGTGAAAGTTTTTGTTGCTTGGACTGGGCGGGTGCACCAGGTAATGGTTGCGGTGTGCTGCAAATAATAGAAGAGTCAACTTCGATTTGATTATTCTGAATTCCAAAAACCTCGTCAATTAATCCATTATATGTAAGCTGCGTAAGGAGTGGTGTAGCAAAGTCGACTTCCCGATCGATTATAATAAGGCTTTCTATAGTGGCACTCGGAAATAGACCAGGCGTTATTTCGTCACTTGAATCCTCACTTGCGACTAATTCTTGACGCATTCGGGAAAGTAGATCCGCCAACTTTCTAGCCTTGTCACCCTTTCCTGTTATCCGGGGAAAGTAACCATATTTTTGTTGAATGATCATCAAGGAACGCGCCATCATGAACGTCGGTGCATAAACTTTTCGTAGATAGAGGTCGGCGAACGACTCTTCTAGCTCAAGCGATAGGATATCTTTTTCCATAGGAACAAAGTACAATGGGAATTCTGATATATTTGTATCCCCAAGTACACCCGCATCTTCGAGTACTTTTTCTGAAACGAGTGTCTTTCGCGGGACCCAAAAAATAAAGAACTCGTGCCAAGACTGACTATCTCGTTGTATCCTCTTAATTTGCTCTGATTTTCGCATTAGCAAGATCTACTTTCGATAGATTACGTCAATATAACATCCGTATACCTGCCTGGTCTGGCTTATCACTTGTGTGAATTAGGAGTTTGCTATCCTAGATGATAATCTTTGAAGATATTGTACAAACTTAGAAGTTCAAAGTGTGCAGGCCACATACCAGCTATGAGCTGCACGAGTCTAGCATTCTCACCCCGAGCTATAAAAACCACATTCCGTTGACTAACGTCCGCGTTCTGATTTTCGAGGAAAAAGATTTTGTCTACTCCGTAATCCTGGAGATTTGTAAACTTTACAAATGATCCTATAGGACCAGCTAAATCTCGCTCGAGTACTAGGTTTTTCTTGCCTCTTACCTGAAAACCTGTTAGCAGCATTTAAAAATGCTCGGAGATGGTTGATATCTGAACTTACGCCTTCCAGTAAGTAAAGAATATCCTTCCGAGCTTTTTCTTTTATTTCTTCAGTATCGAACTCATAGGCATGTTGAGCCATCTTGGGGTCTACATGGCAAGCTTAACTTTTGTTGCTTGTGTGTGTAGGCAGGCGGATGATTGGCTTAACATTAAATGTTCAAATAGTGGGGCGTAATTCGTGGAAAGCATACCTTAAATTTGTGTCAGCCTTAAGAGCCTTATAATATTCAGAGATACCCACATACGCGGCATAACTTGGGGGAGTACCAACTGAAGTTTTCCGGCCGCATAGGCAAGCTCTTGAATGTGGAAATTCAAAACATTTCTCTTCAGTTCAGCCAATACATCTCCAGTGTACTACAAATCTGAGCCATTTAAAGTACGCTTTCAGATACTGAACCAGGCTAGGTACCCTCGAAATTTCTCTATCAGCAAAATAACAAGAGAAACAAAGGCGAATATGACACCTCAAATCCAAAAATTTGAACTCAAAACGCCTAAGGGCACTAAGGATTGTTAGTTCCCTTAGGATATCTAATAGAAAAAGTTCTGATCTCATTCTACAAGGGCAGGGAAAGGATATGATTATTCGAGACAGCATATTCTCCAAAATAAGCGATGTTTTTAAACGCCACGGTGGGGTAACAATTGATACGCCAGTCTTTGAATTAAAAGAAATACTTTCCGGCAAGTATGGCGAAGATAGCAAACTTATCTACGACTTAGAAGACCAGGGTGGGGAAATCTGCTCTCTACGATATGACCTGACTGTCCCTTTCGCAAGATGGCTTGCCATGAATCGTGATGTTCAAAACATTAAAAGGTATCATATCGCGAAAGTCTACCGCCGTGATCAACCGGCAATTTCAAAAGGACGTATGCGCGAATTCTACCAATGTGATTTTGATATTGCTGGATCATACGACTCCATGCTGCCAGATGCGGAAATAGTTCGAATCGCGACAGAAGTCTTCCACAGCCTTGGATGGAAAGGTAACTTTACGATTAAGATAAATCATCGCAAAATTTTGGATGGGATTTTTGAGGTTTGCGGAGTTCCTGCTGAAAACATTCGTGCCATATCTTCTGCTATTGATAAGTTGGACAAATTACCTTGGGAAGAAGTGCGAAAAGAGATGACTGAGCAAAAAGGCCTGCCCATTGAAGTAGCCAATAAGATTGGTGAATATGTGGTACAAAAAGGACAGAAAGACCTTTTACTTAAGTTAAAATCAGATGAATTTTTGCGCACGAATCAATCTATGAGTGCTGGCATAGCCGACATGGAATTACTCTTCGATTACCTGGAAGCCTTTAACGCGCTTGAAAGCGTTAGCTTTGATTTGAGCCTAGCGCGTGGTCTAGATTACTACACTGGAATTATCTTTGAAGTTGTCACAGAGGGTTCCGCCCCAGCTGCTGGCTTGGCGGGTTCTACGAATGATAAAAAGTCCAATACTCGCAAAAAGTCTAGTACTGACCCTGACGACAGATCTTCAGATCCAAGTATTGGCGTAGGAAGTATAGCAGCCGGCGGCCGATACGATAATCTTGTAGGTATGTTCTCTGGTAAAACTCAAATACCTTGCGTAGGTATTTCTTTCGGTGTTGATAGAATTTTTTCCATAATGAAGGCGAGGATGGCAGCCAATAATGTGGGAACAATCCGAAATAATCAGGTTGATTGTTTCGTAATGGCATTCGGAGGGAAGGGTTTTACCGGCCTCGTGAAGGAACGAATATCAATCTGCGCAACCCTTTGGGAAGCTGGAATCAAGGTATATTTTCTTCGTGGCCGAATAAAAGTAACACTGCTTACTAGCTCTAGGCTGAGTTTCTCTACAAAGTGAAACCAAAACTTCCTAACCAGTTCAAAGCGGCTGAGGTGAATGGTGTTCCGTTTTGTATAGTGATAGGCGAGGAAGAGCTATCCAACGGCCAAGTAAAAATTAAAGAGATGGGCCTGCAAGATGGTCATCCAGAAAAGGAAGGCATCCTAATTAATCTTGAAGACATTGTTCCTGAACTTAATCATCGTCTGAAACAAAAGGAATCCGAAAACTGCGTAGCGCAGAAATCTGAAATTGTGCGTGGAGTTGGTATGAAGAGCGAACTTTTAAAGTCATCACAGCCAGACTCTTCTCACCTAACTCTTACTAGCAATACAGCTACTGAATCAGAGATCGGCACGGGCCCTATTGCAGAAAATCAGAGCTAACATGTTTTAAGAAATATGAAATTACAGAAACCAAATGGGGCTGGTGCTAACTAACGTGAACCCTGGAGGCTGATCCGTGAGTAATGGATCAAAACCTTCGTCTCCTGGGCTCAATCACTTGCAAAGTCCAATGGTTGATAGATGGAGCCAAGAAGGGACTACTTTGACCAAATAATTTCTGAGCTGGAAAATTTTACGGTGAAATTTCAGAAGGCTATGTGGCCTCCAAATAACTGATTCCTTGACCACCTAGAGCAAATTGTACTTCAAAATAAATGTAACCGAGTGGTTCATGGTGGGCTTTCTATTGAATGTTAGTGATTCGAATGGCAAGATAAGATGAGTCTATTGTTGAACTGCATCGTATTCAATACAGGCTACTAGAGCGAACTGTACGGCCATGTCCATTCAGAAAAGAGTTAGTATTTGCCTTTGAAACCCCTTGTCGCTGTGAAGATATGTCAGAGCTTGTGAACTATCTGTCCTGCTTCAGAAGCCGTGCAAATGATCAACCTAAAAGCTCTTTGGTAAACCTACTAGATCAAACACCGCTACCGTTTTCTGTGGATGGTATTGTGCCTTACCCCCTAAACATGGCTCGAAGTATAAACGTGCATCTAGTGGACTAAACTGTGGAGTCATGGAACATAAAATCTATATCTCTCGGACGCCGTCTATTGTTTGCAACAAAGTGTTCATCACCTTCGGGGCGTTCATTCTTCGTGTTACCCGTCAGCATGCTTTGTAGGCTCATGCAAACGCTTTCTACATTCTGAACTGGGCTCCACCCCTGTTGTGCTAATAGATCAAGACAGATAATACCGTTAGAATATATGTGCGGGTGCATTGGAATAGGTCGGCCGGGAAGAGAAACAAACGTTACTTCTGGAGGCTCTGCAAACAGTTACAATCAGTAAAGCGAATTTTTATGGTCTGGGGCATCAACCTATTGGGTACGATGGGCTGAATTTAAACTTGAGTCGGTAGGTTTCACCAAGGTAAAGTGGATTCTGATCCAGCACCTTTATATCAAGACACCACTCGGAAAATGCATCTCCTGTTGAAACAAGTTCAATTCCAGGTGGAAGGGTGCCCTGAATCTTTTTTAAATCGTCAGACTAGAATTTTAGCTTGATGTAGACAGGTAGTACCTTGGAGAGCTCTTTTGCGAGGCGTTTCGCAGCGAATGACATGGCTTCTTGCTGCGTTGTGACGGTATCAAGTATTCGGATGCCTTTTCCTAACAGTTCGATTTGAGCAATGGTAGTGCTGTAGTCGATTGTCGCCAGAGCTTCGCCTCTGATGTTGATAAACAGCTAAGCTGTATTACAATTTAATCTTTTTGCTCAGTTAAATTGACTTGGATATGTTGAGCGAGTCTTTCCATTAAGAAACTGTTAGAGCAATGATAGTTAGCAGGTGTTTCACTTTAGTAGAGGCAATGTAAGTGGGTCTTGTATCCGCAGCATGGAGTCACTTAGTGAGTTTAATCGGGTTATGAGTTCTCAGTCTGCGATTTATTATAGGCGATCCTACTGTACCTTTCTCCCCGTTCCTATTCTCATGGTCGGGCTGCGCATGTCACCTGGATTTTACGAATCTAAGAAGCTCTCAACAAGATCCGCCCCAAGTTCTCTATTTTAAACCCGCCTTCTTCGTCCCCTAACGAACACTGCTAAATTAAACCTGTCTCATCCTAGTTTGAAATCACACTGTCCCAGTAATCGAATGAGTGCTCTCCAGGGTCCAGCTCATCAGCATCATTACCAGCATTTACGACAAATCGATTTGGTTGCAAACCCACTTAACACTCGGAGATACCTACCAGAAAATTGTGCAAAGTTTGTTGGAGGTGAAATTATCGCTACTAACCTCACTAAACCTTAGTTTTGGCAGTCAACATGACTTGTAAGTCCATACGACCCCTCTATCAAATAACCCCGCTATCAGCCCGCCCTACTACTTGGCTCTTGCATTTCCAGATAAAACCTTTACTCAACAGCAGTTATGGGCCGTCACTCATTTTGGAATTGGATAATATGCTTATACACCTCTAAAATATTCTGACTATTTGTGAGGACTATTTCTAATCATGGCTTCATCAATTTGTTTAGTCTCCAATATGTTACACAAATTACATGGTCAGCCAGATAGCTATGAAAAAAAGTATTCCTCACTGATGAATCCACGAGCACTTCTATATTTTCACTGACATTTATTGTAGGTCAAAGTATCACTTCGGGCGGACACTAGGTGCTGGAACATACGGAATCGTTCGAGAGGCAGAGGGGCCTACAGGGAAAGTTGCTATTAAGATTATCTTAAAAAGAAATGTGCGAGGAAATGAAGAGATGGTATACGCTGAGCTGGATATGCTGCAGCGTATGAGGCATCCTCATATTGTCAAGTTCATAGACTGGTTTGAGTCTCGGGACAAGTATTACATTGTCACCCAACTCGCGACAGGCGGTGAACTTTTCGACCGGATTTGCGAGAGGGGGAAATTTACAGAGAAAGATGCATCCCAGACCATTCTTCAAGTCCTAGAAGCTGTCAACTATCTCCACGACAATAATGTGGTACATCGGGGCATGAAAAACTCTCTCTAGCAGGGCCAAGCGAAACTAATTTTTGATAGATCTTAAGCCTGAGAATCTTCTCTACCTCTACAATGATCCAAAATCAGACCTAGTTTTAGCAGATTTCGGGATTGCAAAGATGCTCGATTCAAATGATGAAGTACTCATGACAGTGGCTGGATCCTTTGGCTATGCTGCGCCAGAAGTTATGCAAAAGAGAGGGCATGGCAAGCCTGTTGATATGTGGTCACTTGGTGTCATCACATACACGCTGCTGTGCGGGTATTCGCCTTTTCGTAGCGACAACTTCAATGACCTGATGGACGAATGCAGTAAGACTAATGTTGTTTTCCATGAGCGGTACTGGAAAGACGTCAGTGCTGATGCCAAGGATTTTATATGTCACCTTTTACAGCCTGATGCGGAAGACAGGTCAACTAGCAAGGTAAATTTTCCCTGGTGCTAAATTATGCAGTCTACTAAACCTTTCGTAGCAAGCACTACGTCATCCATGGCTTAGCGGCGAGAGCGCAACAGAACACAACTTGTTGCCCGAAATCAAGGCTTACATGGCTAAGGCTCGTTTACGCCGAGGAATTGAAATTGTTAAACTTGCCAACTGCATAGAAGCTCTTAAGATTCAAGAAGATCAGGCCGCAGACTCTGATGTACCAGCTAATGCAGAGGCTGCGGCTAGTGATGCTATTGCTGGTCCAGAGGCGGATATTCCCAACCAAAGCAAGCCGATTCCTACCATTGACAAGAAGGGTGCAATTTTTAGAGAAATTGTGTTGGCAAAAGTAAGGGAAACTAAAGAGGAAGAGAAGAAATTACAAGTGGAGAAAGAAGCAATAGATAATGCATTGAAAAGGAACAGTTTGTATTAAAATCCTTTGCCCTTAAATTTTACCGATGTGTTGATGCGATGTTTTTAGCTAGAAATTTTGATGTATTGAACGGATACAAGATTTGGTAAATTTGTAGCGTAATTTAGATTAATGAGGCAAAATTATAGGCTAGATTCACTTCGAAGACTTCATAGAGAATCCAATTTACAATTCTCTGGACTCCATTAGACTGGTCCTGGAGAAGTTTGATTGACATGACTCATTAATTTTTACATAATTGATATTACTTGCCCCAACCTTGGCTAACGCCAAATTCCAAGTGAACGTAACGATATTCAGAGAAGTAGCTAACTGCTTGATAAAACGCTTTTTACAGTTATGAGTAAACAGTGGAACAAATAGTTCAATACATTAAGCCTTACAGATAGCTGAGAGAATAACGCACAGAATCCAGCAATGGAATCTTTGCAAATATTTCTCGATGTCTAGGAAATGTGGCACAACCTAGATCTACAAATGCGGATACGTGCGACAATAGCTCTTAAGGTTCGTTAAATTTCTTTGATCATCATTGTGGAGGCCTGGTGATCTACCTAGGCCTTGGCGACTAACACGCCAAGTCCCCATTTCCTTAAAGTTCACTCAAAGCTCTCTCGCACAGCTCCTTGTAGCGAGTCGCATCAAAACGCTTCCTAGTTCGTTTGTCTTCTTGCACGAAACGCAATCTGTCAGCAAGTGACCCGGTGAATTTCAAGGATGGTGCTTTGACAACTGGGATCGAATGGAATTTCATTTCATTGATTATAGTTTCGATACTAGTCGTATGGTAGATAAGTTGCATGCGAAAGCTTAAGAGCATGTCATGATATCGCAGTAAGTGTGCTAGCCTTTTAGGACTCGACGAGTTGGTTGAGGTTTGCACTCGGTTTCCCGGGAGGGCAAGAGGTGGTGGCTCCAAAGGATCGCGTAAGGAGCTCTTGCTTGGTACCTTGTGGAGAGAATACACAGGGGTTGTCGAACGGGAAGAGGACGGTGAGGATAAGTTGTCGGAAAAGTAAGTAGGGGATACAAGATCTAGCGATATTGGATCGTCATTTCTTCTAGAGTTTTTTGGAGAGGTAATGGTGGAGGCTGAGAAGGAAACTTTCTTTTTAGGTCGTGGCTGCGGGCCTTCGGATTCGTTATCTTCTGATTTTTGACTGCTCTCATCTGACGAGGCGGACCGGCTCGTCATTGACGATGATTTGGAGTATTGGGAAAATACCGAGTCAACAGATGACCGAACACTGTAGGATCTTGGCGAAAGACACGAAAGCCTTGAGGTGCGACGAATAGCATCTGCAGAGAATGGAGCGCGCTCTAGCTCTTGCATCGCGATTCTATAGTTTACAAGGGCTTCTTTGTATAGTGGAAGCTTACTGGAGCAGTTATCGGGTGCACTAAAGGCCATTGTTTCGAGAGAAGTAGCAAGATAATAGGAAATATATACAAGATATATAGGATTAACTGGATACTAAATGATGTCAGAAGGTAATTTATTGATAATTTTGATATCATCACATACTGAATTCCGAATACCTTCCAAGATCAACCTGCAACGGATCGAGCAATGTTTATGTCGCCCGTTTAAGTATAATGATTTAACCTCCTCCAAAAGGATGTTCCAGTCATTTTCGGTGAGAGGTAGAATTTTTAAGGCCGTCACAGCAGCCGGACGAGGCCTACGGCGAGTCGGTTGAGGACATGGTTTGGACTGGTCTTGGCTGGGCGTATTTTGACAGGAATATCGTTTTTGCTCGTGTGGATAGGCTAACTTTAAGGGAATTAGTTGGTTTTTGGAATTGTTATGAGTTGATTGATAGCTTTTCTTTTCGTTGCAAGATCGAAAGGATTGGCGGAACCGCGGTATGCCTGTGATATTTTGGAAATTGGTTATCTCTGAGGGCGAATCAAGAGTATGTCTATTGGATATAGCAGGACGCCTAATATTGCTAACTCTTTCTTCTCTTAAGCACCCGAGCACTGGTTGCACTTGAGTCATCTGAGGAAGTTGAATGTGAATGCCACTACAGCAATCTGTTGTCATGTTGTGAAAGCCTACTGTACCACAAGTGCACATGTATTGAAACCACACAGTAGAAACGAGCGTCGTGTCGCGAAAGACTTGGGCTGGTGGGATGAAGTCAAAAAGTTTAATGCAAAGAGTGACTGAAATGAATGGTTGTCCGTCTGGTAACGAGTAAAGGTAACATGAGCTTGTTGAAAATTGGACTTTACCGATAGGGACACTGGCAAAATTAAGCATTGGGGGGATAGGAGGGACAGGGGGGACGTTGCAAAGAGACAGGAAGTGACAGACAGATCTTGACCCCCGATTCCCTAACCATATTATGAAAGGGGTTGCATAAAACACCCTAGTGAGACAGATTGTCATGTATTGGTTCTTGTGGGGTTGAAACGAAACGTAGGGAGACTTATCCATATCCTAGAGCTAGCTAGATGATCCAAGCTCACGTCTTACTGCGCCTTACCGGATCCAATTTTTACTTGCTATGGTTATTCGCCGCACAATCTCCTCTCTCTTACATCCTCATTTTTGCATATGTGCATTTCTCTGCCTCCTGAAGTCCAAGTCTCTCGTCGTTTTGGAAGGATGACATGATTAGTAACGCCTAGTTTTTCCATTTACCACCAGACTGCGCATCGGCAGCGATAGAACATCTGCCTCATGCACCGGCTCGCAGCAGGTTATTCCTTGAGAGATTAACCCGGCACAAGCTGATCTTTCTGTACCTTTGTCAAGCAATGAGATGTTCAAGTCATAGTCTCATTATAAGTGGATTTCCGATTTCGAACGAACTCTTCAAGTCTTTCCTTGATCAGGGCAACAAGACATAGATCGGATTGCTTTAAAGCCCTCCCCGCACTAGCCGGAATAACATGTACCCAAGGACGAAGCACTCCCAGTACCCCTATCGAGATCATAGCTCGATTGCTCTCTGTATTTGATTCGGGCCAATATTTTCCGTTTGACACTTTACTGTGATTTCTTGAGGTTTGCCTAGCCTTTCATCTATCGTAGTACGTATCAGCTCTAAATATGTCCCGAAACTATCACAATAAATTAGTGCCGGTTCTAGCCGCTTGCTCCATGAAAAATTGCTTTAGTAGCTTGAGCGAATCTACTGTTCTCAGGCCTAGGCTTCGTAAAGGAACCAGGGGTCCTGACTCTACACTGTATAGCTTATGGAGTTTGTCCACCACACCAAGAAGCACATGGTTGGCAGCATAACGCTCGGCATTGTAGGGCTCTAGCGTCATACTGACACCAATATCTTCTCCGTGAATCACCGCGTTCTTGATAGTTTTAACCAGACTTTCCACATCAGCCTGTCCTTGATTGAGGCCTAGTCCTGCTAGAGGATGGATAGAATGTGCTGCATCGCCTACAAGCGCCACACGTTCGCCTATATACGTATCTGCGTGCCGCATCTTTAGAGGAAAAGAGGCTATACTTCCTTCCTGTACTTCTACTACATCCTGGGGAATCTTTTTCGTCTCAAATTTGGTATGCTGCGATCTCCAGACCAATTCCTCATGTTGCCCTGAATCTAAACCATGCATGTAAGAAATATCAACTGGCGAGAGTCTAAAAGCAGCGTTGATCATAGCTATGAAGTCTGTCGGATTTAATCTTTTCAGACAGTCAGCTCTCTCTGGAGTTGTAGACCAAACTAAAGTGGAGTAGTTTCCAGGGAGGGGTAGCATGGCTATTGGACCGGTAGGCAAAAATCGTTGGTATGCAGTTTTGTACCCATTGAGATTCCATCCACTCCCTTGTAGCTTCAACGTAGCAACCATACCAACCCTGTCGTAGTCCCATCCCCTGCTCCCTATTCCAGCAAAGGTTCTGACAGGACTGTTGGCTCCGTCGGCACCCACAAGTAGTCTAGCTACGAGTTTCTCTCCGCATTGCAAATGCACCACAGGCCATGTCCTAAGGTCTTCCAGTTCAGTTTCCCTTCCATAATCAATCTTGATCGATCTCTGATTGTCGAAAACCTCAACGCCCCCAAGTTCTTTGATTCTGGTGAGTAGTGCAGAGGTGAGGTTTAGGTTCTCAGTCATGTATGCGATATTGTCTACTTTTTCGGCCGGCTGCCAATTGAACTCAATTCGAGCATCTGATACACCATCCCAAACTTGCATTTCGTGATATGCTTGAACCCGATCTGATTGCACAAGATGCCATGCCCCAATCTGATCTAGGAATCTCATAGATGAAGGGGTGATGGAGCTGACCCTATTTGAAAATGGATTTGATGATAGCAAGGAGCGAGTTTTTTCGAGGTTCACACTATCAACGAGGGCAACCTTGAGGTTTTTTGTCGCGGGAATTGAGCCTGTAATCTATCAGTTGAGTTGCTAGTAGCATTGATGAGGTATTCATACGTAGCGCTGCTAATAGACTTAATCCTGCGGGCCCCCCCCCAACACAAACCACGTCGAAGATGTTTGATGGTGTGGTGGACAGCCCAGTAAAGTTTCGAGCTTTATTTGGGCTAATTTTGCCAAAGTAATCTCTTAATCGGCATGTTTTTGCGGTGTTTGGTAGCTTCATGGTGGAAATCTCAATATGGATAAAATGATGGACTGTTGGGTGATGTAGACAATGTCCTACCCTGGTCTATTTATTATCACGTGAATTATGGAAGAACTGCAGAGATTTTAACAGTTCAAGCAAATAGCTAATACTACGACAACCGGCACTGACTCGAGCTTTGGTGTTATCTGATATAATTTGAGTAGCCTGGGTACCTACTCCATTTTGGAAGGAGACACCTCAGATAACATTTTGCGCGGAGAAAATCAAGTGGATGACGAAAGCATGTCTGGATAACTCAGGGTACTCACGTATGAGGGTTGACTTGGGGTGAAGAAAAAGCCGCCATAACTTCGCAGTGGTACTTGCAAATGAAATCCGAGACATGAGTACTCTTCTTGTATATTGAGTCATCTTTTCGGTATATTTCTCTGATATTGTGTCATAGCTAGATAGCTTCATACGCAATTAGAATCAGATGGCAAAAAAAGGACTCGGGCTTGTCCAAGCATCGCATTATGTACTTGAGACAACCGCAAATATTCTAACCACTTGTATTAGAAGGCAAAACATCTTGACCATGACTCAAGACTCTCTACCGGTAGCGACCATGTATCAATTGTTATACATTGAATTCTGGTATCATCATTCGCCAGAGCAAAGAATAGATCTTCAGCCTCGGAGATCAAATAAAAGTAAAGTGTAATCGGGTTACTTGACTGTAGAGACTTTGAAAGCAGATGAAGGAGAGGGTTTAAGAATGAGTGTGTCAGAACTGAACGGTTGCAAACATTGCAATTCCTTCAACTTCATGCCCTTCTTGAGTTGCCTAACAGCAGTCGGGCCTTTAATAAATTAGCTAGGTGTTCGAGGGAGTGTCAGAACGTCGATGATTTATATATAAAACCCGATTTGGCACTCGAACATAATGTGATACTGATGTGCGCCAGCACAGCGATAAGTGATCGAACAACACAATAATAGTTGTGCCAATTTATCCTTTAGTCGTGGACTCTCAATGTAGTGACATCTACTTCAATCAAGATCGATGATTACTAAGCTCTCTCCCCTTTAAGATTCCACGGGTAAACACAGAGCTAGAAGGCTATTCATGACGGGCAATATATCAATGGTCCTTCAGGTAATAAAAGAGGATAAGAGCACTGTACAAGGTGTGGTCTGGGCCAGAGAGGAGTTCAATGTGCTATATAGTCTAAGACTCGAGTAGCACATTAAATACACATCTCCCTCTCCCCGATAAGTGGAGCCGGGACTGAGGCGATTACCTGTTTATGACGTTTATCAATTTTCGTCATTTATCCTATTCGACAGCTAAATAGCGGCTGGGTGAACGTGCTACATAGTTGTTGACTCATACGAGACGAGAAAAACCAACTACAACTTGATTTTTTCAGAGAATTCGGGTTAAGTGTCAATCTTATCTAATGTGGCATTCTTTAGAGATCCTTTAATACAGTTTTCGCCATTAAGCTGTCATATTCTATGAAAATACAGGGAATGTTTCACCATTTTAATCCAGCGTCGAACTGTACACAAAAAAACGCACCTTTAGCAACTCTAAGGTCCCGTGTCAATAGTTTCGAAATTTAAGGTTCATGACCAGTTGCATCGAATTTAATAGGGGAGAAGTACTACCCGATGCGGGCAGTTTACTTTCAGTGGATGTAGTCCGGACATAATGGGTGGGAAGCGTCAGGAAATGTATATACCCCGTGGACACGGCTTCATGTTTGCAGTTGATTTATGAGGGGTGCTTATTCGCTTCAGGGGATAGACCCCTGTCCGTACATAATTCGACAAGCTAATTGATTATTGTCCTGGATTACCAGGCCTAAACTAAGAGCACAATTTGAATTCTTGTCAAGCTCAGTTTTATGCATATCCAGCTCGTTCTCCAGTTCTTTTCCATCACGTTTATATCTTCCGACCGCGAAAAAATTATACATCTTTTCTCATCTTGTGCTTTACTGATGATGAGAATTAGATTTCTCAAATACAAAATTGTTTATTCAGCAGACACATGGCTTGACTCAATACTAAACCTTATGTTTGTGATGAACCAATCTCAAACCCCACCATCAACACCTCGATTCAAACAATTTTCTAGAGATCAAAATATCTTAGCAAGTCGAAAAATCAATTAATACCGAATTGAAATTTTATTCTTCAGATTTATGGGCTCTATGAAGCTGGCAAAAACTAGACGCAGGTTGCCGCGCAACTAAGCATTTCTCGGGGACAAGCTAGTTATACACAGCGTCGCGGAACTGTCTCCCTCAAAAAGAGGAAAATAGAAAAAGAGCATCCTCAAGACTGAAAGTAGATGATGTAAATCAGATTTTATCTTACGTTGAGTCTTCACCTGAAAACCGCCGCAAAACATTTCTAGAACTCGCTTCTAGCCCTTTTAGATATCTTGGTATTAGCGAACGAGTAATACAAAGAGAACTTTAAAAAATATGATACCAACGACATGTAGCTCATCTAAAGCCTCAGTATTTCAAAACACTATGACGACACGCAGGTAATAGGCCAAAGCTCATCTCAATTTGACATATGAAGGCTGGATGTGAGTTTTATAGGCAGATTAAACTTGGGTAGAGGATGGAAGAAATTCTAGAGAATGGGTAACAAGAAATGTTCGTTTATTCCCCTTTAAGAAGATAGTAACTTGATGATCCAGCATTATGAGCTAGATTTCCAAGGAATACAACGCTGATTGTGTTGGAGAGAAATCGAAGAAGAGGTTCGGCTTGATATTCTGGGGTTGCTTGGCAAGGCCAGAAAAAAGTCCCTGTTTATTTCGGTAGAAGGATTGGGGGTCTATTAACTCCCAAAAATATTGCGAGAAAATAGTTCCTCATATCGACGGCATGGTCTTGATAAGACCTTGGCTTTCGGTGATGTAGGACAATGCTACTGCTCATGCAGCAGCACGTACAATGGAAGATGTGAGCCAGAAGCTCGTTCAACCGATTTTCTAGCCGGCCAACTCGCCTGATCTTAACCTGGTTGAAGTTGATTGGAATAGGATGAAGGATTACATCCAGCGTCAACAACCCAATCTAGGTGGTGGAAAGCAGCGTACTCCGGATATTCTTCGCAATATCGTATAGGAGGCATTGAATTCTGTTTCACCCGAAGATCTTGTGAGACTCATTGAGAGTATGCCAACAAAAAGTCAGGCTTTGATAGATACGGATGGGGGACCAACCAGTCATTTAGGCCTGAAAATATACCAGCCACATGTTTAGATGCAAGGTTAATATAAGTTTGTGGAGTTCTCATTTGTAATTCTAAAACCTTTGAACTTTTGTAAATAAGTTATAGAGCCAAGTAGCAAAAATCCACAAATGTTATGCAGCCGATCATTATATCGATTAGGTTTAGTACGAAGGAAAGACCAACTGCAAACTAAGGTGTCCAGAAAATAATTGCCATACAAATATCTTCAACAATGCGGGCAACCACGGAGGCTAACCTCAATGTGGAAAGTAACCATGCCTAAGTAGGCTTGGCTACCACGCTAAAACACCCTGCTGAAGCCCACTGCAAACTTGACACCGTGGCAATAGAGTATACTGAGGCGAAAAATTAACACCTCAAACCGATAAAATTATATCCAAACAACGACACTATCAAGTAGCAAAAAGACCTGCACAGTGATATCTGATATCTACTCGATAATTATTAGGAAGTCTCAAGCCAATGGCCTACCTGAAGCTTCATTGGTTAATTCAACGACTTGTTTGGAGAGGCTCTATCCACATATAACTTTCATCAAAGATTTTTTGTCATCCCTTTACATAAATCCACATTTGGTTGGCGATGTGCGATACAGCAGACATTATGGGCTAAGTCGTCCAGGATGTGTTCTAGTTCGGCTTTAGAGTCTTTCTAGCATCGTCGCACTCTAGCTACGGTGGCCCCCTTCGGGACCCATGTGTCGAAGATCACCTTCTGTCAATTGTTCATGTCTGTTGTCATAACGCGTTTCGGAGGCCCTTCTGCCCTTGGCCAAGTAGCCTCGACGGCCACATCTAGATGTAGTCGCTTACCACCAACACTAGTTCCAAGGAAACAGGGGACCTGGTGCGTTTATTGAGCTGGTGCCAATTCTACGAGGACAGCAGTGGCCATAGATGCATACTGTAGCTTGATGCTAAATTTTGCACTGTTGGTTCAGCTTGAGTGGCAGGACGATAGACAAGTCTCACAATGAATTATTAACAGGTCTCTTATCGCGCAACCTGCCGATTTTGGCGGGATTGAGGATTTTGTGGTCTGACGCAAAAGGGTTTTATGCCCCATTCATGAGGTGGGTCCAGCATGACACTTGCTACTACCTGCACATTGCCGGCTGGTGGGCTCGAGCGCGGTCCCTAGTCAGTTTCCCGATGTCTGTGCCACAAAGGCAGCGAACTTTATGCAAGAATAGATCAGAATGCTGCGAGGCGGCTCGCTCATGGACTGCACTAGCACTGGCGAAGTCAATTCTCAGACGCCGGCTTAAGCAGGAAGATCATGGGATGTACGCCAGCGACTCTTTAAGCCGGTAGAATGATTGAAAAATCAATGTACCGTTGAAGCGCAGCGGAAGGGCAGCAGTTTGAACAGGCTGGGCTCTCTGCAGGATCTTCAGTGCCGCACAAGTTGACGCCCTGTGGAAATCATGATGAGTCGCTGCTTTCAGTGAGGAAAGTCTTTCGTCACTCCCGACACGTGGATGCCATGCAGCCGATTTGGTAGACTCTACTCATATACGTAAAGCCATATTGGCTTTGGTTCTTCTTAGCTGTCTGATGTCGTACGTGAGCGCAAAAGTGTGGGAGCTAAGGGCCGTTATGATAAGGGAATAAACCTTCACCAACAGTAGCCAGAGCACCGCCAAAACTGCGGGCCCTAGTATTCTGCAGCACATATTCGTCGGGATTTTGCGTGTCCACACATCAACACACATATTCGTCGGGATTTTGCGTGTCCACACATCAACACACATACATATCGATGTGTATAAAGATGCATCGCCAGGACATGGGTCTTTCCTGTTCAACCCTAGTGTCATGTGATGTGTGCACCGATTAATGGTCATGGTGCTTTTTGCAGGAGTATACATGAATATCGCCTTTTGCTCGCACATAGCCCGGACCTGTGGTATTTTCTGCACACCTTCCCAGGCCATCGGCTTTCTGACCAAATGGGTGGTTCAGATAGACTCTGGTGGCTCTTGAAAAGTTGTATACCCGAGCAGCAGCATCAACGAGTAAATGGAGGCCTCGCCAAGACCAGCACGATTTCGGGTTGACATGGCGGATTTCTTTGGAATAAAGTCCCTACGCCAATCGTGTTTGCCCTCTTTGCCAAGTGCTTTCTCTCTGCTCAGACAGACAGTTGCTCTCCCATGTCCGTGTGCCCTCGGATCATCCTAGCGGCAACACGCTCACAGCTATGAAACACATGGCCATCTTAAGTGAGTACCGTCTCCGACTTACAAATTCTTCTACATTAATTATAGATGGTCCGCTACGACATCTCTTCCGCTTGATGATTTCGCGTGCCGTGCGGCCAGTTGTGTTTGAGACGAATGACTGCCTGTGGTGCACGTTTACGCGCGGTCGACGCTCCTACGCCGACTCGGACTCCCCGCCATACGCATGCCATGAGGACGGCCCTTTCATCCTGGCTCCCACTCTGTTCCTGTTTCTTGGAGCCTCGATCTTCCTTTCACCAGTGTGTGTTCTCTGAAAGGCTCTTTGCCCAGGGCTGGTCTCACGTGAACGGGTAGCTCACAAGGCGCAGACTCTCGGTTTTTTTGCATCAGATTTTATTTGCGTATGCAGCTATCTAGCTATGACACAATATCAGAGAAAATGTACAGAAAAGATGATTCAATATACAAGAAGAGCACTCATTCCTCGGATTTCATTTGCAAGTACCACTGCGAAGTTATGGCGGCTTTTTCTTCACCCCAAGTCAACCCTCATTCGTGAATACCCACCCAGGGAAACGTCTCAGAACCCCTCAGTTATCCAGACATGCCTTCATTATCCATTTACTTGTCTCCTTCCCAAGAGGAGTAGGTGCCCAGGCTACTCAAACTATACCAGAGAACACCACCAGGAGGCGGACCACGGCACCTTCCATCGTTTGCGTGTTTTTATAGTGTTCGCTGCACTCTCGCAATCGAAGTCTTGGCGCGCATAAAGCTCAATTCGTGAAACTCCTTGCCAAAATTCAAAATCGCACGCCCATCGAGATTGTATCCATCCTCTGCGTCATTTTGTATACTTGTCCTAATTCCTCTCACATCTAACCCAAAGAACTGTCTCTAAGATTTGTGCGCCACGCTTTGTTTCCTCCGTCGGCTGTGAATATCGGCGTGGGCGTGTATTTGGCGGCTAGCTGAGGCCAGAGAATAGTTGATGAGAGGTGTGGTCATTGGAATGAGGATGTACTAAGTCGTACTTATAGACCTGATGAGACTTGGGTAGGAGTCGAACTCGTTGGGAGCGAAAATTTGACGTGGCGGAGAGTTTTGAATTATTGCCTCGTGGGCCAACTTCTTTGGTATTGCGAAATTTGACTGAACTTGGTTTTGGGAGAATATTTCACTCCCACGTTCGTAGAAGGTACCGCGTACAGGTGTTCAGTCTTGCCCTCCCAGGCGCAACCTCAACACGCTCGTACCGCCATCTTTCTGACTTTCGAGCTTTCGTTTGCCCTGCTGCGTCTGTATGGGCGCCAACGCATCAAGCAGCTCTGTTAAGACTGGCCCAATTTGGAAATAAAGGGCTCACATACTGCTCATGGCCACGACACTAATTATTATAAACAAATAAATACATGTGAAAGGGGCAGCAATGACTGAACATTTATCTATGGTGTCGTCTACCAGTCTGGGAGTGCAGTATTCACTCAAAGCCGCAATAAATTCATCCTTCTACAGTCCTACCGATTTTTCCCGACTGACATTCTTGTCATAAAGAGCGGTGTTAGACTGATTTTTGTCGGAACTCCTGGATTGCAGAATTTCTCGATCACACAAATCACGAAGAAAGTGATCAAGACCATCGAGGATGGTATTAGCTTAGGCTGAATATCGCGCTCCTCCCCGATAAACCAAACGATTTTTGAAGTCCCTATTTAATGCCGAAAAAGCCACAACAGGACCGCGGCCCTTTCTTCCAACGTTATTGTCGAGGAATTATTGAAGGACGCCAAACTTGGGTTGCTAAGTATGAATATCCTATTACGAAATCAAAGCCTGCGAGTGAAGATTGGAGAGATGCTGGGCCAAGGAAGCTTTAGAAGTGGTTGATACGGACGACACAAGATTGGAAGGGTCTCACTTAAAAGACTTGTAGAATTATTCAATCCATCAAGTCTCTCGCAACTTCGTGAAGCCCTGAGCAGCCGCTCGGCCTCACTTTTCGAGGGCCTTGACACGTTGGATAACGTATATAGACTGAATTCACCGACACTCGACCGTCGTAGTCTATTGTTTTGCGCCAGCATGACCTTAAATAATAATAATAAAAAAATATAAAGAGAACTGCCTGGGTAAGTGGCTATTCGCTGGAGCCCGAGCCATGCTGGTAATGTCGGAAACGAAGCCATTGGTGCGGTTTGAGCTCCACTCTCAGTACTCTCCATTGTGAGGTCAGAGAGGGAAGCCCAAGTCTAGTACGAGGCTTCATTTGCAATCTATTAGACAGAAATATCACCGTCTATATACGACAAATTGGGCGTCAGATCTAATGCCACTACCGCTATTGAGCCTATCCGTCTAGAGC
Organism: Blumeria hordei DH14; assembly: GCA_900239735.1. Classification (NCBI taxonomy): domain Eukaryota; kingdom Fungi; phylum Ascomycota; class Leotiomycetes; order Helotiales; family Erysiphaceae; genus Blumeria; species Blumeria hordei. The sequence goes on along the minus strand of OENG01000033.1, from coordinate 5,286,219 downwards.
GACGCACACTAGGGCATCTACTAGCTGCGAGGTCTAGGCCTGCCGATGTTGGAGGCTGTTATCGATAGTTTCAGCACGAAAACGCCATCCTAACTTGCTTATGCGCCGAAGAGAAGTCCCCCAACCACCATTTTATTGCCACCTCTAGCAGCATCAGGCTCAGCTCCACATGACATAGAATTCTGCTGCCTGCATATTTTGGACGCTTACTACAGGGGAGCCAGTTAATGCGCCTAATAGCTGGATATGTGTCACAAGTTCCGGTGAAAAGAGATAAACGCAAACCTGATTGTATCAATCATAGAATATCAAGTCCCGGAGCATCAGTTTGGTATAAATGCTTTTAATTTTTTAATACTCTTTTCCCATTGAATAGCAAGAGTAAATCACGGGGTGCGTCGCGAGGCTAACATTCACCGGTAAATGAATATTCGAGAATAGGATGGAAAGAACCTTAATTACGTTTGCTATATTGGGCCTGTCTAGGCGCCACAATATTGGTGTATTCTTAAAGTGCCAAGCAAAAGCTTGAATTCCACCATGGGTACTGGACCGATGTTCATTGTCAGGGCTATATCTATGACATACCCGGCTCAATTCCACCGTGTGAATGACCACAAACCGAGTAGTGGGTCAAATTATTCGCAGCAACCACTCCTATTCCAAAAACTATTAGATCATGCGAAATTTGAAATAATCTTGATTGAGAAATAAGGCTTCTGGCCTGATTCCTAATCAAGTCATGTTGTTTTTCATGACTCATCCCATTCAATGCATGATGCGCGCGTTGATTCGGTAGTGCGTAGTATGGGTTGGAGTGGTTTTCTCCCCATACACGCACTCTACCCGGGCGGCCGGACTGTTCAAAGATTCCGCGGCGGGCAGGCGTTTTTCTATGCGCCGTCGAGCAAAGCCGATCGCTGGCCACTCGCCAGCACCGAAATACAGTGAAGCTAGATTCCGGCCGATTTCCCACGCTGGTGGGTTTACGTAGGTCTCGCCGGGAGACAGCATGTGCTCCTTCGTTTCCATGTATTTCCGAGTGCCCAGACGACTACTTTATTCCTGCCTCAGGCGACGCAGAGAGGGCGCAAAAGTTTCGCATCTCATCTTGATGAGTAGAGGATCTACCCGTCTCTAGTGCTTCGATCGCTCGCTGCCTTTCGACCAGCGCATTTTCGCACTGCTGCCTCCCTCTTAGGTAGCCCAGGTCCGCTTCATGAGCCTTCCTGAGTCCCGGCTATCTCCGCATCCAACGCCTCTCCCTCGCGCCGCATGCCGCCCGCTTCAAGTAGGGCCTTGGCATTTCCCTTCTAGATGAAGCATCTCTCGGAGCGTCCGTCTACTTTAGATGGGCCATTTGTGAGCCACGCCACTGCCTCACTCCGACGCATTGATCCATTGTATGCGAGCCTCCCTGCTCCTTTCTCGAGCCCGCGCTCGGAACTGGCCTCGATTGATGGGAATGCAGTGGAAGCGGCTGCCTAGTCTCCTTATCCAGCAATTACCTCTACGCACGCCGGCCTCGTGACATTTCAAGATCCGCTCGAGCGGATCTTCGGTTATTCCGATTGTATTTCTGCGTACCAGCCGCAGCTGAGATCCTGAGCTGATGGTAGTCGTCAAGGGGTCAAGCCTGACTGAGTGACGAAGTCGGTTGCAGTCCAGTATAATTGCTCCTTCTCTATGAGGCACCGTGTCGGTTGTCGTTTGCATTATTGTAATCTAATGCTTTTCATCCTTGGTCTCTCTGATGAGCTATTAGGGCAAGACCTTCAGTGTCGATTGGAAAATATTAAAATCAAAGCACAGAAAAAAACGTGAATGTTGGTATCCTTTTGTTTGATTTTAGCAGCTCTTCAGAGTCATAGATTTGATTTGAAATATTTCGCGTGACAGGACGCACCCTACATCTATTTAGACGTGACACGGGTAGATGGGCTCTGAGAGCTTATTGCTACCTACATGACCGGCATTAAAGCCAGAAGCGACAAAAGAAATAAAATGGAACAATAAATGTCTGAAAGATAGTGCCCTGCGCCGCATCCCCATCTTCCAAACACATTCCCTCTCGAGTTGGAATCCGTCTCAGCGTGGTCACCTACCACCCTGTTCATTCTTCGCTAGACTGTAACATCTGCTTGAAGTTAGGAATTGGATAAACTTCTGCCGTCCCTTATCCTCAATCATCTCCTTGGCTCCAGACGGGGCCATTTCTCTCGGCCGCAAACGCCCTCCAGATTATTATGTTCGGAGTTGAAACACCAGTGGTAGTCGGCGTAGTCCCCGTGGCCGGTTCTTGCCGCAATAAGACGAAGATACGCTCATCTTGGTAAAGCTAGTTTTGGCGGTCGTTTGCAGCGCATCAAGAGGTCCGGATCTTTGTATCGTTTCGGCCGATACTGCTGCTACCACTCTACCGCGAGCTCTTGGCCGCGCTGTTTAACCCACCTCCCTAATGCAGCAATGGTTAGATTTTGATCTTCTTCACTGGGCGTAGCTGAGGTTAGTGACCGGTTATTGGGAGCTCCCAAGGCTGATTTGGCCAGCTTATCGGCCTCTTCATTGCCTTGGATCCCCACATGACCGGGTATCCAGCGTATTTCCACACGCTTATTGTGTCTCAGCATTGAAAACTTGTTCACTACTGCCTGCGAGGAATTAGATCTTACCTTTCGAGCGCCTACAACTTCTGCGTTGAATACCTCTACTCCTGGAAGTGGACCAGAATTACTTCCAGCTAGCTTGCCTCTTTGGTGTACCACGTATCCCCAGGCTCATTGTCCGGGACCAGATGACGATCCATCAGAGAAAGCGAAGACTGTGTTAGCTGGACGGGAAGCTAACCATCGCTTTATGCTTCCTGACCTAGCTCCTTTTTCTCGACTGCATGGAGTCAATGCTGGGGGACCATGGGGAAAGTATAGCTTTCCAGGACCTTCGGCTATCGAAATTTGACACACGCTCATTTGCAAGCGTGTCAAAATTCGTTCTGGTTGTCTGAACAAGCGAATTATTTGTCCCGATTTAAGCCCTAAGCATCTTATTGTCTCTTTCGGCTCCTCAGCCGCCCAAATGGCTAGAGGGTGCCAGACATTCATTCCTTGCAAACGAGCTGTAGACTACAACATCTTTTGCTGGAGAATGATGGATGCCGGGGGTATTCCCGCTTCACGATAAAGAGCGCTATTGGGAGTGGTAGGCCAGGCTGGAAGTGCTACTCGGATAGCTTTCATTATCGTTTTGTCCAACAGAGATATGTGCCAGCCTACTCCAGTGCCGAATTCTTTATCGCTCAGTGTGGTTATTCGAGTAAGACCCAGCCACCACGCTTCTGCCCCATATAAAGCTGTGCTTAAAATGCACGCCTGCACCGCACGAATCAGAGGTCCAGATGCTGCCCCGCGTTGAACTCCTTTTAGATGTCGTAAGAAATGGACTAGACGATTAGCCATTCCAGTTTATTCCTCAACATGCTGCTTGAACTTCAGCTGGATATCGAGCCAGACTTCTAGCCACCGGATGTGGGGTGACGGTTCGATTCGGCGATCACTCACCATGACGGAAAGTTCAGCCGTGTTAATTTTCCTTCCAGGTCCTCTTTCAATCACTAGAAGTTCGGACTTCGCTGCGTCAAACTCAATACCATGTTCTCTTGCGAAAAGGAAGGGGCTCTCGAATCGTCTTGTACTGTGGAGATGGCTTCAGCAGCGGTTTTTCCAACTCTAATGATGGCTACATCATCAGCATAGCTAAACCAGCTCGTTAGATTATAATCCCCAAAAAGCTCAGCTATTAAAAGCATGAAAAGACGTGGCGAAAGTGGCGAGCCCTGAGGTGCTCCATATTACAGTGTCTTCTTCTCTGTGGTTCCACCACGGTATTTCACCTGGACTTTTTGTTGGTAAAGAAAGGTCTGAATAAACCGGCACAGGGGTCGTGGCCAGCCTCGTCCTCGAAGGTATTTGAGCAGTCAGCTGCGAAGGACTGCATCAAAGGCACCTTGAATGTCTAGTGTGATCATGGCCGCCTCGGCATCATGGATTACACAGGATGCAAGGTCGACCGCAGATCGTCCAAGTAACAAGCCAACTATTCGCGGATGAACAACTTGGTGACATATTGTAAGTCATTCCATTCTCCTACCAACTAGATACTCAAGTCTTTTGCCTAAACTCTAAAGCAGCGAAATCGGTCGCCAGCTCTTGACAGTTGATAGATTTTGTACCAGTTTGGGAAGAAACACAACCTCTGCTACCCTGAAAACTGTGGGAAAGTGGCCGATATTCAACAAGCCTGGTAGAGATCCTTGTCGAGAGGTCCTAGATGGGACCAATAGGTTTTCAGTAACCGTACCGATATCTTGTCCGCTCCCGGTGCCGTATCGTTGACAGAGACAGTAGCGCTTGTCACATTGTCCAGTGATATTTCTGTATCCTATGGAATACGCTCCTCCTGTCCATTCTCCCAGATAGAAATGTCGTTCTCGCCGCTAAACCTAGCCAAGAGAGTGTCTCGTAGCGCACTAGCTCGCTATCGCGGGTCAGATAGCCACTGGTTTTCGTCAATCTGCAGAGGAGGGGGATCAGCTGCTGGTCGAGGCTTAGCCCATTTCATGAGCTTGAATACCTGTGCGTCAGTTGTTATGGCCAAGCATCCTTGAAGAAGGTTCAAGGAAAAGGTTCGAGGAGAAGGTTCAAGGAGAAGGTTCTCAGGAAAAGGTTCTGTGAGAAGATATCCGAGAAAACTCTGATAATTAGAGTTGGAGGGGCTTACCATTCCATAATCTGGTTACCATTGCCGTACTGATTTGTCGTTAGCGGTTGCCAGTGCTGTGACACAGAATTGAAATCGTCTCAAACAAACTCTAGACCTCTAATTTCCCACCGAAGTATGGGCTCCAGGGTTCCACTGGTGCCCGGGGCACAATCTACGTTGACAAAGGTTAGACCGCCCATCTTTACAAAAAAGTATTCAGATGTCGGGCTTGATGAGGGTGGAAACATTTGAGTCGCATGACTACCTTTGCGTCTGAAAGTGGATGCGTGGGGCCGGACGTCTGTTCCTTCAAATTCTATATGACCGTTGTAGCCAGGGTGACTTTTTATTGTAAAACCTCCCTCTTTCTTTCTTGTTCATGGCTCCTGTGCCATGACTTCGTGTGCACCGGCATCCAATGCCTGCTACAATGGTATGTCCATATTTTCCCCACCTCTTCCGACGTTCACTTGGTGAAAGTGAAGGGTGTTGTGTTTGTCTTTTGGTGCTTTTGTTGAGGGATTTCCTAACATTAACACGACATTGTTGAGTCCTGGGCAACAACGGTTTCAACCGCCTTACCTTTCCTTTCTGAATACGCTAGAGAAGCGTGATAATCACCATGTCCGCGTTTTTTGATGATGTGTAATTCTGCGGGGGTGCGGGGCAGAATTATCCCGTTTTGTCGTCTTGGCCTGGCTATACAGCTACCCTCATTCGAGTGGTGAGGTCCCGCGCAATTCGAGCACTTTAGCACCTTGGCCTGGCACCCTGATGTCTCGTGGGATCCTCCGCATCGTCCACATCGCTGGCTCCTGGTACAGGAATGCGTTGTGTGGAATCCTCAGCAGCGATGGCATTGCTCGATTGATCTTCGGCACGAGAAGGGAATGGCTGGTCCGCTCCCGTCAAATGGCCGAAACTTTTTGTTTGCTGGTTTTTGTTGGAAATGAACAATCCAGCTCGTTGAGTACTGCCCAAGCTTTGTTTTTGTGGGCCGTACCTGGATTGGTGTGGCACCACATACTGCCTGGCACTCGTTTTTCACCATATCGTTAGTGACTGGGATGCTGCCTTCAAGCGTCCTGATGTACAATGGCACATGAGGTACGATCAATGATGTCCATTTGGATACTTCCTCAATCACAGAGTTGTCTTCCTGTAAGGAAGTTGCGATCTTCGTGATTATATCTCTCAATGCATCTGATGCGCATTCGAGAGCGATCCCCGACCTGACTGGGTACATCGAGGTGATAGCTGAGGCTGCTACCCCAGCCTTTTCGGTCACAATTTTCTAAATCGTAACTGACGAGAGCTTGTGTCAGTGGTGATATTTCCCCAGTCGAAGTAATAGGCGTTTATCTTCCTTTGAGGTTGTCTGTGCCTTCAGGCGGCTTGTTGGAGCTGGTCTTCTCGGAACTTGCGCACTAGGCGGAGATGGTAACTTGGCCGCTTTTCCGACTACTGCCGCCCAGGTCGATCTTGTGTCTTGAGGTCTTGGTGGTAGGCTGTGGCCGTTATCCTCAACAACGATATGGTTCCTAGGCGCGACTGGTTTTGGAGTGCTTGCCGTGGTGGGGGGCTTCTTACTTGGAAAGTTGGTTGCTTCTGCCTGATCTACTGCAAAGGCAGTGATAACAGGCGTGATTTTTTCCAGCAGAGTCGTGACAACTGCTGCTGCTTGCTTCTCTCCTTTGCTCTTAGCCCAGGAGTCGATTAGTTCAAGCAATTCCTGGGCTATACCAAATCTTTCTTTCCTTTGCTGTTCTACTTTTTGCATTGTATTCGCAATGCCAAGCAGGCTTGGGTGCGGTTGCCCTCCTAGATTGGAGGGCGTTATCGATGACGATGCGCTAGCTGGGGCCATTACACCGATTGAAGATTCTTGTAAAAAAAGAGGGTAATAAGTGATGCGATGTGGGATGGGTTGTTCTGTGTTATATGTAGAAGTGAAGTTGGCTGAGGTCACTGAGTCCAGGCCAAAATCACTTTAACCGCGTGAATTTTGACAAAGAGGGAGAAGTTCATAGTAAAACAGAAATCATAACTGGAAGAATATTTATATCGGTCCGGAACCCACGCTGGTCGCCCTTCCATTTCCTGCCACATCTTACAAAAAAGTTTTCTGACCTCTACTGAGAGCAAGAGATGAGTTCGCATGTACCCCCCTTTGTCGGCCAGTTTGCTGCTCTGTGAAATCAAAGCCTTCGTTGACTTCACCAAAGGTGACCGCACACTCGGGCTTCTTCTTGGATCTCAAAGCTCCCAAGCCTGGTCCCTCCGCCATTAGAACATCATTCAAAGAGGCGATGATAGCCTCTTCTACTCTTTTGGCCGTAGTTCTGGCTCGACTGTTCCTGTTAACCTCAATTGTTCCATTTAGCTGATCACCGCAAGCTGCTCTTTGATCACCAATCCGCATTTGTAGGTCTAGCTAAGTAGCCCCGAGAGTGCGATCAGTGAGATCCCCCACGGTTTCGACATGTCGTGAGGGCCTTACATTCTGCTTTAGGGTGTATATTGAATCTAAAATCTCAGCAGGCTGGAGCGCCGGAGCAAACAAGAGTGGCGTGGTAGCCGTGGCAGCAGTGAACCTGCTGAATTTCTTGACTGAGCCTGAAATTTTAGCCGCTCCAGACTAGTTGACACAAAAATCAGCATGAGAGACGGACTCCCGAGAGAGAAGTGTATGTCAGCTGCAATAGGGTGCACTTGGAAGGCACTTCCGATGTGGCTGCCCTTCAGCTGGTATTGTGGCTATGAGCCATGAGAAAGTCATGTTGCGGAGCGATGAGGAGTGGATGATGTTATATTTAGTGGGTGACAGTGAATAGACTCATCCAATATTATGCTGTGGGTATATAGACAGAAAGTATCAGACTAAACCTATGTCCATTTATTATGGGTACATCTATGAAACTATATACATGCTCGCCTAACCAGTACACTAGTGATGTATGCCGTGGCCTTGAGCCACACGCGATGCCATAGCATCGACTACCTCGCTGTCTCATATTATAACAACTGGCCCCTAGTCGGTTACTCGAAAAATCTCGTTAACGACAAATATTGTTTCGACTGTGTGTGTCTTTATTTACTGTACTACTTGAGTCATAGACTATCTAGCATATTGGGCTCCTCTCTGACCCAGGCCGCACCTTTTACAGTATTCCTTGCCTATTCTGTTGCCTGTAAAATCATTGATATATTGCCCGTGATGATCAGCCAACTTTTCCACGAAACCTACTACCCAAAAAAACAAAAATGGCAGCAATGGAAACTGCGTGCGCGGGAAAAAGTCTCAAAAAACCTGCTGTCCCAGCCAGGCGAGGCCTAGACACCGGGACCACATGAGGTGCACAAATTCATCTATATCTCCCTTCTGTGTAACATTCGAGGCTAACTTGATCCAATCCATCATCGCCGTATCGGGTGCTGGGTACACTCCGGAAACCTGTCGGATGGCTATTCCTCCATGATCAAGGATTGATGATGGGAAGGGCTTTGTCCCCTCCGCCTGGTCTGATCGTGGTTAGCTTCATGATAATGGTGATAGGGGGATGTGCTTAGGGATGAAGACGATACAAAGCGCGAAAGCGATTGGAAATCCCCATCGAATTAAGGACTTTATTACTCAATCTCGGCTCTGCAGACTCTATAGTGAGAGCTGGAGGTTCGTAGGGGACACCACTGATAGGTGTTGAGAATAGTCCCCCTTTTTTCGACTGTAGTTGAGCGATACAGCGTATTAAAATTCACTGACACATTCGGAATCCTATATGCGATAAGGTCCGAAGATGCTTCGAATTTGGCATCAAATTCAGACAGTTTCGAGCATATATCTAGGAAGACTTTTCATGCTATTTCGTCGGCTGCCATAATGACAAGGCTAGTTCTCACGCTATGGATAGTTATTGTCAAGGCAAAGGACTGTGTGTCATGTAGAGACATGATTCATTCATGAGTTGATATTATTCAGACGATCATGACTATATCACAACGTCATGTATAGACACGATTCATCGTTTGTACCTGTTGTATCAACCATGACTATGTCTTAGTGATAGGAGAAACATCATTGACTAGTTACTAGAAACCTAGTCAAGATCCTAAACATACAACTGAGACTAGGAGAATTTTACTGAGTAAGTAATTATTCTGATGAATCTAGATCTGGAGGAAGATAATCTGGTTGCTTGGCTCGAGGTATATGAACCTGAGAATATCATGTATTATAAAGAATATAGAAATCTATCCCAATTACAATCATCATCTTAATTCATGTCACCATCAATAGCTGCAAAGGACAGTTTAACCATTTCCTTATACTGTACGCCTGTTAACTTTTGCTTTTGCAGCGTCTTTCTTTGGCACTGTAGCTGATGATTTTGCCATAGACCTTGTTGATGTTGCGACCATGCTACGCTTCAGCTCAGGCTGCTTTTCATTGCTGGGCTAGGCTGGGACTGCGGGTGTATTTTGACTCCTGAGAAAATAAGCCCTTGGAGAATTGCTCGCCGGGCGAGGAGGAAGGACGGATGGCGCAGTGGTCGAGCCTCTTGCTATGTATTATACGATGGCGGTACGTACATAGACCTACATCAAATATACGAATTGTTTATTTGACCCGTTGGTTAGATGGAGAAGGGATGCTTCGACGCTATAGATGATGTCGGAGAACAATGCTAGATTGGCCGTTATTTGAGCGGCTCATCTTTCTCTGGCCTCGAGGATTCGGTCGAAGCTCAGGCGAACAATCTGGTTTCGCGGCAGCTTTAGGCAGTGACTTTTTCATGGTAGCTGCTGTCGTTGCTGCTTTCTTCGGTGCCTCTGGCAGAGTCGGAGACGATTTTGACGGACCTCCAATCCCGTGAGAGATGGAGGCTGGCTGAGGGATTTCCTCAAAAACTTCAACTGACCCGATCATGTCAGTATCGGACTTAGCAACGGCGATGAGAGCTTTTTCCATCCCTTTAGTCAAGGCCTTGCCCATCTATTCGAATTTTGGAGACTGAGCAAGGCCCAGTGCTCATACGGGAGACCTCGGGCGGACTCTCGTGTTGTCCAACATGGCTCCGGGACGCTTTTTTCGAACTGATGACATTTTTCAAATGCCTAAAGCTCGATACTAATTTTTAAATCGATGCGATCAATCGCGAGGGCGGAGAAATCGAATTTCCGGAAATTCCAATTTGAAAAAACTATGCATTACAGTGCAACTTTTATCGTCTGATGTTGGCCAGGCCACCATCTCGTTAGAATATAGGACGTAAGAAGAATATCTAGTGTACGTGATCCTCCAAGCTATAGCAATACCCGACCAGTGTCCGAATTTGCATAATACCCACGTCTGAGCAAGCTGGTTACACCCATTTGGATTGGTAGGAACGTGTTCACCATGACCCTAAGGCCACGGGTAGAGGGAAAAACGGCGGAAACCCGATCAAGAGACCCTCGTGAGGAAAATCCCGGCCATTCCTCTAGCACCCATTTTCGACGAGCAGCCGCATTCATGTTTAATACAAGCCACGTAGGCATTTAACCTCCCGCCTCAAGAAGGCCTGACCAGCACTCAACCGCTTGATAGGCGCCAACTTGCCGGTTAGCTTTTCTCTTTAGATTGCTCGAAGTCGTGCGCGCACACAGCACTTGGGCTCTTTACGTGCCGTTTATTCCAGTCTAATTAACCATTTATGTCCTATTTGAATTGACAACTATGTAGGATAGACTATTTGAATATGTCATCTCTTTTCCCTTCTAATCGAGGCCTTCCTTGATTTCATGGTGTGATTCCCATTACTGGTTCATCTAGCCCAGTCTAAATAAAGCTACCTGACGCGTTGATGCCTACACAGACCCAACATAGCAAATGGAAGCGAGGATCATATCATCCTGCAATCGAAGATTCAAATAAACATCATAGTCAGCCTCTCGCTGGACTCCATGGTTTACAAATGGTAATTTTATGAAAATTCATGAAACTTCCGACTACTATCCGCCTCTTTGCGCGGCCCACAAGGATTCGGCCAGCGGATAACCATCCTCGCCTCCAGGTCTGGCCCCACTGTCACGGCTTCTATAACATGAACACTTGCACACGCCGGGCACGACGAGTCTCTGCGCATCAGACTCTCACAACGGACTGTGTTTGACATCCATTAAATGCCTAGATACCGCTGGCCCTCTCGCTATAATGGGGTCTGTTTGGTCAGATGAGGAAAAAATGCAGCTCAAACGCCAGGAGGGACAAAAAGCCTGGCTTGCCATAATTCCTCACCCGCCACCTAATGACTCCCTCATTGGGAGTTCACCCTCATAATTCTCGCGAGCTTTTACTCCACTTCCTATAGTATGGGTGGGCTCAGCATATAGGTTTTCTCATCTGGCTAACCATGATGAATCACCATGAGAGGCTGAAATTTGGATCGAAGAAAGTAGAAAATTACAGTCCTCTGCTTCTTACAATCAAAATCACCAGACCTAGCTATTGCGTGTTTTCCCCGGTAGCAGTGAGGTTTCTTGTGCACTTTATCAAGAAAAAATTGATAAATGTTGACTGTTGACTGTGAAACTCACGGGTTTCTCGTGGCTCCGACTATGGCAATCCATATGTGTGTAGAGATTGAGACTAGGTGTTAACTTGTATTTCTACTAACGTTACAACACCTCCTTACATACATAGAATTCTGCACACTCCATAAAATGTGATGATCAATAATACATGGCACAGTAAACTATCAGAGTACAGTAGGGGATTAGTGGGCCGATTAGTCGCTTGGCTTGTAACCAAGGAATGCGAGGGATGCAATCACGTGGTTTTGAGGCCCGGCAGCTCGCTTGCCGTGAGACTTGGCGTTTCGCTCGGATTCGGAGTTCAGGAGCCTCGGTAGTAGCTGGGCTGACCTACGGCCCAACTGTCATGGTACCTATGGTTCCCGCTTACGATCTAACCTGTAAGTCATATGACGCACAACCATTCTGCTTAGTTGTGTTATTGACGCTAGCGCGGGAATGAAGTATAAGTGACTGGTTAGTTGCACCTTGGGAGAGTTTGTGCAACGTCTTATTAACATATTCCCACCCCACATTTTGTCCTTACGTATCCGTCGTTTACTTGTGACTCCGTTCCAACGAGCCCAATCCGTGATACCAACCTCGAATGTAGGTGGGATTCGGCAAATATGTTTGCCTTTCACGAGGCATGACGCTAAGTAGTTGCTTACATAAGTGGCTACTCCGGACACATTTGAACTCTATCCCCATTGGGAAAAGCATAGACCATATTGCGGCAGCCGTTGCATCCAGAGTCCGCAATGCTTGTCACGTTGCACTAGCCTTGCTCACGAGGGTGCAATCTCCTCTGAGAAAAAAATTGGACTGACGAGGCTCAATAGACCAACTAAATCTATACGTAAGGAACAATCTTTGCGTAGAACCACTATTAGTCGGTTACATGGTTATTATTTTCTTATAAGTTACCCTCTCTGTGAGAAGAATTTGATGCTACTTGTAGAAACGTGTGTACCTTTTCTGGTGGAGGGAAATTTACTATGCTTCGACTGGAAATCAGGGTGGCGGACAGCTGGTCGGGCTCTTTTGTAGTTTCTGTGCGCTGTAGGGCGTCAGGTATTTCTGTAGGAACCGATCCGTCCTGTTCGTTATAATGATTAAATGCTGTGTACCGGTACAACTTATAATTAAATCGAACTCCATAAATACTAGTGCCGTTTCGCTTGGGTTATTTTTTATTTTTGCACCAGATTTTAATTACGTATGAAGCTACCTAGCTAGCACACAATATCAGAGAAAATATACAGAAAAGTGGACTCAATATACAATAAGAGCACTCATGCCTCGGATTTCATTTGCAAGTACCACTGCGAAGATATGGTGGCCTTTTCTTCACCCCAAGTCAACCCTCATCCGTGAATATCCACCCAGGGGAACGTCAAAAACCCTAAGTTATTCAGATAAGCCTTCATCATCCACTGAATTTCCTCCGCGCGTAATGTGATCTGAAGTGTCTCCTTCCTAAGTGGAATAGATGCCCAGGCTACTCAAACTATACCGAAGAGCAGGGGTTGGACCACGGCACCTTCCATCGTTTGCGTGTTTTTATAGTGTCCGCTGCACTCTCGCAAGCGAAGTCTTGGCGCGCACAAAGCTCAATTCGTAAAATCCTTGCCAAAGTTGAAATTTCCACGCCCGTCGATATTGCATCTATCCTCCGTGTCATATCGTAGACTTGTCCTGATCTCTCTCACGTCCATCCCAAAGAACTGTCTCCTAGATTTGTGCGTCACACTTTGCTCCCTCCGTCGGGTGTAAATATCGGCATGGGCGTATATTTGGCGGCTAGCTGAGGCCAGAGAATAGTTGATGAGAGGTGTGGTCATTGGAACGAGGATGTAGTATGTCGTACTTGTAAACTTGATAAGACTTAGGTAGGAGTCGAACTCGTTGGAAGCGAAAATTTAACATGGCGGAGAATTTTGAATTATTGCCTCGTGAGCCAACTTGTTCGATATTGCGAAATTTGACTGAACTTGGCTCTGGGAGAATATTTGACTCTCAGGTTCGTAGAGGATACCACATACAAATGTTCAGTCTTGCCCTCCTTGGTTTGGGTTCATCCATCCTTCCCCATGCAGCCTATTCTTAAACATTCTCAATATTACGATTTAGTATCTACCTAAGCTCAAACAATAGCCAAGCCATAACAATAGTCTACTATTTAATCAATTCTGCCTCGGAGCAAACGATACAGCTCGCTGCTATACCGTTGATTACGATTTTTAATTTTTGTCAAAGGTGTACGAATGTGAATTTCTAGCTAATGAAAATGAACATTCGCAACTTATATTTCTTAGCCTTACATTATTGCTAACCTTTGTTACTAATTAAAAAATGGCATTAGAGGTGATTACTAAAAATCTAGTGCAGAGCTGGTAGTATCAACAAAAATTCAGAATGCTTCATTTAGAGCCAACTCATGAAAATGATACCGTATCGTACTATCTATATGCCAAAGCTAGCCTGCACAGAAATAATGTATACAAAAACGTATGTGCATCTATCTAGTGCGCATCGTAACTGCATATAACAGCTTGAAAAATGAAGTCTCTCTCTTCATGTAAATGTGGGTTGCTAGTCTGTAATGTATAAGACAGGAATTATGCAAGTACATTAGAATTCCCAATCGTCATCGTCTTCAATAGAGTCAATGGCCCAGTTGAATTTTTCTCGAAGAGTCTTTGAGAAGAATTTCTCAATTGGTACATCAAATTTTTTAGCAAATACTACAGTTAGGCGTGGGTCGATATAGTTCTACCAAGGGTGAGCTAAGAGATGAGAGGTGATTTGAAACTTACAATTTTACTTGTACCTAAAGCAACCTCCTTGTTACCCTCACGATCTTCAGCTTGCAAACGCATGGTGGCTATTCGCTCATCAAGCTTGTGAATATTTGCAACATATTTTTCTACCGTAGCACCCTTTCCTTCTGGATCTACCTTTTTTGATTTATTTTCTTTGGTGAGTTTCTTCTCCAGCTCGTCAACAACTGCAAGCCTTTCTTTCAATTCTTTTGGTTTCATCTCCGCTTGACCCTCGGCAGCTAGTTTCTCATTTTCTTTTTGAAATTTTTTTTCGATCTTTGACCGCTGATCCTCTACTAAAAATGCCTGATGTTCGCGTATCCAGCTTTCATTTAGGTCTTCATGTAATTCAAACCACTTTACCCCCTTTTTTTTCTTTTCCCCCGGGTCGATTGCTAGGATCATCTGCTTGAGACGCCATTGTTGATATTGAAGCCCCTTTATTCTTTCTGTCATTTTTTCCATTTGCGCTTCGTGAGCTGCACCGACGGTACGTTTGTGATTACAAAGAATAGCCACTTTTCGATTACAGTCATTATAGAGTTTAACTTTTTCCTGCATAGTAAGATTGGTATCCTTAAGCTCTTTCAATAGGGTTGACATGGTGAAAGAAGCGTTGTATGTACGGAAAACTTTTGCGCTTAACCCAGGCATATAGTTGGTTAGATGCTTGTTGAGTTGTGTGGTGTTCAGCCGATCAAATATATCATCACCGTCTACCTTGGGTGGTGCCTTGAAAAGCTTCAAGTTCTTAAAAACCTGTGGAGCCACTGTTACCTCATCATAAAATCTAATGCTATCTTTTCCAAGAAAATCGAAAATAACTGTATTTGGCGGCTTTAAAGTCACATGTTCATATTTCAGTGAACAGCAACCAACTGTTTCTGCTTCATTTTCAGTGTCTTTTTCGTTACCCGCACGCAATGCAAATTTATCAATAAGATAGACAGCCGTAGCTCGTTGACGAGCAGCCATAAGCTCGGCTTTAAGATCTGTCGTGTAATCCGCCCGTATCCGATCAATATGCTTTTTCAATTCTCGTGCTTTCTCGAATTTTTTGAAGTCACTTTGTCCTTTAATACTGCTTTTGGCAGCAAGCATGACATACTTGTAGGCACCATTGATATTTTCCTGCCACATTGCTAGCCAAGTAGCCTTGTTATCATGTTGCACGCCCTTCCACTTATGGCCTTCCGGAGGGGTCGGAACTGTTGCTTCCTTGCCAATATTGATGGTAATTTGCTCTGGCATGACCCGACGTTTCACTTTGCCCGTTTTTGGGTGTGCTCCACGTCCGCGAAATAGACCAGGTGGTTCGATTCTAAAGTTCCCAACCTGTTCCTTTCTACCGTCCCATATGCAACATGTGTATGGTGCTTCTAAAGAATCTTTAATGGCTTTTTCAGCTTTTTTTTCGGCACTAGATTTGGCTTTTTTCTCCTGAGATTTCCCATCATAATAATTGAAGATTTGCGTAAAGTCGAGCTTGGAAAATTCTTTGATTAGGACTCTTTTGCCATCTGGTCCTTTGGCGCCTCCGGTCTTTTTGACTTCTTCACAGAAGTCTTCGAAAAAGTTATTTTGAAACACTGGGTTTTCGACATTCAAGGTACTATTGAGCATCGCTCCGAAGAATCCTGCTATTTCTTCAGCTTCGATTGATAGGGTGACAGGTGTCCCGTTGTATAAAAGTTTTACGTTCTCTGGTAATGGCTCGTACTCTGGGGGGAAAACGACGCCATTATGCTGAAGGGTGGTCCATTTCACTGATTGGTCATCTTTCTCTTCTAGCCACCATTTGTAAACTTCATCTGCTTCTTCACTGTTTTTTTCTTCTTTATCTAGCTTTGCATCACTAGACTGTTCTTCTTTTATTGAGCTCGTATTTTTTTTTGACGGTCCGTTGGACTTTCGCGCAGATTTTGATATGGTTGAATCATCTTTGACCGTGTTCTCTTTTTTAACGGGCTCTTTCTTGATAGCTTCTCTCTTGGCGGGTTCTTTCTTGACGGATTCTTTCTTGACGGGTTCCTTTTTGACAGGTTCCTTCCTGACTGGCTCTTTCTTAACAGGCTTTTTAACCTTAGACGAATTCTCTTTTGAACGAACTGCTTTCGCTTCTTTTACAGCTTTTTTTTCAATGCTGGCTTTTTTTTTGGCCAGCTTTTGTGTCAGAGGTTCGTCATCAGATGAACTTCCGAAGTCACTGGCGGTTGGTTTTGGTGGAAGCCTGGTTACTTTTTTTGGAACAGTTGAAGATTCACTAGCTGATTCTTTTGCACTTTTTTGCGTCTTTTGACGTTTCGCCTAATACAAGGGTTACTAAGGGTGTGGGCGTTAAAATGTCAGATGCCTACCAGCGGCGCCTCGTCACTATTCTCATCTGTGTCGTCGTTGTAATTTACAGGCTTGACATTGCTTGTTCGAGATTTCCGTTTAGGAAGACCATTTGTGGATGTTCTGCTGGAATCACCATTTTCTTCGAGTACTGGACCATTTCGTATAGATACACCAGCTGGTGCCGCAGTATCTGTTAATACAGCAGCTGTATCTGAGTCAAGGTCATCACTCTTTGGTGTTTGAGGTTTTGCTCCTGATTCTGGAAAATAGATAAAAATAAGCTAGGATAAATAAAATCGGAGGTTAACTTCAGGTGCTGGGCTTCTGGGTAGAATATTAAAGAGCTTTAATTATTGATATAAAATTCAAAAACATTGATTTGCATACTTCTTGATCTTCTTCTAGCCAAAGGTATCTCATCTTCCGATGTATCAGACATTATCTGTTGGCGTTTTGACACCGGCTGACTTGTAGTAAGGAGTTTAGGCTTAGGGGGTATGGAATTTAGTGAGCTGAAAATATCATAGTCAGCTCCAGAAACATTATCTTTTTACATTGTACATGCCTTTTAGCACGTAGAAAAGTAGTTATTAATTTTTTATGGATAGATTCGATATTCAGCCGTTCACAATAAAACAATTTTAGACCGAAAGAACGTAGGACAAACATGAAAAAAGGTAGATTTTCATGCATGCCGATCTAGATTTCATAAACTTCTACAGTCCCATTGGGTTAGTAAGCAGCGCCAAGACCAAATTTGTCTAATGCAGCCCGAAGGCTTCAACAACGTTGCAGGCGCAAGACTTGTCTGTATGACCAAATTTTTGAGACTGTATTCTCCGCCTATCATGATGCTATCAAAAGCTGCCAGACCTGCCCTCAAGGCAAGCTCTGCTGCCTATACTCGGTGGGATATCCTCTCAAATGAATGAAAACGTATGAGCTTACGGGTTATTAGTTCAATTCCAAAAGCTGCAACATATGCAACCCTTCGAGAAATTGAAGACCGCCTAAAATCAATCAGGAATATCGAGAAGATTACCAATACCATGAAGATTGTGGCCTCGACCAAGTTAACCCGTGCCCAACGTGCAATGACTGAATCTCGTCAATACGGACAAACTTCCAACGCTGTTTTTGACCAAGCCGGAACTAAGCCACTAGAAAAGGATAACCAAAAATATCTGATTGTTGTGGCCAGCTCGGATAAAGGGCTATGTGGTGGCATCCACTCAGGACTTAGTAAACGCGTTAGGAAGATGCTCATCGAAAATCCCAATGCCGACATTGTAGTTCTTGGGGAAAAAGCTAAAGCACAATTGAGTCGATCAAGTGGGAAGAATATTGTCTTGAGCTTTGCTGGTGTTGGAAAGGATATCCCAAGCTTTGCGGAAGCACAGGCTATCACAGATCAGATTACCAGTCTCCCTACTGAATACTCGTCTATTCAGATCGTTTACAACAAGTTTATTAATGCACAGAGTTATGAAGCTACCATAATTGACGCTTACACAGAAGAGGCTATCGTCAATTCTCGTGAGCTCTACTGAATTCCCTGCTAATAAATGCTAATACTTTTCTAGCAAATATCTCCGCCTACGAAGTTGACAATGAGGTTATTGCAAACCTCCGCGAATATGCGCTTTCGAATTCTTTATATTGGGCACTTGCCGAAGGTCATGCATGCGAACAATCTGCGCGTCGAAATGCAATGGATGTAAGTCCAGTAACTCTATGGCTATTTAACTGAACTGATAAATTCTAGAACGCTTCTAAAAATGCTGGCGATATGATAAACAAGTATCAAATCTTATTCAACCGTACTCGACAAGCTGTCATTACCGGTGAATTGGTTGAGATTATTACAGGTGCTGCAGCTTCGGAAGAATAAGGGGCAATTGTATTTTAAGTTCAGTCAAACATAGCTTTTAGGGCATGGTGTAACTAACCTCATTGTTATGAATGTAAATTCTAGTCAAAAATGGCATTCTTTTCTAAACTTTTCGGTTCAACTCCTAATTTTCAACTATGATGTGGCAGGAACCTCATATCTTATGTAGCTGTCTCGAGAAACACTTGCATACTTTGCTTGTTTAATCACATTAAACACTCAATTAAATATTCGCTAAGTGTTCTCTCGAATTTAGACCGATTCAAACCATCATCAGTGCGATCTCTAGGTCAAACTTTTAGGAGCTGTCTAGATAGTTTCTGCACTCATCCAAAATTTGTTAGAAAATTGCTACATTGTCTCCGACAAACTCAAAATTTCTTGAAATTTCTATTTGTGCTGGATATTCAGGCCTGCCTCGGTAGCCAGAGGCTATGATACATCTATACGGCAGACGCTCAAACGATTTTTAAATTCGCCTTTACACAGTTAGCGTACAGGAGTATTAGAAATGAAATCTTTTGCCTAATTACATCAAATTTCAATAATCAACAAGAATTGTTGCAAGACAATTATCATGCACTTTCGTTTGACTGTTACCTGCATAAACGTTAAAAAGGAACCTCTTTTAGCCACGACTAACAGGGAGACAAAGACTCATCATCTGTTAGTGGGGTCCTCTACGAACCTCCATCTCTCATTTTAGAGTCTGCAGAGCCGTGTTTGAGTAACACCATCCTCACTTCGATGAGAATATCCAATCACTTTTGCGATCTTTAATGTCATCATCCCTCATCACAATCCCCTAGTTCCAATATCATAAAGCTAACCACGATCAGATTAGATGGTAGGATTGAAGCCTTTCTCATCACAAACCTTTGATCATGGAGGAAGAGTCATCTGATGAGCTTCCGGAGCGTACCCAGCACCCCATATACTCTCGGTAAATTGGACCAAGTTGGCCCTCTTTGTTAAAGAGACGGGAGATATAGATGGATACGCACCCCGTTTAGCTCCAGTGTCTAGAACTCTTTTTTTTAATTCATATTGTAATTAGCTATATAGCTATGATAGTTTTTATAGACTTCGCCTGTCTGGAGCTAGAGGTTTTTTGAGAATTTTGTCACATTCGCATCTTCCATCTCTACCTTTTTCGGGCAAAAGTATCTAGAGAAAAGGATATCTAGTCCTACAGGTAACTGCTGAGTCTAGTGTGATCTTCAGCGGGTATGAAAGGAAGTATTGTTGTGAATATCGTGAGCATGACTTGTAAATGTCTATTTATGACAGATACCTTGGCAGGGGCGGCAAACCTCCACGCATGACGAGTTTGAGGCAAAGTCATATATGCTTGGGTGATGCATCCGAGTCGGGAAGTCGCAGCCAAGGAAAATTGTTTATACTTAGCAATGTGTCGTAGTTGTGAGCCTAGGGTCTAGTGATACGTAGGCAACTGGAGATGTAACTGAGTCAACGAGTCTCAGTTTACGATCAAGTACTACTGGCGTAGTCATTTGGGATAAAAGCTAGCACAAGAGACTTGTATATGATATAGCGATATCGTGATGTTCACATATACTTCACCAAGCAAGCAATAAATCGAATATTATCAGAATCATTATTCATGTCATTCTAGTATCATCGATTACACGATAATATTCCAATAAGTATTTTTTTAGAAAAAACGCGGACGGAAGCATTGTACAAGGTGTGGCCTGGGTCAGAGTGAAGCCAATGTAACTTGATATTCTTTGACTTAAGTGGCGTAATAAAAAGCAACCCAGTCAATGTTGAACCCTCAATTTTCGAAGTTAAATTTGCTAAAGATCCGAGATTAAATACTGAAGAATGAAGGGAATTGGGTTATCGAGGAGAAAGCTGTCCGAAGAAGTTTAAATCGCTTTTTAACTCCAGAAATCCTGATCTGAAAATGCAAAACTTGACTATTTGGATATATAATAGTGTTATTAAATAATAATAGAAAAAACATCATTTTTGCCAGAAATCTGCGCAGCATTCCACGCTGCCTGTATCGCCAATTTGACATCGTGAATCTTATTTTTTCATCTTCATTACCCTCCTTTCATCATTTCATCTTCTGTGCTCCAACATGGCAGGTGTGGGTGCTGGTGTGGGTAAATCCAGCGGTTTCGACGCGTCGCAAAATGCGACAATGGCCTCAACAAACAACGGCAGCGGAGCGCAGACAGCTCCAAAGGATAAGAACCTTGAAATCCTAGGGAAACTTCTAAAACAGGTTAGATTAATCGTGATGGGAGAGATGGATGAGGAGGACCTACCATCGATGGAAGACGTGAACGAGGCCGTGAAGGCCTTTAACGCACACAAAAGGGCCTGGACGGAAATGTCCCAGAAGAAGTCTCCTATCGAGGAGAGGATGATGGCGCTAGAGGAGGTCGTCAAGAAAAGCCTCGCGGATCCCGCTCGTGTTTCTGCTCCTGCAGTGACCTCGGGCGCGCCGCCACCAAGGAGCTACGCGTCGGTCGTGGCTCCGCAAATGACAAAAACAGCGGTTCGAATAAGAATTGATGGAGCAGAAAAATTGCAGCCGGAAGAGCTGCTTTCAAAGGCAAAAGAGCACATTCAAGGTGCATACGCGATCCGTCAAATGCGGAGCAACGATACCGAGGTGTATGTCCAGTCGGCGTCCCAGAGAGACGCGGCGCTAAATATGGGAGAACCAACCGATTTCAAAATTTTACGGCAAGATTTTCCAGTCGTGGTCAACGGTGTCCCATTGCGGACACGAATCGAAGGGGCAGAGATGCCGACAATTTCGCCATCATCAGGGAGATAGAGACGGCCATGAAGGCACGAATTCCAGGCTTGGTCATAAGTCGTATACGGTGGTTATACGACGGAAAGGAACACCAGCGATCGAAGAAAAACGGTCGCAATCGAGGATCAATTGTGGTCAGCCTCCCATCGGAGGCAATGCAAACGGAAGTGGTCCGAAACGGCCTTGTGATGAACGCCATGCTCTTCACGGCGCAGGTGTGGTCACCACGGTCCCAGCCAAAGCAGTGTTACAACTGCAGTCAGTGGGGACACACCCAGGCGTCGTGTGGAAAGGCAGCTAGGTGCGGTGAGTGCGCTGGCGCTCACCAAACTCGGGACTGTCCGAGGAAAAGGGTTTCTTGTGCCAACTGCGGCAAGGAACACCGTTCGTGGCAGAAAGCAGCGTGTCGGACCTACCAGGTCTACAAGGGAAGTGTGGAGAAGGCTCGGATGGAGCTATTATCGAGAACGGCGGAAATATGGAATGAAAAACCAACAATGGCGCCAATACGAACAGTCGGAACAACAAAGGATCAGTGATTAACTTTGGTCACCAGTAAGAAGGCTGAAGGATTAAAAAGAGGGCCAGGACGACCACGCAAGGTAGTCGAAGCCCCAGTGGCACCAATCATAACCTCGACAGCAGCACCACCATCGGGGCCAACTCTTCGAGCACTTCGAAGACCAACGCCGAGTGAGGAGGTGCCTTCTCTTTTCAATTTCTCATAACTTTAATCTGATTGAAGGGAGAGTTAATGAATTCTGGGGAAAGTTTAAAAAATTATGGTTGGAAGGAACGTCCTCAGCATTAAGCCGGGTCGGTTCAGAGTGGCGGGACATCGGGTTTTGTTTGTTGAAAGCTTTTTCCCTAACTAAAGCGGCTTACCGTCTTCATGGTTCTGTATATAGATACCGCATAGGACGTTAAACTAGATCAATGAATGAATAGTGTTATTAACCTCCATATACGAATCCAAAGAAAATGCCCAAAACAAGTCACAGGAGCTAATAAGTCGACCAAAAAGAAAGTTCCAGAACACGAAACTTACCCCTCACTAGAAAGTTATTCCTTAAGCATTAATATTGTGATATCATAATATCTGTTGAACTATTACATGATGTAATGAGAAATCCTTGTGATGTTGCTCTAAGCTCAATGTGCAACAATGAAGTTGGAAGTACCAACTATCAACGGAGAAGTGGTATACGCTAAGGGAAATAAGACGAATCTCAACAATTCTAGTTGGGAATGCGCATAGTTAGTTGGAAGGATATGATAGAAATTGGTTCTAAATGGTATGTATATATAGAGCTGGTCACGTAGGAGTGAAGGGAAATCATCCGAATTTTAAATTAATCAAAGACTCCAAAACATCGACCGCTTAGGGAATCTACCGGTCCAAAAGATCATAAAATCTGCCTGTCGAAATTTCAAGCTGCCCAAACATGGATGAGAAGATATCCGAGCAAACATCATAAGATTAAATTTGGCACTTTGGGTAGAAATCTACGGAAAAGACCAGCCCCAAAAGACAGCAGTAAGAGGCGGGAAATTCGGAGCACATCAAGACTAGGAGAAATCTTGTTCAACTCTGACGCGGATCAAATAGTCTCGACAACTTGCTCTGGCCGACCCCGAAAACTAGAGAGTAATTCAGCTCTATCGAGGCTAAAAGTCGCGACGGTGGAAAACAAGTCTTCAAGATTCGCCATCTTCTCTTCACCGAAACCTAAAAAGGGGCGAAATCATTGTTAAAATGCAAATTCCAAGCGAGCGCATGAGGCGCAACTTGTATTTACATAGAAGAAAATTACCAGGAGTCTACAACCCAAGTTATGAAGAAAATCGAGGTACAAAAGACAATTGGCGAGTGGTCAAAATCTGGCGTGGACTCTGTTTTTTTTGCATCAGATTTTAATTGCGTATGCAGCTATCTAGCTATGACACAATTAGAGAAAAAGTACAGAAAAGATGACTCAATTTACAAGAAGAGCACTCATGCCTCGGATTTCATTTGCGAGTACCACTGCGAAGTTATGGTGGCTTTTTCTTCACTCCAAGTCAGCCCTCATCCGTGAATACCCTGGGTTATCCAGACATGCCAACTTCATCCATTCACTTGACTCCACGCGAAATGTGGTCTTAGGCGTCTCCTTCCCAAGTGGAGTAGGTGCCCAGGCTACTCAAACTGTACCAGTGAACACCACCAGGAGGTGGACCACGGCACCTTCCATCATTTGTGTGTTCTTATAGTGTCAGCTGCACTCTTGCAATCGAAGTCTTGGCGCGCTCAAGGCTCAATTCGTGAAAATCCTTGCCAAAATTCAAAATCACACGCCCGTCGAGACTGTGTCCATCCTCTATCTCATCTTGTGAATATTTCCTGATCCATCTCACACCCGTCCCAAAGAACTGTATCCCAGATTTGTGCGCCACGCTTTGTTTCCTCCATCGGGTGTAAATATCGGCGTGGGCGTGTATTTGGCGGCTAGCTGAGGCCAAAGAATAGTTGATGAGGAGTGTGGTCATTGGAATGAGGATATACTAGGTCGTACTTGTAGACTTGATGAGACTTAGGTAGGAGTCGAACTCGTTGGGTGTGAAAATTTGACATGGCGGAGAATTTTGAATTATTACCTCGTGGGCCAACTTGTTCGATATTGCGAAATTTGACTGAACTTGGCTCTAGGAGAATATTTCACTCCCAGGCTCGTAGAGGACACCACGTACAGGTGTTCAGTCTTGCCCTCCGATAAGCGAGTCATATAATAGGAAATTTAAAAATCTCCACATTATCCGCACCATCGAGAATACTCGAGAATATCCTCAAGTTTGTCCATTGATCCAAGTCCTAAGAGTATAACTCACGAACTTCACTTCTCTTAGAGCCATAGCTACCTGCTTCCATACCTTCATCCTAACGGTATGTCATTCCAGCTCAGTATAGCCTCTCAATAGGCCCAAATCATAAGATTTTAAACTAAGGAGAAAAGTATTTAGAAAGATATGAACCTGTATTTATGTATATAGGAGTTCAACTGTTCAAATAAAGTTACTTACACGAAACCTCCTGTCCCTAATTTTCTGCAACTCATGGGTTTCGCATGAAAACCAATATCCATGATAAAACTTCCGTATCGTGGTTTGTCAAACAGCAAACTCGTGTGTAATCGAAACTAGTCTTCGGAATCCCTGGGGTGACCATGTGTCGGCTTACCGACGATTGGACCGGCGACCACTCAAGATTTCGGGGCGTCTTAAGGTATTTGTGTGGCTTCCAATCATATAGCCCCGAGGGCATAATTATATTCTAGCCTCGATGGTCAAGTAACAAAGAAGAAATTAAAATTAAAAGACATCTCTTCACTCGGCGTTGTTACTCGACGTGTCCGAAGAGTCGGCCCCGATGGTGGTGCGACTATGGCGGAAATGATTAGTACCGCTGGAGCTTCGACTACCTTATGTGGTCATACCGGCCCTCTTTTAGATCCTTCAGCCTTCTTACTGGTGACCAAAGTTAATCACTGATCCTTTGTTGTTCCGACTGTTCGTTTTGGCGCCATTATAGGATTTTTATTCCATATTTCCGCCATTCTCGATAGAAGCTCCATGCGAGCCTTCTTCACACATTCCTTGCAGACTTGGTAAGTCCGACACGCTGCTTTCTGCCATGAACGGTGTTCCCTGCCGCAATTCGCGCAAGAAACCCTTTTCCTCGGACAGTGCCGTGTTTGGTGAGTGCCAGCGCACTCACTGCACCTGTCTATCTTTCCACACGGTATCTGGGTGTGTTCCCACTGGCTGCAGCTATAACACTGCTTTGGCTGGGACCGTGGTGACCACACCTGCGCCGTGAAGAGCATGGCGTTCATAACAAGGACGTTGCGAACCACTTTCGTCTGCATTGCCTCCGATGGGAGGCTAACCACAATTGATCCTTGAGTGCAGCCATTTTTCTTTGACTGCTGGTGTTTCCTTCCGTCGTGTAACCACCTTACACGACTTATGACTAAGCCTGGAATCCGTGCCTTCGTAGCTGTCTCTATTTCCCTAGTGATGGCAAAATTTTTGGCATCTCTGCCCCCTTCAATTCGTGTCCGCGGTGGGACTCCGAAAACCTCGACAGGAAAGTCTTGTCGTAAAATTTTGAAGTCACTTGGTTGACACACGTTGAGTGACGCATCTCTCAGGGTCGCTAACTGGACAAGCACTTCGGTGTCATTGCTATGCATTTGATGAATTGTATGTGGACCTTGGATGTGCTCTTTTGTCTTTGATAGTAGCTGTTCAGGCTGCGAATTTTCTGCTCCATCAATTTTAATGCGCACTGCCTTTTTCGTCATTTGTTGAGCTACGAGAAACGCGTAGGTCCTTATAGGCGGCATTCCCGAAGTCACTCCTGGAGCAGCATTGCGAATGGAATCTGCGAAGCTCTTCTTAACAACCTCCTCGAGCGCCATAGTCCTTCCTCGATTGGAGACGGGATCTATAATGTCGCTTTCCAGGCCTTATGAAGACAATTAAAAGCCTTAACGGCTTCGTTGACATACTCCATTGATGATAAATCCCCCTCATCCATCTCGCCCATCACAATTAGGCCAACATTTTGAAGTAGCTACCATACTGTGTCAAGGCTCTTATACTTTGGAGCTGTCTGCCCTTCGCTGCCGTCGTTTGCGGTGGCCATTGTCGCTTTTTGCGACGCGTCGAAACCACTGGATTTACCCCTACCAACACCCATACTCGCCATGTTGAAGCATGAAAGGCGGATTGATGAGAGGATCGTAAAGAAGATTAAAAATGACATGTACGTTGTCAAATTTGTGAAAATGGTGGCGTGGAATGTCGTACAGCTTTCTAGCAAAAACGATGATTTTTTGGGGTTTCCTCCAATATAAATATTTTAGTTCAGATACCTAGATGAGCCCATTTGGCACCAAAAAATGAAAACAAAAACAAAATTAGATTTTTTGTACGTACATAAACCACAGTGGGGGGCGAAATTCAATACCTGTCAGTGGTGTCCCCTATGGGCCTTCAGCTTTAATTGTAGAGTCTGTAGAGCCGAGATTGATGAACACCTTTTCAAATTTGAACTGAGTTATCCCCCCCTCCGTCAAAGATGCGCTTCCGATGATACAAAAGACAATCAAGACTAAGATCATGATGCTGAGTATGAGGAAACTGCTGTCCTCCATCCAATTGTTTTTGCTTTATTTACTTGGGCCTTTTTCCTGTTTATGACTTTTTGAGTTTCTATCCAGCCATTTCCAGTTCCTCGATGTTTTCACTCGCTTCTCACCTTTCGTGTGTCTTTTACCGCCTCAGAGCATTGAGTTGTCGTCTAGGTTTTGGCAAATTTCGAAGGTTTAGCGAAAAGTGTAATTTCTTTGGCTATCTTCTGGATAGTCTCGGTGATAGAAGCCAGCCTATGATCAATTGTTTACCGGAAATCGAGGTCCAAGACGTCTGTCCTTAGATCAAGCAAATGGAGCGCTAATTTTGATTAAAAATTGATTTCCATCTCTATCTCTTTCATTAACTTTGCCCTAGACCGACTTTTTCCATTAGAAACGTAGATCTGATGTTTAATCTATTTGCGGTTGGATTTGGATTTGCGTGAGTATATTTATCTATTTATAAATAATTAACGCAAAGAAGGCACACTGAGTAACCCCGGCCTCTCAGTCCTCTTGAGAATGTTTGGCGTGCCTGCACAGCCCATTGCCGATAGACATCTCTTTTTTCAAACGATGTCTAATAAAGTTTCCGCAGGCAACTTAGTATCGTGTCGCTACTTACTGTCGCCAAGCCAATTACTTCTTCGCCTCCATTAAGTCCGCAAATTTTTCCCACTGAGACGCTAAGGAATGATGTTGATCACCCATAATTTTGTTGTGGAATGATCAGACGCAAGCTGCACAGATGATACCCAGCGGTTTATTAAAGCCCCAAACATCTCCTGGGAGATGAAAACTCAGCATCAACTGGCAGTGTTCCTCACCCATATCTAGCTCTTGCCGTGGACCCTACAAAGCCAACATCGAATCCTGCTCTAGCTCGAGATTCCTCTATAACCAATGAGTCTACGCCATTCTCTAGTACCCAAAACTACACAAAGGACCTAGGCTAGTCTACTTCACAGTTTATACACTCCTAATACTTCTCCGAAAATTCAACCCGATATCCAATTTTTCCCCTGGCACGAATGATAGGAACCGTAGCAATGAGGCCAGAAATTTAGAGTGTGGTTCTCTCAGATATACATAGACAGCATCACCTGGGTGGCGAGTATCTCCGAGCCCTTCAGAAAATTAGATTCATCATCAGATTAAGTACTGATGAGAATGTTAGGAAAGCCCCACACCCAGTCTGTTTCGTGACTATTTTCGGCTACCACATAGCGGCAAATAGCCTCGGTTTGATGGTTTGAGAGGGAATATGACGAAGGGAATAATTCATCTACGTGTACGATCGAATTAGCCTACAAGAAGTTGCACGGTGAAATCGCAGCAAAAAAGGAGTTTTAATAGGGGTTCTACTAGTTGTATAAGTGTTCTCGGCCCATGGGCAGAAATGGCTTAAATAATATTCATATTTAGACTAGGTACAAACAAGAAATATCAGATCACAACATTGATTTATTCTTCCCTATTCTGTATGTTACTCAGAAGGCGCTTTCCATGCCTCTTTAAATCCTCACATATTTTGAGGCGCAAAAGTGAGATACCGCTGAATAGATCTCTTGAGATTAAACTACTTACTCCAATACGCTAGCAGTTTTTCTAGTTTTAATTACTGGCCTTTCTCAATCTTTCTTCAGATCAGGTTTTAATTACGTATGCAGCTGGCTAGCTATGACACAGTCCCAGAGAAAAAAAACATGATAGATGACTCAATCTTTCAAAGAGTACTCATGCCTCGCATTTCATTTGCAAGTACCATGGCGAAGCTATGGCAGCTTTTTCTTCGCCCCAGCTCAACCCTCATCCGTGAATACCCATCCAGGGAAACGTCTCAAAAGCCTGGAGTTATCCAGACCTGCCTCCATTATCCATTTACTCTTCTCCGCGCGAACTGCAGTCTTACCTATCTCGTTTCCAAGTGGAGTAGGTGCTCAGGCCACTCAAACTACTCCAGAGAAAACCACCAGGAGGCGGACCATGGCGTCTTCCTTCGTTGGCTTGTTTCTACAGTGTCAGTAGCACTCTCGCAGCAAAGGTTGTGGCGCACACAGTGCTCTTCAATATGCAAATCTCCTTGCCCAATTTCGAAATCTCACGCCCATCGAGATTGTACTTATTGTCTGCATTATCCTGTAAACCTGTCCCAGTGTCTCACACGTCCGCCCCCAAAACCTTTCTCCCAAATTTGTGCGCTACAATTTATGTACTCCAACACGTATTCGCATGGTCGTGGGCGTATATTTCGTGACTGGCTGAGGCCCGAGAATAGTTGATGAGAAGTGCGGTCATTGGAATGAGGATATACTGGGTCTAACGTGTAGACTTGATGCGGCTTCGTTACGAATGAATCTCGTTGGGAGCGAAAATTTGACATGGAGTATTTTGAATCATTGCCTCGTAGGCCAACTTCTTTGCTGTTGCGAAATTTGACTGAACCTGGCTCCAGGAGATTTTTTCGCTCCTAGATTCGTAGAGGATACCGCGCTCAAGTGTCCAGTCTTAGCCCACCGCCCTCTCTAAATCTATTACTAGATAAAACAAACATATTTTCTGACTTCCTATTCTCTCTTCAACTTCTTTCTTTGATCATGCCTCTAGATAGAAAAGAATCTTGTTAAAATGCCAGAATGTATTTTAAAGAAAGTACGTGATGTAAAGGTATCAGTTGAGTTCTTTGTGCTACATTCTCTGATAAATTGAGATGATAATAGGTAGACGAGTTTAAAAATAACCATGTGCAGTTTTATGAACTGAAGAATGTTGTAGAATAAATGATAATATAAATCCCGATAGCTAGTGAGGGCTCAATTTCGTCATATAAAATATACGGTTGGAGCTGTCGCTTGTTAAGGTGATGCTGCTGGCTGATATTGAGCGTATGTTACCTAATTACTAGCTCTAGGAAATCTGTCATGATTATGTTTCAGAGTTTGTGGCTAGTGAATAGAATCCGTGTTGAACTAAGGAACCTAGTTCGATATCCTATTTATACTTGTGCAATAACGTGATACTTGATAACTTCCTTAAATGTAGATCACGTGAAGGTGATCACTTTCCATACAAAAAACATCACGAGAGTACCTAAGTCACGAATACCATAAGATTATTGTATAGTCAAACCCCAGAGTTTCAAGGTGTTGAACACTCAGTACATCCAGTTATTTCGAAAACCTCGTTACGTCCTGTTTGACATACCAAAATTACATGGAAGATACTGAGTGAGATGCGCTCCAGGTGGTGAAATATATCGTTTATCCAATCCGCGGCTTCTTTGCTAATTAAAAGCTACAGGTTATTTGGAAGAACTTAAACTGCGAGATTCTATGAGAGGACATTTGATGAGGTGGCTGACCTGTGTATAAACTAACTCCTAATGATATGAGCTACACAAGTCCATATACCTCAATTCCGATAACACCCATGTCGGGCCAAAGGTCGCGTCTAATGAGTTTGGAGAGCTCTGCAATTGTGGCAAAGCTAGATGATTCGTTTTCACGACATAATGATCTGGACTGGAGAAGATTGAATGACATAGAATCGCTATCTTCAATTCTTGAGCCAGCGGATTATAGCAAAAAGTCAAATACCCCAAATGTACTTCCAACGCACGCTGATGAGAACTCTGCCCTTACGACAGAAATTTTAGCCAGACCAAATAGAGATCCTGGATCCCTGTCGGGAATACATGCATCTAACAGTAAATGTATAAATGAAAGATTAGATTGTGCGCAGTAAGTTCTGGCCCTTTTTTCTGAATCCGTGGCATCCAACCACATTGATTCAAGCAACTTTCAATTGACTATTAAAATATAGGCCTATACGATGTGCTAAGCTACCACCCGAGGGGGCTGCGCATCTATGGCCCGAGACCAATCTTTGCTCAATGGCATCGTCCCTGGTCGCAGAGCATGATGAAATTTCCTCAAATATTTCCTTACATTCTAGTAAAACAACCTCCTCTATTGAAACTAAAAGTAATCAGAGACGAGAAGCAAAATTCACCCCTGTGAAAGAGAGCATACATCAAAAATTTAATATTGGGCCCAAGTTATCTATACCCGCTGACATAGAGCCCACTGAGTATGCAAGACAATGTATTGCCGCAGCAGAATCGTCGCGCCTAGATCCCTACAATTTACATCCAGAAGAGTACACAATTTTACGCAGGCATATCACCTATCAACAAGTTACCACGTATCTGAATATTCGTAATGGAATCTTAAGATTATGGGTAAGAAATCCTACTATTGGGGTTACACCCAACGAGGCTATTGGCTGTGCAAAAGACACTCGGTGGCTTGATGTTGCAAGCCTATCACATGAGTGGCTAGTGAGACGTGGGTACATAAATTACGGCTGTCTAGATCTTTCTGATAAATCGTTCGACGACAGTCAACATGAACTTAAACTAAAAAGAAGAGTCGTCGTGGTCGTTGGAGCTGGGATGTCTGGTCTGGGCTGTGCAAGGCAGCTCGAGGGACTTTTTATCCAGTTTGAAGATCGTTTTCAGCAATTAGGCGAAGATACTCCACGAGTCATTGTGGTGGAGGGAAGAGATAGAATTGGCGGCAGAGTATATTCGCGTGCCTTCAACACAAAGCCCAAAAACCCAACTTTAAATTATGGTAGTCGACATACAGCTGAAATGGGCGGGATGATAATTACAGGATTCGATAGGGGAAACCCCCTGAACGTAATTGTTAGGGGCCAATTAGCCCTAAACTACCATAAACTCAAGCCAGATACAACAATTTATGATTCTAACGGTATTTCAGTTGACGCTGATCGAGATCAACTTGCCGAGAAACTTTTCAATTATATTCTTGATCGAGTCAGCGAGTATAAGTTTAAAGTTTCAGAGCCTGTTACTATCGATGGCGATAAAGATCTGATTGATGCAGGTCGTGAACCTTCTAATGAAGGATCAAAAACTATATTTGAAACAGAAAGTAGTGCGAGAAAACGTGCATCTACCAACCACAAAGAAAAAAACAATGTCCATACACCAGTAAAAAAGTTTCCCATATCTGCAGAAAAATCATTTTTGGGCTCAGAGCTCGAGTCCAACTTGCCTATAGTACACACTGCGGCTTTTAAGGCTAGAGAAATTGGTTGGGTTTTGAAGCCAGGCGTAGGAATTGAATATGATTTGGATCTTGAAAGCTGTGTAAATTCGAAAGACGCAACCTTGGGCTCAGTATTTGATGAAGCAATAAGACAATACAGCAACATTGTCGATTTTACTCCACTTGATTTACAACTAATAAACTGGCACGTAGCGAACCTCGAATATAGCAATGCTATTACCTGCAATCGATTGAGTCTAGGGGGCTGGGATCTAGATGCGGGAAATGAATGGGAAGGGAAACATACTATGGTAATGGGTGGTTATCAACAAGTTCCAAGGGGTATTTTCAAGTGTCCTCAACCTCTAACCGTTCGGAAAAAGAGTAAAGTAGTCAAAATCATTCACAATCCAGATTTGGAAAAAGCTCACGACGTACGATCTAAGATTGAATTTGAAGATGGTGATATAATGGAAGCTGACTGTATAGTATCAACGTTGCCACTAGGGGTTTTGAAACAGAAAAGCGTACAATTCGAGCCATTACTTCCAGGGTGGAAAGAAGGCGCCATTCGGAGAATTGGCTATGGTATTCTGAATAAAATAATTCTTGTATACCACGAGGCTTTTTGGGACGAAGATCGTGATATATTTGGAACTCTACGCAACGCCCCTAATCAATTTAGTCTCGACCAGGCGGATTACTTTTCACAAAGGGGTCGCTTTTTTCAATGGTTTAATGTAAGCAATACAACAGGCTTACCCACTTTACTAGCTCTTATGGCTGGTGACGCAGCATTTGCTACGGAAAGTACGTCCAATGAGGAGCTATTGTCTGAAGCTACGAGAGTCTTACGTACCGTCTTTGGACCATCAGTTCCAAGCCCAATAGAGACAATTGTGACCAGATGGGGTCATGATGAGTTTTCACGCGGTAGCTATTCATACACTGGGCCGCACTTTGAGCCGTTCGACTATGGGGCCATGGCCAAGCCTATTGGAAACTTATTTTTTGCAGGTGAGCACACTTGTGGCACTCATCCCGCAACTGTTCATGGCGCATACATATCCGGGCTCAGAGCTGCATCGGAGGTGCTCGACTTCTTGATAGGAGATATAAAGGTTCCTGAGCCACTAGTTCCGCCCAAAGACCTAGCGTTGAAGCGCAAGCCGGGTACAGTGAAAAGTCCCCGAGATCCAAAGCAGATTCGTCTGGAGGCATATGAAGCTGAAATCTGGAATGCTATCTATGAAAAACTCGGAGAGCGTCCATGGCGTCCTCCTAATAACTATGCAAACCCTTATAGACTTTATAGCAAAGTCAAGTGGGAAGAGGCAAAGCGCAGATGTGAAGAAGGCCGAAGACCAGGCAAAGGAAAAGCTATTCCTAATGAGGTTAAGAAAATGGTGACCAAGTTGTGGAAAGAAGAGACGGATGAGGTGAAGAAACCATACAACGAGCAGGCTGAGATTCACAAGAAAGCGTATACTGCTGCGTTGGCAGAATATAATGCTAAGGTGAACCAATGGGACAAAGACGCCCTAGCCTTCAGGTCAGCATATGAGAAAGAACATCCCAGCGTCCCAGGCCCTGAAGAATTAAGTAGTCCGCTACCGTGGGATCGGCGGGCTAAGCGGGTTGTCAGTGGCTATGCTGAAGATACTGACTCTGAGATGGAAACGTATTAAACACTCTACCCATTTAATAGTGCCTTGCGTACTGTATCTGTTATGGCGGCACAAGTGGAGTTACATGATCTTGTCTGTAAAACTATTACTGTCTCTCTCTATTCTAACCTAATAATTACTTGACTGGTGACAGCTTTACATCTGCATAATAGGCGTCAAGAGTTTTTGGAGGTGAGTTTCGGGGTCAAATGGTCTAGTGGGGGTTGTCAGTCACGTAATCGGCAAAGTTTTGGTGTTCAAGTTTGAACGTCTTGCTGATTACTTGGATAAGTAATAGATTTTGCCTACCAGAGGTTTCAGACCCATAACAAGCTGATGCCCTGATGACCTTCAAGTGAGCCTTGAAGTATTTGGCGAAAAGGCTATGGCTTAGTCTATTGATCCAAGACACGGCGATGGGAGACGGCTTAGGGCTTGGGGATGATGAGGAGTTTTCCGATGGTGCGACGAGAGACGGGAGAATATGATAGCTTAACCAGCCTAAGACGAAGGGACGCAGTCGATGAATTTAATAATTTCCTCTAGAAAGTCTTTCCAACTCAATCCTTGGAAGTCGGTTGAATCGTGGACGTCTTCACGGTATCTTCAGTTAAGCGAGGCCCTTGGCCTGCTTGCACAGTATCAGTGTGTCTAGCAACTTGCAGAGCCCACTCTTGCCATACTCGTAGGCATTGAAGCTTGGCTTGGAGCAGAAACCCGAGTGTCGACGTCTTAGCATCATGATTTGTTAGGAGAGAGCTTGGACTTGGACGTAGATGCTCCTTACTGCTGAAATTCAATCGGCCGAGTGAATGTTTACCAGCGCCAAAGAATGTTTCCACCTCGATGTGGACCAAGACGTCAGTGGGCCAACAGCCTTCATCACCATTCCCTCATGGTCATTGGATTTGAAACTTTCACGTGACACGGGTAGATGGGCCCTACAAGCTCGTTGCTACCTACATGACCGGCAGTAGATTTGGCTTGGGTGGGTAGGCACGGAGCAGGGTCGACTGGTTGTGTCAGCGAAGATAGCTCATGGTGGTCTTTGCAGATGAGATGGCGCGCACGAGTATCACCAACGTCAAGAGTCATGCTACGAGTATACACAGAACCGGTCATGGCCGACTAGCCGACTCCACACTAACTGATTGCAACCCCGCGGCGACAGTCGAGCTAGAGACGACGAGCAAAAAGCGGTAGACTTTGGAATATATTTTATTCATCACCTGTCAGGGTCTCTGCCGGACTGCGGCCGGGGGGGGGACATGGTGGCGTGGATTCTAGGATAGTTGGGGCCATGGAGCAGGTCAATACGCGCGCGCGACTACAGGTCCTGCACCGCTCTCACTTGGCGAGATAGGTGGATCAGCGAGCTTGGGGCATGGTGTGGTGGGGCGAACGGGGGACTCGGTGTCTGAGGTGGGTGGCGTGCGCGGCAATGAGAAAACCGGCTGGGTGGATTGTGAGAGGGGGAGAGACTCTGGATGTAGCTAGACTCCATCGCATAGGTGCTAGCAGTGCCCTGAGTCCTGGGCCCAGTTCGCCCGCTCAGAATCTAGTCTCCTTTCCCCCCCCCCTCTGGCCCGCTGCCGACGTGACCGCAGCGAATGTTCGCGTCTGGTGTTGGAGGGAGTGCTTCTCTGCTGCTTCCCCACGATGCGCGTCGGGCGTCGTCTGACGAGATAATCGTCCGCTTGCTCCGTCGTCCCTCGCGAATTCCCGTCCCTCATTCTCGACGTCACGTTGGCCGTGCAGTCTCGCTGCATTTGATTTCATTCCAGGCGGTTTGGCGCCGCGTGGGCCCACGCAGCCGGCTATACATCTGCATGACGGGCAAATGGCGACCATATAGCCCGCTCCCGCTGCCTCAATTTCACCCACGGCCCCTCCTTGCCCGAGGTAGGCCAGTGGGCCTTGAGCCGAGCCTAGCTAGATTGTCTTCCACCTCGCCATCCTCTTCCGTGGCCTGAATGGCTATTCATGGCGCGCAGAGTATCAGTGGGGGGTCAAGCAAAGGGGCATAAGAGCACTGTTCAAGAGTAGCACAATGAACAGCACACAAACTGACAAACTCTGTTGATTATATTTGATTCGATTTCATGATCCTGATTTGGCGGCTTTTGGGCCGTGCAGGTGTCTATGGTACATTCTAATTTACATGGGAGGACGGCTATTGGTGAAATAACCCTAAGCTCCCTCACTTAATTCTTAGAGTTTGCAATTTATCCTTTAGGAAGCGCAGTTACATCTAACTGCCCTCCATGTAAAGCAACCGCATCATCGCTACCGAACCCAAGAATCCTTGACCGGCTCCATTCCCTCGACAGCATTTCGACCATGATTTCCTGGTCCACTGTGTTATTGTTTTGCTGTCTGCAGGATTGTTCGGCATGGCTTCGTAGGGCCGATCTTTGGCTTATCCCCAGACCTCTGCTCTTCCATTCGACCATGGAGAGGATATCACCACATGCGTGGGGCTCTGCGGTTGGCAGCCACACGGACGACCCGGACTTCACACGCCGGCTACTCTTCTGTATAGATACGACTTGAGCCCCATGTGCTGCCTCTGTATTTGCATGGCTAGACTGCCTTGGGCCCGTGTCAGGGTTCGGTGGGGAAGAGGCGATTCCGGTAAGCCTATTTTCCATCGATGCGATTTTCGCTTCTCATGGAATTTGTCTGCTCTCCATGTGTGTCTTGTTGTCGGTATGAGGCTGTATGTGACGGCTTGAGGTCTAGACCATGATCATGGACGGGACGGGAGTGGTAGGAAGATGTGAAGATGAAGTCCATGTCTGATCTGTGAGGAAGAGACGTTTATTGTGTATTCTGTGTTGACGAGAGAAGTGTTCATGCTACCCTGCACGTGGGCTTCGGCTAATCCTTCACTGTGTCTTACTAGCCACACTCAACTTTGTCCATGTGAGATCTCCTAGCTCGTACACAGCCCTCAAACAGTGCGACACCATAGAGGTGCCCGCTCCATCATACACTCAGAGGTGCCCTTTGACGTTCATCTCTCGCCCCCCTCCTGGCAATGGAAATATGGCCGTTTGCGCGTACATGGCAGGCGACACAATGGTGGTCGAAGAGGGGGCAGTCTGGGGTACGTCAACGCGCATGAGACGCAAGTTGGTGGGTCGCGGCCGGCTCGCTCATGGAAGTGGTATGGTCTAGCTCAGATCCTCTTCGCCGCCCGTGTCCAGTGATCGGGGCTCGGCTCGGCGTCGTGCGCCTAGCTCCGCGGGCCGAGGACGAGGCTACGCAGGAGCAGGCAGGCTCCATGGCAGACGTTCGTGCTGGAGGGGAATAGATGTGTCGGTGGCGCACAGCTGGCCATGAGGCTATCTCGCTGCACTAGAGTAATCCAAGGCCTGCATAACAGTTATATCGCAGTACGAGGTGCATTGTGCGCCACGGATGAAATATATACTTGGCCGCTAAGCGAGCTGATTGGTCAACGGCAACGGAGCTCTCGTGCAGGAGCAGGAGGCCATCTTGATACCACCTTCTTCGCATCCTCGACACACATCAATCAGTCCTCTACCGCCGACGAACTGGGCCGCTCAACGCAAGTGTCCGTCTCCCATTCCATAGACCAAGTCGAATACGGCCCAGCCCCTGACCACGATGGCCGAAGTCGACCAGTTCGATAGTGCGCTGTAAGCAAGCCTCTCCTTTCCTACGTGGCGCGCGCGCCTACCTACTGACCGACATGGCCGCAGCGACCTACTACGTCGCCTCGACCCCAAGCACACGGCGAGCCATCTCAATGCTCTCATCGGCCTCGTGCCGGCCCTCACGGAAGATCTCCTCTCGGCCGTCGACCAGCCGCTGAGCATCGCACGCTGCCAGACTACCGGCCGCGACTACCTGCTCTGCGACTACAACCGCGATGGCGATAGCTACCGCTCGCCTTGGTCCGGAGCATTCGAGAGTCCGCGCGGCGGCAGTGGGCCCGGTGGCGTCGACGAGCTCGGCAACAACGATGGCGCCGGCGAGGGCGCCGTCCCTAATGAGCGTCTGCGACGCATGGAAATCCGCGCCAACGAAGCTTTTGACGTGTATCGCGAGCTCTACTACGAAGGCGGGGTGAGCAGTGTCTTTTTCTGGAATCTCGACGATGGCTTTGCCGGCGTCGTCCTCCTAAAAAAGGGTACGTCTCTCGCTCTCTCTCATACTCCTCACGACAACCCTAGTGTGTCGAGTCTCTTCTACTCGCTTCGGCGTTTCCCTGAACCGCTGATTGTTCGGCCTCACCTGGTACGTATACCGTGGCCGCTAACACTGTGATAGTTGCGTCGCCGACGGGCAAGAGTGAAGGTGCATGGGACTCGATTCACGTTTTCGAAGCCGTCGACCGCGCACGTACGGCCCATTATAAGCTTACTAGCTCCGTCATCTTGCACCTCTCCACTGCCAACGAAACTCTGGGGGAAATGGATCTGAGTGGAAATATGACACGGCAGATTGAGACCGATCTCCCGGTTGAAGATGATATTTCCCACATTGCCAACATTGGAAAGCTCGTCGAGGACATGGAACTGAAGATGCGGAATTTGCTACAAGACGTCTATTTTGGCAAGGCAAAGGATATTGTGGGAGATTTGAGAAGCGTGCTACCGCTGAGCGAAGCGCACCAGGATAAATCTACCCACCAAGAAATGATCAATTTGATGAAGCAGTAGGCCTTAGAGGTGCCTAGTCTCCCATGAGATAACCATGATAAATTAATAACAATATTCAGCGTCAGAGACAAAAATAGGGGCTGAAAGTAATGTAAGGATAATCTCATATCACAAGCGTAATTCAACTCCCTCTTTACCTGCATCACCCCGTTCGTATCACACTCTGCGTCTTTCCTACTTGGCCTCACCTCCTACCGATCCTGGTTTCGTACATGAATCGTTTGTAATGCGGCCATAAATAATTGTGCGCACGCGAGGCATGGGATCCCGAACTCATACTCATGTAGCTTGGGTCAGGTCTAGCTCAAAGGCCCTTTCTTGGCAATCAGAGAAGATTCAAAGATGGCTTGTTGTCCATTAGACAAAGATACGGGTAGAGGCAATCAAAGAAGCCCCGTTTTTCTGTAAACCCACCGGCCCAAACTGTTTCGAGGGCCAGCATCGTTACTCATACATGCATGCCTCCCACGCAAGGCTAGACACAAGAAGGGCGAAAGAGATATCACTCGTGCCTCGCGTATCCAAGTCGTCACAATGCTTCTTCAATGCCACCTAGACCTAGAAGACGAGATGCGTGACATGATCATCTTTTCGTTGGCCACCACCCGACTTTGATATAACTTTCAATCATTGACTGAACCAACTCCTTAGTGATGCGCGGCTCAAGAAAGACAAAACCAACAACCTCTTCCAATCTACTTCCATCCATGCTCAAATCAGAATCCTTGATAAGTTCTTTTTCCATGAATGGCGTCAAAGGGCCGGGTCGAGTGATACCTGCTTCTTCAATCAGATTTGCCCAAGGACCAAGCACTAGCTGATTGACATCATCCACAACGTTATCCATGTTGAGGCGCGCGTACAAGTTGATCGCTTGCCCCTGGAAGACTGTCTTGATTCCAAAAATCTGCGAGATGAAGTCCGCCATGATACCTTGAGTTGTCTCGCCTTTGTCCACGACATTGAAGATTGGAATTTTGCCCATAGTTTGCTCGTTCCATCTTGGCTTATTTTGGGCAGCATACCAGTCCGCAATTTTCCAAAGAGCTCGAGCCGTATCCGTAACATGGACCGTATTAACCTTGAGATCTCTAGCTCCGAGCCAGTTCATGTCTTGGTTCAAGTGTTGATATACTCGTGCAAGGGAGAGAGCAGTGGCAAAATACCGTGGCTCATATTCACCATATACTTCGGCAAGACGGGCTATGATGAGATTCAACCTGCCAGGGTTAGCTTATGATATTATAATATTTGTCTGGACTTGAAAAATGGGATAATCGAGCTGTGCCAGTAATTTCTGGTCACGGATTCGGCGATATAATGAGGGTAACGGGCCGAGGTGGGTAGTAGGCTTGGATCAAAGGAAAAACTGACCCGTCAATCTTGGCTAAATCTTTCTCTGCGAGTAACTTGAATGTAGCTATCTTGCTTCGTGGACTGAGCTCATCAGTCTCCTTGCTTGGACGCGAGCTGGGATGGTAGACCATGCCGGTACTGAGTTCGATGAAGGCCTTGACGCCCCGCTTGGCCGCCTCTTTTCCCACAGCAACACTGAGGGCCAGTGAGCGTAGACGATAGATTTCTTCATCCTGCGAATGCCTGGTCTCACCACCACAGTTAAAGACGTAATCCCATTGCTGTCCATTGGCGCGATCGAAGATTCGTGGAAGAGAGGCTAAGATAGAGAAGTAGGTGAGTAATCTTGAACAAGGCAGTGTGTAATGAAGCTTGATAGCACAACGTACACTCTCTGCTTGCATCGGCCTGCATGAACTTTTCCTCTGAACAGGCCTCTTGGAATTCAGGGGCGAGCCAGGCTATCTCCGGTACTGCTTTGTCGACTATGCGCACTTCCGAGGCCAGCTCATTCTGGTGGATGTAGAGGGCGAGGAAGCGCCCGATATATCCCAAGCCACCAATTATGAGAACTGATGGCTTGTCGGTCATGGCGCCGATGAGTGTCGACGTTGCTTAGCAAGCGAGCGGGTGGGCGGGTGAGCGAGAGTTATTAGAGGAAGTCTTTGATCGTTCTTTAGAGGCTCGTCTGATATTAGTGCAATTGATATGCGCGTATCTTGAGTTGGGGGTAGGGGA
This sequence comes from Blumeria hordei DH14, assembly GCA_900239735.1. Lineage (NCBI taxonomy): Eukaryota > Fungi > Ascomycota > Leotiomycetes > Helotiales > Erysiphaceae > Blumeria > Blumeria hordei. The sequence continues at coordinate 5,246,349 of OENG01000033.1, read as the reverse complement.
GGTTAAGTTCAAAATGAAAGGATGGGCCGCCAGGAGAAGTCGCTTATTGCAGCTGCCTTTTGTATCTTCCGTCTGAAGCTAGATGAGTCGCCCGTATATTAAGGCTTAGACTGTTTATAGAACCCCCTCTTCCCCTCCCTATGGACCGAGGGAGGACCCCTGGTCTAAACCCTGGTGCGTCGCACGTCGTAGTTGTGATGTGCCAGACGACGGCTACAAATCTGCCCATCAGCCATCCACTCCAATCTCTCGCCGCGACGACCTTGGGGCAATCTGAAATGGACGACCGGCGAGCGTTGGGCCCTCTCAAGGCGTCAGGTAATGTGCCTGGTGAATTGCAATGAGTGCCAGCGCTGGAACCATTGGGCACCCGGCCTGGCTCACACGCCTCACATCTGCACGACAGTTTGCCTCATGAGCAGCGCGTTCTTGTGTACCACGGGACCTAGAGGCCGAAATTCAATGGCAGCACTCGCTCCAACATTTCTACAGTCGTGCGTTTTGTCCCTACAGCTTATCTTGGCCGCGACAAGGCTTCAGCGTGCATGGCAGGCGGGAGAGGGGCCCCGTGTCAGTGGACTCGCGCGCCCCCCCCACACAATGGACACGAGAGACAGAATCCACAGTGTAGTTTCCCTCCTGCAGGAGGATTGCATTTCCATGGTCCCGCTTAAAGAGCCCTGTGAAACATCAAACGGAAAAGGGGCCGGCTGTAGCGTTTAAGGGAAGGATTGGTCTTCTACCACCTCGATGCAATCAGGTGCAATGTTTGTCGAATCGAGTCTACTTTGCAGCCATGGTGACCATCACAATGACATCCCCCTGGTGCCAGATGAAAACAATGGATGTCAAATCGTCTCACCATTCCGCCACATTTCGCTGGCAAATATGCGCCAAAAGACACCCAACCCACCAGGCATGGAAACCGCCCAGCAATTCCTGGCTTCCATGAGCCCGAAAAGTTTCGGCATGGCCCGCAGGTCTTCCGATTAAAGGCAATTGTTTTGGTATTTTTTTCTTCGAGAATTGGGGCACCCGGGAAGAATTGGGATTCCATACACAGACAGTTTCCTCTCCAGCTAGCCTGGAACTACTTATTGCGCACTAGAAATATTGGCTTGGCCAAAGCAAGCCTTCGGGTCAAGAGCAGGACAAATTTACGTCAAAAATGAAGGGGTGAGGCAATCCCTCGTACTATACCGAAATCCTTGACCTACTGTTCGGCCATCTACATTCAGCTAAGCCATGAGGATTTAAGAGTAGATGAAATTGGACGAGAGAGTTCCCAACCTGGCACTGACCAGCCCTCAAAGCTCTCAGCATCGTTCAGGACCGGAAGCCTTCCTGAGCACTGGATGGAATGCTTGGATGCATGATATACAAGCTACCATCACGTCTAATCAACCTTATTTAAGTTCCACAGATAAATATGGGTCTAGAGCAGAAATAATATATGCTTCTTCGACGTAATCTTTGTCAAAATTTCTACAGCCAACGGTCTAGTGTCAGTATAACAACTACTTGTAGCTATTGTGCACGCCAGTCGAAGCCAGCTATTATCAAGGACCGGATTCCAGTGCGAACAGAGAGTTATTTGGTTCGTTCTCTACCATGGCCTATTCGGTGCTGTTACCTCAAAGGTGCCTCAAAAGACTCTTTCTGCAGTAGGTGAAACATCGAGCAAAAGATTGATGCAGAGATCAGATTACCATCTAACCATGGATCGACGTCGAAAAGGTAGTGGGGGAATTATTGGCAGTGATAATCTAATCACTGCTCAGCTACCAATAATCAGGATTGTAAGTATATTGTACGACTGAACCACTGCTCGCTGAAAACGTCATGCAGAAGATAGCGAGATGAGAAGTAGACCGCATGCCGCGATGCGCTTCATGACGTAAATAGTGCGCGTAAGTGCATCCTCGGAGCTAAGAGGTGAATGGACGCGACTCTTCTCTCACCTATACATCTAGGCAAACTGCAAATGAATCTAGCTTGATGACTGTATGAACACCTGATATGGCGATACTATCTGTCTACCTTCCACCCCGAATATATTGGTAGCACTGATCCTAGCCTGCCTGTCAGGGAATCAAATGCAACTGTATGACTGGGTAATTTTGAGTCGTCTGGATGCGTGTAGTCATGGCCGGGAATACAAGCCATGGAATTTTCGAGCCAGCATCTGTCGAATCTGTGATAGGAGCCCCAATACTGTCATGTTTGGGCCGAGAGAAAGACTCGAGTATGACGATGATTGGTAGGCTATCATTCAGCATTAGAGCTCATCACTTGCCCAACGCACGTTGGACTCTTGCACGCGTATTATACAGTGCTAGATGTCTGAGGGAACGATTGGCGCCAAGATGAGCACGACTACTCGACTACCTTGTAGACCGAAATAAGGTTTGTGGTGTGTGACTTTTGGCCTCTTTATGGCCTTGACAGCCACGGTCTAGCAGGTCTAGTCACAGACGCAAGGCAACTCTATCGTCCTTGTGATTTGCAGACATGCGCCTCTTCTAATCTAAGAAGGTCGAACTAGCCCTGTATCAAGATGGGTTGCTTGCTGCCGTGGGAGAATTGCAATAGAGATTCTGGTCAGATGTAGCATGCGATTCCATTTACCCCTCAGTCGGTGGAGGTTAGTCTGGGATCCATCGGCCAGAGATTTGCATCGCAACCAATTTCCATCATGAAAATGGGCATACGAATATCTCGATCACAGGAGCTGTGAGGTTAGTTTGGGAATGCGTAGAATTTCGACACTGAACGCTTCAAACTTGACCATGCGAGTCGGCTTCGCTCAATTCCCCGTACGGAACCAGCTCGGGTCGTTGGTAAGTCAATAACAAGACTCAAGGTCTATATTAAGAAGATACCTACATGTAGCATTTGGGATTAGATTGAGAGGGTTCAAAATTCCACAAATGCAAATGGTACGAATCTACTGAATTCACGACATTGGTGTGTGACTAGGGGCGTCAGTACTGACATGGTCAAGCCAATTGGGCAAAGTAAAAGTAGAGAGAGAGGTCATTTGAATGTCTCTCTGATTGCCCATTACGAATGGATGGCTGATGTTAACCATAGTTCACTCTGGGTAGAGGACTATATATGGCAAAGGATTGCTCTCTGCCCTTGAGCCGAGGATGGCTATGACTCGGATCCTACTGTGGGCTCAATTCCTCATTCACGGATGATGATATGCGAAATCTATCAAAGGAGAGTTTTGGCTGTAAAGTAGACAAGCTTGAGATAGCTTCTTTGTGCCGTCTTGGACAACAGGGAGTGTGGCAGGTCCGTCGGCAAAAGAAGCCCTGAAAGAGGTATGTTTATAGTACCACCTGAGCCTTAGACCATCTAGCATGTTTGCCCTGTAAAGTGTAGGGTAAGGGCTAGAGACTCAGAGGGGACATGTCCTTGTTCCCCCCGTGATGGCGCGTTGGTCGGGGGTCAGAGTATGTATTGGCAACAGCAGCTACTCGACACTCGTGGTGCAGCGGCAAATTACTGGTCAGGCCTTGTGGGTAGGATGTCACAACAGTAGTAGCTTCGCGGCAAAGAAAAGCATGGCCGTTTCGCGCAGAGCTGGGTATGCGAGCGGTGTGTGGAGAGAGACATTCATCAGCTCCACACCCGCCACGAATCAAGGGTGGTGAAGGGGTGAGCTCCTCTCTTGTGTTCCCTCAACTCCCCATTGGGCCCAGCCAGCACAGCATGGGAGAGTGTAACGTGATGAAACTTGGCCCCGAAAGGCCGGGCAATTAGACGATGCGGATGAATTGGGAATGAGATGATACGCATGGCCTGGCCTGTCGCCTCTAATCCCGGCCGCCAAATTTCCCCCACCAGCCAGGCCGCAAATGCGCGTGCGCCGCGAACGCACACAGTCTAGAGGCCAAGCGAGTGGCCATGACGGCCACCACACCACTCAAGCCACAACTGGCGGCGTGTCTACCTTGTCGGCCAGGAAAGGGCTCGGTGGCTGCATCTGGACTGATTCTGCCTGCATTGCTTCGGGATGGGGACTACGGACCGGGCTGGGTGGCAGGATTGTGGGCTGCACGGCCGGCGCAAGGTGGAGTCGAAGTGGCGGCGGGAGGGAAGCAGATTCGCCACTTTCCCACTCCACAATGCTTGGCCAGCCACTGCGGATCCCTCGTGCCCAGGCTAGCCTAGCCTGGCCTAGCCCAGCCGTGACGTCGCCATACCCGCCATGCGCCGGCCCGGCTGGAGCTGCGTGCCGCCGGGGTCTCCAGCGCGACTCGGACCCATCTCGTGCAGAATCCGCGCGTCCCGAGTGCCCGCTACCGACGCAAGGCCGAGGCCTGCAGTCCCTCGGCCTCGGACCAGGCTTCGGGGGGATTTTTTCTTTTGCATCAAATTTTAATTGCGTATGCAGCTATCTAGCTATGACACAATATCAGAGGAAATGTACAGAAGAGCACTCATGCCTCGGATTTCATTTGCAAGTACCACTGCGAAGTTATGGTAGCTTTTTCTTCACCCCAAGTCAACCCTCATCCGTGAATACCCTGAGTTATCCAGACACTCCTTCATTATCCATTTACTTGTCTCCTTCCCAAGTGGAGTAGGTGCCCAGGCTATTCAAACTATACCGGAGAACACCACCAGGAGGCGGACCACGGCACCTTCCATCGTTTGCGTGTTGTTATAGTGTCCGCTGCACTCTCGCAAGCGAAGTCTTGCCGCACACAAAGCTCAATTCGTAAAATCCTTGCCAAAGTTGAAATTTCCACGCCCGTCGATATTGCATCTATCCTCCGTGTCGTCTAGTAGATTTGTCCTGATCTCTCTCGCGTCCATCCCAAAGAACTGTCTCCCAGATTTGCGCGCCACGCTTTGCTTCCTCCGTCGGGTGTAAATATCGGCGTGGGCGTGTATTTGGCGGCTAGATGAGGCCAGAGAATAGTTGATGAGAAGAGTGGTCATTGGAACGAGGATGTACGTAGTCGTACTTGTAGACTTGATGAGACTTGGGTAGGAGTCGAACTCGTTGGGAGCGAAAATTTGACATGGCGGAGAATTTTGAATTATTGCCTCGTGGGCCAACTTCTTCGATATCGCGAAATTTGACTGAACTTGGCTCTGGGAGAATATTTCACTCCCACGTTCGTAGAAGGCACCACGTACAGGTGTCAATCTTGCCCTCCTTCGGGGGGAATGGCTGAGAGGGAAGACGCCAATCCGTATTCCAACCTCTTGTCTATTCCCAGCCCGTGACTTGAGGTGTATGGCTCTCCCTGACTCCGACGCCTTTGCAGCTTTTATTCAACACTACCACTCCTTCACGTTGTATATAAATATATAATCAGTGTCATGGCTAGATAGGCTGCATACACTTATTGAATTAAAACCCCCCCCCCCCCCCTTCACGTCATGGAAAAAATGGCCCGCAAGCGTTAGGCTCTTTTTCTTTTGATTTATTTTGGATTCATCTAAACCACCAAGGCCGTAGGGTGCAAACATTCAACAAACTGCCGACACGGAAGCGAGAACTTGGTCATGGTCACGTGTGTATGAGCAACGGAGCCTAGGTCGTAGCCCCATGATTCTATCCGCCACTCACGAGACTAGGACTATTCACGCAGTTTCACGTTGATCGAGCCGTTGAATAATTTGGAGATGCCATCACAGCGAATTCTTGATGGTGATGGTAATTTATTGTCATTGGTGTCTGGTTTGGGAATGTAAATTTGTGCTGGAACAGCCAAGATAGTTTGTGGAGAGATATCATCGTCGATATGTCTATCGGGGATTACTATGATGATTATTGTCCTACAGATTGGGGGCAGCTGTGCCATTTGTCCTATGTGAACAACCCATCGCTCATGCTGCACACAGTACCACCTGGAATGCCGTTGTGTAGAGATTGCATCTCTTCTCCATGCACCAGCTATTAGCTCTACCACACTACACACCCGAGCAAATCATAAACATCGTGCATCCCTGATGCGGTGCGCGGCGAGAGTGATACAGTTGCCAGCCTGAAAGTGTCCGTCTGGCGAATGGGGCTCTGGAGAGCGCGTTGCCTTCATTGTCTCGCACCCCAATACCTGAGCCGGGCCCGCGTGACGCACTGGTGAACCCCCAAATTCAGCGCACAACTCGTCCCGCCTCGCCCTTGACGTCGGCAAATTCAGCGCGACGCAGCCTGACCGGCGTAGGTAGAGTCATACTGCCACCTGCTCCTCTATCCAACTATGCGTCAACGCTCCATACAATAGGAAAAGTCGATCGCCAGTATTGATTGCGCCGCGACGTCAAGGCAACCCTGCCTTTGCCATTCGAGTCGAAAGTCGCCCCGGTGTAAAGCAGTTTTTCTGCATCAGATTTGAATTGCGTACGCAGCTGGCTAGCCATGACGCAGTCCCAGAGAAAAAAGACATAATAGATGACTCGATATTCAAAAGAGCACTCACGCTTCGCATTCATTTGCAAGTACCACGGCGAAGTTGTGCCGGCTTCTTCTTCGCCCCAGCTCAACCCTCATCCGTGAATACCCTGAGTTATCCAGACACGCCTTCATTATCCATTTACTCTTCTCCGCGCGAACTTCAGTCTTACCCATCTCCTTTCCAAGTGGAGTAGGCGCCTAAGCTACTCAAACTATACCGGAGAGCACCACCAGGCGGTGGACCATGGCGTTTTCCTTTGTTAGCCTGTTACTACCGTGTCAGCAGCACTCTCGCAGCAAAGGTTATGGGGCACACAGTACTCTTCAATATGCAATCTCCTTGCCACATTCCGAAATCTCACGCCCATCGAGATTGTACTTATTGTCTGCATTATCCTGTAAACCTGTCCCAGTTTCTCACACGTCCGCCCCCAAAACCTTTCTCCCAAATTTGTGCGCTACAATTTATGTACTCCAACAAGTATTCGCATGGTCGTGGGCGTATATTTCGTGACTGGCTGAGGCCCGAGAATAGTTGATGAGAAGTGCGGTCATTGGAATGAGGATGTACTGGGTCTAACGTGTAGACTTGATGCGGCTTCGTTACGAATGAATCTCGTTGGGAGCGAAAATTTGACATGGAGTATTTTGAATCATTGCCTCGTGGGCCAACTTCTTTGCTGTTGCGAAATTTGACTGAACCTGGCTCCAGGAGATTTTTTCGCTCCTAGATTCGTAGAGGATACCACGCTCAAGTGTTCATTCTTGCCCTCCGTCCGTTTGGGATGCAAATATTATCTTGTGGGGTTTCCTTATTGTGCTGTAAGTTGCAGACTTTCTACATGGAAGAAATAATACAAAAAAGAGGAACTCATCAAATCATTCTTGCTTCAGTGGACTTCTCCATCGAGAATCATGTCCTTGCCACGGACAGGGGCTTCTGTTCTTTTCACATTCCATCCAACTCCATCTCAACCCAGCCCACCACAACATGGCGTGGAAGTGACCGACAGGCCAGTTTTTCAGCCCGATCCACCTTCCAAATCCGCTCTACCCAAATACTGCCAAGAAGCAACAACAACAACAACGGCAGGCAAAGACGAATTCTTCAACTTCTAGTGGTGCCGGTGTAATCGCTCAGTATGCTCTGCATATCTAGGATAGCCAAGAAGAATTGCATCCGAATTGAAGTCGAAAGCAACCTCAAGCATATCTCCATTTGACGACCTCTCGACAATGCTTTTCTTACTATTCTTATCTGAGTCCTCAACACCTTTCTAACCACGCCTCATCTCGCCTCAACGACCAATAAAGAAGTTGCTCCAATTGCAAACAGGAGCTTGCCCAATTAATTACCGGCCGTCACCCACTACAAATTTACGACGCTACGTATATCCACACGGAGGAATTAAGTCATAATATACAAAGCTCGGGTCATAGTTTACGGGAGACTGATGCTGTAATAGGACTCTACATCTTGAGGAAGGACAGGCGGCTGAGATGTGGTGCGAGGGGGGGAACAGGTCTCCGGAGATCATGCTGGGACTGACATTTTCGAGGAGTTTTCAACTTTGGAACGTTTATGGGCGCTGAGACCGAGATTTCGGCTAATTAGCCAGGAGGGCTTCTTTTGTCGATGAGTCAACGGCACTCCACAGCATCCTGGACGGCACAAAAGAAGTCGGGCTAAGCTACTATATAGCAATCACGCTCTGTCAAGACTTTTCCGACATTCCAGCACGACCTTCGGGAAAGAGTTGGAAGGAGGCTAGAAAGGCAGAGGGTGAATTTACCGATGTACACACAAGTCTGCAGCGCTCAGCTGGCCGGTCTCTTTGAACGCTTCAGAAGGATCACTATGTCTTCGGACTTAGTCCTAATGTCGGTATTAGGAGAGCTCCGCACTCAGTGCTTTTTGCGATTTTTCACGGCTGCCATACACCCGCAAATGACCATCGTTTCCTTGGCTGGGGAGGGGAGATAATGAAGGGCCAAAGATTCCTTTAAGTGTATGATCGAATGAGGACTTGCGAGGGGAGCTATATAAGAGGTATATGAGGGGATATACTACTGGTATAGGTATTCTTGGCCTGTAGGCAGAGAGGAACTGCATGTCTTACATAGTCATAGACCCAGACAGGACAATAAAATGAAAAAAAACAACAATGGGTATCGTGAATGACGCGAACAAGTTTCTCTTTAAAGGAATCGCCCAAATTACCGAAGAATGACAGCGCCACGAGCTGGCGTGACAAACTCTTAAAAGCCGAAAATGGATTCCTTTTGCCCGGAGCAAAGCTTAAATCAGCAACAAATTGGTTAACAATCATAATTCCAACAGTACTGGCATGTATTGGAACGCTTGAGGGATGAGTTAATGAGCCCACACTCACTGATAAAATTTAGAGGATAACTAGCATGAGGCCATCTACAGTAAAATTGTTCGGAAAAAAATCCCTCCACCTTTCACAGAACCTGGATGGTGTTTCTACCCAAATCTCCTCGACACGGCTTCCGGGTCTTTGACGAATCTAGTCTTGTAAGGCCATTCAAGGAGCAGGAGCCCCTTGAGTCCTGCCAGTGATTTAATGGCCATCACGCCTTGAGGAATAGCTCAAGAACACCAAACTGTGGGAACTGCGGCTCATCAATACACACAGAAGATTCGTGCCCTGCCGTGACTAATTCTAGGAACTGTTAGGGCCTCCATATATCTGACAGCTCCAGATGTTTGACTCATCCAACAAGAACTGCCGAATCAGCAAAAGAGCAATTGAAAACTTATCCAGATGCAGGAGAACGAGAATCTCAAGCTCTAGCTAGAGTAAGAGAGATATCTATCCACAGCTTTACAACTAGTCAAGTTCCAACCCCAGATGATGGAGTGGCAGCAGCATTACCTCCAGAGAGCCCAGCGGGTTAATCAAGGTGTTTGTGAAGAGCGACCAATAGATTCTTCGATTAATATTAATAAATGCTGGAGGAGGTGAAACAACTCACAGTATCACGCTTAACCGTACCTGTGAGCTTCAACTAGATATCTTGCTTATACAGGAGCCATAGTGGCGTGGGAATACTCAGTCACATCCCTACTTCAACGTTCACATACCGCTCAACGATACAATTATTTGTTCTCGTGTAATCATAAACGCTAGGAGGAACGTAAAACAAATTCAAGCCATTCAAATTTTCTCCTCATCTACTCCAATAAGCGACTATTGCTGGCTAGAAGTAAACAACACAATATTCCTCAATGTTTATGAAGCCCCCCATGATCCAAAGGCAGTTAATGTCATGTAGAGACATGATTCATTCATGAGTTGATATTGTTCAAACGATAATGACTATATCACAACGTCATGTATAGGCATGATTCATCGTTTGTACTTGTTGTATCAACCATGACTATGTCTCCGTGATGAGAGAAACATCGTTGACTAGTTACTAGAACCCTAGTCAAGGGCCTAAACACACAACTGAGACTAGGAGAATATTAATGAGTAGCTAATTATTCTGATGAATCTAGATTTGGAAGAACATAATCTGGTTGCTTGGCTCGAGGTATATGAGCCTGAGCATATCATGTATAATAAAAAGATATAGAAAACTATCTCAATCACAATCGCCATCTTAAGTCATGTCACCATCAATAGCTACAAAGGACAGCCTAACCATTTCCTTATAGTAAAATTCCTTCTCGACTGGGTTCCATCTGCTCGCTCTGTTGTTGTCGCCGACCTCAGTTCGATTCATTGGGCCTGGAAACCAAGCGCAGTACTTACATATGGACAAGGAGAAGAGATGGAGAGGCGGGTAGAGTCTCACAATCTCTGCGGTCTCATTATTGACGAGCCAAGGCATCGAGCTGGGAATACTCTGGATCTGGCATGGAAAGTATTCGCGGAACCTGTACATGGGCGGATCGAAAACAGTGCATAACCAGCGACTATTTTCCGATCTTGGGCTCAGCGGTCAAGCAGAGGTCACGGCAAGAGGCTCGCAATGAGTCGCCGAAGACCAGCTACCCCATTTCCATTTGTTAGTCTCCCGCTGGGCACCGCTACCAGCTCCTCAATTTGCTAGAAGAAACAGAGGAGTTTGCCGAGGAGCCATGTAGGGAATTTAATGAAGCAATAACGGTTGTTGGTAGACATCCTAGCCCAGAAAGCGGTAGGTCAGGACCCTGGACAACTCCAGAATGCAAGGCCGCCCCCATGAAAAGTACAAAGGTCAAGTCATAGAATCTGGGGGATTCAGTAATTTGAAGCACTTCCGGAATGTAGTTGCAGCTAGCAAAAGAAGGCATTAGAAAGGCCGGGTGGAAGGAGCTAAAACTTTAAGCTACTGCGGCGGGGATTTCTAAAGTACGCGGAAATCCCACCTCCTCTATTACCCGAAGCTCACTTTTTCTACAATTAGACCGGGCAAACTGGTATTCTACGCGACCGCCTTCTTTTACGACACCAAGTCACCGACGAATTAACTCCTCGCAACCAGCCTCTAGAAGCGCAGATCCTGTGGAAGGAGGAAATTACCGATATAGAAGTGCAAAGCTGTACAATAAGCAAAACTGGTTCTTGCCCTAGAGCTGATGGCATCTCTACAGAGCTTCTTGTGGCCTCATGGGGCCATGTTGAAGCTCATGTCACGTATCCATTTGCGCGTGCACACAATTTGGGCATAATCCTCCCTCCTTCAAGCCAGCAGAAGTTATCTTCTTTCCTGAACAGGGCAGGGACCCTTCAACTGTGAAGAGATGGAGGCCCATCGCACTCCTTTCGCGTCTCGGAAAGGGTGAGGAGAGAATTATGGCAAAAAGAATGTCCCAGCTCGCCGTAGTCTCAAATGTTGATGGCCCGTCAAAATATAGAGCTCTACCTCAATGGCCATGAACAAATCTTGTCTCAAGTGTGGTGCATGTATAGATGAAGTCCGGACGCAGAGTTAGGCATCAACCGTCGTCACGCCAGATGTGCAAAGGGCCTATGATGCTGTACTATATAATTGACTAATATGGCGTATACAAGCTCAAGACTGGCTGTATTCACTTCTTCAGTGCACTTCCTCCTTCCTCAAAGACCAGAGCGTGCAAGTAAGCTAACCAGGAGCTATTACAAGCCCTAGTACATGGTAGGTAGTGTGCCGCAGGGCTCCCAAATTTCGCCTATACTATTCCTTTTCTACCAGTCAGAACCTATGAACACTTTAGCTACGTTGATGACTTTAAAATCCTAGAAACCGGCCGAATAGTATGGATTCAGCTGCCTCGCCTCAGCAGGAGGCGAAGAATTTAGTAGAATGAGTGCTGGAAAATGTGATCTCATTTGAAGCTAGGAAGTCGTTCAGTTTCCCGGAAGTCTCCATGATAACTCGGTGGGCATCCAAATAAATAATATCGTCATTGAGCCATCAGAGTACATTCGATGACTAGGGATGCATCTCGATAAGAGACTATCCTCTAAAAACCCATGGGGCAATATATCAGAAATTGTCAAGGGTTTCTAGGAGGAAACATCTCGATGAACAAGTGTACAATTTCGGACAACAATTTACTCATAATTGTGTAGGATATCAAACTCTCTTCTCAATGTGAATTAATAATATATAATGTTCTGCTAATTTAGTTTAACATATAAATAAGTCTATCCTTATATACAGATTCCCAAGGCATTAATGGTCCGGCAACGGCCAGCCACTCAATTATTGCAGGGTAGAATTTCCAAGCCAGTGAAGTTTTGGTACTACTGGACTTTATCTAAACCAGTCAAGCTTACTCACATACAATCGAATCAGCACAATTGCTCTTGATGATTATACCTAGGAATCTGAACCTTCATACGTACTGAGTATAGATTTTCAACGTAATATGGTATGAGAAAGCACTCAGGGTCGCCCAACATCTTAGACGAATAAACTCAGACAAGCAGGAGGCGGCCCCAGGACTACTAGTGATCGCAGTTGAATAGTGTGTGGTTCCAGTAGCAACATATGGCGCGAATGTGTAGTGACCCGGTATGAGACGGTCAGAAAGACGGGGGCTAGTGAATCTTAAGACGACGCAACTATGCAAGTCGATTAACAGGGCCTTGATTCTAGCCTTGAGAGCAGAATCTCTAGTGTGGAGAACCATACCCAGCGCTGCACTTTGCGGGGAGGGAGGCATTCTATCAGCTCCGATCCCCTTGGAATGTAATCTCATAAGATTTTCTGCAAGCTTACAACCCCTCGATGATCGCCACCTCCTACGTATTTGTGCAAGCATGTGTCCCAACGAAGGAACGGTCAAATATAAAAGATGCAAAAAATTATCTTCGCGACTCGAGACCCAGATTGTGATGGAAACCGAGTTGGTAATGAATAAATCGATTTAATAAACTATATAAGGAGAAAAGATAACTCTAGCTACTACTAACGGGTATTTATAGGCGTTAATCCTCCTCGTGAATCTACAGACTAGTGACTTGTCCTTAGGCACAATACTTATTACCCAGCCACGTATTTTCAGGTGTCACTAAGTTGTAATAACGTTTCCGCCTCCTGACTAGTAGTGCCGTTTCGTTCAGCTTCATCTCCCCCATACAGCCTCATCATAAGAATTCTCAATATTAGGCTTAGGCATCCGCCTAAGCTCAAATAACGGTAAAACCGTAACACAGATGTCCCGTGTTCAACGGACTTATTGCCAACTATCTTCTGGGCCATCGTATTGGAAAAATCCTGGATCAAAGTTAGAAGGAGTGAAGGAGTAGCAGAGATAGAGCAGGACGGTCCATCCATCTGAAATATGCGCTGATTCAGATGGTTCCTCTGTAGGCCACGGTCGGTCATCTTGGAGCCATGTGCTTCAAAGAAGAGGAGTTACCTTCAAGAAAGAGCGGGAGTTTCTAGGTGGATGCCATGTCTTTGACGCCGTGATTGTCGGAGCCACAGTGGCTCTACGAGCCGCTATTACTGCGAGGCAAGAGAGGGTTTAGATGACCGTGCCACTCGACAATCAAGCAGCTCTTAGGGCGTTTCAAATAGGAAGTTCTTCATCTAGCTCTCACTTAATCCGCATCGATCATGGTGTTGTACAAAGAGCTAGCGCACAAATAAGATGGGTTCCAGGACATTCGAATAACTAGGGAAATATAGAGGCAGACAAAGAAGCTCGTGCCACACTAACATTACTTCTGGATAGCCATAGAAAACCTATTTATACCAGCCCAGCTTACCTTCACCGTCTCATGCAGCGTCAAAGATAAGAATTGGTAGATAAATGGTGGTCGACAGCTTGTACAGCTCGTTACCAAGACTTGGACCTGCAAATGCGACGATGTAAAGCCTCCGACCTATCGCTGTCCCGGAGATTACTTCTCAAACTCATTGCTGCCAAAACAGGGCATGGAGATTTTGTCGCGTATCACCATGGCTTCAAGCACGAAGGTGCAAACCTGATTTGTAGCTGTGGGCTAGAAAAGACGCCCAGCCAATTTATACGCTGTCGGAGATACAATACCCTGACGCGTAAACTCAGAAGAGACATGAGCACAGATGCTCTTTCAAGCAAACTCCCCGGACACAGGGCGTCAGGGAAGTTTAATACTTTTGCACGGATCATAGGCTGGTTTGGTAGGCCGCAGGCAGACCAGCTCTCTGCTGGATGCAAGGACAATCTTCGGGATAAATACCGGCACCCATACGCTAGTGGAAGAGAGACCAGGACGAGCATCGCTGGCTAACGGCGAATTATAATTTCCTTTATTTCATTTCTTCGTTGCGGCATGACTTGTACAATGGGCTCAAGATTTACCAGCCCGAAAATATGTGTGAACGAGTAGGGCAGGCCTGAGAGGCAAATCTCGGCCGGCTCCGCCAGTCTCACACCCAAATCGATCGAAGGTCTCGGCTGAGGACTTCAAACTAAATAACCATTTACACGATACTTAATCAATCCCACATACGTGAAGGACGAAGGCTGAACACCCGTCAGTGCTGTCCTCTACGAACCTGGGGTGAAATATTCCCCCAGAGCCGAGATTCAGCGAGACAAAGGGTGAATTTGAGAGTTTTCGTCGAGTTGGCGATGGGGAGGAGTGGTGTTGGCTCATTTTTGGCCGAAAATCCGACTTGCAGAGATTTCACCACTGTACAAATCAATGAAATCAATCATCTACACCCCAGATACGAGCCGCAGACAGGCTTTAACCTGTCTGATGTTCATATTAAAATAACCGACACCTTGAAGTTTTTAATTATATTCTCTGAAAAATTATTCCCGGCCAAACTCATCTCACCACCTACCGAAGCAATCTCATACCTCCAAAAGTCAATTCGCCAATAAAGAAGTAAGTGGATGTCCGACACTCCGCAACTGCCAGTCGCTGTGAAGGTACGGTCGAAATGCCGGCCTTGAATACGTCCTCACCTCGGCCAAGGGCACCAACAACTCGACCTGTGACGAATAGCCATCGACGAAATACGTACGACGTTTTGCCGGCAGACCAAATAGTGCGTTCGACAAAGGCTGGGGCATCAGTGCCTCGGTCTTGAGCTCTCAGTCGCGTTTTCGACCTCAACGGTTAGGGGTACGGCAGCGACGGGGCAAGGCCGGAGGGGTGAACATTCTACAAAGTTTCTGGAATAGCGAGGCTGACTTAAAGACTAAGGGATGCTGTATGGGGAGGGGAGGAAAGGGAATATAAACTGAGGAGGCCTTGGTGGGCGACTGGATGAGGCCCCCAATGAAAACGACCCCTGGATGAGATGAGCCAAAGCTGGGACTGAATGGAAGGGAAAAGTTACAGATTGCGAAGATGTCGAGGGCTTGGGCGCGTGGTGATCGAGACTGAGGAATTTGCGCTTCGGCGCGTCAAAGGGGGCTCCTCTGGACGGTCGGGCTTGACATGATTCAACAAACGGGTGAAGTCTGAGGTGGTCCGGTCATTTATATGGGACGAGGTAGATGTACTTGTTGGTAGTCAACCTGATCCAGCCCGGCCCCACTCGTGCTCAAGTTCCAGTCAGAGTGCGACGGTAATCACTATACCTAGCACGTCAATGAACAAACAAACAATCCCACATACCTCCAGATAGCTCCGTGATCAGCTCGTTTAGGAGTGGTGTAGAGGCGAGAGTAGCGATCGGGTGCACGTAACTCATTACCAATCTGCCTCCATCCGCTGGCTCTGCACGCCATACGGCGTGGCTGCCAATGGACTACTCGTGTGAAGAGTGCAGCCAACACATGTGGAATGATAGAAGTGAGCGTTTAGCGTCAAGGCAATGCTGTCAAGACGGCAAGCTATCGGAGATTTCAGGATTAGGGAGAGGTTGCATGACTGTATTCATTGCGCCGGGTCTGAGGCGTCGATCCACCGCCCATTGCGCCTGTTCTACCTCGCCTAGGCGGAGACACTCGCTTCTGACTGCGCGATGGAGTAGAATGACCGACCGAGGCCGCACGACGCCTTCGGGCCAATCTTCCGCCACTAGGTGTTGGAGAACATCCCTTTAAATCGTTCAATTTCGATGAATGCTACGAGGCAAAAATATCGCAGAACTTACCAGAATATCTCTGCATGAACATGGTTCGAAATTTGGGACTGCATGTGCTACCTCGCGTAGACCATGGGTATTACTTGTTTTCATACCCATAAAATTGCTCTGCGGTGGAAAAAGAGCACTAATCTCAGCACTGCAATTTCATTGGTGAGAGAATTGATAGTTTTCATAAGAATAAAGTGCACCTCTATATACGGTGTTCTATGAAGTCGCCAGAGACATTTAGGTCCCTGAGATCAGGGAATTTATGGGACACTAAAATGTCTAGAATATTACTTAAGTGATAAAACGATATGTTTCCCACAAGTTTCAATTATATAATCAGAGTTAGAATATCAAAAACTGAAGAGTATCTACCATTTCCTAGCCTTGATATACCAAATTTCAATCCACCCGGCCCTCAAGGAGTATATTTAAGGATGTAGTGAGAGGGCAAAGTTGCTGGAAAGTAAAATGAAGTATTTAATTAATAGCATTATACCAATCAAAGAATACTAAATTTAGATTACATTAACTTGACGGCATTCATTATGCGGTCACTGACCTTGTTGTATGAGCTAGGCGAGGCATCTAGCTGGGCTGTCTGCTTATTACCAATGATTCAATCACATTATAAAAAGTTCAACGCTCCTCTCCAGTCATTTTTATTCGCCTCATCGGACCGTTTTCTGCCTCGTACTTGAACTCTTTTCTTTTTTGGTAAGCATACTAAGGATTGTATTTTTTTTCCTCATTGTTGCTGAAGACTTTTTGACATCTACCTTAGCCTCCTGCGCATCATTAATCTCTCCTTCAGTGCTAGTATTGATCGCTTTGTGCGAGTCAGTTTCTGAAAGAAGCATGCGGGCTACTGCTTTTTCCCCGGCTGCCTCTGCCTTTCCTGAATCTTCGTCACCAGCAACCCTCCCATCAAGTTGTAACTTGCTATCACCGAGTGCTAGAATTTGCTCCTCAACAGTGCCCTTCGTGACTAGCCGTACTACCTCCACTTCTCGAGTCTGGCCTACTCTATGTGCACGATTCTCGGCTTGCTTATCATCCTGAGGGTTGAAGGAGCCGTCAAAGATAATAACTTTGTTGGCATACATTAAGTTTATTCCTGTGCCACCAGCCTTAGTCGTAAGAAGAAAGACTGTAATGCTTTCGTCGTCTCGGAAGGTATCAATGAGTGATTGACGCTCATCAATTTTCGTGCTACCATCAATACGGGTATAATCAATACGACACGTATTAAAGACAGCTTCGAGTATGTCGAGAACTAATGAGAACTGAGAAAATAGAAGCACGCGGTCTCCGTTCTCCTTGTAATCTTTGACTAGCTTGATCATGCTTTCTACCTTGCCCGAATCCATCCACGCAAGATCAGGAATATCAAACTTAGCGATACATGGGTATTCACAACACCAACGATGAAGCCAAAAGTCAGACCCTCCACGCATTTCTGCTATCAAGTGTTCACGTTTATGACTGCTGGGAAAATTAACTGGCTCCTTTTTACGAAGAATGTCTGCCATCTTTTCTATCTTTTTATCATCAAAGTGGCGGCGAAAAAGAAGAGGGTGTATGGCAGCCTTGCGAAGTTGCATGAGTGGATTGTTTTCATCCGTTTTGGTCAACTTGGCCCCTTCGAGTCGGGCTCGGGCACGTTCACGGGCTTGATCGAGATGTCCTTCATATATATCCCTTTGTGGCTTGTGAAGAGCGCAGTATTCCGTGCGGCAGTGCTTTGCAGGAAGGTGCTTGAGAACTTGGGCCTTTTTGCGCCGAAGAACAAATGGTGTGAGCATAGATCTAGCCCGTGCAATTCGTTGTGCTGATAAGAGAGCCGCATGATCAGAGTCGGTTGTAGTTGCCTTCGCTTTAAAAATTGTGTTTAAATCCTCCTCGAGGTCCCGAAACATATCAGGTAGGATAAAGGCAAGGAGAGCTACGAGCTCTTGGAGGTTATTTTGTAGAGGCGTCCCAGTAAGTAATAGCCTAAACCGACAAGGTATCCTAATGAGACCCTGATATCTTTGTGATTTAACATTTTTCAGCATATGTCCTTCGTCATATACACAAACCTATAATCTGGTTAACATTATCTTTTAGATGCTGATCTGACCTACATCTGGTTTGAGTCGCCGCATAAACTTATTGTCTTCTTTCTTGGCGGCCATATCGTACGTAGTCACCACAATATTAATATTGGCTCTATTTTCAAGGATTGCCTCTGCCATTTCTTGACGCTCTTTTTGGGGTCCATGGTATGGCTCAAAAGCTAGTTGGGGAGCAAATCTTTTAATTTCACGCAGCCAATTCTCCAAGGTCGAGCCAGGACATACTACTAAATGAGGTCCATGTTTACCAATCTCAACAAGGTGTGCCAAGAAAGAAATCACTTGACATGTTTTCCCGAGACCCATTTCATCAGCTAAGATCCCACTCAAGCCAACCCTTGACATCAAAGCTAGCCAATTCAACCCAACAATTTGATAGTCTTTCAAGATACAATCGCTCGCCATCAGTTTAGGTTTTTCCAAAAACAGTGATTTGTTTCCTTTTCTAGCTAAAGCCCTAGGCTCATCTTCGGTCACGTTAGAAGTTGCATTCTCACTAGAAGATTTGCTTTCTTCATCACAATGCAGCTCTGTAGCTTCAAGTGAAGTTATGCCTAGTTCTCCATCTTTTCTGGTCCCAAAGATATTGACATTCCACTTACTCATTTCTGCCATTAGCGGTTTAGATATTTCATCGCATTTTGCGACAAGCGTATCAATAGCCTCATATCCTCGAAACATGTCCATAGCGGTATCAACGATCCGATCACCAACTGGGGTTCGTGTACTTTTCTTGCCGCTTTTCAGCTTCTTTGTATTTTCAACACGCCTAGCTCCATCCAAAGATTTAAAAGGCCGGGCGGCAAGCATTACTTCGGCATTTTCTTTGGTAATATTTGTGAGCTCGACCAGATCAGAAGCATCACATGTGTTCAGGTATTTTAGAACACGTATCTCAAGCCCATCTCCATCTTCTTGAATATTAGATTCAATTTCTGAATCTAGATCCGATAAGGATATGTAATCATCGACAGATGGTGGCTTTTTTGGCGAAGAAATTTTAGAAGCTTCGTGGGGAGGTGAGTTTCGGCGACCCTGAACAAGCCTTTTTTTTTGCTTGAAGGGAGCGGCAGATTGGGAATTGTAGGATGTTTTAGATTGAGATGTTTGTGTTGACGAATATTTGTCTCTGATAGACTGAGTTGGAGTATTTAAAGATCTTTTCATTTGATGTTCTGGTTTCTTCGAGGGTGGTGAGTCTTCAAGATCACAAAGAGAAATAATAGATGCCGCAGCCTTATGAGCCCTAGGTGGTGAGTTATCAGCGTCAGCTAGTAGGTTGGTAGCATGAACAAAACTGCCATTAGATGCTTCAAGTGCATTCTTAGCGGCAATAACAGAAAGAGAAGGAAATATAGACCGGATACGGCTGACATTCTTTCTCGTCTCCTTGTCAGAAATTTCCTCTAATGAAATGTCGTTTACAGCTGTCGCTCTTTCGGATCTGACTTGTGATGAAAAAGTGTATTTCTGAGCAGAATCATTAGGACCTGATACTATAGATTTTGCGTTGTTTGATTTAATGCCCTGAAATTCCGAATTCTGGACTATCCGTTTGAAACGGGCGTTAGGGGATAGTTTTGGACGATTCCGAGTAAAGCTGGATGGGAGAATGTCCGGGTCCATATTCTCAACCTCGGCGTCCGAACTATGCTCTTGAATAAGTTCACTTTCATCATCAATCACAATAACATTACTGGGTTTTCTCAAGGGCTCTTCTGAATCCGAGCTTGAAAGACTAGGAAGTCTTTTTGCAAAAACCTTTGGGGCTTCATTCCGAGCATGTAGGTTGCTACGTGTCGATGAGGCGCCTTGTATTTTTTGGGCAAAATTATTGCTATCCTTTGGCTGCACTAAGCAAGGTGAACTTTCTATACCAGTACTTATACGTATAGGTAGCGGAGAAGATGCAGGCACCTGTATTTGGCCTCCGAGTACTCTTGTAGTGGATGAAGGTTGTATCGGAAAATCATTAATCCGTGCCGCTTTTATATCAACGCCGCCCGGTGTTTCGGGAATTATTCCGTGACTAGCTTCATCACTTTTGCCTTTATCGTGAGTCAAAATTGATCCAGTTTGATTCGATATCGAAGTGGCTTTGTATCCAGAAGCTGTTTTCTGTCTCTTTATAGAAGGAGTGGCGGGAGTATCAGCCAATCCATGGGCCATAGCAGCTGAACAGTCGTAGGAAAATTAGAAGTTCAAGTCTCAATACAGATAATAGAACAGGTATTGAGAACAAGCGTTGGCGATATTTTTCCAGAAGGAAGAGCTGGGCCAAAGTTTTAGGCTTGGTTGTTACGTCCCAGAAATTGTTCTACCCACACAAAACTGATGTCACACTTGGAGATTGAGGGTTAGAAGTTGGATCAGGGGTTTTAATATTTGAGCCAGAGCTATACTGACGGCCACCGAAGATTTGGTTGATTACACTGTTGAGTTACTTGTAATTTCTTGTATTGAACCATTGTCAACAACAGAGGCGATCACGTTAGCTTTTTCGATAATTTACTATCACGTGAAACCAACTGTTTTGAATTAGAATTTGCACGGAACAATAATATGCCGAAAGTTGTAATTATTTGGAGGGATGACGCATAGTCAAAGGCTGAGTCTACTAATACCTTATTCCCTACTAAGTCTATGATGATGGAATGTTAATACTACCTAAACAGGCTTAAAGCTAAACATGAAAATTGATAGTGTTAATATTTTCTGATAGCTACTCACGGTTATGCCCTTACGCGTGGGCCGGAGGAATATAGGCAGTAGCCTGGATGATGGGCGTACTATGCTCAAAGCGGTCATCTACTGAGTAACCATAGTTCGACTTATTATCAGTGCTATCGAAATCTAGTTGATCCCAGGTATTGTAACCATATTCATATTACGTTTAAAAGAACAGCGGCTTTACTTCTAATCACAACCCTTTGCTCACGGCTCATCCCCACAAACGATCATTTCAGATCGCCAAAGAGCTCAATCTATGAATTCTTCGACTTCAAAGGCTAACAACAAGCAGCACTCAATTTACAACCAGACGTATTAGAATGATATGTGCCTATCGTACGTAAGGTGCCATGTCTAGTGATTCTGATTCAACCCCTGGACTACAAATAGTTCACCAGCTTAACAAACATCGAGGAACCTAACTATTTATTATTTTCGATTTGGGAGAAAAATCTATCGTTCGAGATACGGTAGAAAACCAAATTAGCTGGATGCCAGTCGCTGATACTCTATGGGGTATCTTCTCCAATTTAAGTAAACCCAGCGAACCATATCCCACCGCTACCTCTTTATCTACTGAAGTTAACCTCGACACGAGAGTTCTCAGCGCCTATTATTTTTAAGTCTACACTACTATTCAGAGCTCATGGAATTACAGCAAAAGCGGTGCAGCGCTCTACAGACGTTTTTATTTCATAAAACATCATATTGAATTCAAAAAGATCTATCTACTCACTCCCAAAATATCACTTGCGGTTCGAAAGTGTGGCGGTTGAAGAAGATGAAAAGCCTGGTATAAGCATCGGTTTGTCCCAAAGAATGAAGACTTCGTCTTAAGATAACTTAGACAGTATACTCTCAATTCCCATTGACATGTTCAGTTCTCTAGAGAATATCATCGAAAGGATGCCATATAAGTTTTGTCTGCAAACTTTTCCGAAGCTCACGATTTCTGGGGCGGAGAAGAGCGTCGCGATCAAGGTTATTTAGAGGCACGGACCCAAGTAACAAAAAAAACCCATAAGAATTTACGCCAATAGAGAATAGAGCGAAAGCTAATGAAGGCGCTGTCAAGAAGATTCTTCAAAATTCTTCATGGATTTTATCCGAGACTACAGAAGCAGCGTGCATCTGTATAAACCCATCTTACGCATCAGTTTTGGCTGCATAGGCCACAAAGATAGCCGCACGATCGAGGAGAGCAGAAGCCTTGATCTTATACTCTATCAAGCTGCTAAGTATCTTTACTGAATACAGCAATGGGGAAGATGCAATGCACCAGACCTATAATAAAGATATTGAGATATTTATGCAATCAACAGCTAAACTCAACCTAGCTTCCTAGATGCTTCAGTTTGGAGCAGGAATATCATGCGCAAGTACAAGGCATTCCAATTGAGGCTATGACCCATGGCAGTGAAAAGGCCAAAAACGACCAAATTATGAGCGAAATAAGAGAGGCAATAAAAACAAAGATCTTTGTGCTCAAATTTAAATGGGGCCTCTTGCTGCATGACGTAAAAAAAGATGTTTTTGTTAAATTGAGGTAGAATAGAGAAATCTGGTCGTTGCAAACCTCAATTTAGAGATGTTAAAGGCTGAGTTAGTCGAAAAGAGTACCCTACTCAACTCAATACTTTATAAGTTCGTATTTAAGTTTCAGAGTCTTTCAACTAAATTTATGACGCCGACTACTTCGATACCTTTACCTCGACATTGAGAATTAATTCTTAAAGTATATTTCTGGCCGTAACAAACTTTTGTGACTGGGAAATTCGTGAGATTGACTTCGAAATTGGTTGCCCTGGAGGGAACCCTCATGAGGAAATTTTTAAAGATGTTCCGAAGAAATAGTTGGTATTAAGTATGTCATTGTTGATAAGCCTCTTTATGACCTGAATCAGTCTGGAAGAATATGGTACCAGAAACTAGATGATAAACTTTTTACTTTAAGTTTCAAAAGAATATATCGCGATCAGTGCATATATATTTACATATATACTCGAAAGCTCAAGTAGTAATTGGCATATACGTGGATTATCTCGCCATTCGTGGCAGTTAAGCGAGTGGTCGAAGTCAAGCAATAACTTTAATCTTTTTTCCCAATTAAAGAACTCGTACCAATTAGCACTGATGTAGAGAGGAACATTATCTCGGAGATGTCAAACAGAATACCAAGAATAAGTCAAATCGATTATTTGACTGATAAAACCAGATTATTTGGACTTCAGAACGCCAGGGCAACCTCTTCGGGTATAGATGGTCAGTGAAACTGCAGCAGGTGGTCAGGTGGAGTCGCTTGCTCATGAAACAGCATTTTCCAGCGCCATAGGTAGTCTAGGATATTTTAAAATTCATAGTGTGTTCAACTTCACAGCTATGACAGACACATCATCGTTTAATTTTTCTTCCGACCCATCCCACATCGCATTACTCATTACCCTTTTATAAGAATCTTCAACCGGTGCAATGGCTCCAGCTATTGCATCATCATCGACAACACCCTCAAATCCAAGAGGTCAATTTCACACAAGCCTGCTTAGCATTGTATATGCAATGAAAAAAGCAGAACAAGGAAGAAAGGACAGATTGGACGTAGGCCAGAAATTTTTTGAATTAACCGAATCCTGGGCGAAGAGCAAAGAAGAGAAGAAAGCGGCAGTAGTCGTCGCGACGATGATGGAAAATACCACTACTATCATATCTGCCTTTGCAGTAGATCTGGCAGTAACAAAACTACATCATAGTAAAAAACACCACACCATGGCAAGCACTCCCAAACCAGTCGCGCCTAGGAACAATACAGCTATTGAAGATCACAGCCACGCTCTACCCCTAAACCCTCAAAAAAATAACTCGACGTTGGAAACACTAGTCTGTAAAGCGGCTATGCTACCGAAGTCGCCAGACGTTCAAGATCCGCGAAGGCATGCTTCAACAGGCAACCCGAACCCCCAGACATCCCCAAAGAAGTACAAGCGCCTGTTCCTGCGATTGAGGAAAGATTAATACTGGCACAAGCTCTCGCCAGTGACGATCAAGCAAATAATTACTGTTAAGAATCAGCATGAAATCTTTAGTGTCAGTTGTATGAGGCTAGATAGCGTCTTGGCATTTGTACAAAGAGAAATCTCGTCTAGCATCCCTAATAATTAATATAATCAACTATATACTGAATTTACCTTCACAATTACTGATGAGGCTGAGATAGCTGAGATAGCAACTTCCGCTATCAATTCCATGTACCCAGTCAGGTCGGGGGTCGCATTCGAATGCGCATCAGATGCATTGAGAGATACAATCATGAGGATCGCACCTTCCCTACAGGAAGACAACACTGTGATTGAAGAAGCATCCAAATGGACATCATTGATCGTACCTCAAGTGCCATTGTACATCAGGACGCTTGAAGGCAGCATCCCAGTCACCAACGATATGGTGAAGAACGAGTGCTAGGCTGTATGTGCCGCCACACTACTCCAGGTACGGCCCACAGAAACAAAACTTGGCTAATACTCAACGAGCTGGATTATACATTTCCAACAGAAACCAGCGAACACAAAGTTTCCTTCTCTTTGACGAGAGCGGGCCGGCAATCCTCTTTTCACGCCGACGACCGATCGAGCAATGCCAACGTTGCTGGGGATTTCACACAACGCGTTCCTGTACCCGGAGCCAAAGATGTGGAAGATCTGGGGGAACCCATGAGACATCAGAGTGCCAGGCCAAGGTGCTAAAGTGCTCGTATTGCGCGGGACCTCACCACTCGAATGAGGGTAGCTATATGGCCAGGCCAAGACAACAAAACGGGATAATTCTGCCCAGTACCCCCGCAGAATTATACATCATCAAAGGACGCGGACATCGTGATGATCGCGCTGCTCTAGCGTACTCAGAAAGGAATGGCAAAGCGGTTGAATCCGTTATTGCCCCAGATTCAATAATGTCGTGTTAATTTTAGGAAATCCCTCAACAAAAGCACCAAAAGACAAACACAACACCCTCCACTTTCACCAAGTGAACGTCGGAAGGGGTGGGGAAAATATGGATATACCATTGCAGCAGGCATGGGATGCCGGTGCACACGAAGTCATGGTACAGGAGCCATGAACAAGAAAGAAAGAGGGGGGCTTTACAATAAAAAGTCACCCTGGCTACAACGGTCAAATACAATTTGGAGGATCAGACGTCCGGCCCCGCGCGGTCACTTTCAGGCGCTAAGGTAGTCATGCGACTCAACTATTTCCACCGTTGTCTGGCCCGAGATCTGAATACATTTTTGTAAAGATGGGCGGTCTAACCTTTGTCAACGTAGATTGTGCCCCGGGCACCAGTGGAACCCTGGAGCCCATACTTCGGTGGGAAATTAGAGGTCTAGTGTTTGTTTGAGACGATTTCAATTCTGTGTCACAGCACTGGCAACCGCTAACGACAAACTAGTACGGCAATGGTAACCAGATTATGGAATGGGAAACAGCCCGCGACATGGACCTAGTCAGTATTGTTGAAGAGCCAACGCACAGGGATGGGAACGTCCTAGATCTAACGTGGAGCAACACGGCCGCTATAGCATCAGTCTCCACACGTTACCACTGTACCTCAAATCACTCGACCATCGAGGGTACCGTACTGAAACCCACAATGCCAGATTTTTCTGGAATTGCAAGGAATATTGGGCCACTGACGCCAATCTCAAGAAGTTCAGCCGATGTGTCGGCCAATGGACCAAACCTGGCCCTCTTCACAGAGTCATGGACATCGAAAATTTCACCAATGACCTCCTCCAAGCACTTGGAGATGCGCTGAAGATTGCGGGCAAAGTCCCAGACATCGAAAGCGGGAAAACCAGTCCCTGGTAGAGCGATGAATGTCACACTCAATGGCTGGATTACATAGCAGTAAGAGACAACCTCCATTTCTCGTCTCAGGCACGGAAAAGCTTCAGAACCGTGTTACGAAAAGCCAGGCAAGAGTACTGGAAGAAGCAAATGAAAGCAGTAACAACTGACGCGCAGGTATTAAAACTCATGATATGGACTAAGCCTCGATCAGCAGTTGAGCCTCCTCCTCTGCAGATTGACGAAAACCAGTGACTATCTGACCTACGAGAGTGAGCTACTGTACTACGAGACATTCTCTTGAAAATATACAGCCGCGAACGATATTTCAATCTGGGATAGTGGACAGGACGTGTTACGGGCTAGGCCTGGTTGGCTCTGGCTGGGCTATTTAAGGCTATAGGACCCATCCTTATCTTTAGGTGCAAGCGAGTTTGTAAACCTACTCACTAAACGAGAGTAGATTTAGATCACGCGTAAAGAGCCAGAGAATCTGTAACAGGAATTGTAGTTATAAAGAGCCGTATCATCCCGCTCCTAAATTCCTCATAGAAAATATATACATTTAATGGTGACATTGCTTTTGTGCAGTGGCCAAAAGCCCTAATCCGTCACAGGAGGTGCGTATTCCATGGGATACGGAAATATCTGTTAGATAATCGTTATGGACTCAATAAGTAAGGCGGCTCAGAATATGGGCGCGATTTATAATTAGAATAATATTGATATGAATCGGGAAAATATGTGATATACTGTGGAGGAATGAAGAAATAGATTGGATTAATCAATTTGTCTGTCTTAGGGATCCTTAGATAGCTTATATACATTTACACTTGATAGACCAAATTCAAATTAGATACCGTCCATCACTCGTTCCCTACCCTAACAATGACAATGAATCGTACGACAGTATACTACATGAGTCTGGGGTCAGGGTCGGTGAATGAAAGTCTACACAGCTATCAAACCATACCATGCACTAGTTGAGTCTCAAGCATCAAACATGCTCAATAAAGGAGAGATCAATCATCTTGGTCGCGAGTCAAGTTGTGAGTCATGTATGGGAATCTTAGTTGTTCCAATCATTAGGGAACTTCAGACACACAGAGTCTGAATTTCCAGCAATATCATTGGACGATATGACAAACACCACTGTCTCCATCAACGATACGGCACCGGGAGCGGACAAGATAACGGTACGTTTACTTAAAGCCTGTTGGTCCCATCTAGGACCTCTGGTTAAGGATCTCTTCTTGGCCTGTCTGAAAATCGGTCACTTCCCCACGGCTTTCAGGGGAGCAGAGGTTGTGCTTCTTCCCAGACCGGGACGAAATCTGTCAACCGCCAAGGGTTGGCGACCAATCTCGCTGTCATCGAGTTTAAGCAAAGGACTTGAGCGTCTAGTTGGTAAAAGAATGGCGTGGCTGACAATATGTCACCAAGTTGTTCATCCGCAATTATTTGGCTTAATACCTGGACGATCTGCGGTCGAGCTTGCATCCTGTGTAATCCATGATGCCGAGGCGGCCACGAGGAACGGAAAATGTGCGGTTATAGTCACACTACATATTCAAGGCGCATTTGATGCAGTGTTCCACAGCCGACTGCTCAAACGCCTCCGAGGACAAGGCTGGCCATGATCTCTGTGCCGGTTTATTCAAATATTTCTTAATCAACAAAAATTCCAGGTGAAATACCGTGGTGGAACTACAAAGGAGAAGATACTAGAATGTGTAGTACCTCAGGGCTCGCCACTTTCGCCACTTCTTTTCATGCTTTACATTGCTGTGCTGTTTCAGGATCATAGTCTCACGAGCAGGTTTGGCTATGCTGATGATGTGGCCATAATCAGAGTTAGAAAACCGCGGCTGAAGCCTTCTCCGCAGTACAAGACGACGTCGACAGCCTCATCCTTCTCACCAGAGAACACAGGATCGGGGTTGACCCAGCGAAGTCCGAACTTCTAGTGACCGGAGGGAGACCTAGAAGGAAAATTAATACGGCTGGCCTCTACGTCATGGTGAAAGACAGCCGATTCGAACAATAACCGCATATCAGGTAGCTAGGAGTCTGGCTTGATACCCAGCTGAACTTTAAGCAACATGTAAAGGAATGGACTGGAAAAGCTGACCATCTAGTCCACTTCTTACGACATTTAAACAGTGTACAACGTGTTGCAGCTCCCGGTCCCCTGATTCATGCTTTCTAAGTACGGCTCTATATCGGGTAGAAGCGTGGTGGCCGGGTCTTACTTGAATTACCACACTGCGAGATAAAGAAGTCGGCACTGAAATAGGCTGGTACATATCTCTATTGGACAAAACGATAATGAAAGCTATCAGAGTAGCACTCCCAGCGTGGCGTACCGCTCCGAATAGCGCTCTCTACCGAGAAGCGGGAATACCCCCGGCATACATCATCCTCCAGCAAAAGATGATGCGACCTGCAGCTCGCATACGAAGAATGGATGTCTTGCATCCTTTTGCCATCCGAGCGGCTAAGGGCCCGAAAGATACCATCAGACGCTTAGGTCTTTGGTCTGAACAAAGAGATCGCCTATTCAGACAGCCAGAACGATACATGACACGCCTGCAAATGAGCGTGCGTCAAGTTCCGATAGCCGAAGGCCTTGGAAAGCACTACTGTCCACACAGTTTCCCAGCACCGACTCCATGCACTCGAGAAAAAGAAGCTAGGTCAGGAAGCATAAAGCGATGGTTGGCTTCCCTTACAGCCGAGACAATCTGCGCCTTCTTTGATTGGGTCTTCATCGGGTTTCGGACAATCAGCCTGGGGATACATGGTATACAAAAGAGTCAGGCTAGCTGGAAGTGGCTCTGGTGCACCTCCCGGAGCAAAGGTATTTGACGCGGAAGTTGTAGGCGCCATGAAAGCCTTGGAGGCTGCAATAGCGGTAGGAGAAGACTTACCGATTTTCATTCTTCCGGACAATCAAGCGGCTGCTTTGGCGTTCGAAAAAGGAAGATCTAGTTTCTTGCAGGCAGTGCTGGACAACTTTTCACTGCTGAGATAAAACAAGCGTGTGGAAACACACTGGATACCAGGACATGCTGGGATCAAAGGCAATGAAGACGCCGATGAACTGGCCAAACCGGCCTTGAGACCTCTCAACAACTGGTCACTAACCATAGCTTTTCTCAGAGGAGAATCTCAAAATATAACCTCTACAGCACTAGGGAGACTAGTTAAAATGCGGGATCAAGAACTCGTGGAAGGGTGGTGGCAGAAATTTCGGCCGGAACGATTCACAAACTTAGACCTCTACATGCACTGCAAACGGCCACCGGAACTAGCATTAACAAGGTGAGCATTCCACCATCTAATTGCGGCAAGTACTGGCCACGGAGACTACGCCGACTACCACTGGCATTTGAACTCCGAACATAAAGATCTGGAGTGCGTTGTGTTATGGTTATGAGCTGTGAGGTATATGGCGATTAAATGACTCTGCTGTCCTTCGGTGGAGTGGCACGGGCTCATGTGCAATGGTGAGTCGCGGAGATGGCGCGCTCACGCTGGGTGATGGCACGATGGACACTGAGTGCGTATCACTGTGGCCAAATGGGTGTCAGTAGGTATCAAATGTGAACTCTTACTGACAATGGTGATCTATGAAGGTGATGCTAGATGTGCATCCCGACGATTGATAATATCATCTAATGGATGATGTGAAGTATGATATTATTTTGGATAGATTTTAATTCACTAAACTCGGCAGGTGAAGAGATTGTAAAGTACATGAACAGCTTCTGTGCACCAGCCTGTATTTTCCACCCTTTCCTAATACAGCAGCCCATCCTCCGTTCCCCTGTCTCCTAACAACTCAACCGAGCCAGCACAACACGTTGGCGTCCGAGAAAAAAGGCCCTGGCATTTTTTATAGTGCCGACTTGCCTTGCGACGTTGGAGAAGCTGCGAAAAATCGGCCCTGCCGTGAGCCAAGGAGATTATTTGGGAAGAAGAATGGCAGAAGTTTATCCAATTCCTGACTACAAGCAGATGTTACAGTCTGCTGAAGACGCACGGGCCCTCCATTTCGTCTAGCTTACCGACACCGTCTTGCATGCAGTTAAGAGGTTAGAATGAGTAATATGGTAGTGCTTCAGGCTATCTAGTGAATACACAAGCGGCTGTATAGTGCGGGTACAAGATTTTTCTTGGGAGGGGCTTCTATATCTAGATGGCACCACACTCGTTTATGCTGTGGTTTAGTCTCTGTGTCGCTTACACTTGTACCTATAGTGCACAATTCCAATAGCTGTAATCCGAACATGACATTCTTTTAGTCAGCGTCTCATTTCGTTCCTGATACATTGCGCCATTTATCCAACACAAATGATTATTGCAAAATACTAGATCAGTGGAACCTGTTAATGATCTGCAATAGACATAACCATAGCTCTATTATACATGAAGGAACGCACTTACCTAGGGAAGTGTCATGAGTATCGTCACTGTCGGTGTTAGAAGTTATGCTGAGATATTCCGGATCAGGTACGAAATCAATTTTCCTGCAGAGAATTCGAAACAGACTGGACTCGATGGGAAGGGGAAGGTTCTGGAGAAGGTTTCAACACTCAACCGGATACTCATCTCAAATTACTGCGCAAGCGTGACTCGATGTTATCGTGATTATGGGCTGAATTTTGGATTTTCTGTTTTACTTTAGGAAGCTGGAGCTACCACTTGGCAGATCTCCAGCTGCTCAGCTTGTCACACTAGTCAAAATTGTGAAAGCCGGCAAACTATTCAAAGCCCTTATAATCTTAGCACCCTTCTTCGCCTCTCGCCCTATTGACTCTACCCTCCTATTCCAACACCTAGAATCCAGCCAGCTCAATCATTTTGAGTCTTCTACTCTAGTATGTAACAGACAAGTCATAACTAGGATATCTTTGGCAGAAGGCAATTATTAATCACCCTGTAACGTGAAAGGTACCTTGGACGGAATAGAATTCTTATGGAGAACGGATTCAAGGGTAACCAGTGAGTCTGTGAAATTAGTGTCATCTTGGAAAACAGAGACTAGACACCAGTTTGTTTGACTGTAATAAACAGAGTATGGAGCCTGCTAATCAAATGGAAAACTTTCTAATCCAAGCCATAGAGTTCACGCGGGTGATGGGCATCGTCTGTGGTAGAAACCTCATATTTCAAACACTCCCAGATACCCAGTCGATAATGTCGTGTCCTAACAGATGCTATCATATTGCTTAATTGTACAATGAAAGGGACTCAACCTAATTTTGCTCGCCAGGCCATACAAGACGCTACTTAGTTAAACTATTTTACGGCAATGACAGCTGGTACGGGGAGAGCAAAGACCGAACGCATGTTCGTGATGTCCTACGTATCTGGGAGTGAAAAATTCTCCTAGAGCCAAGCTCAGTCAAATTTCGCAATAATAAAGGAGGCCCATGATGCAATGATTCAGAACTCTCTAACATATAAATGCTTCTCACCCGACCTGATCGATTACCACCGAGTCATCATCCAGTCTACACGTACGACTTAGTGCCTTGTTATTTTCATGGCCAAACCTCTAGTCTGATCGATCTCTAGCTTCACACAATCTCCTTATACACGTCCACAAGATTGTGAATAACCGCCGTAGGAGATAAATCATGGTGTACAGATCTATGGAGCAGATTTTTGGGATAGATGCTAGAGATCAAAACAGACGTAGAAGACTAAGTTGAAAATATATAAAACCTTGAAAAGGGGTGAGATTTTGATTTTTGGAGAATAATTCTTCAAATTAAGCATTCTACGCTATAGGAACTCGTTTGCGAGAGTGCCGACGACAATATAAACACCGCCATGGTGATGTGATGTTTGTACTGTACTAGAGTCATAGACTGCCTAGCACATTGGGCTCATCTCTGGCCCAGGCCACACTTTGTACAGTGCTCCTTGCCTCTTAATTTACTTGGAAGATCATTGATATATTGCCCTTGATTAATAGCTATTCAGCTCGGTGCTTACCCATGGATTTCAGCCGTATTTCCTACCGAACCCTCTACCAATAAAAGATAAAATTAGTAGCGATGGAAACTGCGCGCGCACGGGAAAAGGTCCCAAAAAGCCTGCGGGCCTAGATACCGGAACCACATGAGTTGCGCATATTCATCTATATCCCCCTTCTTTGTATCATTCGAGGCCGATTTAATCTAACCCACCATCTCCATATCGGGTGCAGGGTGTGCTCCAGAAACTCATCGAATGGCTTTTTCCTCCATGAATAAGGGTCGGTGACAAGGCTTTGTCCCCTCTATCTGATCTGATGGTGCTTAGATTCATGATAATGGTGATACGGGGTCGTGTTGAGATGTGAAGACGATAAAGACCAAGGACATGGAAAATCGAGGAAATATTTAGGTGAAGAGAGAGGAGTCTTTTCCTGTTCTCTTGTAGACCAAGGGCGTAAATATTTGAGGTGAATGGACATGAAAATCGCGCGTAAAAGGAGAAGCTAAATTCAGCAATGAGCTCATAATAACCATTAACACATAGCGGGAGTCCGTTCTGAGTTTTACGCAAGGACCTGCCCTAAAAATCCCAGAGAAGGACTAAATAAATCTTTAACCTCTGCCTCAACTTTGAGCCTTGCGTTGTGGGCGAGTGGTTTGGTTTTCTGAATGGATCTATCAGTAGCATCCCGAGAATCGATGTAATACATCAAAGGAGTGAAGAGCCTCGGCGACTAGATGTGTAGGTGTAGGTGCTACGATAGAAGCTATCATGTCATTTGAGAATTACCTTGCAGGCCTGATTGGTAAGTAGCAATGACGAAGCCGCCAGTGCAGTAAGGACTGGCGTCCATGCCTCTAGTTAGGTTAGTGGGTAGTAGGGACCTAAGCCAAGGCTTGGCGCCCCGACGGACGAATAATAAAACATGGCTGGAGTCCAGCTCCGGCCCCGGGATGACGCGTGGGGCAGGTGTCGCTGCTGCCAAGGATCCATCTGTTCATACCGGGGCTGGATATATCCGAGGGCGACTAAGCGCGCCAGGGTGCCGCTCAACAACCCTTAGCGACTAGACCCTTGGGAGTAAAATCGTCCACGACAGCTGTAGCCCTGCCTGCATAAAACATAACTCGATTTATATACCCTGTAACCACGGGATCAAGTTTGCAGTGGATTTCTGAGGGGCGCATATTCGCTTCAGGGGCTGGATCCCTATTTTTTTTTTTAATTCGGCTGGATCCCTAGTGGCGCCTAATTCAACAGGGTGCATAATTATTGTCCTGAATATCAAGGCCTAAACTAAGAGCACAATTTGATTTCTTGTCTAGCTCAGTTTTATGCAAACCCAGCCCGTTCTCCAGCTCTTTTCCATTACGTCTATGTCTGCCGACCGCTAATAAACTATTTAGCTCTTCTCATCTTGTGCTTGACTCATGATGAGAATTAGATTACTCAAATACAAAATTGTTTATTTAGCAGACACATGGCTTCACTCAATACTAAACCTTATGTTTGTGATGAACCAATCTCAAACCCCGCCTTCAATACCTCGATTAAAGCAATTATCCAGAGATCAAGCCGGCAAAGACGAATTCTTCACCTTCCAGTGGTGCCGGTGTAATCGCTCAGTATGCTCTGCATATCTGGGATAGCCAAGAAGAATCGCATCCGAATCGAAGTCGAAAGCAACCTCAAGCATGTCTCCATTTGACAACTTCTCGACAATGCCTTTCTTACCATCCTCATCTCAGTCATCAACCTTCTTTTGACCACGCCTCATCTCGCCTCAACAACTAATAAAGAAGTTACTCCAATTGCAAACAGGAGCTTGCCCCATTAATTACCGGCCATCACCGACTACAAATTTACGACGCTACGTATACCCGCAAGGAGGAAATCAAGTCATAATATACAAAGCTCGGGTCATGGTTTATGGGGGACTGATGCTCTAATGGAGTTCTACATCTTGAGGAAGGATAGGCGGCTGAGATGTGGTGCGAGAGGGGGAATAGGTCTCTGAAGACGATGCTGGGACTGACATTTTCGAGGGGTTTTCAACTTTGGAACGTTTGTGGGCGCCAAGACCGAGATTTCGGCTAATTAGCCAGGAGGGCTTCTTTTGTCGATGAGTCAACGGCACTCCCCAGCGCCCTGGACGGCACAAAAGAAGTTAGGCTAAGCTACCATACAGCAATCACGCTCTGTCAAGACTTTTCTGACATTCCAGCACGACCTTAGGGAAGGAGTTGGAAGGAGGCTAGAAAGGCAGAGTGCGAATTTCCCGAGGTACACACAAGTCTGCAGCGCCCAGCTGGCCGGCCTCTCCGAACGCTTCAGAAGGGGCACTATGTCTTCGGATTTAGTCCTAATGTCAGTATTAGGAGAGCCCCGCACCCAGTGGTTTTTGCGATTTTTCCCGGCTGCCATACACCCGCAAATGGCCATCGTTTCGTTGGTTGGAGAGTGGAGATAATGAAGGGCAAAGGGCTCCTCTAAGTGTATGACCGAATGAGGACTTGTGAGGGGTGGTACTGTTTGAGGGGAGCTGTATGGGAGGCATAGGAGGAGATATACTACTGGTATAGGTATCCCTGGCCTGTAGGCAGAGAGGACCTGCATGTCCTACATAGTCTTAGACTCACACAGGACAATAAATTGATTTAATAATAATCCAGAGATCAAAGCATTTTAGCAAGTCGAAAAATCAAATAATAAAGAATTGGATTTTTAATTCTTCAGATTTATTGGCTCTATGAAGCTGGCAAAAACTAGACGCAGATTGCCGCGCAACTAAGCATTTCTCGGGGACAAGCTAGTCATTTACAGCGCCGCAAAACTGTCTCCCCCAAAAAGAGGAAAAGAGAAAAAGAGCATCCTTCAAGACTGAAAGCAGTTGATGTCAATCATATTATATCTTACTTTGAGTCTTCAACTGAAAACCGCCGCAAAACTTTCTAGAACTCGCCTCTGGCCCATTTAGACATCTTGGTATTAGCGAACGAGTGATACCAAGAGAACATAAAAAAAAATGATATCAATGACATGTAGCTCATCTAAAGCCTTCAGTACCTCAAAAAACTATGAAGGCACGCAGGGAATGGGCCGAAGCTCATCTCAATTTGACATATGAAGACTGGATGTGAGTTTTATGGGTAGACGAGACCTGGGTAGGGAATGGAAGAAATTCTAGAGAATAGGTAACAAGAAACGTTCGTATATTCCCCTTTACGAAGATAGTAACTTGATGCTCCAACATTATGAGCTGGACTTCCAAGGAATACAACGCTGATTGTGTTGGAGAAAAATCGAAGAAGAGGTTCGGCTTGATGTTCCGGGGCTGCTTCGCAAGGCCAGGAAAAGGACCCTGTTTATTTTGGGAGAGGGGGTGGGAGTCTATTAACTCCCAAAAATACTGCGAGAAAATAGTTCCTCATATCGATGGCATGGTCTTGATAAGACCTTGGCTTTCGGTGATGTAGGACAATGCTACTGCTCATGCAGCAGCACGTACAATGGAAGATGTGAGCCAGAAGCTCGTTCAACCGATTTTCTAGCCGGCCAACTCGCCTGATCTTAACCTGGTTGAAGTTGATTGGAATAGGATGAAGGATTACATCCAGCTTCATCATTCGAATCTAGGTAGCGGAAAGCAGCGTAATCCAGATAGTCTTCGCAATATCGTATAGGAGGCATTGGATTCTGTTTCTCCCGAAGATCTTGTGAGACTCATTGAGAGTATGCCAACAAAAAGTCAGGCTTTGATAGATGCAGATGGAGGACAAACCAGACATTGAGGCCTGAAAATGTTCCAGCCACATGTTTAGATGCAAGGTTAATATAAGTTTGTGGAGTTCTCATTTGTAATTCCAAAACCTTTGAACTTTTGTAAATAAGTTATAGAGCCAAGTAGCAAAAATCCACAAATGTTATGCAGCCGATCATTTTACCGATTTGGGTTAGTACGATGGAAAGACCCACCGCGAACTAAGGTGTCCAGAAAATAATTGCCATACAAGTATCTTTATCAATTTGCACAAATACAGGGGCTAGCCTCAATGTGGAAAGTGATTATGCCTAATCAGGCTCAGTTAGCGCGCTAAAATACCCCCCTGCCGAAACCCCACTACAAACTTGATACCGTGGCATTGCGGAATCGCGTTTTGCTAGCCCTGACGTTCCTTGAGGCTGGTCGACTGCGCACCGCTGCCCCTGTTGCGGTGAGTGCAAGCACAGCGAGCTGGTGTAATGAGCTAGAGCTGGTTGAGACTTTTCGTGCGAGAACCGTGGTGAGCTAGCTCTCCAGATCTTCGGCAGATCAACCATCATTGTAGACGTCATCATGAGGCACGCTATGTGATAGGTTATGTCAACTATGGAGCCCGGCCTGCCAGAATGGTGGCATGAGCGAGAGGAATGAGTGGGGCGACGGCGGAGAGTTTCTATCGCTAGATCCACCACAATTATGGGTACCGACCCTCTCTTCCCCAAGACCGCTTCGCATCATGATCGACGGCTGCAGCTTCGCGACATTGCATCATATACAACTCTCCACCCCACTGCCTTGACTTCATACTCATTCAACATGGACCTCCTTCCCTTTTCCGCTAGGCCGCGCTGGTTTACCTGATAGCTTGTCCACCCATCTCGGGGACTATTCTAGACACCTGTCAGTGGTGTCACCTGCGATCCTCCAGCTCTCACTGTAGAGTCTGCAGAGCTGAGACTGAGGAACAAAGTCCTCACTTCAATGAGGATTCCCCATCAATTTTGCGGTCTTTATCGTCTCCGTCCCTCAACACAACCCCGTATCACCATTATCACAAATCTAAGCACTATCAGATCAGATGGAGGGACAAAGCCTTACTTCTCACCAACCCTTGGTTATGATGGATTGGATTAAGTTGGTCTCGAATGATACAAAGAAGGGAGATATAGATGAATATGCGCAACTCATGTGGTTCCGGTATCTAGGCCCGCAGGCTTTTTGGGACCTTTTCCCGTGCGCGCGCAGTTTCCATCGCTACTAATTTTATCTTTTATTGGTAGAGGGTTCGGTAGGAAATGCGGCTGAAATCCATGGGTAAGCACCGAGCTGAATAGCTATTAATCAAGGGCAATATATCAATGATCTTCCAAGTAAATTAAGAGGCAAGGAGCACTGTACAAAGTGTGGCCTGGGTCAGCGAGGAACCCAATGTGCTAGATAGTCAGATACCGAAGTAGAACAGTAAACCCACACACACACCCGCAATTTCTTGAAATTCGAACCCTCCGACCGTTTCCATTTCCCCCCTCTCACGCGGTCGTCGCTTCTATTAGAGAGTTGTAATTGAGCCGCTTGAATTTCCACAATGCCACCTATTCGAAAAAAGCCCTTCTCATAGCTAACGAGGCGGATACGGACATGATCGGGTCAGTCGAGATTGTTGGGGAAATTCTTCAATGAGCCTCCGGCCTTCAGCGGACTGGAGGATCGTCCAAGGTTCCTCCGATCTAGTCAGAATAGTGGGAGAGCGCTGCTCCAGAATGAGCCCCTAAACCAACTTCGCAGCTGAAAGCAGCCGCCCAAGCAGACTGTCTGAGCTTCGACAGATCTTCAAGGCTCATGAACGACGCGCGGCCAAACATTCGGCAAGTCTAGTACTCTCTACTCTGCCGCCATAGCGCAGTTCGTGGTCTCGGGCTAGGCCTCTACGCCACCGGCTCTTCCTCCTCGCCCGGCGGATCTGTCCCTGAGGACTCCCGACGCTAGGAGCAAAATTATCCCCGCCACCCCCAGCACAGCTTACAAGAAGCACCTGGGCCACGGTGGCACGAGATAGACCGAGAAAAAAGGCAGTTCCAGCAGCAAAAGCTGTGGTGCAAGTTTAAGCTATAGCCACGAAGAAATCTGCTCCAAAGGCGAAGGACGACAACCGGCTCTTCATTCGCCTTGGTAGCGACGATGCGTGGTGCAAACTCTCGCCTTGCTGCTTACGGGAAATGGTAGAGGATGGGCCGGAGTTCGTTGTAGGTGACGCCAGACTAACCCACCAAGTGAAGACCGGCTCTGCGATTCTGACCAAGGATGAAAATACAAGACAAAGGCTCCTAGATGCCTCAACGAAATGAGTGGATGGCAACGCCAGATTCGAAGATCTTCCGACCTTGTCGCTTCTCGCATCGCAGATGTGCCGGCGAAGTTTCTCACAGCTATGGGCCCTAGACAATCGTTGCTGAGCGGATCTTAGACGAGACCTCTCTTCAAAAGGGCAAGAAGCCAATTCAGATGCAACCACACGGTACGCCGCATAGAAACTGGCATGCCCTTTTTATTCGGGATTCCACCTCGCCGCCAAATTCGGCAGTGTTATCGCTGCCTCGGCTTCCACGCCGCTCGTGATTGCTCCGACGCTCCGGCCTAGCCGGATTGCGGATCGGCAATGCACTCTGAAGCAAATGGCAAGGCTCACACGAGACATCGAGACCGTAGGGGACCTCACGGCCAGGATTCTCGCGACTGCCAAGCCAAATCCAACAAGCTCGGTCCCATGGAAAATCGAGCAGCTCGCGATAATTCGCCAAGCTGAGCAGAGGAGGTTTGTCGAAGCAGCTTGGGCAGAAGGATAGACGAGGCGGTTATCGCTTCTGATAAGGACGTCTCCGTGGCAGAATAAGAGGCTCGGGGGCACGTCGACCTCTACTACGTCTTTTTAGGTGCTAATGACCCATAGCGGGATTCCGGCTGACTCAATCGTACCTGTTAACCCATCTCTTGCTCTCAGCAGAGACCGAGAAAACTGTCATTTGCAAGGTGTGCGGAGCGCATTGCTCGAGTCCAATGCGGGGGAATCTTCTGATGCTCGGGGTTGTTTTGATATTGTCGTCTTTGGTTTCTGGTTTAACCAGCTGTAGCTCTGGCAGTGTTCGCGCGGTGGAAAATAATACAGGGATTCCTGCCGGCACTACGCAGTCCTCCACCCATAGCAGGACGCAGAGCCTTTGCCTCAGCTCATTAGATTAGACGTCGATTAAAATCCTAACTGAGTCAGAGGCTATTGAGGACTCTTATGTATGTGCGAAATACCAGTTACATTTTTCGAAGATCCAATCGTTTAGATTTAACCTCTATTCTTAGAGATAGTGAGGGACAAGCCCTAGTTTGCTTTGGCTCAGGGCTTGGGGAGAATAACAACATTCCTACTCGTCTGATCCAGACGCGCTAGGCCCTCGCCGTCATCACCTCGTCCACACCCGTTGTTTGCAAACCTTAGAGCGACGGCTACTGTAGGTTTTCTTTGGGGCGAATTAACAAATATATTATATTAAGTATATATCTCGCAACCACTTCTATTCACTGACTCCTCTTCCAAAGGAACTCAACACCAGAATAGTTTTCCATCTCAGCTCTGACCACCTTTCCTTCTATGACTAATTCATGACTAATCCAAAGCTCCTTCCCGATCAGTCTCAGGGTTAAGTTTACTCCAAGCAGATCAAGGTACTGTAT
Source organism: Blumeria hordei DH14 (assembly GCA_900239735.1). Taxonomy (NCBI): domain Eukaryota; kingdom Fungi; phylum Ascomycota; class Leotiomycetes; order Helotiales; family Erysiphaceae; genus Blumeria; species Blumeria hordei. The sequence goes on along the minus strand of OENG01000033.1, from coordinate 5,207,241 downwards.
GCAAGAGTATTCCTACAACACCTACCCCTACCTCTTCCATCAAATTCATCCGGTATTTCGTCCGTCAATCCCTGCCCTCAAAGCGTCATCCCGTCTTTCTTCATTAACGTTCACAGCTCCACCGTTCAGCCAACCCCATAACTCTCTATGCATCACACATCACTTGTCCATGCAACCGACTCTTACGCTAGAGGAATAATGACTAAACAGCTGTTCGCCATGTCCCCTTTTAACATCATGCTCCAACTGTTGAGTTTTTTGAGCCTAAATTGAGTTCGATGCCAGCTAGGAAGGATTGTATTAGTATCGATATTACAAAATTCTCGACTACTCTACGCGGCATAAAGCAATTAGGCTATCCTACTACACCATACAGTCTGTCAGGACATTTCTGGCTTTCAAGGCGACTTCCGACTCACTTGGAGCTTTGAATGACCAAAGTATTCGAAAGTGGATTGAGTAGGCGGAGACTGGTGCTCTCAATTATACACCATCTACAGTGTCTAGCCCTCCATAACGCTTCAAAAGGGTAGATCTGTCTCGAACTTAGTTCTGATGTCCGCATTAAGGGATCCCCACACGAATTAGCTTCTACAAGTCTTCCCGGCTACCGTAAAACGGCAAATGGCCTTTGTGTTGTAATGAGGATGGATCAACGGCCAAAAATACCTCTAGGCGTATCATTGCATGAAGACTTGTGAGAAGTAGTCGTATTGGATAGTGGTTATAAAGGAGGCATGTAGATCTCTGGCTGTAAGCATAGAGGGTAATTATTAAATTTAAATTCTGCCATTATTGTCCATAATTTTATAGATGCACTAGTAGATATTACTTCCAACTTAGACAATGCGAACCATTCTATAGTTGCTATTGTAGAGATTGTCAAAAATTAGCTCTGAGGAGCCAATCGTCTTCACAAAGAATTTAGAGTCACCTCTCTGTCGCTAAAATGTAACGGAAATGCAGACAACCTAGCCTACCGTGTTTGTGAGAAATTAATAACAATAATACGAATTACTCCCAAATTTCCGGATAATGACCATGGTAATTTTTCGGTTAACTTTCACATGAAGGAGAAAAATTGCCAATCATAAATATTTAAATTGCCAAGATTTACCAAATACGCCTCTAACGCGAAGAATCTCCCATTTTGTGTTCATTTAACTGGCTAAAATGTTCAAATCAAGCATGATTTCCACCCAAACGCCAAGAAGTTATACTTCAACCAAAATCATTTTAGATTTAGAATGATACTTTATTTTAAGTCCGCTCTGAACGACTGAACCGTTTACCAAACCATGATTTTCGCTTTTCAGTTACGGGTTGAGATGTGACAGGTAAAACTGGTATATCTTGATTTCTAATACTTCCCAGCTTTATGGGGGCTCTCGGGGTTTCTTTTGCCGTTATACCGTCCATGATCCTAGGTATTCCATGACCTTGCCTAGGAATGGACTGAATTTGTAGCATGCTGGTTGATTGATACGGCAGGGAGATATTATCAGATCTACTATTAAAACTGTAGCTACCGGCAGCATCTTTCTGTGATGAATAATTAATTTGATCAATCGAACTGTTCTCACTGCTAGGATCAGTTGAATAGTTTGGATCTGTTAAGCTTGCAGAACCTGAAGCTGAATTTACAGTTTCGTATGATGTTTGAGTATTATGGGCGGGGTACACAGAGTTTCTACCATTCATTTCAAAGCGAGAGTGTTGATGAACACGGCCCAAGTGTGGGTTGTGGCCTGGGGCGCTGGCGTCGTGGGAACTGTGGTACATTGAGGGAGATGGCGATGGTCCATAGTAACTTGCGCTTCGATACCGTGCCCTTTCGTCGGTGAGAGCAGTAGGCCTTACTAAATAATCGTTAGTCAAATTCAGGCAGGTGTGATCCTAGTAGGCCATTTTGGAGGTTTGGCCTGCTAGCATATAATACTAGCATGGATTATCCATGTTTTGATCCCCAGCACTCGCCTGAACCAATTTGAAGCACGTGTGTTAACCCGATTGTGAAGGGATTAAAAAAATTCGCGAATTCAAATGAGATCTTCGACAAACTTACCACCATAATTTTCGCTATATCTTTTTCCGTTGGTATCTTGAACATTATTTTGGTTAGCAGTTTACAAAAAAAGGTTGCGGAAACCTTGTAAATAGCAAGTTAATACTCACGAGCTCTTATAAGGGACTGCCTTGAATAACTACTATCGACAGCAGCCTCGAAACTTCGAATTGTATCTAAGGGCCTTTCCCAACGGCTGCGAGTAGGATTACTGCGATCTGGCTCGGCTGAAAGTGGCAATATTTTAGCATGATAGGCACTTCTGGTCATTCAGATCTTTGACTTACCGATAGGATTCCCATTTTTGTCGCGATGTTGGATCGCTCGAATTGGTGCGAGTGTAGTCATCACACCACTGGCGACTGCAGCTGTTCATTCGTTAATGTCTAAATCGTAAAATTGCTCCGGAGGGTTTCGTTGCACTTACATGGCTGATCTTCTACCATGGCCATTGATGGATCAGCTTTGGAGTGGAATCTGCTGGTTCCCTTCTCCCGAGTTTCGATGGGAATTGTCTTTGAGGTTGAATTAGTTCTTTTCCGACCGTGAGAGCTTCGTAGGCTAAACCCAGTCCTTCCCTTGGGCTTCTGAAATAGCTTTTCATGAGCCGGCTGCACCGCCGCCTGGGAAGCAGCTGGCGAGATGCGACCAGTGCGAGTTGCCATCTTCATTATTTAGGTACAATGATAGCGATACGGGAATATAGATATGGACGCTACCGAGCTAAAGCCAAAGATAATATATATCAAGTAGGGTATCAGAGAGTATGACAAGGTGATAAATGGCGATTTCGATGTTTAGATGTAAATTTTAGTGATATGCGGATGGAGAAAGAGGAATGTAGTCCAGTAGTTGAAGAGGTGATTTGGTGTAAGTTAATTGCATCTAATGTCAGATTACCCGGAGATGATTGCAAGCGTACGGCCTTGGACCAGTTGAAGCGACTTGGTTGAGACGCTGTAAATACTCTCGTTCTGATTAAGTAGGTTGGAAGTAGATGCGCTTGGCCTCTGTTCCACGTTCAAGTGACGCTTAGAGATAGATTGACCAGGATGGCGGTGCTAAGGGCGAAGTTTCCGATTCCCGACTACCCGAGCTGCCCAGCGAGAAGTAAAACAAAAGGGCAGGAGGGCGTAGCAGTAGTACTCAAAGTCGTTGTTTTAGTGATAGTAGTGGGGAAACAGATGTGGGGTAGGATTGTAATCGATGGGGGCGGGGTATAAAGGAGCAAAGAAATGAAGAGATCAAGTGGGAGATTAAGGAAGATAGTGATCAGCGGAGTGAAGGAGTGAGAATGAGATGAGAAAATTGTATTAGCAAACGTTATCAATGTGTGGAATAGAGTCCGGGTCATGGACGGGAGTCAACTGGGAAGGGACGCTGGGGAAGGGGAGGAGGCGGGGGGGTTGATGGATAGTCTGAGTGCCTGAAGAGGCGGAAAGAGTAGATGGGCGATACAGCCGTGATAAAGATGTTAACGCGATGGCGGCGTTGGTGGCGGGGAAGGGACGGCGTCAGAGGAGGTTGCTGACTAGCTAAAATTCGCAAACAATTAGCGTTTGGACAGAGAAGCTGTGGGCAGGGATTGACGTGCGTGAGATGCGCCATGAATAAGATAAAAGGAATAGATATAATAATATGAATAATAATATGCAAGGCAAGGTGAAGCCATACAAACAAAAGAAAATATTAATACAAGTCATTAGTCTAGAGTGAAATTTGAGCAGCAAACACGTCCTCATCCAAACGAGCTATCACGGTCAGCAGCAAAGGGCATTGAGGGGATTCCGTCATACCTCGCCGTGGACCAGGCTGAAACCAGGCCAAGTATGACTGTCATATCTACACACTCATCTAAAGATACCGACACATGTTCAGACTAACATGCATATTCATCGCCACCATTCATCCACACATGCTATAATTGACACTCTGACGGTGGCTAGAGTATGCCTTCTATATCCACATTCGATATATACCTCATTTAGTGAAGCCCCTGCACCTGTCTCCCGCACCATCCATGTGGTCTCAGACTGAAACTAGTCTGTAATCAAGCGTTAGACTCGTTCCATAGAATGCGTGTTAGGAGCCCTGCTGATCTTCCCATATCTGGAATTCAAATCTTCCACACCGGGTCATAATGAACACATCCCATATTATCATGAATCTCTCTGGATAGGAAGTTCAGAAAGGTCAGCCCAAGGAATCTGAAGAGGTTCCACCGGAATGGGGAGGAAAATCAAGGCGAACACGGCCTTCCGTCGCACGTGCGACCGAACGACCCTCAGTTAGCCAACAATCATTAGCTTTCCCTCACCTACTACCAAGTCCCACTCCATGGCTGTCCACGGTTACAGAAACACGCGATTGCACGTGACTTGCACACGAAATGAGTAGGTTTCCTCGTGGGTGACGGGTAATTGGGAGAACGTATCCATCTGATCATCTCCATCAAGGAGCGTGACTACAATAGGGAGACCCATTCTCGTAGGTTTTGCCTATCAAACACACCTCAATTGATACGGTCTCTCCTCACAAATGTCACCGAAAGGGAAACCAGCGCCACGAGAAACATGATCGGATGCAACAAGGACAAGATACAAATTCCCTGTAACATGTGGAACATCAAACAGCACAGCCTGATATATCCTAACACCCGCATGAAAAATATACAAAGTCTCGGGTATATTTAAAGATGATTACCAGGTGAAAAATTGGCGCCAAAACATAGCGGTGGAACCTTAGGGCTCAAGCCAGGATAATATAAGCACTCCAAATTCAGGGTGGATAAATCCGGTATGAAGGTTTTGTTTCCTTCGAAATGATTACGTCTCGTAACAATTTTTTTGCTGCACCAAATATTGCATCTATCAATTCAAAGCATTGTTAGATTATACTACACGAAGATAGCACCATGGATGAAGCAACCTGTTCTGACCTCTCATTAATGCAGTAGAAAAATACAAATACTTCTCGCATTAGACGGTCCGGGGAATAATCTCCTGGAATGATAGCAAGTTAAGAGACTTACTCCAAACAAATTTTTTATGAAATGACATTAAATCATACCCAGTCGCGGAGTTTCACATTCTGTGCGGTGTGCTATTAACATCTTTATTCGTGATTTACACCACAAGAAATTGTGGCAGCGAATCGCTAAGACATCCCAAGTATCGTCCAAAGACATCTTTCTTCTCTTACAACTTCTTGCTTGAGTATGATGGATGCGTATCAAACTTCTAGCACAATCTAGCACCCAGCACCCATGCTGGAAAACGATGATTTTAAAACAATAACCAGTAAACAAATATGACAAATCCAGCTACTTGCTTCATAATATTTGGTTAAAAGTTTTGTTTCTCTTTTGATCCCCTCCCCCCAGGCTTGGAGATAGTGAGGTGTACACAAAATGCTAGGAAAAACAATTGCCCTCACAATAATATTAAATATCCGTAACTCTAGCTATGAAATATGTGTAATAAATAACTGCAGCACAAGATGGGTGAGAAAAACTTACATGAATGAGATCCATTCGTCCTGGATTCTGCTTCGTCGAAAGTCTGGGCCTGGTGGCAGCCAGAATATATTTACCCGACAGAGCTCAAACAACAATGATACTAGGAGCCCATTGACAAACAGAATCGTTAATTTATGCACTTTTCGGTTTTCACACCTTCCCTAATGTAGAAAATGACCTCGATATTGCGGACCTAGCTCAAGTGGATCCTCCTTTTTCTATTCTGTACTCACAATCTTCAATGATGGGAAGCTGGCTAATTTGAAAATATGGGTATAAGAAAGTTATTCGTGAGCATACGTATGCAAGTAAATATTGGTTAATATGTCGGTAATCAGGTTACTGCTATACGGTATGCTAGAAGAAAGTTGGACCTCGCTCAATGACGCTGAATGATTCTGTCGCGATACCGTCTTTCTATCTACATTTCCAAAATTGGGGCTGTGTGTACATGTCGAGCCCTGCCTAGCGACATGTGGGTCTTGACCAGCTTACCTGCGAGCTTCTGCGTACCTCATCACGGCTAACAATCTGAAGTTCAATGATGATGCTAGGGAGTAGGACAGGATGATACGGATTTAGTTGTTCAAGCAGAGCATTTTCTATTACGAAAGCCTTCCGAGGTGCGTTGGAAGTAGAAGTCTAGCTCTTGCTTTGGAATTTGTTATGTTTCATTTCACTAAAGGATATTCTTTTATTGGATCAACTTTTAAGTGCTCGCAAGAATTTATCAATAAGGGACATGTTACAACAGATTAGTTCTATAGTTTTCTTAATTTGGCGTGAGATGCAGTTCAGCTTGTTTTATACCGGCAGATGCTTCCATCGGGGTTGCCTCATTAAGTGGCATTTTATAACCTGATATTGCTTAACTGTCAGAGCGAATTATGAGTTAGGTGTTATCCTAATAAATCACTGTCGACGGATACTGTGATTCATGTTCGCAGCGTCTCCAGATAACTTGCAAATCCAAGCACTTTCTAGCCCCCAGCTTACTAGGTGTAACGGCATTTCATCATCTACCTAGGTTCTGAAGTGTAAGCCTACACGACAGCACTTTATATTGACGAAGGGTAAAGCATGACCCTCACGGATGCGCCAAATGACTTAGGAGGTAGATTGCGTCTGAATTGTGCCCGTACTACACCCGAGTTTCCTAATCACGATTTAGTGATAATTCTAGATGTTTTGTTTTCACATACCGTGTGGCCGAGTAACTTTGCCCCAGATTACCCTAATTTTAGATCCACGGATTTCTTTTTGAGCCCGGTAGACGAAAGCGACTTTCTTTCCAAGGTAAAAGCTAGGTCCATCAGCCATTGCTCTATTTCGAGGTACTAATATACCTACTTTGCGGCTTGGGTATTGGTGACACCTTCGATTTGTATCAGACTCGTGCCTGGATTTGTGTTACGCTTTCCTCGTTGGTAGCTTAGATGGCGACCCCTGTGATGGTTATCAGTCCAGTCCAAAGAATATGGCTCATTAGATTCGGTGAGTTTTGTCCAAAAATGTGTAGGTCGAGTTTTTTTGATTTTTGAGATGCACTAGCACTTACTTAACGTAAACTATATCAAAGTTAGCAGTGAAATTTGATCTCTTTGGAGATTTTATAAGCGAAAGTTGTGCCATTGAAGCGCACTTGTTAATATTCCACAACTGGTTATTTCCAAATTTATATGAAGCTAAAAGTTACTTACGACGGTGGCCTGATTCTGAGGGCATTTTAATTGAATCTGGAGCTCAGACTTCTGTTAGTATCCAAGGAAATGGAACGATTCCGATCGTACTCAAATTTATCTGTCGTGTAGGGTTAGTCGATTGTCGAGGCTTTGGTCATTGAATTCAGAAAACTCCCAAGTGTGAGGCTCGGATAAATCCGAGCTTACCATATTTAGACTAGTTTGTCACGTGTATTATAGATATTAACATATTCTTGCAACGACCCCGGTGACCCTGAGATCATCAATTTCATCAATTCTACAGTCCAACCTGCGAACAACCTACACAGTACACGAACAGTGTCGCGCCTTTAACGCGATTCAAAGTAAAGCACATATTTTTTAAGGCACACAACAACTAATTCTCAACTAGAGGACCTACATGCTCCTTATTGATTATCTAACCAACATATATCAAACCCAAAAAAAGCACTTAAATTTTGCAATCTCTACTTAAAAACGAGTAACAGAATATAGCGTTGGCTAATAGAATGATTGCCATGAGACCCTCACTGTTTATGGAGGCATATCCAAAAGTTGTAAAATTTGAATTTGAAAAACGTAGCTATCATCATAAATATAGATACTAAGAGTCCTTTAGTCATTGAATTAGTTATGACTTAAATATGAAGCTAATTTAATCTAATGATTGCCTTGATCATCGCTTCACAAAGTTAGACTGCACTCTCAGGCTTTGTCGTGTCACCTGACTAAATTAGGTGTTGGACGGATGTTCTGTGCTTAAAACAAGGGCTGCGCATGAGTGAATAATAATGTAGTGCTCATGTCGAAAAGGATTAGAGAGACATGTACAGAGAATACATTATACTGTAATACCCAACCCCAGGTTATCGATAGATAGGTTATCTCATCTCATCATGAGCACACGTTCAGAAGATCGTGGCAAACAACATGACATGGAGGCATGTCTGGATAACTCAGGGTTTTTGAGAGGCTCCCCTAAGTGGGTATTCACGGATGAGGATTGAGTTGGCCTGAAGAAAATGTCACCATAATTTCGCAGTGGTACTTGCAAATGAAATCCGAGGGATGAGTACCATTCCTTCACGTTGAATCATCTATTATGTACCTTTCTTTGATATCGTGTCATAGCTAAATAGCTGCATATGCATTTAAAATCTGATGCAAAAAAATGATGACTTAATGGAAAACCTGTAGGATTATTTCTCAAATTATGATGTCATCGAATATTAATGAACTGTGCGTTATGCGAAGAAATCATACTCTTAGATTTGTATTACTCGACTCAGGACAACTTATTTGTAAACATCTAGAGATATTATCCCGCAATTTTGAATCTAGATTAGTCTGGAGACTACTTGTATTTAAAATACAATTATATTTTCGGACCATATCTTATGCATATAAGTCTTTGATTGCTTTCACTTGTAGATACGTTCAGTTTTGGAAGGGAAATAATTGAATCAGAATATCAAGCAATATAATCCGGCAAATGCTATCTACTACAAGAATTTACAGTCATTAAAGAGGCCATCACCATGAGCGGCTTCATATAGAAAAGTGGTCTCCTCACGTAATACACCCGATCGGAACCTCTCAGTAATAATGGATACTCATGTGACAATTGAAGATGCATTAATTCGCATGTAAATAACTTCGATTTGAGCTTTGTAAAGCATCCCAAATTCGCGGAACTAAGGCGGATAGTATTGAACTCGACATCAATCAATTGATAAAGTAGACCCGAATCCTATGGATGAAGAAGACCGAACAACTGACCTTGACGTCCAGTATCTTTCTTTGAAAAACACTCAGTGACCTCTAGACCAGTTGATAAATCTCAGCTGACTGATTAGTTGGCCGAAATATATAGGACAACTCGCTCAAGTATCTAGCTAAGTCTAAATACGGTAAAATATCGGCAAAATCTTGTGTGTTTTCTACCCTAATTAAAGACAAGGAAGAGAGAATTGAATTGAATTGAATTGAATGTGTTTATTGTCCTATAAAGTCTGCGACTATGTAAGGACATGTAGGTCCTTTCTGCCTACAGGCCGGGAGTATCTATGCCTCGGGTAGTGTACTCCCTCCTATGCCTCCTTCACGACTTCTTTCCAGCAGTAATACCCCCACAGGTCTTCATTCGAGTACACACTAAGAGGAGCCGTTATCCCGTCATTACCTCCCCTCTCCAGCCAACGAATCGATGGCCATTTACGGGTGTGTAGCTGCAGGGAAAAGTCAAAAACCATTAGGTGCGGGGCTCTCCTATGACGAAGAGGCTGGCCAGCCGGGCGCAGCAGACCAGTGTATACCTAAGAGCGTCTCCCAACCTTCCTAGCCTCCTTCTTCCTCTTTTCCTGATTCATGTCGTAGGACAAACCGAAGGTCGTGAAAGGATGTCAGAAAAGTCTTGGTCGAGAGTGACCGTCGTGAAGGAGCCTAGCCTAGCATGCAAAAGTCGTTACAGACATGGGGTCGTCGGGTAACTCATGTATTTCAGATGCCCTCCTGGCTACTAGATTCGGATGTAAAGATTAGAAGGGACGATATTATAGACGAGTCGAAATATGCTTTTCTTGAGGGCGAAAGGGTCTTTTACTTTGCTTTCGTGGGTTTTTTGTTCGCCCACCGGTGGGTAGCACATGTTGTAATATGACGAGGGCTTCTCTGACTACCGTTGTAGCGTTTGGTACCGCATTATCTTTCCTCATTCCTAGCATCATTATCGTCGTCGTGGTCGTCTTATGTGCTATCGGAAGCGTATCTTTGACGGAGGGGGAGATAACTCAGCTCAAAGTTGAAAAGGTGTTACTCAATCTCGCCTCTGCAGACTCTACAGTGAGAGCTGGAGGTTCGTAGGGGACACCACTGACAGGTGTTGAGAATAGTCCCCCTAGGAAGAGATAAAATTACCAGTGATTGCAGGTTCTCGCTTCGTAGCCCGCTACTGTCGAGCACTGCACGATTGTATTATCCTCCATCAAGTTTGGAGAGAGTCAGTAAAACCTTTTTGGTATTTCTTCAAAATTAACGGCAATCCTATCATGGAGCCGTAGTAGCTCCTGAACGCTACCAGATGCAAATTGTGGCGAGAAAATACTGGCCGATATGTAGCAAAAATATACACATTAAGTGTAGACTGGCTAGATACTTTTATTGTTTCCTTATTTTTCATCTCTCGTGTAAACTTCAAGCGGATGCCCAAACATGCAACTTCTGCTATCACATCCTCTAAGTCTTCAAAATGCTACTTAAAGGTCTTTAGTGTCTGACGTCAATATATCTAACTTGTGACTGATCTAGTGGTTGTGTGAGAGACAGAACGCTTCGAGGTCATTGTGAGGTATCTTATCAGGTTAAGTAATGCGCTGTTATCCATCATAATTTCTCCCGAAATATCGTGTCATTGCTATTTGATAACAGCGATGAAAAAATCACTCATACGTTCAAGTGCCTGAGATCGGTTTCCTGGATTAAGTCACCGGTTTGTCATTCGTTGCGTCAATTGGCGTAGCAGTACGATGTGCGTTCTATTCTCCCACGTAGGGTCACTTTAGTTCAATCCCTTCAAGGTCGAGAAGTGAGTTCGATGGCCCGGGTTCAGAGGGGACTAAATCCTTTAGTCTTCGTTTCATTAACTTCATTTGGCGCCATATGGGCCCATGCAGGTGTCTATCAACAGTAATTTTTACATGGGAGGAAACTCTAGTGAAAACCCCCCAAACCCTTCTGTTGTCAATCTTTGGTTTTCGTTTCCGTCCTTCAGCATGAGTAGTTACACCGAATTTGGGCTGGATGGTATAGTGGTACACGCTCCGGGCCATTATTCAAAGTGGATTCTAAATGGCTATCTACAGTGGGAAGTACGTCAAAGGTTCTTTAAAATGGGAATATAGGAGCACTATTCAAGCTATAGCCTGGATTAGAGGGGAGCTCAATGTGCTAGATAGTCACAGGCCCAAGTAGCACAATAACAAACATACTTACTATCTCCCAAGTAAGTTCTAGGTAGCTTGATCATCTACCCCATTCGAGTCAGAAGAAAGCTAGTTCGGTCTTAGTAATACCTATACACTACATATTTTCAAGGTGATATCTTTTTTGGTAATGATGACAGCAGACTACGATTATCATGGGGTTTTCATGCTTTTCCAGGTAGTGGGTACGCAAAGAAAAGATTACATGCTGTAAGGGTCGACCTCGAGTGGTATCTGGAAATAAAATGTGAATGTTCCAAACTTGAAATCGATCATTCTACCAAATTTGACAGAGGCCCAAAGTAGTCTAGCGATGCAAAAACGAAGTGAACACATGGCGCTCAATTCGTACTTGTACAGAAGAAAGGTACCCATTGTCTACTGTCTAAGCTGTCCACGTGGCTACCAATCACAGAACCCCAAGCATGTGGTTATGTACTGCCCTCGATGTTCAAATTTAAGAGGAGAGATCTAGAGACAAGTCAGAGATCGGTCCTACGAAGCTATGATTAACAATCCTGGTAATATCAAAATAATAACACAGTGGATCCTAAATCATGGTCGAAATGCTATTGAGGGAATGTAGCAGGTCAAGAAATTCTTGGGTTCGGTAGAGATGATGTGATTGGTTTACATAGAGGGCAATTAAGTGTAACTGCGCTTCCTGAAGGATTTATTAGGATAAAAGGTAGATTATAAACAGAAAGGTTTCGGGTATTTTTACCTGAAGGTTTCTTTACACGAAACCTAGAAAGTATGTAGACAATTTTTTTTATTTTTTTTTTAAATCATTTAATGTGTTTTCAGCTATCTAGCTATGACACATGACCGGTACTATGTATACATATAGGATGACTCTTTTGACGTTAGAGACACTCATACTCTGGATTTCATTCGCAAGTACCACTATGAGGTATGTTTGCTTACACAAACAGTCAACCCTCCTCCGTAAGTACCCACCAAAGGGAATTTAAAACCTTTGATTATCCAAGCATGCCTTCACCATCCATGCATACCAGCGCCGCGAGAAATGTAGTTAGGTTTTGCCGGATTCGAACCAGCGGTCTCCTGTCTCGGGTGGGATATGTGTCCTTGCTATCCAGACCTTACTTGAGAAACCGGCCAAGATGATGTACCACCGCATCATCCAACCACGGCGGTGTTTACAGTGTCGCCCGCACTCTCGCAAGCGAAGTCTTGGCGCACGCACAAAGCTCAATTCAAAAACTCGTTGTCAAAATTCTAAAATTCACGTCCGTCGAGATCGTTTCCACCATCTGCAGCACCTTGTGAGCTTGTCCTAATCCCTCTCACGCCTATCTCAAAGAACTATCTCCCAGGTTTGTGCGCCACGCTTTGCTTCCTCCGTCGGGTGTAAATATCGGCGTGGGCGTGTACGTGGTGGTGAATTGAGGCCAGAGAAAGTCGACGAGAGGTGTGATCATTGAAATAAGGATGTACTAAGTCGTACTTGCAAATTTGATGAGGTTTTGTTGGTGATTGATCTCGTCAGGTGTGAAAATTTGATTAGGTGGAGAGTCTTGAATCATTGCCTCATGGGCCAACTTGTTCGGTATTGCGAAATTTGACTGAACTTGGCTCTGGGAGAATATTTCACTCCCAGGTTCGTAGAGGGCACCGCGTACAGGTGTCAGTCTTGCCCTCCGTGGTGGTCATTTAAGGCCAGAGAAAGTCGACGAGAGGTGTGATCATTGAAATGAGGATGTACTAAGTCGTACTCGCAAACTTGATGAGGTTTTGGTGGTGATTGATCTCGTCAGGTGTGAAAATTTGATTAGGTGGAGAGTCTTGAATCATTGCCTCATGGGCCAACTTGTTCGGTATTGCGAAATTTGACTGAACTTGGCTCTGGGAGAATATTTCACTCCCAGGTTCGTAGAGGGCACCGCGTACAGGTGTCAGTCTTGCCCTCCTATGTAGACACTTGCATGGGTCCGAAGGGTACCATATACGCTCAATGTCTGATTTTGATTGATTTATTTTAAGGTCCCAGGCACCAGCCCAGCGCCTGATGGCGGGGGACTGGTGGGCTCGGTAAGGATCATCCTAAATAGCTATGCCCTACTCGTTCCCACCACACTGTCACAATATGACTTTGATTACAACAAACAAAAAACCAAAAGAATTAACAAACTCAAATGAAATAAAGCAAATTAACATGTAGGAGCGGTGCTAGAATTTCTCATCCTATGTCCCCTTCAGTCATTCCTAACGTCCTGACAAAATAATCACTCCGGCCCTCGCATCCAGCTGAGGACGGGTCTGCATCCATGCTCCCAAAGCAGCGGGTAATCCTTGCAAATTCTATGAACTTCTGGGAACCTTCGAGTCCAAGGAGTTGGTTGGTATAGTCCTCCACGGTCATGCATCTCCTCAACCTGCGCATTATAGCGGCATTCTTCCGGCATCAGACAAAGTGAGTTGGTGTTGTCCTTTGTCCACAGACGCATTCCAGTTTCGCGTCTTCGTGATTCAGGCGGCGATGATAGTCCGCAAAGTCCCCATGGCCTGATCTTGCTGCCAGGAGCCTATAGAGTAATCGTCGAGGGAGCCCTAATTCTGGTGGTTTCCAACGTCGCATCTGTAAGTCTAGCTCTCGATATCTGTCCGGACCCGACATCTTCCAGCAGTTTCTGTCGGCGATTGTGCATCAAACGGCGTATGTATGCCTGCGTCTGTCGATCTGGCAGCAGCTGAAGACCGGCTTGGGCTTCTACGTCCGCTTCTTCATTGCTATTTATATTGGAGTGTCCAGGCATCCACCTCACTGTCGCGCTCGATTCTGGAGCGAACTTATGGAATAAGCGGGTTATCTGCAGCGATGATGACGATTTCCCCGTCAGAAGCGCAAGTACAGCTGCCTGATTGTCAAAGCTCAATGGTAGTTTTATTTTTGCATCAGATGTTGAAATTATGGAGCACAGAGATAATTCAGGTGATTATTAATGGCAGTTATTGATGAATGGTTTAGTTGTTGAGTTTTCTATTATTTCTGTGTTGGGATACACTTTATCGATTCGTCTTGGCTCAGCAATTAATAGTCCCGACAGACTGGTGTTTGGCGAACGGAGATTGCGTATACTATGTGTTAGCTTTTTTTTTGCATCAGATTTTAATTGCGTATGCAGCTATCTAGCTATGACACAATATCAGAGAAAATGTACAGAAAAGATGACTCAATGTACAAGAGCACTGATGCCTCGGATTTCATTTGCAAGTACCAGTGCGAAGTTATGGCGGCTTTTTCTTCAACCCAAGTCAACCCTCATCCGCGAATATCCACCTAGGGGAACGTCTCAAAAACCCCGAGTTATCCAGACATGCCTTCATCATCCACTGAATTTTCTCCGCGCGAAATGTAGTCTGAGGTGTCTCCTTCCCAAGTGAAGTAGGTGCCCAGGCTACTCAAACTATACCGGAGAAAATTCAGTGGATGATGAAGGCATGTCTGGATAACTCGGGGTTTTTGAGACGTTCCCCTAGGTGGATATTCGCGGATGAGGGTTGACTTGGGTTGAAGAAAAAGCCGCCATAACTTCGCACTGGTACTTGCAAATGAAATCCGAGGCATCAGTGCTCTTGTACATTGAGTCATCTTTTCTGTACATTTTCTCTGATATTGTGTCATAGCTGCATACGCATTTAAAATTTGGTGTAGAAAAAAAATATTGGATGACTTCTCTGAAGTTAGAGACACTCATACTCCTTGTCACACTGAAGGCAGACACGCCCGCATCCAAGAAGAAGAACCATCATATCATGGAGAGAGATCGCCAGTAAAGACGAATTCTTCATCTTCAAGTGATGCCGGTGTAACCTTTTAGTATGCTCTGCATATCTGGGATAGCCAAGAAGAACCGCTTCCGAATCGAAGTGGAATGTAGCCTTAAGCATATCTAAAATCGACGACTTCTCGACAAATTTTTGGCCTAAATTTCTCACGCTAGTCCTCTACCTTAATGTTGCTACACCCTCTCACCTTGACTATCGACGAAAGCGTTACTCCAATTGCAATTAGTAATTTGCCTCATCGAATATCAGTCATCTCCTACTATAAAGTTACGATGCTATGCATACACGCGAGGAGGAAATTAAGACATAATCTACAAAGCTCGGGTCATAGACTATAGGGGACCGTTGCCTTAATAGGACTTTACATCTTGAGGGATGGCAGGCAGGCAGCTGGGAGGTGGGACGCGTGAATGAAGAGGTCACAAATGGTCACACTGGGACTCATATTTTCGACTGTTTTCGACTCCGGGGTACTTGTGGGCGCAAAGGCTACGATTTCGGATAATGCAACCGATACTCTAAAAACAGGCAACGATGAAAGGTGTTTTGGTCCGCCTCCTGTTCGTCATCTCCCCGAATTAAAGTCTGGGTAGCCTGGACACCTACCTCCCTCGAGAAATGGAGGACTGTGAGGCCATATATTGCGCGGTGGCTATATATAAGATGACAAAGGCATGTTATGATAGCCGAAGGTTTTTCCTATTTTCCCTTTGGTCCATATTAACAGTTGAGGGAAGAGTGGAAGCCCCTAGCATAAAGGCCTCGAGTGGTATCAGCGAATGTACCCACTAAATGAGTGATCCAAATGGTAAACTGAGTTTTCTTTGTATATAGTCGTCAGGGAAGGACTAGCCTTCTCTGTGTCGTGCTTTAGGAGTACTAGTCTTCAGCTCTTGAAGAATGGAAACATCGTTCAAAATTGCCATCAAAGAAGTCGAATCGGAACACGTATCAGGAAAGGTGGGGGTCTATGCAACCCTACGTATTTTCGACAGAATTCTCCTAACTGTAAACTGAAACGCTATCTAACCAAACCTATCCTTTGAGAAACATCCGCGCTTTTGTAAACTAAGTTTCAACCCGTATAACGCTCAACGGTTATAACCTTTTCTTCGTTAAAGAAATCCGCGCCATCTTAAACCGTACCCTAACTGAGATTTATAACATCTATCGAAGCTAGCCGAAAGTTCAGCCCTATAAATTTTTGTGTTTAGACTTCTAAATCCCGACCATCATAGGTGTTTTAATTATTATTTCGTGGCTTATCAGGATTATAATAAGAGTGAAGGGCAGTTTTGGTTTCTGGGCAGATGAGTTATCAAGTCTTAATTTTAGGTTAAATGTGTTCAAGAGAGTAGTTTAGTCCTGTTTAGATATGAGATTCGATACAGTTTAAATAGTATGATTTATAGATTCGTGAGTCGAATAATGAGCCACAACCTTTGCATAAGTTTTGTATTTGAAGGTTCATTTAATTGCGAGCTTCGCAAGGCAATACGCCAGCAGATACTTAGTATCAGTAATCTAATGTTCATAGTTTAAGGTTTGATGTAATATTTTTTGATGTGATGCACCCCGTCAGTGAAGAGACGCGTGATGGAAACAAGTTTCAATTAATTTTACTTTGACTGGAGCTCCGCTGGACATGCCTGGATTATGGGTTGACCTGAAGGCGAAAATGAAGGCCGTGTCTAGCTCGTTCTCTTTAGCTAGCCACTTAGCTCTTGGATAACGGAAAAACCAACATCGCGTGTTCCTGAGATACTTATTCACGCCATATCCTTTACCACCATAAATGTGCTTACAGATAACAACAAAAGCAA
Organism: Blumeria hordei DH14; assembly: GCA_900239735.1. Lineage (NCBI taxonomy): Eukaryota > Fungi > Ascomycota > Leotiomycetes > Helotiales > Erysiphaceae > Blumeria > Blumeria hordei. The sequence goes on along the minus strand of OENG01000033.1, from coordinate 5,190,340 downwards.
CTAGACCTTATCACCTGATCTATTCCAGTTACCTCCCTCCTACCCCGCTGCCACGCGATGCAGTGAAATATCTGTAACGCGACGAGTACACCCTAGCAGTTTTGGCCCTATCGCATTGGCCTTCCTATTAACACCTTTTCCTAGAGACGCAATTCGGACTTTTTGCTTACTATATGTCGCTGACAGAACCTAAGTGTTTGGGTTGTTAGTAACCATGACACGATTGAGGGGCTGGGAAACGAAAACTCCGAACTGTATGCGTTTCCAAGCTCCTCCCTCCTTAAGCGAGCCTCTGTCTATCCACCCTCTGAGATATCCTGTATTCATATTTAGTCATTTAACTTGCCTATTTCCTATTTGATCGAGGTACAAGCCGCTGCCAATTTAACTCATCATTATCTTTTCATTTCTTTCCATTAACCAACTTCTCAGCCCTTCTACAAACCAAGCAAATTTCGAATCTGCTCCAAAGAAATGTCTGAGTCTTTGCTAAGACCTGCTGGCGGCCATGGCGGGTGAGTATCCTTATTATTTTATCCTATGAATCTACGCTTTAAGAAGCTTTTAAAATACCCTACCCGCTTGTGATGTGCGTGTATTCACTTCTCATAGCCTATGACAAGCGTGTCATTTTTTTGCTTCTAAAAGTTACTACATCGTTCATGACTAACCTAGCTCGTATAAATTTTAGATCTATTGAGTACGCACCCATTAAATATTGCTTAAAGGTCATAATCTCATCTGACGGCCTGATAGACTTAAAGAAAACACCATAATTGTGGTACTTGGGGCATCCGGTGATTTAGCAAAGAAAAAGACCGTAAGATGAGTGTAAGCCTAAATCGTTCTACACTAACCTATTTTAATAGTTTCCAGCTCTGTTCGGCCTTGTGAGCGATGTGTTTTACCAAAATTTATGCCACTTCTAACCCTTTACAGTATCGGAACCAGTTCCTCCCAAATGATATACAAATCGTTGGATACGCTCGAACTAAGATGGACCACGAAGAGTTTCTGAAAAGAGTCAAGTCCTACATTAAGACACCAACTAAAGAGCTAGAACAACAGCTGGAAGAATTCTGCAGTCTTTGCTCCTACGTCTCAGGCCAATATGATAGTGATGAATCTTTCATGCGTTTACGAGATCATCTTGAGGATCTTGAGGAAGGCAGAGAAGAGTTTAATCGAGTTTTCTACATGGCTTTACCGCCAAGTGTTTTTACATCTGTCTCTCAACAGCTAAAAAGAAACTGCTACCCTGAGAATGGAATTGCTAGGATCATCGTGAGTGATATCTCGGAATGTCTCTTCGAAAACTGACAAAATTTCCACCAGGTCGAAAAGCCATTTGGTAAAGATCTTGCAAGTTCTAGAGAGCTTCAAAAAGCATTAGAGCCCAACTGGAAAGAAGAGGAAATTTTCCGCATCGATCACTATCTTGGAAAAGAGATGGTTAAGAACATTTTGATTCTTAGATTTGGTAACGAATTTTTTGGCGCTACGTGGAACCGAAATCACATTGATAACGTCCAGATAACATTCAAGGAACCATTTGGCACCGAAGGCCGGGGAGGCTATTTCGACGAGTTCGGAATTATCAGAGATGTTATGCAGAATCATCTACTGCAGGTTCTGACTTTACTCGCCATGGAAAGACCAATCTCCTTTTCAGCCGAAGATGTTCGTGATGAAAAAGTACGGGTCTTGCGTGGGATTCCTGCAATCGAACCAAAGAACGTAATAATTGGTCAATATGGTAAATCTCTTGACCGGAGCAAACCGTCATACAAAGAGGACGAGACTGTTCCAAAAAACTCTCGATGTCCAACATTTTGTGCCATGGTGGCGTTTATTAAAAACGAGCGATGGGATGGAGTTCCATTTATACTTAAAGCCGGAAAAGCTTTGAATGAACAAAAAACCGAAATTCGCATACAGTTTAAAGATGTCACATCTGGTATCTTCAAAGATATTCCCCGAAATGAACTAGTCATGCGGATTCAGCCAAACGAGAGCGTCTATATTAAAATGAATTCAAAACTTCCTGGATTGAGCATGCAGACAGTTGTGACAGAACTCGACTTGACTTATCGTCGGCGGTTTTCTGATTTAAAAATACCAGAGGCCTATGAATCGCTTATACTGGACGCCATAAAGGGAGATCACTCAAACTTTGTTCGTGATGATGAGCTCGATGCTAGCTGGAGAATATTCACACCACTACTTCATTATCTCGATGATAATAAAGAGATTGTTCCCATGGAGTATCCATATGGTCAGTTAAAACCCCTCTACTTATTTAATATGCTAATATCACTACTAGGATCGCGAGGTCCAGCAGTTCTTGATGATTTTACATCATCATACGGTTACAAGTTTGCCGATACAGCTGGATACCAATGGCCTACGACTCAGACTGCGCCTAACAAACTGTAGATTTTTTTAGAAAAAATGTCGAGCTTTCGGTAGATGAACAAAACTCAAGAATTCGACAACCTGCTCTTTATATCTCCTAATAAACAGGGATGTACCGTCACCTAAGGAACTAGAGAGAGGCGAACTTCAAAGCGCTGTAAGTCTACTACGAAATACACCGGAATAAACAAACAGCTCTGGCTCGAACTAATGTGAAATGATAAAAGATATACAATGTGTAGTATTATCTTACGACAAGTTTCTTCGGTATATTTTATATGAAAAGGCGTTAAAGTCGTGAAGGCTCTACACAGATCCTACTGTTCGCATTGTTAAAGAGGTGAGAGGTGCAGCTGGTTGAGTAAAAATCTCCGGGCGGATCAATTACTTTTCCGTTACACGCATCTGATCAAATATCTATTTTTAGCTAGTACTCAAGCATGATTATCATGGAGTTATATACGAACTAGTAATTAATCATACTTGATCAACTGGTTTCCTAAATATTTATCCCCTGTTGTGAGACCTGGAAAACACTTCCAATTTTTCGGAAGATAAAATTGGGTTAAGCTATTATAATATGAAAAGATCAATTTAAGTCCCACAAGCTTATATGATGATTATTACTTTAAGTCGTTTCACTGTCAAAAAGACGCTCCATCTTTATCAGAAAATAAAGTTTACTCTACATTCCATATTCACATCTCTCTACTTGGATCTAGACAAGAAGTTTATTTGTTTTAAACTACAGGGTTTGAATTAAATGTATTCTTATTTAACGTACTATTCAGTATTCGAATTAGAGAATCACGAAGATTGAAAAGCACAGTATGATGGGAAAAAAGCTTTCAAGCCTCAAAACACTCAAGTCTCCAAGGTAGCACAAACCAGCTGTATTTCTAGAATATTCCTTTCTTCCATTAACCTCTGTCTGTACGAAGTTTAAACTTTTACAATGCTAAAGATTCTTAGCAGGCGAAGTCAAGAACAATCTTCTAACCACTATTTCAATCATCCTCGTTACTGGGATCACTTGAAATACCGATGTCACATTTCTTAACATATTGAGTACTGCCGTTAAATCTGCAACTGTCTTTCATTGTCCGCCAAGACCCTTCTTCGGTGGTTTAGCTTTCTTGCAGGCAGCTAGGATGAAGCCCTGGTCTTTAGCGGCCGTAGTTTAAGTTTCAGTTGTAATCGTCGAGATAAACCTAAAGTTTTGCCGTTCGTTCCGAGACCTTGAATCGAGCTTTCTAAATAACCCCCTTATAGACCTTAAACGATCAGCTGTCTGTCCTTTGCAATGAATGGTACTCCACGCCGCATTTCACGCAAGAGTTTTTTACTTGGGCAATCTTAAGCCTAGTGGGAATTTGTGCAATCGCCACATGCACTGCAATAAAATATTGATTTAATTGTCCCTTGTGAGGCTAAACTTGTGCCGAGTATAGTATGGTATCGGGGACAAGGCGGTATCGGACCATTTATTCTTGTACAGCTCACGTGGCACGTTCAAGCTCTTTTCTTTCGTGCAGCAACCTTATTCTACTTGTGATTTGGGAAGATATTCTTCCTACTATGACTGGCTCTCATCCCCTCTAGGAGGCATAAATTTCTGTAGACAGCGTGACGTAATAAGTCATCTGACACTGTATCTCATCTCGGGTCCCTTCTTTTTTGTTTGGGGAAGCTGGGTGCCCCCGGTTCTAGAGCAGTAAGCTCTGGCGTCCTTTTCCAGTCCAGGACTAGTGTATTATAATCATTAGTTAGACGTTAAATAATAAATAAACAAATAATATTCTACTTGCGATGAGTCTTGGGATGTTGAATCCTGTTAAGATTCCGATCTCCCTGACCAGAGGTGTGTTGTTTGCGAATTTGTATTTTTGAAATTTCGTCTTCAATAGGACACCACTATCCTCCACAGAAACTTTTTGCCGTATTACCTGAAAATCCTTTATTTTCAGCTAATTTAGAACCGTGACTCTCTGGATCGCAGGTTGAACAAACAACTCGGTGCCGTTACTCCGCATCCGGCCCACCACGTAAGCTCCTGGTATTTGTAAATGTGGCTTAATGAGCAGTTCGGTTTCCTGCATGTCTTTTACTCTTCATACGAACATTCTCACCACTACTTTAGCCAATGATGGCGCAGCTACCGAAGCGTAGTTTCGAGAAGTGGTTAGCCCGGAACTGTTTTAGGAGCTTCATTTAAAGCGGAATCCATGAGGCTACTTTTGACTGCCTCTTCGAGAGCTAACATTCATTCTTCAATGGGAGACTTGACTGTCTGTTAGCCCATCCACCCACTCCTGTGTTAGCTTAAGGCTACTACGATCTTCGTCATGCCCTCTGTTATGATGGTGACGCCATAATAGCCGTCATCTAAATACGGAATCATAACACTATTCATTAGTTTCCGTGGCATTTCTATATTTCGATTGATAGGAGCTGTTTGAACCCTTTTCGAACTAAATAATTTCATGTGTATTTGGCTATCTAGCCTTGACACTTGATCGGTGCTACCATTCCTGAATCTTCTCGAGAGAATCGATGAGATACCTGACTGGTGATTGTGAGGGAGCGAAACAATAGCATTGAAGCGGTGTTGAGTTATTCCAAGTGGCGATCATTTGTATCTTGCAGCTGCAACATGCAACAAGATCAAGGTGTAGATCATTAGCAAAAGCGCTCGGACTTATGTTTCCCCTGTAAAGCAAGCTGTAAATAGCTTCTCTCCACCTTGAACCTCTTTTTAGATTTGTAGTAAATCTTTTCATCAGACGGTTTATGACCACGATCATTCATCCCCTGACATAATTATTACCACAATTCCACGTACATCTTTTCTGTACATTTTCTCTGATATGGCGTCATAGCTAGATAGCTGCTTACGCAATTAAAATCTGATGCAAAAAAAAGTCCCACGTACAGCTTGCAAGCCCTTGAGCTTTCAGGCACTACAACATCTCCTACTGCACCCGCAACCTTTTTTGTTCAAGCTCAAACCGCAAATTGTCACCTGCAATGGACAAAGAAGACTTGAAGGATTTTGCCAAAACCTACCTTCTCACCAACGATCTTGCTACGAATTCCTCATTTCGAATCACCACTGAAAGCGATAGCCGTAAACTTCACAATGAACTTCACGGCCTCCTCATCAAAATTAAGTCTATCGTCGACCAGTTGGACAACCTCCAACCAGTGGCTAACGAGGTTGAAGTTATGCGAGCAAAGTTATCAGAGCGTGAATTGGAGCTTCATGATAGTCACGAGCAATTCCGATCAGAGAAATCTGCCTGGACAGATAAAGAGAACATCCTACTGCGCCGCTTACTAAAATCTCCTAGATCACACCTGTCTCCGGAACACCCAAACCCTTCTCCTTTCGATGGTAGCAAGCCTAACGAACTTAATACATTTATTACCGACCTAAAACTTAAATTGAAGCAGAACAATAATTGGTGGCCAGACGAACAAGCGCGTATGGGTTACGTGATGGCATGTCTCAAGGGAAAAGCAAGGGAGAATGTCAATGCAGGCATTGATACTGAAGGGTTGATAACATTTAAGTCTACGGACGAGATAATTGAACTTCTGAGATCCGCATTCGGAGACTTAGATGAAAAAGGAACGGCTCAGAAATCTCTTCTTTGGCTTAAGCAGGGCGATAGACCGCTAGCCAATTTTGTCCCTGAGTGGCAAGCTGTCAAACACGGAATTGTTTGAATGGTATGGCTTTAGTCAAACTACGTCGTTTGATGAGTCGTAGCGCATCATTGAGAGCTGTTTTGGGTTGGGGTATTTCCTCGAGTGTTTGAATGGCAGCCTCAAGCAGAACCACGATGTTTCTAGAAAGTATCAGTGCTGATACACTGTGGGAAGACGCTCATGTACCTCATCATCACACGTGGATATTCTCAGGAGACATGTGTATATACAGTGGTTTTTCTTCAGACCAGGACAGACAGACTTTCACCAATAGACTTTTACTCTACATTTTTCAATTGGCCCTAAGGGCCTAACTTGGTAGCATTATGTTAAAGGATCTCTGAATTTCTCTGAGTCATATTATTTTTATTTTACAAAGGAATTAACATTCACGCTCCCTCACAAAGGAGTCATAAGCAACTAAGTTCCACCTTAGATATTACCTGAGATGCCAACAAACTCTCAAATTCAAGGTAGAAAAAAAAGGTTATTAATATAAATTCATCAAGAATTATCCCAACCTCCAGCTGTGACTTGGGGCCATGGCTCTTCGTCATCAAGACAATGGCAATTGGAGGGGATGTTTGGAAATATATTAGTCCAGACCTCACTTCACCTCCTGCTGAACCCATCCGACCGGCGGCTCTAGTCTCTGAAGCAAGTAACGAGCTGGGAAACAACTCTTTCGTCTCTCACCGTAGATGAAAGAGATATATTTAAAATGCTCTACAGCCAGTTTAAGGAAGATCTTGCACTCGCCAAATAAGAAATCGACACTCTTAAATCGATCAGAACACACCTTGTTACGTCGGTAAGCAAGGAGAATAACGTGTATATAGATTCAAAAGAGACTATTCATGATATGTTGGTTTCGCTTAAGAAACGACTAGCACCCACAGATGAAGCTCGAAAGTTAGGTTATCGACAAATACCATCGACTTCGAACATTTGATAGGGGAAACGACTTTGAGGCATGGCGCAAGGAATGGGAAACAATTTTTGCAGATGCCGTCGCACTTGATTTGCCAGAAGCCTCACATAATCGCACACAAAATGACTTTGAAATCGCCTTCAAGACGATAGACGAAGCTTACGCATTAGCGCAACAATTTTTGTTACAGAAGTCATCAAAAGTAAATTCAAAAATAGATATACCTCCTCTCCATGATGTGGTAGAAGACTTTCGTAACCATTACCACAGAAATTGAGCACTCAATACAAGTGTGAAAATGGGAGCTTTCTCAATAACTTCGGAAAATAAATATGAGCAAGGAAACAACAAGGACTAAAATGATTTTTCTCGACTCTTGAAACATTGCTTGTGTGGTGAAAAACACAGATATAAGCACTGTTACTATATCACTCCTTAACGACCGCAAGGATGGGTAGGCAAGCGAGAGGTATTCGAAGAAATTAATAAGAAAGTTGATTTGCTCAAGAACTGCGCGGATAAACGCTTGAAAACATGGTTCTTGTCGACTTTTAAGTACGATAGTTTTGATAATCCTCCAATTATGACTAGAAAAGACATTTCGAAAGAGCCTGCTGCACCAAAGTCTCTGGGAGTATTCACAACTTATTCGACATTCGAAGCCGCTTCTTCTGAGGTTTACAATTTATACCACTCACGAACCTTGGATAGTGCATCTGACACCCACGTTTGTAATGATCCTACAATCAGTGGCTGGGTCACCACTAAAGATGCAAATCCCGGAGATTTAATATTTGCCGGTAGAAGCTCTTATCCCATCGAAGCATTTGGTACAGTAACTTTGTACGTTCAGACTAAGGAAGATGTAGCGTCAATTCAGTTACAAAACGTTGCTTTAGCACCTGGATTCATGACAAATCTGGTATCTCTGGATATTTTGAATAGCAAAGGAGTTCACTGGAACTCAGAGTACCCTAGCGTACTTAGTTGGAACAGCAAAAAGTTCTGCTATCTACAGAAAATTGGGAAACACTGGACGGTGCAAAAAGATAATCGAGAGGTCAACAATCTCAGTTCCTTTCATACAGCTTCGAGCCATAACCCTCGTAATTCAAGTTTTACTGCAAATGAGCTCCATTCAATTCTGGCACATGCCAGTATCGAAGCAATCAATAATGTGAGAGGCAGTGATATAGAGATCGATTATTCGATACCATGCCCTACCACGATAGAGTGTGAAACATGTTCTTTATCAAAAGCTAAGCAGCAAATTTCGAGACGTAAAGAAGTTGAATTCGAATCTGATGGAAACCCGTTTTTTCGAATAGCCTGGGATATGATTGAGTTTGAACGAGCATTCAATGGGGACAACCATGGTAGCCATATTCGCTGTCGTGATTATATGTTCGAATTTTCTGGTACACATCCGACGAAGCCCGGAGCGCTTACATTTCTCAAAAAAATTGTAATACTAATTGAAGAAAACCTTTGCTATAAAATTCACTTCTGTAGACTAGATGGTGAGACGATGTTCGGTCAAAGTTTTCGTGACTACATGGCAGAGCATGGAATACTAGCAGAACGTACCGCGCCAGATAATTCCGAGCAGAATAGAGGCTTGGAATGTTTTGGGGGGGGGATAGTAGTGAAATCTCGTTCATTTACCATAGGAGCAAACTTGCCGACGAAACTTTGGAACGAGGCTTTTAACGCTGCCACATATATCAAAAATCGCACACCTCATCGTCATCTCGGATGAAAGACCCCTTATGAAATTGTTCATAAGATACAATTCACTTATGCACATATGCATCCAAATGATTGTAGAGCCTATGCGTTGAAACATAAGATACCTCGAAATTTAAAGATACTTCCACGCGCTCATATTGGATATCTAGTAGGCTATGATTCTCAAAATATTTACCGAATATGGATTCCTAGTAAAAAGAGGGTAATCCGCACGCGGGATGTAACTTTCGACCATATAAATCTTTGGACTGCTGACATCATAGACATGGGAGATATTCTGCATGAATCTGTTGATATGATTTTAAATACTCTGGAATTATCTCAAATAGATATGCAAAAAGTTGTGGAAGAGTAGGATTTACTGAATGAGATGGAGTCGGACGTCTTGGTAGATGGTGGGATTTGAGGATTGAGGAGTGACGAAGATATCGTCAAAACCAATGACGAGGCTGAAACCCAGCGATACGACACCCTCGCATGTGATAACAGAAGGGCTGCACAACTTTCTACGCCAAGCAATGCTCCCGAGCCTTCTACAGCGACCATTAATAGTCAGGATGCGCTTCAGAACAATGGAATATCTCTACCTAGAGTGGGAAGTCGCATACGACATGGGCTGGGTCCAGGTAATATTCTCCACGGAAAACGTAGAAGATTTAAAGCTCACTCTGTGCAAAAATTATCTCGTATTGAAGGCTATCACTCAACTTTTTCATCAGCCATCCGAACTACAGAAGTAGTTCGCGTACATTGAAACACTCTTCCTTATGGCGCCTAAAACCTTCAGACAAATAGCCGGTCATATCCACTCATCACAGTTCAAACAAGCATGTGATAAGAAGATCAGAGCCCTGTTCGAAAAGGGTATGTTCGAATTTGTTAACGAACATGATGTGCCTATGAATGAAAACGCTCTTCCACTTATGTGGGTAATAAGCTACAAGTTCGACGAAAACGGATTTTTGGACAGACACAAAGCCAGACTTGTGGCTAGAGGGGACCTTGAATTTAATCAAGACAACACCTATGCTTTCACCCTCGCCGCTCAAATCTTCAGAGTGATTTCTTTTAACGCTTCAGCTTTTGATTTGGAAATGAAACAGTACGATGCCGTGAATGCGTTCGCCAATGCAAAATTCTAACCCCAGTGTATTGCAAATGCCCGGAAGGGTATGAAAAGGATAATCATGTTATGAGAGCGCTTCAAGCTATTTATGGTCTCCGTAAATCACTTCTGCTATGGTACGATGAAATTACGCTTGGGTTTAAAAGGCTAGGACTTACACCTGTGCCCAAAACCAGCTGTCTATGCAAGAATGAATGGCTAATGGTGATGATTTACGTGGATGACCTAATTCTAGTTTATCACTCTCGGGACCAAGCTAAGTTTCTTAAGTTTGAATCTCAGCTGTTAGAACTGTATGAATTTCATGTTATGGGAGATGCTACTCTTTTTATGGGTATCAGAATCATAAGAAATCTGGAAGATCGCAAGCTATGGTTGACTCAAGACAGTTACATCGAGAAAATTTCAGAAAAGTTCAACATCAAGGTTAATAAAGTATTTAAAACACCTCTATTTCTAGTAGTTAATTGGTCAATCTGGAAAGGCACGGCTACTCCAAACCAAATCTCTGCGTATCAGCAGAGAGTTGGCATCATTGGGTTTTCTGCCTTCGCTACACGTCCCGATATTTCTAAAGCTGTTTCTGATCTCTCGGGGGTGCTTCACAATCCTTCACCCGAGCAATTACTAGCCGCTGAACACTGTCTTCACTATCTTGTAGGTACAAAGCATTTAGCTCTTCAATTCGATGGCCTCACTCAGGGACATTGTATATTTGGAGCGTGTAGCGACGCAGCCTTCGCAGATGATATAACAAATAGAAACAGCTCTCACGGATTTTGTTTTTCACTCTACGGGGGACCGATTCATTGGAAGGCTACGAAGGATAAGGTAGTTACTACTTCGTCCACAGAAGCAGAAAAACTTGCAACTACATTTACAGCAAAAGAGTTCATTCGCTGGATACTTTTCTTTTCTTATCTCAACTTTGACCTACAAGAAAAACCTACAATATACTGTGATAACATCCAAACTATTCGCATTCTCACCAAAGAATCTCCAAATTTAGATACAGTACTAAAATATGTCGATATTCATCAAAATTAGCTTCAACAAGAAGTACAGTGAGGACACATAGAAGTCAAATGGATCAATACAGCGGATATGGTAGCGGATGGATTTACAAAAAATTCTTACAACTTCAAAACATGCTGAGTTCATGCGACAACTTCATCTCTGCGATGAAAGAGATTAACTCAAGTGATAACCACCAATCATTATCAGTAAAATCTCCAATTCTTTCAATTTAAGATCTCACTGTCGGGTGTGTCAAACATGGAATTGTTTGAATGGTATGGCTTTAGTCAAACTACGTCGTTTGATGAGTCGTAGCGCATCATTGAGAGCTGTTTTGGGTTGGGGTATTTCCTCGAGTGTTTGAATGGCAGCCTCAAGCAGAACCACGATGTTTCTAGAAAGTATCAGTGCTGATACACTGTGGGAAGACGCTCATGCACTTCATCATCACACGTGGATATTCTCAGGAGACATGTGTATATACAGTGGTTTTTCTTTAGACCAGGGCAGACAGACTTTCACCAATAGACTTTTACTCTACATTTTTCAATTGACCCTAAGGGTCTAACACCAGCTCTTGCGAGACTTTCTGAGTTCAACGAAGCAGCGCTGATAGGCACTCTGCGGGAATCCCTGCATCGGGATATTCTCAACCGCCTCACCTTTGAGAAAACCGGAAGGATCCCAACTACTCTCCCAGCCTTTATGTCACTAATACGATCCTTCGATAATATCCTTCGCAGCGTTGATAAAGCCCATAATCCTACCTCTACGTTGTTCCCAGTTTATACCTCTGTTCACAGGGAAGGAGACCAGATGGATCTAAGTGTCGGAACAATTATGAAATGCACAGTTAAAGATGTAGACGATAAACTCCATCCAAGGACTTTTGAGGAAAGAGAAGTTCGATGTGCCTACAATCGTCTGCACAATTTATGTGATTATTGCTCAGACCCCGGCCATTCTACTAGCGTCTGTCCCATTAACCCGTATATCAAGAATAAGCAGCCGGGCAACTTAATAGGAACAGAAGAGAAGGTTCTGGGAAACGCGTAGTCTCTGATCACATTCGCAATCAGAGGCTTGAAAGTAGAGATAATTATCTTTTTATCTCGTCAATAAAGGCAGAGACAGAGGGATCTCAACGGCAGTTATTACCCTGTACTTTGGTACAACATAGCAATGATAATTTTAATTCCGTAAAAACAGATCTTCTCCCTGATACCGGTGCTACCGGCAAAGTTTTTATTGATGCCGTATTTGCGCGCAACTCTAATTTTAAGATACATAAATTACCTTCATCCAAACAACTCAATCTTGTTGATGGCACCCCTTCTTCTGCAGGTAACATAACCCACTCTTGCACCTTTGAGCTCAAGATGGGTCTTCATAAAGAAAAAATTACTGCATTTATTACTTCGCTCGGAGACTTAAACCTTATCCTCGGGAAACTATGGCTCAACCTCCACAACACATACATTAATTTCTCCACTGACATACTTCACTTCAACAAACCATTTGGTTCAAATAATTGTCCACCCCCTAATAATCCTACGGAAACCGTATAACCTGCCCCAAAGTCCTGGGTGGCAACATCATCGAGGGAACCCCAACAATATTTTAAGGCAGTCGCAACTACTGAAGTAGTAGAAGCGGAGATCGCAAACACAAGAGATAATTCAACTTCCGTAAATTGTGGAAACTCGAGGGACAAAAAACAATTGGCGAGTAGTCAAAAGCTGGCGTGGACTCAAATCATAAGATTCTAAACTAAAGAGAAAATTATCTAAAAGGATATGAATCTGTATATATGTGCATAAGTGTTCCACTGTCGAATGGAGTTGCCAACACGAAACCTCCCGTCCCTCATTGTCTTCAACCTAAGGGCTTCGCATGAAAACCAATATCCATGACAAACCTTTCGTATCGTGATTTGTCACACACAAGACTCGTGTGTGTGAAACTAGTCGTTGGAATCCCTGGATTGACCCTGAGTCGGCTTACCGACTATTTTACCAACGACTACGTGGGCACTAAAAATTTCGGGGCGTCACATAAATCGAGATCAGCACGAACAAAAAGTCAAAAACAGAAGCCCTAGTACAACAAGCTTACCCAAATCTCGTCGGCTTGGTGCTAGATCTTTCTACGCCTTAGCCAGCGATGAAAGTGTACAGATTTTTGCGGCCTCATTGCGCGACATTGATAAACTCACAGGAAAGTCTCCATAGACTCTCTGCTCAACTGACTCTCTGCTCAACTGACTCTCTGCTCAACTGACTCTCTGCAACAAGAACATCCCAGCATACCTACAGATCTCCGCTTGCGAGGCGCTTCCCTGGATAATATTCGCATTGCTCTACAACCTAAAGTATTCATCGACCCCTCAAGCAAACTACTATCTCAGTACAGTCAGACCCCTGTTAAGACGATAATGGTCAAGCCGATATTGCCGTTTATACGATATTTTTTCCGGAACGGACTTCGTTCCCATGCATTTATCGGTTACTCGATTATCGTTCTTCAACCTCTGAATATCGTCTTAACCAGGGGTTTTTTGTTAGATTGGTGCTAATAATGCCGCTTAAAAAAGGGAATTCCTGTAGAGCAACGAAGTGCTATGCGACGATGAGCGCACCGCCAGGTCCCAAAACAACACAAAAACAGTGCATTGAGTGGTTTTTCGCTGAGTACGGCCATCGATTAAGCCAGTCCACAGTCTCCAAGTCCTTGAGCAAGACCTGTGCGAAACTCGACAAAGTTACAAGTACTACTGCGCTACGACAGCGAGCTGGAAATTGGCATGACCTTGAGAGTATTCTCCTGGAGTGGCAAATACGAGTTGAACAAGGAGGAGGGATCACAACTGGCGATTTGCTCCGTGAGAAGGCAAAGCAGATCTCGACGCAATTACCACAGCAATCGAGCCAACCGTGCCCTGAATTCAGCGCTCGTCGGCTTGAAAATTTCAAGGATCGAAATCATATTCAGAATCGGGTACGACACGGTGAAGTTGCTTCAATTTCAGCGGCTACAGAAGCCGAAATCAGAGCTTTACAGACAATTGCAGGAGAGTTTGAGGAAGAAAACATATTTAATATGGACGAGTCAGGTCTCTTTTGGAAAATGCTAACTTCACGTGGGCTATTGTCACAATCTCGACCCGGGCTCAAGAAAAACAAGGACCGAGTTTCTCTCTGTTTTTGTATGAATGCTACAGGTTCTGACCGACTACCCATTTGGATTATCGGCAAATATAAGACGCCTCGGGCCTTGAAAAACGTTAGTATTCAGACAATGGGTGGCAAGTGGAGGTGGAATTCCAAAGCATGGATGAACACAGCAATCATGGGCGAATGGCTTCAAGAATTCTATCGCCACATTGGAAATGCCCGAGATGTACTATTGAAAATGGATAATTTTTCTACCCATTATTCTGCCATTAAATTATAACCTCCTCCGTCGAACATCAAGATCTGTTGGCCTCCAGCTAATAGTACAGGCCGGTACCAACCTCTTGATCAAGGTATTATTCAGAACTGCAAAGTATTATACAGACAATACTGGCTCCGCTTTGTTCTACAAGCAATTGAAGAGGGTACGGATCCACAATCTAGTGTCAATATTCGACTAGCAATTCGCTGGATCTTACGAAGTTGGAATAACGAAGTTACAAATACAACGATTCATAATTGCGTTCGGAAATCGACTCTTATTTCCAAGCCAATTGCTCTTCCTACGTCTGTACTTCCCACTGGACTTTCTGAATTGTTTAATGAAGTAGTCAGAGCAGGAGACATACGAGATTCAACGGCGATAGACAATTTTCTTAATCCAATTGAGGAGGAAGAGGAAGGGAATTTGATGCTTGACGAGGCAATGATCTTACAGGAGGTGATGGGAGAATATTTGGGAACAAATCAAGACGAAGAAGAAGAGGTAGTACAAGACGAACAGCCTTTGCGGACAGCAAAAGAGGCCGAAATAGCTCTGAAAGAGTTGATTGAGTATACTGAGAGTCAGGATTCTCTTAGTTCGAGCTATTTGAGAGTATTAGAGCGATTAGAGACGGCAATTGGGGGTATAAAAGAGGCATCAAAAGTACAAAGTAGCCTATATAGCTGGATTACGTAATCATATCCTTTTAAACGATATCCTCTATATGACGATATTTTCACGGCCCTGATCCTCGAATGCTACAAAGAAGGGAGATATAGATGAATATGCGCACCTCATGTGGTCCCGGTGTCTAGGCCTCGCCTGGCTGGGGCTGCAGGTTTTTTGAGACTTTTTCCCGCGCACGCAGTTTCCATTGCTACCATTTTTATTTTTTTTGGGTAGAAGGTTCCGTGGAAAAGGTGGCTGAATTCCACGGGTAAATACTGAGCTGAATGGCTATTCATCATGGGCAATATATCAATGATCTTACAAGTAACAAGAGAGGACAGGAGCACTGTACAAGGTGTGGCCTGGGCCAGAGAGGAACCCAATGTGCTAGATAGTCGAAGATTCAAGTAGTACAATAAAAACCCACTCACCCACTCACGGCCCTGATTACATCGTCTTAACAGGGGTCTGACTGTAGATGACATTTTGGTGTATTCTGAGAGCCTCGAGGGTCATAGGGAGCATGTCAAAACCATTCTTAACGCACTTCGAGAAGCAGACCTTCAACTGGACACAAAGAAGTGCGAATTCGAGGTTACGGAAGTTGCGTATTTAGGAATAATCATCTCAACTACCTCATGTTTCATGTGGGATAGGCGTCCAAGCTTCTTAGATACCCCTTGGGAGACGGGCATGGATATTGTACCGATGCAAAATTCAGCCATGCTGGTCTATGTAGCGTTGCCTGCACTATCACAATCGAAGTCGTGTAGCGCACAGGGTTCAATGTGAAATACCCGTTTCCAAAAGTCGATATCCCCTTCTAAGATTTTATCCACCCTTTGCAGTACCTTATCCACTTGTCTTGGCATCTCTCACGTCCACAAAGAAGGTCCATCTCCAAGGTCTATGTGGCACGATTTATCTCTTTCGGATATTGATACAAATATGAGCGTATATTTGGAGGCATCTAAGGCTAGAGACTGGGTTGGCGAGGGGTATAATGATTCAACCGAGGATGTACTAGATCGTGCTGGTAAACTCGATGAATTTTGGGTGGTAATAGACATTGTTGGGATTAATAGATTGATTTTGTGGAGAGCCTTGAATCATTGCCTCGAGAGCCAACTTCTTTAGTGCTACGAATCTGAACTGAGCTTGAGACTGAGATATTCTTTTCCTCCAAAGTTCGTGGAGGACATTGTGGAATGGTATCAGGACTTTGACCTGATAACAAATTAAATGGTTAAAAAAGAGTTGGTGTTAGTGATTGGCGCTCGCCCAACCTTGGCTAAAATTTATATTTAGGTAGAATGTGGTCACTATCGATTTGTTTCCTGCAAGTTTAGCTCCACTCGTGGCGCATGATTAGTATGTACAAAGAAAATAAACTGCCGCCCCATGTAATTGAGATGCAGCCCTGTGTGAAGTCTTACACGGGAACTGCAAAGCATGCATTTCCACACAACTTTGGCAAATTTCATCCAAACATTTACGCAGTGATTCACACCTCTGTAATACCCGTGAGATCGCCAGTATATATTTATTATAATCGCAATGACGGGTATATTGTGGTTCCAACAAGGTCAAGCCGAGGTCTCTTGTCAGGGTGGATTCATGTACCACATGAGCACTTTCAAGGAGGGCAAGAGTGAACACCTGTACGCGGTGTCCTCCACGAACCTGGGAGTGGAATATTCTCCCAAGGCCAAGTTTCGCATTATCGAACAAGTTGACCCACGAGGCAACTATCCAAAATATTCCACCACATCAATTTCGCACTCCCAAAGAGATCGAATCCTACGTAAGCCTGATCAAGTCTACAAGTACGACCTAGTACATCCTCATTCCAATAATCAAACCTCACATCGACTATTCTCTGGCCTCGGCTGACCACCAAAAATACGCCCACGCCGATATTCACATCCGACGGCGTTGTATTATCCATGATACTTACCATGGTAGATGGATGTGACTGTGGAACTATAGCGTGGGGTGTTTAGTGTGTAATGCATATTTGTGTATTATGGACCCAGCTAGAACTCGATAGAATAGAGATAATGGAATCAGATAGAGACTGGTAGACTGAGGGAGAACGAGTCGGTCATTTCCAGTAGGAGAGAAATGATATCTCAATGGAATGTTCTAGCACTAGGCTGTGAACGACACAGAATCAGATATTTCTCATCATCCAACTGCCTTTCAGGGGGCAAGGAGAAAGAGGGATAGAAAATATATAATTAAACTTGCATAGGAAGAAACTATAAACAGAAACCATCAATTAGCCTGATTGATATATATTTGAGAGGGTAGATTGGGGTTAAAATGAACAAAAATACTGCAATGTAAATGATTGAACTTATCTATATAGTGTCATAGCTAGACAGGCTGAATATACTTAATGATTTAAAAAAAAAACACAGTAAGTCTGGAGCAGCATATAAAGAGGTCTCAACCTCCGTTCATTCTCCCAACCAAGTTTCCTTTATATGAGGATGTAGATACAAGTCGTACATATCACGAGATCACACGCAATAGCGATTAACGAGACCTACTGTGAGCACAACTTTCCCAAGAGTATCCATCGTCCTGCTCCTACATAGCCTAGTTATTATGACAGACGGGGGAAGCAAAGTGTGGCGTACAAATCTGGGCGACCTTTTGGATGGACGTGAGAGGGATTAGGACAAGTTCTCAAGGTGATGCAAAGAAAGGATATAACCTCAATGGCCGTGATTTTTGGAATCTTGGTATGAAGTTTTTACAAGTTGAGCTCTGTGCGAGTCAAGGCTTCGGCTGCGAGGGTACAGGCGATACTGTAAACACCGCCATGGTTGGATGGTGCGGTGGTACATCGTCTCGGCCAGTTTTCCAAGTAGAGTCTGGATAGCTTGGTCACACGTTCCACTTGAGACAGGAAGTCGCTGGTTTGAATCCGGCAACACACAACCACATTTCTCGCGGCGCTGGTATACAGGGATGACGAAGGCGTGCTTGGATAATCAAAAGTTTTGAATTTCCCTTTGGTGGGTACTTACGGAGGAGGCTCGACTGTTTGTGTAAGCAAACATACCGCATAGTGGTATTTGCAAATGAAATCCAGAGTATGAGTGTCTACTACGTCAAAAGAGTCATCTAATGTGTCATAGCTATATAGCTGCACACATTTTAAATGATTTTTTTTAAAAAAGAGTACTTTACAGGCTAGGTTATATTTGCAAGCTCTAGACGCTTGTGAACAAGTGTGAGAGTTTGACCATGATCTAGTTTTTTAACATGTCTTGGATTCATCGCATTTGCGATGTTCCACTTGCTAATCATCCAGGGACTCAGTATCCGCTTTAAATCTTATAGTTAGTCTTGTACGATACATCCATCAATCTGGAAGACTATTAAACATTGCTATGCTACATATGAAGTAGTGCCGACGCTTAGTTATATCAGTAGGCCCACATAATTACAAGGCTTTTCAGATTACAGCGAACCGCTCATGCCTCTACCTCATCCCAAGACCTACTAAACTTTTAAGACCTCAAAAAACCATTAAAATATAGATTTTACATTCGCAAGCAGTTTTTTGTTATACGGCTGATTAGTGATACCTTTTTACGTGTGCATCTTGCCTATCTTCCGTTGCAATCTCATTAGTTACGCGAAAACAATCTACTAAACATGCCGCCCGCTATATTTCCTGCAAATCCGCTTGAGAGCATTGCGCTACCCGCAATGTTGGATGCCTGGCTAAATTTATCACACCTAGAAAATGCCAGCGTATTCGTGAAGGCCAAGCATAGCGCGATTACTGTGAAATCATAGTCTGTCAAAACCTATTGCCCGAAACGAGGAATATGCGCCTAGCTTACCGACCAGTGTGAGCCATATAAATTCAAAACTGAATATAGCTAGGAAAGCAAGGGCGATCCAGAGTATAGGTTGGGTGTATAGTGCTATCCAAAAGAAACGACTATCTGTTGCATTTATCACTTTAGTAGCAGGATCAGCGCTCTCAAAAACCCAGTGTGAATCTCCAGTTTGCGTATTTACTTCGTTCCACCAGCGAAGGCCGACTAGGCGTCTCCCAGCGATGTTTTTGAGGTAATAAAAGTCGGCGGCGAGAAGTAAGATGGTAACGATAAAGATAAGTACACTTGCGAGGTTAGCAATAGCTCTTCGAAACTGTAATAAATGCCTGGAGCCGATAGACGCTGTATCCAACAACTTACAAGTTTTGTGTAAAAATTAACCCAAATAAATAGACTAGAAGAGAAGCTGAAGGCCGAGGAATCAGCTAGGTGATCCCTTTAGTTGTAGGAGAGTCCTACCGATCCGGAAGCCAAGAAAACATAACAATGTAATGGGGTGAGAGCTGAGTTTCCAGCTCAAGCTGCCCGGCTGTTGGCTTTGGTCCATTTTGTAGGAGGCAGTCTGGATTTATTTTGATGCCGTCGCGAGGGTGCAATTGTCGTGTGTCATCTAGCTTGGACGACTTCTAGCCTCACGCTAGGCTCCCTGAAATTAAATACATCACGTGGGCTGCCTACATTTTTTGGATGTATGTCTCTGAGCCCAGATTTTGACTTATACCATTTTTCTGATTAGTCATTATGTAGTTATCATCTTTCTTTCTAAGGCTTGGAATTTATTTGCCATGTAGGTACTATCTGTCTACAGCCTAATTAAATCTATGCCTTGGGTAGCAAATCCTCTCCTATGTCTCTCATGGTCAAATCCAACAGTACGACAACTCAGGGCTTCCATAGACCATAACCTTGGGTATGCTTTTTACCATTTATCAAGTTCCGTTTCTTGCCAATAAAATAAAAGCTCTAAGCAACTATATGGTAGTCGTGAGAAACAGCAAGAAGCTTTGGGTGCTATGCGCCACAATGCCGACACTCGGCCCTAACCATTAGGCCAATTGAACTGCAATGTGCACAGATTCAGCTACAGTGCTGTCGCATTATCTGAACAGGGGGACGAAGGCTGAACACCTTTTTTTTAAAATCATTTAATGTGTATTTGTGAGCAGATGCATATCTGAGCATAATCAGCTCTAGTAATATAGTTATATGACATATGAGGATTACGGAGTCAGGGGTCAAGGTCTGGGAGTTATGCAGGTATTACAAATGATCCGAGTGCGCAAATACATAGGGATGGCGCTCTTCCTCTTTGTACAATGCAGAGAACCTTAGTGACTTCGTTACAATACTAGATTGAGCCAATAACGTTTACAGTATTCAGCTATTTAGCTATGACAAATGACCGGTACTATGTACACATGTAGGATGACTCTTTTGTCGTTGGAGACACTCATACTCTGGATTTTATTCGCAAATTCCACTATGAGGTATGTTTGCTTACACAAACAGTCAAAAATTCAAAATCTTTGATTATCGAAGAAAGCCTTCGTCATCGCTGCATACTAGCGCCGCGAGAAATGTAGTTTAGTTTTGCTGGATTCGAACCAGCGGTCTCCTGTCTCGGGTGGGATATGTGTTCTAGCTATCAAGACCTAACTTGAGAAACCGGCCAAGATGATGTACCACTGCACCATCCAACCATTGCGGTGTTTACAGCGTTGCCTGCACTGTGCTGTACATGGTATCTTTTTTCGAAAATCAGTCGACATAGATTTCACAATCGCAAGAAGGTCGAAAAAAATATCATCACCACCAACATACGATTCACGGATAGGCCAAGGTCTGTCTGGTGGCCCTATTCAAACATCTAACATTTCTCAAACTCCTCCTACACCTGCGACCCACCTCCATACTCGTCAGATCACCTACGTAAACACGTCCTAATGAGGAAAGTCATAATGGAAACGGGATGTGCACAACGGAGGAAGAAAGGGGAAGATACACCGAGGGGATTACGCAAATCCGCAAGACGACAACAACACAACGGGACGATATGAAGGTACAATGCTGTAGCAACGATGAGATCTGGGATTACATTTACATTTCGGAGTCAATGAGGATGTCAAGGGCTCGGGCGCATGGTGACCGAGTCTGAGGAGGAATTTTCGCTTCGGCGCGTAACAAGAGGGTTATTATTACGATTGGGCTTGACATGATTCAACACTTCGGTGAAGTCTGAGGTAGTCCGGTCATTCAATTGGGGCGAGATAGATGTACTTAATGGTAGTCAACCCGATCCAGCCCGGTCCCACTCGTGCTCGAGCTCCCATAGAAGTGCGGAGGGTGCCGATTGCCTAGCACGATAATACTCAAACTACCAAACCGCACAATTCGAGAAACCCCAATTTGCCCACCCCAACCTTCTATCCGTCTGACCCTTAGATCAACGAAACGAACTGTAATTGTTTGCTATTGGCAGCATTTTAAAATTTATGCGACGCGTAAATCGTACAAGAACGCGATCAGCGGCACTGCCAAAGATCGTGTCAACAAACCCTACCAATGGGATACTGCCATTAAAAACCATGCAAGATCTATGCCAACGAGACGAGGACTCGAGTTAAATGATCAAAATATGAACGCCATCGCGGCTGCGCTCCAAGCGAAGGAGAACGATGTCCCCGAGGTAGACATGGTGGACACAGAAGTCGAAAAGTTGAAAACTCTCGCTGATTCAATACGGGCATCCTCCGGCCCAGAAGACGCGGACGAAGTCTCAGAGCCCGCAGAAACCCACAGAAAAACCGTCGTCACACCCAAAAAGCGCACCACGGTTCCAGCACTAGAAGCAGCAGGCAGAAAAAATATACATCCCCCAAGAATTGCTTGCAGCGATCGAAGCGGAGGAGCGCAGGGCAAGGCAAAAAGCCGCACAATTCACCATCTGCTCGACGGCTATTAGCAGTCTCGAGGTAGCCATTTTACCGCTTTCCACCGGTGAAAATAAAGATTTTGTAGACTCCGTCAAATTTACTTACGAGCAGCAATTACGCAATTCGTGGCTGCCGGGCCAAGCACCGCTCCGCCAGTCCTCCCCCAACGGTCAAATTTCCGGTCTCCCCCTGCTACCGTCATCTCAGTAGCCATTTCCCGGAATATTTCAAAGGCTACTGCACCTCTCTCGCCTAGAAGCACCTGGGCCACTGTGATCCGAGCAGATCACCAAAAGTCAGGCGTACAGATCCCTGCAAACATTACCCCAGGTGCTGCTGCTCCAACTGCCAGAAAACCAGAGAAGTCAGCAGCATCGGCAACAGCACCGCAAGATGACCGACTATTATTGCGCCTCGATGCAAACCACGAGTGGAGACAGCTCTCTCCAGATGGCGTTCGCGAAGCTGTTGCGAAACAAACACAATGCGCCCCATCCAATATCGACCAGGTGCAACGTGTCCCCTAAGGCTTTGCCATCCGTGCCAAAACCCCGACTACTGGAGGCCTCCAGTTCCTTCGCACAAGTGGAGGCAAAACTAGAACCGCCAAGTGATCTAATTTCCCTCCGGATCGCTTTCACAGATTAAACCATCATGATGAAGTGTTGAAAGTAGGAGCAAAGATGCACTATCTTCGGACGTCATGTTTTAGTCGAGTAACATTCCATAATTCTCCTTGTCATGACATCATCTAGATCGGAATAATCTTACTTGGGTATTTATGACGTCAATTAATCAAGAGCCTACGATATTCTTGAGTTACTGAGAGTATGATATCACGGAAAGTATGATGGTTATTTGGATTGGGCTATGTATATAAGAAAGCTAGCATTAGGATATTCAGACCTCATGCAACGTCTTCTGAAAAATACATACGCTTCTACCTCTAACTTCATCTCTTCTTTGGGAAGACCATTGCATAGCCTCACTTCTTTTGTCTCCTTCACTCCTCTCAGTGACACCTCAGACTAAGTTCTTGTCGTATGATTTCCATTCCTGTTGGAATATATCGCGCAATGAAATGGGCGCAATTTTTTTGGAACGAAAGTAGAAGTTGACTTAAAGAGCGTGATGTTCGGATTACAGCTAAAAGTGTGGGAAGTTTGCGCTACAAGTACAAGTGTAAGCGACACGTAGCCTAAGCCACAGCATAAACGAGTATGGCGACATGTAGGCATAGAAAACCCCCAATAACATCCTTGTGCCCACGCCATACAGCCGCTCATATATCCAATAGGTAGCCTGAAGCGCTACCATACTACCCATTCCAACCTCTTAAATACAGACAAGATCGTGTCGGGAACCTAGACGAAATAGAGGGCCCGTACCTCCACAACACTCTGTGTCTCCATTTCCAACAGGATGTTGTGTTGATTCAAGAACCTCGTTGGAACATACAAAGGAAACCAAGTCACACACAGGCTACCTCTGTCATACACCGTACGGAGGTGTGGATGTCAGACCGAGGGCTGTGACCTATACTCGAAAGAACGAAAAGGTGATATCAGCAAAGCAGTTATTTCCTTGTTCCACACCCACTGGTGATTACTGCTGGGTAAAGGTCAATGGAATCACATTTCCCAACGTGTATAAGGCCCCTAAAGACTCGACTGCTGTTCGCCCGCTTGTCGACTAGTAACCGTATGAAAGGTCCATTGCAGCCGGGGACTTCAACTCAGTGCATGCTACCTGGCAGCCAGGAGCAACTCGGCCGTATGGAGAGGGTGATGACATAGACAAGTGGGCGGAAAGCCACAATCTCTCTTGCCTTATAATTGGAGAGCCGACCCATAAAGCTGGCAACACTCTGGATCTCGCCTGGACTAACATATCTGGAGCCCGCGCTTGGGTCGATCGGGAGAAATGTACGACCAGCGACCATCTTCCGATCCGTGGAATCATACTTGCCGCAATCTTCACCAGGAACCTGGCTCCATCAAAGATCAGGGTGCCCAAGAAAAATCTGCCTAATTTTGCGTGTGCCATTGCAAAGTGGGTACAATAGAAAAAGTGGACGAGTACGCCCAAGAGATCTGCTTCCATCTCTCGAATGCCATCAAAGCGACTGGAACCCGGGACAGAAAGGAAAGCAAAAAATCTACTCCGTGGTGGACTACTAAGTACAAATCCGCACACGCCGAATACTGAGCCATAATGTCACCGACACAGCAAGCTACTTGCGCGAAAAAGTTTTGTACGACCGTCACAGCCGCCAAGAAAGAATATCAGACAAGCCATGTGGAAGAAATGACATCACCGTCTGATTTCTTCAAGCTGATGCGTTCGGCTAACCACAGACAGGCCAAAGCCTCTCCGCCACTCAATCACAATGGAAAGTTCATCACGGACCCGTTGGAGCGAGCTACCATTCTCCGAGACGCCCTTCTTGCACGCCACCAACAATCGGACGACCTTCCGCCATGCAACACTCCAAGCGATAATCGAATAATTTGGGAAGGTGAAATCTCAGATTAGGAAGTGCGAACTTGCACAATCGGCTGTGGAAAGACAGCACCAGGGGCAGACGGAGTTATAGTTGAGTTCCTCGAGGCTTGCTAGAAGACGATCGGACCGTGTATTTCGCAGCTATTTAGAGCCTATTTATGGCTGAGCACTCATCCATCTTGCTTTAACCTGGTGGAAGTGGTACTACTGGAAAAGCCAAATAGGGACCCAACCAATATCAAAGGCTGGAGACCTATAGTCCTCTTCTCGTGCATAGACAAAGGATTAGAAAGACTACTTGCCAAGCGAATGGCGCACCTCGCAATCAACTGTGACGTGGTTGGCCATCAACAATTCGGTGCCCTCCCAAAGCGATCTGCAGCGGACCCGGTCTCCTGCGTAGTCCATGACATCGAAGAAGCCCGCTCCCAGAGATGGGCCTCGACATTCGTAACTTTAGACGTCCAAGGAGCATTCGATGCAGTACTCCAAAATCACTTGGTTAGACGCATGCAAGCTCAGGGATGGCCAGATTCAATTCTCCGATGGACATCTTCATTCCTCACACATCAGAAGGTACAAGTGCGTTTCTCCGGTGGAGTCACCATCCAGAGAGAGCTGGTCTATAGAGTACCCCAAGGATCACCAATATCGCTATTACTATTCTTTCTGTATATGGCGGAGCCTATGATATCGGTATTCAATGGTTTTGCCGCACAATTACTGAGCCTATTGCTGCTGTACAAGGTGAGATAGATCATCCTCTCGAATGGGCGCGGAAAAATCTGAAGTCATTCGATTTGCGGGACGACGCCGAGAAGAAGCATCTGGTGTTCATGTAAACGGAACCTTTATTGATCTTGCAGAGAATGTTTGCTGGTTGGGCGTAAATCTGGATCCACGACTCAATTTTAAACATCATGTATGTAAGGGGGCGGATCGGAAGGAGATATCAGATCGTAGGTTGAGCTAAATTTACATGAACGTCGCACGATCTCCAATAGGTACGCGTAGCTCTTAATTTATACACGAATTCCGGACTACTATCAGCGGAATATGACGAGCTTCCGATAACCCCTTATTCCCCTAAACTATTACAAATAACATCTGATAAACCACCTTTTCTGATCTGCACTCAATTATACTATTGAACCATACCTATTACGTCAAGTTGGGCGATCAAGATCGTCCATAGGATGATGATCTTACCAGCTGAATAGGAACACTGACAATGTAACTATGTGGTGCGGCAAAGCATTAAAATTTTCCCAGCACATGCGCCGCTTCAAATCTGCCTTATGGGGAGCAGCTCCCGTAATATTGGCTAAGGCAGTAGACATGTGCATTATCTCGCTCGCAACTTTTGGATCTGAGGTCTGGTGGCCAGAGTCCAAACGCCCAACTTTACGAGGAATGGTCACGTCACCTACCTCCAACCTCTGCGGCATGATTGACAGAGCTATCCTGATGGGATTGTGAGCTGCACTTCCAGTTATGAGGACAACGCCAAATGATGTCCTTCACTAAGAAGGAGGAATCCCGCCGGCAAATGTCATACTAGAGGGAAACTGACCACGACTTTCGGCAAGGCTCAAGACCCTTGATGGCCGAGATCCTTTGAGGACCCGCACTTCCGTGTGCCCGAATTTTGGCACTCGAAAATATAAAAAGATCGCCAAAACCTCCGCAAGACCAGAAATTCAGATGTCACAGTTACAGCGTGTCTACCGAGAGCTCCCAGAAGCAGGACCCCCTAAGGCCCTGGCGCCAGTAATCTACCCTAAAAATTAGGACCAAAGCTGATGAAACGTGAAGACTGCGTTAGATAGATCAACAGTGTGCCAGCAACGGATATATGCGCATACTCAGATGGCTCATCGGAAGGACACGGACGCTCCGCATAGGGATATGTTCTAAAGAAATATGGGTAACTTATCAGCAAAGGAAGTGGCATCAAGCGCAGGGGAGAGGTGCTAGATGCAGAGATAATAGGAACAAGGAAGGCTCTGGAGGCCGAAATGGAGTTCTTGGAGAACCAACAGCCCAGGAAAGAAGGATAGTCGCAGCAAATACACGTGCTTCTAGACAGCCAACAGGCTGTAAGCGCACTAGTGACTAGCTCGTCCTCAACTAGCCTTGATGATGTACGCAGCTTCAATGAATCACAAAACGTGGCTAAAGTATTGGTAAAGCGGATGCCCGCGCACGTAGGGATCCAAGAAAACGAAGAGGCAGACACCATGGCCCGTGCAGCACTTCGAAAACTGCCTAGCTGTTGAAATTATTGAGTACAGAGATAAGTCAGGTGATGGTTAATGGCAGTTATTGATAAAGGGTTTTTTTTTTTTTTTTTATTATATTAAAGTCCTAAGCTAAAGCTCTAGGTCCACTATAGGTACAAGACTGGTGGAGCCGGCGGGGATCACTGCTTACAGGCCCAACTCATTCCAACCGCTGGACTTGCTACAGAAATAGTAGGAAGTAAATTACGACGCGGACACCACCTACTCCAACTCCTAGATCAAAAATCAATCCTTTTCCCTAAATCCAAATAGCTACAATCTTTCCTCAGAGAAACGAAACTTCTCGCCTCGTTCCCTTTCGTGTCATGCGTTGTGGCAATGACTAGTTAATCTGATCCCCGCTGAGAGCAGTGGATGAGTGAGCAGGTCGTCTATCAAATCAGCCGGTTTCCTGCGCGAATGTTTTGAAGCTTTCGTGGCATTTGGGCCCGAGAAGCTTTTTGATAAATTCAACGTGGGACATTGACTTTCTGAGCCTACGCGTGTGTTGTGCGTGGCGGCTACAGTGGATGAAGTGGGTTGGAGTAGTTTCCTTCCCGCAAGAGCACTCCATAGGAGCGCATAGGTTGTTAAAACGGCGATGGTATGCCGCAAAATTGCCGTGACCCGTTCGGGCTGCAATTAATTCTCGGAGCAGGTGCCTAGAGAGAGACAGTTCGGGTGGTTTGCGTCGCCGAACCTGTAGGTTAAGTTGGCGGTATTTAGGCGGACAAGCCTCTATCCACCAGTCTTCCAGCAATTTTTGCCGCCGGTGATTCATGACACCACGAAGATATGCCAGAGTACATGATCCTGGTGGAGTATCCTGGCTAGGTAGCTCTCGAAGGGTGGCACGGGCAATGGTGTCTGCCTCTTCATTTCCTTGTATCCCTGCGTGCCCTGGCACCCATTTTACCAACACTTTTGCCAAGTTACTTAATGCACGAAAGCTGCGTACATCTTCTAGGCTAGTTGGGGACAAGCCCGTCGTTAGTGCGCTTACAGCCTGCTGGCTGTCTAGAAACACATGGATTTGCTGCGACCCTCCACTTTCCTAGACTTTCCATTATCCAAGAACTCCAGTGCGGCTTCCAGAGCCTTCCTTGCTCCAATTATCTCTGCATCCAGCACCTCTCCCCCGTGCTTGATGCCACTTCCTTTGCCGATGTCTTTCCCATCTTTTTTCAGAACGTAACCCCAGGTAGAGCGTCCGTGTCCTTCCGATGAACCATCTGAGTATGCGCAGATGTCCGTTCCTGTCACGTTATTGATCCATCCAACGCAGTCATTGCGTTCCGTCAGCCTTGAGCCTGACTTTTTAGGGTAGACTACCGGCGCCAGGGCCTCGGGGGCCTCTGCTTCCGGGAGCTCTCGATAAGCACGCTGTAACCGTGACATTTGAATCTCTGGTCTGGCAGAGAGTTTGGCGGTCTTTTTGTACTTTCGAGTGCCGACATTCGGGCACACTGAAGCGCGGATCCTCAACGGGTGTCTATCATCAAGGGTCTTAAGCCTTGCCGAAAGTCGGAGTCGGTTTCCCTCAAGTATGACCTTTGCCGGCGGGATTCCTCCTTCTCTGTGAACGACTACGTTTGGCGTTGTCCTCATCACTGGCAGTGCAGCCCGCAATCCCATCAGGTTAGCTTTGTCAATCATGCTGCAGAGGTTTGAGGTAGGTGACGTGACCATTCCTCGTGTGGTTGGGCGTTTGGACCCTGGCCACCAGACATCAGATCCAAAAGTTGCTAGAGAGACAATGCACATGTCTACTGCACCGACTAACGGCCTGGGAGCTGCTCCCCGAGAGGTAGAGTTGAAGCGGCGCATTTGCTGTGCAGCTTTCATCGCTTTGCCGCACCAGGTGGTTACGTGGTGTTTGAAATTGAGTCGCGGATCCAAATGTACGCCAAGCCAGCGGATGTGATCAGCGGGCTCGATGAGATTTCCATTTACGTGAACCCCAACTGCTTCTTCTCGGCGTCGTCCTGGGAATTGGATGACTTCAGACTTTTGCGTTTCAAAGGCAACAGCATTTTTCCCTGCCCACTCGAGAAGATGGTCTACCTCTCTTTGTGCAGCGCCGGCAGATTCAGCTACTGTGCGTCCAAACCCCAGAATTCCAATATCGTCGGCATAGCTAAACCTCGATCCTGGGTTGCCACTTTGCATCGGCTCCGCCATGTACAGAAGGAATAGTAATGGCGAAATTGGTGATCCCTGGGGGACTCCGCAGACCAGCTCTTTCTGTGTGGTGACTCCACCGGAGAAACGCACTTGTACCTTCCGATGTGTGAGGAATGAAGTCGTCCATCGGAGGATCGAGTCTGGCCATCCCTGGGCTTGCATGCGTCTAACCAAGCGATTGTGGAGCACTGCATCGAACGCTCCTTGGACGTCTAAGGTCACGAATGTCGAGGCCCATCCCTGGGAGCGTGCTTCTTCGACGTCATGGACTACGCAGGAGACCAGGTCCGTTGCAGATCGCTTTGGGAGCGCACCGAATTGTTGATGGCCCACCACATCATAAATGATTGCGAGGTGCGCCATTCGCTTGGCCAGGAGTCTTTCTAATCCTTTGCCTAGGCACGAGAGTAGAGCGATTGGTCTCCAACCTTTGATTGAAGTTGGATCCCGATTTGGCTTTTCCAATAGTACCACTTCTGCAAGTTTGAAGCAAGATGGATGCGTGCCGAGCCGTATGCAAGCTTTAAAGAGCTGCGTAACATACGGTCCGATTGTCTTCCAGCAGGCCTCAAGAAGTTCAACTGTGACTCCATCTGCTCCTGGGGCTGCCTTAGTACAGCCAATGGTACAAGTTCGCACCTCGTTGTCCGATATGTCATCTTCCCAGGGTATCCGGTTATTACTGGGAGCAGTGCACGTAGGAAGATCGTCCGATGCTTGGTGACGTGTAAGAAGAGCATCACGGAGAACTGTGGCTCGCTCAGACGGGTCGGTGATAACGGAACCGTTATAGTTGAGCGGCGGAGGAGGTCTGACCTGTCTATGGTTGGCAGAGCGCATCAGCTTGAATATGTCTGCCGGAGATGTCATTGCTTCGACTTGGCATGTCTGGTGCTCCTTCTTGGCGGCTGTGATAGTCTCACGTAGCTTCTTCGCACAGATAGCCCGCTGTGAGAGTGATGTTGAGGCTCGGTATTCGGCGTGTGCGGATTTGCACCTAGGAGTCCACCATGGTGCAGATTTTCCGCTTTCCTTTCTGACCCGGGTTCCAGTTGCTTTAATGGCCTCCGTGAGATGGAAGCATATCTCCTGAGCGTATGCATCCACTTTCTCTATCGTATTCAAATCTGAGGGCGGATGTACCCATTTTGCAATGGCCCGCGCAAACTTTGGCAGATTTCCCTTGGGTACCTTGATCTTTGCTGGAGCCGTGTCACTTGTAACGGTTGCTGCAGGTACGATTCCGCGGATAGGAAGATGGTCGCTGGTCATACACTCCTCCCGATCGACCCAAGCGCGGGCTCCAGATATGTTAGTCCAGGCGAGATCCAGAGTATTGCCAGCTTTATGGGTCGGCTCTCCAATTATAAGGCAAGAGAGATTGTGGCTTTCTGCCCACCTTTCTATCTCATCACCCTGTCCATACGGCCGAGTTACTCCTGGCTGCCAGGCAGCATGCACTGAGTTGAAGTCCCCGGCTGCAATGGAATTCGCAGAAGGTTTCCAGTCGAAAAGCGGGCGAACAGCAGTCGAGTCTTTAGGGGCCTTATACACGTTGAGAAATGTGATTCCATTGACCTTTACCCAGCAGTAATCACCAGTGGGTGTGGGACAAGGAAATAACTGTTCCGCTATATCACATTTTTGTCTTTCGAGTGTATGTCACAGCCCTCGGTCTGACATCTACACCTCCGTACGGTATATGACAGATATACCCTGGGTGTGATATGGTTTCTTTTGATCTCAAATTCCATCGCGGTTCTTGAATTAGCACAACATCTACGCCTAGCTCATAAGCTCGAGAGAGCGCAATGTTGTGGGTTGTGCCACCCCTGCCTACGTTTATTGACATAAAACTTAGTGTAGGAGGGGGGCGAGAAGGGGCCCGTAGGGCGCCCTTCACAAAGCTTCTTCAGGGTTCAAGGCACCAAAGCCCGAACCCTCAGCCATTGCTGTGTCTGTCGAAGATGTGTCCTTACCAAAAGCTGGAGAAGCTGGTCGGGTCGCTCTTGCGGCAGCTGTAGCAGCCTCTGCGGCCTTAGTTGCAGCTTTGGCCCTGGCAACTGCCTGATATTCCCGTTGGCCAGCTTGTCGGATCGTCACAAGTTGGTCCTTAGTAGCTGGGCCAGACCTGTTGGGACGAGCAAGACAGTCTCGACTGCCAGATTGATGGGGGCCTCCGCAGTTTCGACATTTAGAGGCTGCTTTACACTCGAATGCCGAGTGCATGGTGGATCCGCAGTTCCAGCAGGCTGGCGCGCGAGAACACCCACGGGTGGCGTGGAAACCGAGACATCGCCTACATTGCTGTATGGGAGGGCGGTTTCGTTGGATGGTTGCTATTCCTGAGTCGTCGAAGAGTCGGAATCCAGGCTTTGGGCTAGCGTTCCTGGGAAACAAGGCCGACCAGGATCTGTAGGGAGCGCCGAGCTTAGTTTTTCCGTGTATCCTTACTCGGTCTGGAGTGCAACTGGTTACTCTAAAGATTTCGGCGGCCACCATTTCGGCAGTGACTTCGACTCGTCCTTCTAAGCTGAACACGGCGACTGGAACCGTTGCGATCCGGAGGGAAACTAGATCACTTGGTGGTTCTAGTTTTGCCTCCACTTGTGTGAAGGTGCTGGAGGCCTCCAGCAGTCGAGTTTTTGCATCCGGGTTTTTGGCACGGATGGCAAAGCCAGTGGGAACGCGTTGCACCTGGTCGACATCAGCAGGGGTGCAATTTGTTTGTTTAGCGACGGCTTCGCGGACGCCAGCTGGAGAGAGCTGTCTCCACTCGTGGTTTGCATCAAGACGCAGAAAGATTCGGTCATCTTTCGATGCTGTTGTTGATGCTGCCGGCTTCTTCTCTGGTTTCCTGGCAGATGGGGCAGCCGAAACCGAGGTGATGTTTGCAGGGGCTTGTGCGCCTGACTTTTGGTGTCCTGCTCTGGTGACAGTAGCCCAGGTGCTTCTGAGCGGGAGAGGGCTGCAGCCTTTGAAATATTCCGAGGAACAGCTACTGGGATGGCGGTCGCGGGGGAGTTGCGACAATTGGTCGTTGGGCAGGACTGGCGGAGCGGTGCTCGGCCCGGCCGCCACGAATTGCGCGATTGCTGCTCGCAAGTAGACTTTGATGGAGTCTACAAAATTTTTCTTCACCGGTGGAGAGCGGTGAAGAGCTGCTCGACACTGCTAATAGCCGTCGAGCATATTGTGAATTGCGCAGCTTTTTGCCTTGCCCTGCGCTCCTCCGCTTCGATCGCTGCCAGCAATTCTGGGGGGAATATTTTTTCTCTGCCTGCTGCTTCTGGTGCTGTAGGCGGTTGGTCCAGCGAAGAGTTTTCGGCTCCTGCTGCCTTGGCTGTGGGTATGTCGGCCTCTTTCGTGGGCCTCACTTCACCGGTCGCGGTAGTGCTGGAACCGTAGCGCGCTTCTCGGGTGCGACGACGGTTTTTCTGGGGGATCCGGTGGGATCCAAGACTTGCTCTGCATCTTCTGGGCTGGAGGATGCCCAAACTGAATCGGCGAGGGTTTTTAGCTTCTCGACTTCTGCGTCCACCATATCTACCTCGGGGACATCGTTCTCCTTCGCTTGGAGCGCAGCCGCGATGGTGTTCATATTTTGAAGATTGGACTCGAGTCCTCGTCTTGTCAGCATGTTTCTCGCGTGGTTTTGAATGGCTGGAGTCCATTGGTAGGGTTTGATGACGCGATCTTTGGTGATTCCGCTGATCGCGTTTTTGTGCGTTTTACGCGTCGGAGGCATTTTAGAAATGCCGCCGATGGCAAACAATTTCGATTCGATTCGTTCCTCAAAGGGTGAGATGGATAAAAGGGTGGGAATGGGCAAATTGGGGGCTTCTCGAATTGTTATGATGAAGGGTTTGGTTGTTGAGTTTTCTATTATTTCTGTGTTGGGATACACTTTGTCGATCCTACTTGGCTCGACAATTAATAGTCCCGAACGACTGGTATTCGGCGAATGGAGATTGAGTATACCCTGTGTTCGCATTGTTTACCGCTGTTAATAGGAGATCCCGCATGGGCTACCTATTGGGATTAAAAGGAGTCTGGTACCTGTGTTTAGAAGAGTAGTCGAATTGTTATTGACTTTTATATGTTTAGACAAAAGGCATAAGATAATTATGAATTTTCGTATGTAGATATGTGTAAATATACGATGAGTATTGCAAAGAAAATTTAATATAAGTGTAGATGTAGATGTATATGAAAGATGATTAATTATATTAAATGTCATGCTTTTTGTGTCGAACCTGCCCATATTTACTTCAGTTCATGATTTTACCATTCTTTCTATGTTGCTATGGCAACAAAACAGTTCTTGACACTTGTTTTTATGCTGGTATTTTTTTTTTTTTGAATTTGATTTCATTTGACCTGATTTGGCGCCCTGTGGGCCCATGCAGGTGTCTATAAACCTAAACTATGTAATTACATGAGGGGGAAACCATTACGATAAAAACCCCCTCCCCCTATCAACTTTTATATCATCTATAGTCCTTCGTTACCTATAGGAAGTGCAATGTGCCTTGAGTCCGAGACAGGACTAGCTAAAATTATATTGGACCTCGCCATCCTTTCCCTGCCCTCGCGTGCTGAAAAGAGACGACTGTGGTCTTGAATTTGACCCCGATGGTCCGAATAGTTGCGGTGGGGGGTTGACCAGGACCTGTTTTCGCGGGCGTCCTGGCCCTCTCTTTTGTACCTCCGGCTTTTGGTTGGTCACGAGTGTGAACCCTTGGTCGTCTGTAGGTTTTGCCGTAGTTGTTGTAGTGGTAGCCGTAGTTAGTTTTTCTCCTCTCCTGTATTCCGCCGTTCTCTCCATGAGTTCATACCGCGCCCTCTGAACGCTGACCTTGTATTCCCCAAAGTTCGGACACGCCCTTTTCTGCCACGATTTATGGGCCTTGCCACAGTTGCAGCAAAGCACCGACTTCCTCGAGCATTCCCTGGTCTGGTGAGTGCCCGCGCACTCACCACACTTGCTTGCCATGTTGCAAGAGGCTTGTGTATGCCCCCATTGGCAGCAGTTGAAGCACTGCTTTACTTGTGCTCGGGGTGACCAGAGCTGGGCTGTGTGCAGCATCGATTTGTAAACAATGCCGTTTCTTATAACTTCGCGTTGAAGTTCCTCGGTCGGCAAACTCGCGATAATCGACCCGTGAGTATGGCCGTTTCGTCCCATCCATTGATGCTCCTTTCCGTCGTAGAGCCATCTCACCCTGTTGATCTTTAGTTCGGGGATCCGAACTTTTGTTTCAGCCATTATATTATTTATCAGTGTGCCATTGTCGGAATTTTTTCCACCTCGAATGTGTGTCCCCAAGGGGATTCCTAATATCTCAACAGGGTAATCCTGCTTTAGGACGCAGAACTCCTTTGGCTGCGCCATACTCAAAGCCGCGTCTCGTTGGGAGACCGACTGCACATACACCTCCGTGTCATTGCTCCGCAGCTTCCTAACTGCGTATGCCCCCTCGATATATAGTTTTGCCTTGTCGAGCAGCTCTTCCGGCTGCATGTTATTTGCTCCTTGAACTCTTATCCTGACTGCCGCTCGAGTCGCTGGCGGTGCAACAATGGAAGCGTATGTGGGTCGCCCTCCCATTCCTAGTATTGTCGGAGCAGCCGTCTTGCGCGACGGCTCCTCGAGATTCTTCGTAACTGCCTTCTCCAAGGCCAGCATCCGTTCTTCCATTCGTGAAGCCTTCAGCTTCGATTGTAACATCGTAGCGTGGGCTTTGAAGGCATCGAGTGCCTCACCTACTTCGACCATCGGTGTCGCAGATTTGTCAGTTCCTGCGATAACCAGTCTGTCTCTGACCTTATTTAAGAAAAGCCCTACTGTCTTCAGTGTATCCATGTTAACGCCTGTAGAGATCGCGAGAGACTCTACAGCCGTAATTGCGGCGGTTCCGCTGTCCGTTGATGGTGGTGGTGGTGCCGTGAAAAATTTTTCAGCCGCGAAATCCACCTTTCTAGCTCTCCAACCCGCCATGCCGAAGCGCAGCGAAAAAAATTCGAGGAATCAGAAAATGAGGACTGGTTAAGATGGTAGCAATTATGAAAACGATGAACGGACGTTCGTGGAACGTGGTGCCGCTTTT
Source organism: Blumeria hordei DH14 (assembly GCA_900239735.1). Classification (NCBI taxonomy): domain Eukaryota; kingdom Fungi; phylum Ascomycota; class Leotiomycetes; order Helotiales; family Erysiphaceae; genus Blumeria; species Blumeria hordei. The sequence continues at coordinate 5,155,407 of OENG01000033.1, read as the reverse complement.
GACCAAATGATGATGTTTTTTTTTATGCTGGTGTTAGTTTAGGGCCTATGCTATGATGAGCTAGTGGAAGGAAAGCCAGTATATGTATGATGGCTTGGTCTGTAACATCAGAGTTCTCCACGCCTAGTTTTCTGCCATACCCAACACCTTCGGATCATCTATGTTCGCATTTAGCACCTTAGTCACCACGTGTATTTGCTCGAACCTTAAGTTTCTCTAGGTGATCTCAAGTAGACCTTCTATCACCTTCTGCAGTCCATCTAACCTCTCTTCCACTACAATTCCGCTTCAGTCCGACAACCATCCACCTGGACACCTATCTCCCAAAGACGAACGAGCTCCATATCTTCGAACGACGCATTATAATTCACAATTGAAGCACGGATGTTATTGATTGGTCCTAGTTTTTAGGTTCTATCCAATTATTTGGAATTAGCTGCATCTATTGAAGTATCTTGTTCTAGTCTCGATATAGTGTCCGGCCTGACGGCATCTTTACCTGGTCTATAGTTCGGCTTAATCTCCGGCAGATGATCAAGCAATAATTTCCATCTTACTTGTCTCTCTGAAAGGGTTCTTTTATTCATGAAGTACTGCAAGATTTTATGATCAGTCAGTATTTCAATATCAGGTTTTAGCGACATTAACTCTGATCTCCAAAACTCTTCTGCCTAAACAATAGCCAACAATTCCTTGTCGTGGATATTATAGTTGCATTCACAGGGCAACAAATTTTTTGAAACGTATCCAATGGGCCGTAATCTAGCAGATGAATCCCGTTGAGACATACAAGCACCCATCGCCCATCCTGAACAGTCAGTCTCAAGTACCATTTTGCGTTCTGGGTCAAATAGCGCAAGTATTGGTGCGGATATGAAGTAATTCTTCAGTCTCTCAAAATACTGGCGAGCTTAATGATCTAATTGTATTTTTCATTCCCAGAGAACCCCTTTTTGGTGTAACTCTGGAGGGGAGCGCTCAAGCCTGCGAACTCATCTATAAAATCTCGATAAAATTTTGCAAAGCCTAGAAAGCTGCGCACTCCGGTTTGGGTTCGAGGTAAATCCCATCTCTTGATAGCCTCGATTATTTCTGGCTCGACTGAAATACCTTTTCATGCAGTAACAATGAATCCGAGTAACTTTACCTCTTTAACAGCAAAATCACCCTTTTTTAAAACTAACTTTAATCCCATGCTTGCCAGGCGCTCAAGGATTTTGTTAACTTTTTCTAGATGATCATATTGAGATACATCACTCTAAATGAGTACATCACCAAGATAGGCGGTGCAGAATTCATCAAGATACCCATGAAGAAGGCTATTTTTCCATTTTCACCATGCTGCAGGGGCACCTATTGAGCCAAAAGACATTAGCAACAATTCGAACTTACCCAGTCGGGTCTGAAATGATTTTTTCTATTCGTCTCCTTTAATTCTGAGTCGATGGAAGGCTGCGCTGAAATCAACTTTTGGAAACCAACATGCCATAGAAATAGATCGTCGCGTTTCTTTTATTAGAGGAAGGGGGCAGCTATCTTTTTTAGTAATTGCGTTAAGGGACCAATATTCAACACAGAATCGTAATCCTCCGCCGAGTTTCTTTATAAACGGATCTGAAACTCCCCTAGCGAGCTACTAGCTCTGATCTAGTTACGATCGAGTAGCTGAGTAACTTCTTTTCTGAGACATAGCTACTCGTCCAGTGAAAAACCACATAAGAGGCCCCGCGGAAGATCCCTAGTTCGCCCCTGCTCATCCTTTTCGAAGGGGCGGTAGATCAGTTTCATCAATTTTATCAGCTTCAAATATTGAAAAATGGTGGCGTAGCTATTCCGGAAGTTTATCTTTTATCTCTTCTCTAGACAATTGTATTTTAGGCGCCAGCATTTTATTGATATCATTGACTGATGCCGTATACACCGAGATGGTTTTCCTATCTTCTTTGTGACAGTCGGGGGAAGCTCTCAGGTTGACTTGAGATGCATGATCAATAGTTTACGATTCTTCCAAGGAGAAAATATGTATGTACAGAAGGGCTTATTTATACCCGCGCTCTCCTCCAATACGTGGCCCACATCTACTCCTAAGAGCGGACAGATGTACCTCTGGGAAGTTAAGGCTCCTGCAATGGTGTTAACTCCCGACGCTCGACCTACCACTCGGCAACCTTTCAATCGGTTTTGCTGTGCCCAAAAAAATCCTCCCTGGGCCCGTCTGAGCACTGTTAACTTTCTCAATAGATGATCCGGCACATGGTCCATTACACAGTCTTCTAATTATGTCACTCCCCGTGCTCGAGGCAATCCTCCCTGCACCTGTCTAAGTGTTTGCTAGTTTTCCGAGAGGTAGAGTGATTTTTCCATTACCTGACGTCCCAGCGGGTGGAAATGGTACCTGCGTTGACCAACGCAGGCTACAGGGCTTACTGTAGGTTCACCAGCCGTTACATTCTTCGAGTTTTTGCTGCTTCTGTGCCCTCCCTAGGAAAGCTGACATTGCTGTATGCCGAATCATTTCAACTTAGAAAATAGGATTGATCGAACTATGAGTACTAATGATGTGCTTTTCTCTCTTCAGGAATAGAACTCTATCTCGTGCTCTCTAAATGACGACGTCGTACCTTATCCATGGTTCACTGAGTATAATATCATGTGCTAGTCCAGTAATTACATATCCACAAATGGTACTGCACTTCCCATCTAAGTCGACATCTGCCCGGCAGATCTCGTCTAATTTAAACTTTGTATCTTTTTCGGAATCTTTTGCTAGTTTTAGCTCTCTTGGAGAGGCTTTTTGGCGCGGAAGGTTGAGACGTGTTGCAATAGAATCACTTGGAACTGAATAAATTGTACAACCTAAATCGAATAACGCAGGAATACATATAGAATGAATTCCTATATCAATTAAAACTGGTTTGCTGTGTAATTTTCCAATTATATCATGTATTCCATATTTATCGATTTGAAGATCCTTTTTCTACCCCCTTTTCCTCCAGTCACTGTCGCGACTGGAGGCTAATATTTTCCCGACCTCCTCTGCTCCAAGAGATGACTCGATTTCCGTGGGACGCTTAGGAGGTCCAAACTTCCTGCAGAATGGCGAAATGTGCCCAGGTTTCTCATATCTTTAACACACATTCCTTTTTCGCAGGAGGTTGAACTCTTCCTCACTTTTCCAAGGTGCAGATGGTTTTGACTCCAAGTTTTAACTCCCATGCCACTTGTCATTGGGCTTTTTTTTCAAGGATGTAATTGGGGCGGCTAATCCATTCAAATCGACCTTCATCCCAACCATGGCTGTAACCCCTTCATGGTACGTCCTCGATGCTGGTGTGAAAGGTAGCGCTTTATTAGAGAAATTTGGTCACGACTGAGCTACCTCAACCTGGGAAATCTTGTTCCGTCTAGTGAATTTAGTAATTTGAGATTCGCCCTTTCGAACGAAATCATCCCGCATTTCGACTTTTGAGGCCACTTCGGCCACATCCTCCACCCAACTGTGGTGATTTTCTTTGAGCATTTTATTAGCATATATCTTGTTAAGTAGCTTCAGACTGATCGATCAACGAAGCTGGTTGTCCTTGAGCCTCTCTGGCCATTCGTGGCCCCCAGCATATTAGAATTGAAGTTCCCATTCTTGTAGGAACTGTCGGAATATTTGGGCTTCACCTTGTTTCATTGAGTTTAGCTTAAATTCAGCCTTTTCGGCGCCAATCTTGTCAAAGTATACCTCATTACGCCTTTCTAAAATTACCCTCCAGTTGTAACTAATTGCGTGGGTTCCACACTTCATCCAGAGACTCCGAATTTGCTGACGTTGCGGTTCCGGAATACTTTTATAAATCTTAATGCAAATGGCTATCTCTGTGACTAAAAAGGGTGCGGACACCTTGCATTAGACCTGAAGAAGCTGATGAGTAGGCCACGTAAGAGCCGCTCCATCCCACCTGCCAAAATTCACATCTCTCATTATTTGGTTGTCTGATGATTATTGGCTGACAAGTTATTAAGAAGTTCCACGGTATTATAAAGTTCGTCTTCAGACGATCTGGTGGAGCGGATCGGAGTTGATTGTGAATCAGGCGGGATCCGTATATTCATGCGCTTGATAAAATGGTTAGTTAAGAGATTGGGATTTCATTAATTTGCCGCCGGATAAATTGATGTTGGTAAACAGAAGAGCAAGTCCAGAATAAAATCAGTTAATTGATGAAATCTAGAGAAAGAAGATTTCCTTTTACTTGCTGTATATTTGAATTTAAGTTTGAAATCTTTAACGTGACAGGATGGACCCTACATCTATTTAGACGTGACACGGGTAGATGGGCTCTGAGAGCTCATTGCTACCTACATGACCGGCAATAAAGCCAGAAGCGACAAAAGGAAAGAAAAAAAGGTATAGTAAATGTCTGAGTTACGGTGCCCTGCGCCGAATCCCTATCTTCCATGCACATCTCCTCTCGAGTTAGAAGCAATCTCTACATGGTCGCCTCCCATCACGTTCATTCTTCGGCAGACTGTAACATCTGCTTATGGTTAAGAATTAAATAAACTTCTGCCGTCCCTTGTCCCAAATTATCTCCTTGGCTCCAGGCGGGGTCATTTTCTCACGGCTTCTCAAACGTTGCAAAACAGGTCGGCACTCTGAAAAATGCCAGGGCCTTTTTTCTCGGCCGCAAACGCCCTCCAGATTATCATTTTCGGGTTTAAAACGCCGGCGGTTGTCGGCGTAGTCCCCGTGGCCAATTCTTGCCGTAATTAGATAGTGGTACACCCACCTTGGTAATGCTAGTTCCGGTGGCTGTTTGCAGTGCATGTAGAGGTCTAAGTCTTTGTATCTTTCCGGCCGAAATTTCTGCCACCACCCTTCCACGAGTTCATGATCCCGCATTTTAACTAGTCTCCCTAGTGCTGTAGAGGTTAGATTTTGAAATTCTCCTCTGAGAAAAGCTATGGTTAGTGACAAGTTGTTGAGAGATCTCAAGGCCAATTTGGCCAGTTCATCGGCCTCTTCATTGCCTTTAGTCCCAGCATGTCCTGGTATCCAGTGTATCTCCACACGCTTGTTTTGTCTCAGCAGTGAAAAGTTGTCCAGCACTGCCTGCGAGAAACTAGATCTTCCTTTTTCGAGCGCCCGAGCAGTCGCTTGATTGTCCGGAAGAATGAAAATCAGTAAGTCTTCTCCTACCGCTATTGCAGCCTCCAAGGCTTTCATGGCGCCTACAACTTCCGCGTCAAATACCTTTGCTCCGGGAAATGCACCAGAGCCACTTCCAGCAATTTTGCCTCTTTGGTGTACCACGTATCCCCAGGCTGATTGTCCAGGGCCCAACGAAAATCCGTCAGAAAAAGCGCAGATTGTCTCGGCTGTAAGGGAAGCCAACCATCGCTTTATGCTTCCTGACCTAGCTTCTTTTTCTCGAGTGCATGGAGTCGGTGCTGGGAAACTGTGTGGACAGTAGAGCTTTCCAAGGCCTTCGGCTATCGGAACTTGACGCACGCTCATTTGCAGGCGTGTCATGTATCGTTCTGGCTGTCTGAATAGGCGATCTCTTTGTTCAGACCAAAGACCTAAGCGTCTGATGATATCTTTCGGGCCCTTAGCCGCTCGGATGGCAAGAGGATGCAAGACATCCATTCTTCGTATGCGAGCTGCAGGTCGCATCATCTTTTGCTGGAGGATGATGTATGCCGGGGGTATTCCCGCTTCTCGGTAGAGAGCGCTATTCGGAGCGGTACGCCACGCTGGGAGTGCTACTCTGATAGCTTTCATTATCGTTTTGTCCAATAGAGATATGTACCAGCCTATTTCAGTGCCGACTTCTTTATCTCGCAGTGTGGTAATTCAAGTAAGACCCGGCCACCACGCTTCTACCCGATATAGAGCCGTACTTAGAAAGCATGAATCAGGGGACCGGGAGCTGCAACACGTTGTACACTGTTTAAATGTCGTAAGAAGTGGACTAGATGGTCAGCTTTTCCAGTCCATTCCTCTACATGTTGCTTAAAGTTCAGCTGGGTATCAAGCCAGACTCCTAGCCACCTGATATGCGGTTATTGTTCGATTCGGCTGTCTTTCACCATGACGTAAAGGCCAGCCGTATTAATTTTCCTTCTAGGTCCCCCTCCGGTCACTAGAAGTTCGGACTTCGCTGGGTCAACCCCGATCCTGCGTTCTCTGGTGAGAAGGATGAGGCTGTCGACGTCGTCTTGTACTGCGGAGAAGGCTTCAGCCGCGGTTTTCTAACTCTGATGATAGCCACATCATCAGCATAGCCAAACCTGCTCGCGAGACTGTGATCCTGAAAAGAGTGCGGGCGACACTATAAACACCGCCGTGGTTGGATGGTGCGGTGGTACATCGTCTCGGCCAGTTTTCCAAGTAGAGTCTGGATAGCTAGGACACATATCCCACCCGAGACAGGAGACCGCTGGTTTGAATCCGGCAAAACTAATCTACATTTCTCGCGGCGCTGGTATGCATGGATGATGAAGGCATGCTTGGATAATCAAAAGTTTTGAATTTCCCTTTGGTGGGTACTTACGGAGGAGGGTTGACTGTTTGTGTAAGCGAACATACCTCATAGTGGTATTTGCGAATGAAATCCAGAGTATGAGTGTCTCTAACGTCAAAAGAGTCATCCTACATGTATATATAGTACCGGTCATGTGTCATAGCTTAATAGCTGCATACACATTAAATGAATTTAAAAAAAAAAAATATGATCCTGAAACAGCACAGCAATGTAAAGCATGAAAAGAAGTGGCAATAGTGGCGAGCCCTGAGGTACTCCCAATTCCAGTACCTTTTGCTTAGTAGTTCCGCCGCGGTATTTTACCTTCACCTTTCGTTGGCAAATAAAGGTTTGAATAAACAGGCACAAGGATCGTGACCAGCCTTATTCTTGAAGGCGTTTGAGTTATCGGTTGTGAAGGACTGCGTCAAAAGCACCTTGAATGACTAGTGTGACCATAGCCGCACATTCTCCGCTTCTCATGGCCGCCTCGGCATTATGGATTACATAGGATCCGATGTTAACCTGCTTACGACTCTTTGTTGGGTACCTTTTAAATTAGGCATCACTTTATTTGCTTGTGTGTTTAGTCTGTTTTATTCGTCATTGATGATAATACATATAGGTATTATGTTTGCTTTTTTGGCAGTATAGTCTGACACACCACTTGGAATTACGTTATACACTACCTCAAATATCGACCTCAAAACTAAAAGAAATTGTGAAGGAAGTGGTAGTTTCTAATGATTATTGGCCCGTTATTCGAAGAGCGCCATGTCGACAGAAGATAAGGAGCTAGAACTTTGCGGAAAGGTGGAGATGCGTATAGCGTTGGCAAAAGATGACAAGTTGGAATCTATCCTCAAGCCTTACCTAGCCCCTCTACTATTGAAACTTGCGAGTGAGCATGTTTCTGTTCGAAATAAGGTGTGCTGGGGCTTTTCATAACCTAGTGTGCTATAATAACTGAACTAGGTCATCTCAATATGTCAACACATCAAAATACGGCTCGCTGGCAACCAGTATGTATATAAAATTAAATTTTACTGCTAGCACCATTGTTCTGGCTTGAAAATAATGTCAAGCTACTCCACTTGGGGAACCGTTTCTACGTTTGGCATATTTTCTGACTAGCCTTTAGGAACATTGTCCTTCCTGTTGCTGCTTTGCTCAAACAATACAAAGAAAATGCAGGAAACTCAATCATACGGCAGTTTGATCTGATGTTTATTCAGCAGAGTATCAAGAAGCTGTCTTTTGAGGTAAGCTTGTACTGGGGATTTGTTATCAATCAAATCATCTTTGACTTTAGTGCAGGAGCAGCAGGAACTAATCCCAGTTATTATTAAAGGCCTTAGCAGTGAATATGGGAACCTCACTTGCTCTACGATGTTCAATCTATTTCTTCGGTTACTCTCAAATGCATACATCCCACTTCGAGGGAGTAAAGATGATATGGACCTCCGCGACAAACTTGGTCTTGCAAAGAATGATGTTGATGCCAACTTTATCGCTTTATGGCTTGGAAAACTTATTCTTTTGAACATTGACTCCTCTAGAGCAGCTGGAGTTAGCCATTCCGGATTAACAGCCTCTGATTACGAGTTTTTAACAATCAACGATAAGCAGGGTGTGTGGGACGCAACCTCAAACGAAGGCTTAAATTTGACACAGACTAAAATAATTGCACTTAAATTCTTAGCCAGTGGTGCATTTACTGACAAAGAGCGATTTTTCCCTGCATTTTTTGCATCTGGAGACAGCAATTCATCCATCTCCAGTATTGGAATCGATTTACTTAAGCGCTCGTCAGCTTCAATGGAAGACCCCAAGATAGTATCATACCTACTAGATATTTATTTCTCCCTTAGGAAAGCGCTCCAGACTAGAGTCTTAATATTACTGAATAAATCAATATTATCAACAACTTTCCCCTTCAAGATTGTCCAGATAGTTCGAGAAGCCATACGACCAGATGATACTACCAATGCTCCAGTCAAGGGTCTTGAGACAATAAAATTTCGGAATGCCCTACTTAGCTACTTGAACTGGATGTCGCAGGTTGCGTCGAGAAAGGATTTAGCTTCTGCTGCACCACAACTTGTCGAGCTTCTTCAAAGTTACATCGAAGACCAGGGATGGCCTGTACCTCATGATAAAACACCTGACACCTTATCTCTTCGAGCCTTAGCATATGAGACACTTGGCTCTCTAGCTAAGACAACCCCATCTCTTGTTCTCAAGAAGGATTTAGGAATTGTAAAATGGCTTTACAAATCTCTAACCGAGGAAATTTCATCCCCCGAAATTATCATAAGTATCGAAAGTGCGCTTTCTATGATACGGAGTGCATTCATAATTCCACTAGACTTGACTTTACGTGATGAGCTGCGAGGCCTCCTGCTCAAATATATGATTCTACAAGAAGGTGGCGCCATTATTCGATCTGCACGTTTTTCAACTGTACGTTGGGCAAATTATTGCTTAGAATATAATGATATTGTTGGGCGTTGGATCAACATACTAGCTATTGGAGGTTTTGATAACGAACGTAGCGATATTGTTGAGGAAGGAAAAAAAGGCCTTGTGAGTCGAGAATCAAACTTTGTAAGGCCCGGCAATAATAACTAACAGGATCCTTACCTATACCGTATACTAAATCCATCGCAAAGTTCTTCCAAGGATACCTTCCCAGATTGGAGAAAATCTGTAAAGGTTATCTTTTCATCTGAGAGTATTCTTGAGAACTCAATTACAGCTAATAGTCTTAAGACTGGTATGTCTATCGATTCTGTATCGGTTTTTGGTAACTTCTCCGGGCAGAGGATCAATGCTTTCGCTCCAGCTGTGACTTATTGCGCACAAATTCTTTTTTTGACAGCTCTAAAAAATTCTGCCACTTCTCTCACCATAAATGCAGACTGGGAACGACAACTCTGCACTCTTTTTGATTCTGATAAACGAACATTGGAAGCTATAAGAACGTACGTGAGACTAGTAGATCAAGATGCACTACAAACAATATTAACTGCGGCCTTTGAGGGTATGCTTTGGAATGATGGTAACGGGCTTTCAAACTGTGGCAAATGCTTTCTTGATATTATAAAAGTATCACCAAAAACAGCCATTGAAAAACTTTCTGGGCGAGCTTTCCAACTTCTTACGTTAATCAAGTCAAACAACGTCGCCACACGCTTCATTGGGGCACAGTCATATGGCATTCTTATTTCTCATCCAGGAAATGAGAAAGAAGTAGTTATTGGGGCATTGCAATCACTGTTGACTGGCATTTCACAGTGGGAGACAGCGTTTGGTGCAGATGAAAACAAAGTACATGGCTACTTGCTCGCACTAGGTTTTTTTCTAAGCAGACTATCTTTCTTTAATCGAAAAGATGTACTTAGTGATGCCCTAGTAAAAAGATGCTGTCTAGCTTTGGTGGAAATCCTACAAGCCGCTAAGAATAGCTCTACAAAAGAAGCTGTGTCAATTGCAGTAGGAGAAATCAGTGCTGCGGGACTACTTTGCCCTTCACAGCTTGGAGATATGGGTGCTAAGGTGATTAAGATATTTATTTCAGCCGCTAAGACTGGGGATAAGAGATCTATTTCAGCTTTAGCACGATTCTCACTGGTATTTGCAGATAATATGACTGAAGAGTGTGACATTGAGGCTCCTCTCTTTTCCATCCTTGCCGGCCTTTACGAACTCTCTAATTTGAAACAGACTGAGATTCAATTCACAGTAGGTGAAGCAATCAGCTGCCTTACCGCATGTTGGGAATCTGACGTTCTAATACTTGGCATGGATGTCGATACAACGTATACCGGACATCCTAGGCGTAAAGACTTATTAGACTCCGTTCTACAAAAGTTGATTGGAGACTGTAAAGCCACTAAACCTTCTCTTAAGAAAGCTTCTGGAATATGGCTTTTTTCTCTGATTCAACACTGTGGACACCTAGAAGAAATTCAGAATAGACTTAGGGAATGTCAGGTGGCTTTTATGAGGCTGCTTTCCGCTCGAGATGAAATAGTTCAAGAGACTGCCTCACGAGGCCTCAGTCTTGTTTATGAACAAGGAGATGCATGTTTAAAGGAAAGCCTTGTAAAAGATCTCGTTTCTTCATTCACAGAGACTAGCACTCGTCTTAAGGTTGATGATGATACGGAATTATTTGATCCGGGTGCATTACCAACAGGCGAGGGAAATTCAGTTACTTCCTACAAAGACATTATATCCTTGGCAAATGAAGTTGGAGACCAGACGCTTGTATACAAGTTCATGTCCTTGGCGTCAAATGCAGCGACCTGGACAACACGAGCTGCCTTTGGCCGATATGGCTTAAGTAGTATTCTCTCGGATTCTGAGATCGACTCTAAGCTATGTTGTAAGCTCTACAGGTATCGTTTCGATCCTAATCCAAACGTTCGGCGTAGTATGGATGATATCTGGAAAGCAATTATCAAGGATCCTAGTGCGACCATAAAATTGTATTGCAAGGATATAATTTCCGATTTGTTGCAAAGTATATTAGGCAAGGAGTGGAGAACAAGACAGGCAAGCTGTGCGGCTCTTTCTAGCCTCATACAGGGACGTGAATTTGAAGATTACGATAATTACCTACCTGAAATATGGCATGTTGCATTCAAGGTACTCGATGATATTAAAGGGTCTGTAAGAGAAGCAGCCCATGCGTTAAGTGTTGTATTAACTAATACTCTCGTGCGACAAGTTGAATCTGGTACTATTTCCAAGCACTCACAGTCAATCCTGAAGGAAGTTATACCCTTTCTTTTATCTGAACAGGGAATGGAAAACTCTGCTCAAGACGTCAGAGTATTTTCAACAGTCACAATTATAAGGCTCACCAAGAAAGGAGGAAAGACTCTCCTAACTTATATCCCAGCTTTAGTCGAAAAATTGCTACTTTTTCTTAGCTCCATCGAACCACAGGAAATCAATTATTTATACCAAAGAGCATCAGAACACCGAGATAAAATAGATCAAATGAGGTCAAACACCGTATCACAGTCACCGCTCATGGAAGCGATTGATTGCTGTTTAGACGCCCTAGATGAACCAACGATGGCCCATCTAGCATCTCGCCTTCAACTTTGTATCAAGACCATGATTGGGATGCCCTCCAAGATTGGATGTGCAAGTGTGCTCAGTAACCTTGCGACTAGGCATTCTTACATATTTCGCCCTCACGCAGATGTATTTCTAAAATGCATGGAGAAGGCGGTATTAGATCGAAACAGTACGGTCAGTGTTGCTTATGCCAAATCTATGGGATACATATCGCGACTAGCCAGTGACGAAGTGCTCTTGCATTTGGCATCCTACGTCCAAAACCTTTACTTAACTGCTGAAGACGAGACTCAGCGTATCATGTCGGGAGAAATTGTATACGCTGTGGCTAAATTTTCCACTGACAGGTTCAATTCTCTAGCTTCTAGCTTCCTACCGTTTGTATTTTTTGCCTCTCATGACTTAGACTCTGAGGTCAGGGAGCACTTTGAAAAAACGTGGAATGAGAATATTGGGGGCAGTCGTGCAGTAATGTTGTACTCAAAAGAGATTATCCAACTTTCAACCAAATTACTAGATTCGCCTATATGGTCGACGAAACACGCTGCAGCTTTTACGGTCGCTCATGTTATTCAATCCTCGGGCTCAGAAATTACTGGCTTAGATGCTGTAATGATATGGGATGCGTTGGAAAAAGCACTCGCGCTGAAAACATTTGAGGGCAAGGAAAAAATACTTCAAGCATTTGTTAAGTTCGTTAAGTCTGGAAGGTTAATATGGGAAAAAGATGAAGCTATTGCAGCACGGATGAGAAAAATCGTGCTCCGAGAGGCTCGGCGAAATAATGAGCTTTACCGACCGCATGCTTTTGCTTGCCTCGGTGATTTCTGTGAGGCTCGACGCGATATTGATATGTATGATGAGATTTTTCAAATAATCAAATCTTTCATTAATGACTTGGACTCGAACCCCAAGTCGCAAGATTCATCTATTAAGACAGAAAAGGATCGTGGGTCATTTTCTACGTCAGCCAACTTAGTAGCTGGTATCTCATCAGTTTTTCGAGCAGTTAATTTCACACTGGCTGAGTCGCCAGGGCATCAACACCTGCCATGTCTTTTGCAACTCGTACAAGATGTCACAAACTCGCTTCTTATTACCGAGTCAGTAAGATTTGCCATTTTTGAGAGTACAACAACCCTTTTTGACACCCTACGACAGCACGCTGGGACAGTCAACCAGAGTTCTGAACTTATGGGACTCGGACTAAAGTTCTTTACCGTGCTTAATCTTCCTCAAGATTTAGGAAGTGAGGCAACTAGACTCAAGAGGGCAGAGGCAGCTGACATGATAGTACAGTCTTTAGGGGCTGGGGGACTAGGAAACTTGGGTGAAGGCTGGGCTGAGTGTAGAATGAAGATGATAGAAACTTTAAAGCTAAGTCAGGCAAATGAGCGCTCTGCAGGGGTAACAGCAGTATTTGGCCAGCTAAGGCGGCGATTGGAGTCCATCTAATTTCTACCAGTGGAATGTTTTGATCTACTCAAATAGACTTAATTACCACCAGGCACTCGGGGCACTGCTGAATAATAGCGCATGGAATTAGGTAGATGACCTCACAGTAGAAACTCGTAATGTCAGAAACTAACTTACAGGGCCCTATTTCAAATCGTGAATGTCCAAGCAAGCTAGCATTTTAACAGGTGTAAAGGACTGAGTGACGATGAAGCAAAGTATTTGCAAACAAATGAATATGAGGGCCACTCAGACGCCGCAGGACAGACCAGCGTGGCAACAGGCGTCCTGTTGTATGTGTACGCAAGGAAAACAGCCATGACTTCGCTACGTTTCCACGAGGAGGCCATGAGCGAATCGGAGCCTGAACGGGAGTTCCCGACGCAGCGTGTAGAGAATGTTGGTGGCAATGGATGCAGGAGACGACCAATACGTTGTTGGAGTGGCGGTAGTAGAGCCGTCCATCTGCTGTCGCTGCTGAGGGGCGGCTTGATTACGGTGTGGGGCAAAGCATAAAAGGAGCATAATTGCGATGTTAATGGCGACGAGCCAGTTAGCGCATTTCCATTTCCAGACGTGGCTGCATAACTCGGCGAGTGCCTCGAGGGCCTAGGCTGTCGCCATGAGGCCGCAGCAGACCGACTGGCGGGCAGTCTAAGAGGATCAGCCGTAGGATCAATGATAGCCCTGGTCTACGCCAGCAGCTCAAGTCTGCAGTCAGATCAAGCAAGCGTCCGATTTGCCAGAGACGGCGAGTAACATGAGCGCCTCTACTACCAGCATACCCAGAGTCGAGGGCAGTGTTGGCGCTTCGCATCGCCGTAGCCATAACCAGAGCGATGCGGAGCAGCCGCGGTCCCAGGAATGTAGCCGACATAGCTGGGGTCGCGCTGCAGCCATTATTTTTTTCTGCGGCCCTGCCACGACCCGCTATGCGACCGTTGTTTTTCAGACCCTCCTGCTCTGTCTGCGCTCGCAGCCCACAATCTTGGCACCAGGTCACCAGCAATTGGAGTTAGGGCGGTAGCGGGCCGGCTGGCCGCGCCTCATGCTCGCCGCTAGAGGCCGCCTACAGCTCTCGTAAAGAATAAAGCACAGTCGCAGCCTCGTTGGCAACCTCACGGGCGCGAGCGCTGCATAATTCTAAAGGATCTGGGTCTCGCGGTAAGTCCCGGAGAAAGAATTGTTCGTCGTACGAGTATGCAGACTAGCAACCTCGCCATGAGGGTACGAGTCCAGTGGCCACCTGCACACATCGACACTGGTGCGGTGTGCTGACTTGAGCGTTGTGTGAGCTTAAGTGTATTTTTAAGATGACGGCCACAATAGGCCTGTGTGTGGTGATGACACCATGACCACTTGACTTCTCGAGCTACAGCGGCACTAGCTACTTCTCAATTCCAGAACTCGCGGCACCAAAAGTTTAATCGCCCAAAGAAATGCCTTGTCTGACTCACAGGGTGGCCGTCAAGACAAACATCTTGCTCCAGGCATTACAACGCTTCTCGCCATCCTAGCCCTTCTAATACCCCTCCCCAACCTTATTCTTAGTCCACTTACCAACCAACCGACCTGCTACAACCAACATATTTGCTCGTCCGTCAATGTCCGGTGGCAGCAGTGCTACCAGAGTGGTCCAACACCAACAAAATAAGTCCCTGTACGTGAGGCAGTATTATTTTATACCGCCCGTTTATAACCGACAATTTCCTTACCTCACTGGTCGCCTACTTTCGGACCTCTGCGCATGTATGTGTATTTAGTTACGCCAACTTTCCAGGCAAATCTGCTCTGCATCAATAGTGCCGTCTGTTTGTAGATGCGTGCAGCGCTTACTTACAGAGCACCGTAGAACGGGTCCGCTACATCAGATCCGAGTACAGTGGCCACTATAAGTACAATATGACTATAGTTGGACTTAAGGCCAAAGGGGATCGTCATTTTTCTGGGGTACCGGAGTCTCTCGGAGGTTTCAATAATAACCCCTAGTCCCGATGCATATTCGCCGTAGCGGACTAAGTCAAACATTTACCATACCTAAGAGCAGCTGATGAACCAATCACAGAGATAATATTTAAACATGCATAGCCTTCCGCTATCCTAACCGACCAATGGTTAAGAAGATTCAAGCCCGGCTGTAAGCGACATCCCTCAAATATATGATGGAGCGTGGATGTTTATGCCAATGTGATTATTCTCTGGGGTGCAAGATGCGAAGGCTCAATTGGTGAAGCTGGGGCTGACATGATTGAGCATCATACCGATGGTGAGCACCAGTATCATGTTGGCCGTTGATTCGATCATCAGCTTAGATTTGTTAAGTTTAAGAGCCCCTACAGATAAATTACGTAACCTTCGTAGTTTGTCGCTGCTTCGAACTGATGAGGATACTGCAGGTGGGGCTCATTCCACGAATTAGTCACGCTACTATTATTCTGGTAGCTCTGATCTGCGGGAATAGAAAACTGCATTGTGGGCCAGCCTAGGAAGCCTCCCACTCATGCCCGTGATCGAAATTCCTTGAGCCTTGAAGAGCGTGATATGATTTGGTCGTCGTACATCTTAGCTGTGGGGAAAACCAGAAAAAGAAAAAGCTATCCCAAGATGCACGACGGAGTTCGTCTCGACAACTACAGCTAGTTAATCATAACAGCGTAGGGTAAGACCATGCTACCTATCCGATTAATAAGTCGAGTATTTAGCGGCCAATCGGCTTTGCGCGAGCTTTAATCCATCCAGACTGACCTATGAGAATTGAAAATAGGCTAGCTGGCGTGTGGCTGAGGCTCATCTTGAGGCCGCTCCTCGCGATGGAAAGTAGCGAGTCACCTGACTCAAATGTATCGGAAAGGCCGACTTTTCTGTTTCTGGGATCATCCTGGCTGTCACCTTTAATTGGATCGAATAACTTTGATCCCCAATTCGAACTATGGTGGTATGAAGGGCATGAATCTAGATCGGAGATAAGGAAATTTATTAAGTGAGGATGTGTGTGTGCGTGTTTAGCTAAACTTCGCGCTGTTCAGCAGAGATCGCAGCATGAAGCTTTCGAGTGCGACAACTGTCTTCGCCGACAGAGCGATGCAGGCATCCGCTTTCAGGCTGTTCACATTGATTTTGGCGAGGGAAAAGGCGATCGCCTCCAAACCCCTTCTTCCCTGTTGAATTTCCTTTTCCCAAGTCCTGGTATATCAGAAGATCGTTATCAAATCACGAAAGTATGAAAATATTTTACCCTTTGTGGAAATTGAAAAAGAACCTCTTGTGCCCATGTAACTGGAGCTATCCTTCTAGCCAACTCACGCCAGGAGATAACTACTACCATGAATTCTTCATGTCATGGATGGCGATGCCCCGATGTCATTTGTCTCATTGAGCCCCGTAGCAGTTGAAGCGATTCACTTTAGACTGGACTGCGAAACGGAATCGGCCCGTCACTAGGGCTGCTGATGCAAATACGTACTGGAATCGGATAGCAGAAGAATGAATGGGCTTACGAAGTCGATTGACGGGTGGTTTCTCAGAGCGAAAGCCTAATTTTATCTTTTAATCGTTTTTGTTCTATATTCGTGTTTCGTGGTCGACTTTAGCTGCATATAACGATTTTAAATGCGTCACACCCCACGCCTTAAACTCGCAAATATTGCTTACGGTCTGCTTGTGAATAAAGTAAGAGATCAACACGAAAGCTCAGAAAACAAACAAATACCTACTGCGAAGGGAACGACGTACCATATTGCGTCGGACAGCGGCATGATACCTTGAGGACACACACGAGGAATCTGTTAATTTGAGTCGGCCCCGATGATGGTTGAGCTTTCTAGAATAAAATATCCGCCATGTGGATGTATGACCTGGCTAAATTAAACCCTGCTCCTTGCTGACGTCTGACCACAAGCTCTAAATTACTAAATTTATGATCTCTCGGCCCTCTTGCAGTAAATCGGATTGTGTGAAAACAATTATTCAGACAGAACTTTATCGTACAATGCTCCAATTTTGATGGTGCAGTTGATCATATTTTACTTCTTCGCTGTGGTTGTTTGCTTGTAGTCGATGGCTTTTGAGGTAACATGATTAGCATTAACAATCCTTACTAAACCGAGCCTGGGTGAGCTGTGAACATTAAATTTGATGATATTGTCTCCGTGTCACATTTAATTGGCGTCGGACAACCAGTGTGGTCGTTGGTATTCCCAAAGTATGGATACAACTTTGGTTTGCTACGGTGCACGAAAGCAGTATTGGTAATAAAAGTGTTGCTTGTGCTATTTTCTTCTGGGACCGGGGTATGGAGGGGCGGGTGGAAGTTGTTTCTAATTCGCTAGACACCAGGTGTCTAGACCAGGTTCATCTAAATAGATGGGTTCCCCAAAGATACTGAGGCTGCGTCCGTAATTGCCGGGGCCCATGGACCAAAGCCAAAGGTCCAGGCACATTACGCCAATCTTAGTTTGTTCACACGGGAGCCCGTATCGATAAGAATTAGATGACGGGACGAAGCGGGGCCTCTTTTGATCCGAATACCAAATTGACATGGTCACATTCGAGAATCGAGTCTTCACGTCACTCGCACCCGTCAGAACACTGGCAGCGGTACCAATACTCAGTTGGGAAAGGATGTGTCAGCGTTGGAAAGTCATACTGCTGTACCTGCAGCGGTACCTGCAGTCGTCGTGTGCACATTACATGTAGTTATAGCAGCAGCAGTGATAGGTGTATAATGGCGCACGCCCGCCACCATTCTACTAAGTTATGTTTCCGGGTTGTATTCCACTACCCCGTGAGAATGCAGGACCCTTGACTATATACTCCAACCATTCAGAATCTTGCGACCCATTATTCCCACCTTTGCTCCGACTTAGCTTCGATTCCTTTGCATCACGCTGAAAACCTCATCCGATCCAGCTTTCCCTACTGTGCGGATGGCGCGGGATGGAAGGAAGCCTGGGTTCGAAGAAGTTGGCTCGGGATGGGCCTTTCGACAATGTCTTAGCGTTAGCTTCGAAGTTGTGGATCAGTTAGGCCTTGCCACACTGTGAGTGGCGACACAGTCAGGGATTTATTTCACCTTCGCTATTCTATAATATAGAAACCGTACCTTATTTGTCCATTGGTGTTGCTTGATAAAATATTTGTCCTGAGGCACCAAGGACCAGGCTCGTCACTGGGCACTGACGACGCAGCAATAAGGGACATATCCCTGCGAGCTACCTTCGTGACAGCGACGTTGTGTGAGCGGTAAAGGATGTGTGGGTAGTGACAGAAGAGACGTCTAGGAGTATGAGTGGATACTGACAAAAGTACGGATGACTAGTGCCTTCGAGGCTGAACTTTCACTGACTTGTTTTGTATAGGCCGAGACCGAAAATGTACGTTGATCATTGCACTTTTGGGAAAGATTCAGAGGTTACTTTTGGGAATGCAACGCGCCGCTGTTGGTAGTTAGCTGTAGTCGAAGCAGGTTGTCATTTTGACTGCCGTGATTGCCGAACCTACCTCGAATAATAGGACATTTGTGTCAGAGTGTGACTTTCATGTATATTTTTATCAACAGCATCGTCAACAACATTCTAGGAGGGGCAAATGCACAAAGCCAATTAGATGCAGCGTCGATATTTTGCCACTTTCGTCCTGAGCTGCTGCTTTAATATTCGTCCACAAGCTGTGTTCCAAGAGTAAAATACGATGGTACGAAGACTATATTCATCCGTTGCTTCAGCCCACCTGGCATAAACATGATATACTATTCAGCATAGAAACTTGTCCCATTAAAGCAGTCCTTAAGCTACATTGGTATCAGCACCTACAATTATTTGTAAAACTGTCAGGGACATACATGTAGCTTCTTTCGTCATTCAAATATCAACTTGACTTTACATTTGCCGTTACATAAGGTAACTCTATACATTAGTTGCAAGCACTATCATGTTAGGCTTAGCGGGAAAGGTTATAGCAGAGGATAGGAACGATGGTGGACACAAGTTGCTTAATTCCTTATTCGGGATAATGTTGGTATCGGGAGCGTCTATACCTGGATGACGCTGCGAGATTGGTGCATTTGCATTGGCTTGGGAAGAGTGTTTTCTGAGGTTGCCATAGTTGACTTCCCCCGCAATGTGACAGATGAGCGGGGAATATAGAAGGTACCGTATGGGGTGAAAGCTGACTCACTACTTAGACCTCGTTCCCTACTCGGTGTCAAGAGAGGGAAGGCTGTTAGAAAAGCGATGTGTATGTACAGCTCATGTCTGGGATGGCTTGATAATCGAGAGGAACAAACGATTTGTGTTATTTACGTAGTTGTCGGACATCTAAGGTCAATGCACCCGATTGAGACTTGCTTGTTCAACACATTTCGTACTATTTTGTGGGGAGGACAAGATCAAAACGAATGAAATGCTTCACGTGTACCGACCTGGACTCACTGCAGCTCGGCGAAGTGCCATAGTAGGAGACTAGTTGAGGATGCGTCAGTGAAAGCAAAAGCATATTCAACACTGTGATTTTAATCACCGATAGCTGTCTTAGAATTGTACCATTCCTTCTGACAGAATAAAACATATTCGAGACATCGGCAACTCTGCACTTTCAATCACTAGCCTAGTAATCCGCATTTAACATGGAGCTGCATAGAACCATGTCGAGGTTCCATGTCGGCAGTGAGTTTGAGTGGCAAAAGATCTAACTCGCTCGATGTTACCCAAAACTGCCTGGTACCGGAGCCATGAACGCCGGGCTATATACGAAGACAATAGAGGATCATGATGATGTTGATGATGCTTTCGACTCTATAATGGCGAGCTGCACAGCCGTGCATTACTTAACTCGAACGGGTAGCTTGGGTTTAGCCTTTTCATGTGCATCGTTCCGGGATTTCCCTATGAATTGACCATGTCACTCGTGATTTTGAAGATGCTCCAATTGGTTTTGTTAGGAGCAGCAAATTTATTGATATCTCACAGACACTCAGTAGCTGGTGTTTTCAATCAGCAACTGATCGGATTTACTGAGAGATAGTCATCTTATTGATAGCCTGGCCAATTAAGGGAATGATAATTATTGACAAACTAGTTGATGAGTTATGGTTGGTTTGATGGAGATCCCGGCCTCTTACCAGGGCACAAACTCCTCGTCGTGCGCGCACACCCAGACTATTCTACGTAGCTCCTGGTCGGGCTTGTGCATGGTATTTCTATGCAAAAACTAACTATTGTGCATCAGGAAGATTGTTCTTATAGCTTTGAAGGCGTGACATACCCAGCCTATTGGCCGATATTGAGACCCCGTGTAAGCCCAGCCCGCTACCAGGCGATCCGCAGACAGTGCTGGCAAGGAACTAAAACAGTAGTGACCCGATACCCGGAGGACTTGATGCACAGTGGCTTTGCCGTTGTCGCCATCATGGAAACCAGTAATGCATGTGTGGCAGAGTTGAGGATGAGCGTGGAAATTGGCGACGAAGGGAATGCTGTTGTCGATGACGGTCGAGTCCTACATCCAAAGATGAATGTGCGTGCGTGGGTGAGGGAATGAGGGACAGTGTGTACGCGCGTTGCCGGATAGAATATGAGTTTGGGGGAGGGGCCGCCGCGCGGAGGGGGAGCAGTAGGCTTGTGAAAGCGAACATCAAACTGATCAATATGAATGAGGCTTCTCCCAAGGATGCAGCAGCCACATAGGCCCCCCGACTCTTAGAGAGAACAAGGGTCTTCTCATGCCGCGGCAGTCAAGCCAGACTAGTTCCACCCTGCTGCCAGGTACCCAGCTAGCGCGCAAGCGATCTCCCATATCAAAAAGAATAATCCCATCTCATATCCTGAGAGCGTCCTTGCCCCCATGCTGTCAATCATCTAGTCCACCTTTTGTAGATCAAATAAAAATTATCTCCATCAGGGGTCCTTTCATCCAACCACCCTCCCCCATGACACCTACCTTTTGGTCTGTCCGCCCGGAAGTCTTCCCACGTATCCGATTGCCGTTTTTCTTTTTACACACTTGCCTGTCTATTCTGGGGGAGGGTAGGGTTGGTCCTTCAAGATTGAGCTGGCTATGTAATATATTATATAGCTATCAGTACCTCCAACTCCCTGAGACAACGTCAGCTAATAAGTGCCTTCGTCTCCAACCAGGTTCGTCAACGACCTCAGGCCATCGCCATACATCTTTGGACTTCCATCATCGCCGTTCGTGAAAAGTCTTATGTATTATTATCATTATTATTAGAAGCTTCAACTAAGTTGTCAAGTCATTTTCTCTCTATCACTATCTTTTCTCCGAGTCACTCCCTTTGCCTTCGCCACTCCTCCCCTTCAATTCGACCCACCGTGGAATCCCACTCTTAAAAAGATTTCGGAATTCGCTCCTTCATCCGTGAGCCATCATAGCCTGGTACCCGAAATAAACATACCACACAGCTCAGGTATGCCATAAACTCCTATAGTTAGCGTATATATCACGCCAAATACTGATTTAAATCTTTACAAGTAGGTTAGTTTCGGTAGTTTTCAATATGGAGCATACCTATCAGCCTTCGACTGTCGGGCAGCCCTCTCCCTTTTTCTACTACAACCCAGAGCCGAAATCTGACAACCGACACCATGGTCATTTCTCGCAAAATCCGGGCATGAATCAGATTCAAATTTACCCTCAGCATTTGCAGTCTTCTGTACCACCAACCCCTGTATTTTCGAGGCCAACATCCTCGGAATCTCCAATGACTGTACCAACCAATATTTTTAATCAAAACTATACCCCTAACGTAGGGCAAATGGCTCCTCAATCCCATTATCATAAACAATCCAATTTTGTGCTGATGGACCAATCAACCCGCTTTATGGTGGACTCAGGGATTCAAGAGCCAGATATCTTCTACTATCCTTCAACCCCCCCTTTGTCTGCTCCCAACAGTACTATCAGCAGCCCAGTAAGCCTCGAAAGCTCTACAACACCCATAAATTCCTTATATTTCGGCTTAGACGGAATGAAGGAGGAACTGGGCGTGGACAGGATTTCAGGTAACGATTGGTTAGGTGCATCATCACCATTAACGCCAGGTTAGTCCTGCTATAAATTTTTCTGATTACAAATTTTGAATGCTAATAATTTGCACAAGTCTATCTCCACCCGACTTCTCTCATGAGCATGGAAAACGGAACCAAAATCATTCATCCTGCAAATTCTATGCTATCACCATCACCGTCACCATTTCCAACTCATCCTATGGGCTCAGAGCCAGATCTAGATTTCTGTGACCCTCGGAACTTAACAGTTATATCTGGCTCTTACACGACAGATTCTGACCAAAAGCCTATTCATGTACAAGAACAATCCCCTTTACCACCAGCTTGCAACAACGTTGACGTTGATTCCAAGTCAGTAGGCGTTCAAGATAAAATGAGCCCTTCCCAATCTAAATTGACATGCTTCCAACCTAGACAGTGTCTTCCAATGTACGATCAGTTCCCTGAAGTAAACGGAGACGATGTTTACTTAGGAGACCTCACAAGATTTCCCCCTGACGTGTACAATTATGGTACTAAGCGGCAGCGTACTGGTCATGTGCAGGATGGTCCAGAGTTTCAAGGTGATAACTTCGATTCTATTATTTCTCTTGGTCCTAGGCATGAACCTGACCAAAGTAACCTCTGCGATCATAGTTACTCCAGCAGCTCTCACCCCGTTCTTGAATGTGAGACTAAAAAGGAGAAGAAGACCAGGAAACAACCAAAACCTCGGACTGAAAAGGAAGGCACAGAAAAGAATTTAGACAGTACAAGGAAGCCTACTTTAATATCTGGGAACAACGGAACTGAGCCTACGACAGCAAACGACGGACATGGTGGGCAAGCAACCATCCAATCATCTAGTGAAAGGTGTCAAATCAACGCATTTAATGGTGATATGAATATCGAAAGGCCACTTGTAACTCGAAGGGGCCGTAAACAATCTTTGACAGAAGATCTGTCTAAAACATTCGTATGTGAGCTATGTAATCGTCGCTTCCGTCGCCAAGAACATCTAAAGCGTCATTATCGTTCTTTGCACACCCAAGATAAACCTTTCGAATGCCATGAATGTGGAAAAAGATTTTCAAGAAGCGATAACCTATCTCAGCACGCTCGAACTCACGGGAGTGGGGCTATTGTTATGGGTCTGCTCGAAGATGGAGAAATGATTGGCGATGACGGCGACGGCGATCAGATGCAATCTCTGGGGTCAGTTCTATTTCGTGTCGCCGCTGCAACATCTGGGTCTGATACAGACCGCTCAATTCAAGATTCCAGTATCTGTACTGATACACAGGCTCGAAAGAAGCGCAAGCGTGTGGAATAATGCTTTGTCATGTCATGAATCTGACCTAAGCCACGGTACGACTGCAACGAACCTCACGAACACGAAATTTTTTAATATCAAATTGTTGTCTATTGTGACAGGTCCCGCGTTTGGATAGGGTGAAATTGGTGTCTATGTTCAATTATCACGGTGCAATGATAGATATGGGGTTCAAAAGTCAGATTTGAGATTAAACCTCCATGTTTCGCTTCTTGTTGTGTGCGATTTTGTATTAAAAATTTGTGGGATTACATAAGGTTACAGCGTGATGATACTTGGTCCGAACGGTTATATTTGTATTTCTTCTGATTAGATAAGATGTAGTGCACTAAATTTCGACAGAAGCTTGTAAAGTTACAAGACAGAATCTTTGCGTGAGTCAACATAAAGTACTGTAAAGTGATGTCGATGCATCAGGCGCCTCATCTTAACACCAAAAATCTGATTACAAATTCAATGTTGGCACTCTCGCCAATTGCCGACGATGACATTCGCATCGACACTATAAAAACGCATCAACTTCGACAGTCGAGTTACAAAATAGATACGAAGGAATAAAGATTGAATAAGTACATCGCATATCAATTCTATCAAATATTACCTACTTGTATTTGCATTTACATCCTTTACCGCTCATGATATAACTCTCCTGCTTCTTTAATCACATCACTTGGTCTGTTTAAAAGCTTCACGCATTGATCTCACGACCCAAAGCATGATGGCCAAGCAATCCAGGTTGAAATTTTTTGGAAAGTGAGCAGATCCATTTTTTGCAGATTCTACATGCACAGAATGCTGCCAAAGATAAATAGCTTTGGAGAGTTGGGATGATTGAACATGACCGACAAGGGTATGTTATGAATTAAGATTAAAGAATAACTATAGGTCCTAAGTCTCCATCCGGGGAGCCGAGAGGGCTTAATGTAACCTCACGAGCGAAAGCTTAGACTTCTCGCGAGACCCTAAAAAAACGACACGAGCTTCAGGCTTCATGCATTTGAAAATCCGTAATACTGTCCATGATAACGTGCTCTGGCTCTACGCAAAAATGAGACCATCTTTCACATGATATCAGGTGTCTCGCAGAAATCTAGAATCTGACGAGAAAATAAATACTCTCTATCGGGCACGGTCGTCAAAAGATCGAAGAAAAGGTGTTCATTTTCGCTTTTATCATTGTAAGAGAAGGCGTGTTTTGAATTTACATTCTGCTGAGTAATTACTCTCCCACGGCTAGATGTGCAAAATCTTACTCTCAAAGTTATAAATTCTGATCGCTCCAATGCTATGCCTCGGATCGTCTTGCGGAAAATTAATAGCATTTAGATATTAGGCTCTATTTAAAGACCAGTGTATAACTAGTTCCTGCCACACTGATACTGACCTATCCATCAACTTTTTGTAAAATGACCAATGAGTAGAAGGAAAGGTAATGATGATTGCTAAAGTATCTATCGTCGTCTAGGGTAATCTAATGGTGCTCCCAAATAGCGTATCTATTACCAACTCCTGAGGTAGTATTGAAATCGTCAGATCGTAAATTTTCATAATTAATTTAGCATCGGAAAAACAATGCAATCATTAAAACGGTACGTCTTCTTGCCTTCGACCTCTGTATAATTTCCAAGAATATCCACCGAAGGATGATTAATGCACGTCATATCCAGTGCCATGTAAATAATTGCAGGTTGGTGCAGATGAACAATTCTGTAAATATGCTGAAAACCTTAATTCAATCATCAGGTGATTGGATAACTTTTCGTGAAGTAAGAATAGGAAGGGTTATCCTAAAACTCTTTCTTATTCTAAATTTTGTCTTTTATCAGTCTACAATTGTACAAGGCATTGAGTTTAACCTGCAAGCACGTGAGTATTTCCAATTTACGCGTCGTCTTCATAGATTTCGTCAGCGTGTTGAACTTCTCTTTGGTGGAAGGTTTCACTCAATCATCTTCCTACAATTTCACAGTACCTTCCCAAGTGCCCTACACAACGTTTAGAGGGGTTTTTAAGAGTGTTATCCTGCGTAATTCAATCATTTGATCCTTTTCATGGCGCTAACTGCTTTATAATTCAAATTATTTAACGTGTCAGGCAGAAGATTTATCCCTTAAAAGCAGTACACAGTGTCAAGAAACTTAAACAAATTGAATTTAGGTAGAATCCTCATACGATGCATCACATTCGCTAACAATACTATCCGAGTCACGAACACTTGCAGCCTAACCTCAACCGTGAATATCCGACTTAGTTAAAAGCAAAATCTTTGTATTTTCTACTTTGATAAATTATATGTCTTCCTTTTCAGATGGAGTATAAGAGTCTAGTAGTTTCGAACCAGCGGTCATTCTGCCTCAAGTATACTTGTGGCCGAGATACGTCCCTGCGCTTTGTAAAGTGCTAGAAGCCTTCGCATTGATATAAAGCTCCACATAAGAAACAGCACAGAATATGCGTGAGATATTGGGTGGGCTAAATAGAAGAATTCTTTCGATATTAACCGTGAAAAGATAAAATGTCGGAAAATTTTATATCTGAAGGATTTCTTTTTTCCGTGGAAAAAGTTCTTCAAGCCAACAGCTATGATATGAGCACTAGAACACTGGACATTTAGATAGGATGACACACATTGTATTTTGTGTTATTTTCTATAATTTTACTTTCTGGTTAGAAAAAGTTTGTAAATATGAAAGATATGAGCCCTTCGTGAGCACATATCGAGCACCCCGGGCCCAAGGCTTCAGCCTGATCCGTAAAATAAATAAATAATCCAATTTTCCAGATTTGGCGCCTTCGAGCACATGCAGGTTTTGTTGGAAGTTATGTACTTTAAGTAGGATGATTTAATTTAACGTTTAGGACACTCACACTCGGAAGTCACTTGTAAATACCACTCGAGATTAACACTTACGGCGTATGATCTCTTCCGTGCATACCCACCACAAGAAAAAGCGTGTAAACCCTGTGGTCATCCAAACGTGCTTTCATCATCTCACAGATACACCAAGATCGCGGGAGAGAGTGTTGTGTGAGTTCTACTGGATTAAAAACAGCTTTCTCCTGTCGCAAATTGGGGTAGGTGTTCCTACTACCAAGTGTATCCTTGAAAGAACGGTCCGACTGGTGTACCACCTCACAATCCAATCCACCCGATGCGTAAGGAGAATCTATGTATATGATTTATAAATCATTCAATTACGGAGCAGACCCGTAATTTATACTTTTTGTATATTTTATGTAACTCATTAAACATAAAGTATGCTCGCACTCTTCATAATTTATTGTCGAATGTCCTCATGAAGGATAGCTTTATGCCCAATAAAATCAATTCTCGTTCGTGGGTTTCTTTTCAAGATAATTTTAACCTCCGCGTTAATGTAATTACACTTCTATTAAACTGTCTATACTCACCGGGATAAAAATTTATAGGTTGCGAGT
The DNA here is from genome assembly GCA_900239735.1 of Blumeria hordei DH14. Classification (NCBI taxonomy): domain Eukaryota; kingdom Fungi; phylum Ascomycota; class Leotiomycetes; order Helotiales; family Erysiphaceae; genus Blumeria; species Blumeria hordei. Next base: position 5,128,570 of record OENG01000033.1, on the reverse strand, counting down.
ATAAATTGAGTTACATTCTCACAATCCGAGCGAGGGACTTCCTCAAGACACATACGACCTACTGGCTATGCTAGCGTACATAATATTCATCCTGCACAAAAAGGTAGACTGCTATTTATCAAGTAACCGATTAACAGCTCTAGTATAAATAAATTTACTGCCAGATCCAGATCCTGCCCCTGAAACTAAATGATTCCTATGTCATCATACACTATCGCTCTTACCAAAAAAAGGTGAAATCTTTCACTAGAAATATTCAACCAATCTGTCAGTATTACCCTCTTGACGTGTTTAAACCCGACTCTGCTGATAAACTCTAGAAGAAATCAGAAATCAATATGTTATGGAATTAAGATTGCGGGATCCACTTCAAATTTATGATCACTAAGCATCAATACTCCCGTCTAGAGTAAGATTCCCTACTTTTAAAGGGTTTCCATGTTATGTGGTTTGAGATTAGGCCAGGTGATCACAACTACTAGATGAAGTTCTTTGATCGAACTCTTCGATTTCGAAAACATGATGCAAGCATATTACAAGGTTCTGTTTACAGCAAGTCGTATTAAAGGGACATCGTCGATTATTCGAGGCATAAGCCCCTACCTCTACAACAGAAACTACAAGGAGCTATCCTCGCAACTCACTGAGACACACCTTAATAAATGGATTATGAAGAAAATTGTCTCACATGTCCAACTACAGATGAACATTCAGTTCAAGCAGTGTTCCCAGTCTATGGCACCATTCTACCCCCCGTTCTACATCGTGAAGCTGGTTAGTGACCAGCTCAAACTTGGCCAAATCGGTTTTACAACCGCGTAAAACTTCGGATCGCGGCAGCAGATCCTCCCAGTGCACTCCGTGCATGTTGGGATGCCAGCTAATTGCGCTACATTTGTTTATGGATCTAGTCTGAGCCCTCTAAAGTTACCACTTCTGCACGCTCATTTTGTCGCAGAAAATCCCACTGCTTTTGGTGCAATGGGTAGATTCTCATACTACCATACATCCAACTAGTGGCAACCTTCTTGCCCCACCATGGCTTCTTCAATTTTTTCAAATGAAACTATCAGAAACATTTGAGTGGATGCTGAATACGTCACATAAGAATAACCTCAACCATAAGTTGGCCGAGGCTCACCTCCACTCGGGAAATCGGCAAAGGTTAGCTACACTAAAAACATCCATGGTGCTGAAGAATTAGAAGTTGCACTTAACCAATTGAATTACCATAATCTCCAAAGTCACTGTTTGCTTTGACGGGATAGAATCTGCTCAATATCTGCTCTCAGAAACATCGATAGCATCCAGTCTCAAAATAATTACATTGTTGGTTTTTGGAATTATAACGTTGTGCTGGCGCACAGCAAAAGTTCAAAATTTGCGTCATAGTTAGCCCAGCCTATCTAATCTAATCAACGCACCAGCAAATCTAAAGATAGTCGATAACTTAATACGGGCTCGCCGAAAATCCAATACTCAATAAATGTGACAAGAATTGGGAGGGATGAAGCTCCCTAACGTACTCTCGGGCGATATCCACCCAACTAGAAATCCTCCCACTCATTCGCATCCACAGTGTCCACAGCCTAGTATCTATTCTTTCTAGTATTACTGTATTCCTCATAACGGGATTATTTCCTGGTCGTTCAGTGTAGATATACTTAGTATTTACTCCAAATGAACTAACTCTCCCCATCCTCAAGGTCTAATCTTTCCTCATTCTGATCGGTGCCTCTTTATTAAAAGGGGATCAAAAATAGGGCCGGGAGTCACCTTGTATCCGAGAGATAATTTATCAAGGGTTGATAGCTTGAAGTACCGAAAGGTGGTACATATGCTAAGTAAAGCTAGAGACCAACCTGTTCGGTACTTAGTTACGTTTGCTGCATCGTTCATTTACTCTTGGATACTCTACATTTCGGTTGGATCGACTTATCACTAAGCTCTGTTATTAGTCAGCCTACCATTGTTAGTGACACATCATGTGATAACCACATGTAAAGTTTACACAGTGGACCTTGTTAAGTATTCATATAGAGAGCAAAGATTATACACATGTCCGCGATACCCTCTACGAGACTGGGAGTGCAAATTCTCTCAGAACCAAAAGTAAGTCATTCCAAAACAGTCAAATCGATTTTTCCTGACACAGATTCTTGTCAGAAGGAGCGGTACGGAGCCAATTTTGGTCGGAACTCCTGGACTATAGAGATTTATTGACAACATAAATCGCAAGGAAAATAATGAAAAAAATACAAGACGATATCAGTTCAAAATGAATATCATACCCCCCCTCGATAAACCAAAAATTATTTCAACTCTCTATATTTAACGCCGAAAAATCCATACTACGACCCGCGACTATTTATTCGAAAATTATTATTGACGTGGTATTATTGGAGGACGCCAAATCTGTGCTGTTGATTGGGAATGCTCAACAAAGAAACCAAAGCCTGCGAGTGAAGATGAGAAAGTTGCTGGGCCTTAGGAGCTTTGGAAGTGCTTAGAATAGAGGATTCAAAGTTGAGAGACAAGTACCTAGAATATTGGCAGAGGTAGCCACTACTTCAAAATTCTTCAAACTTTCTGAGGTGCCGAGCAACGACTGTGCTTCACCTTTAATCTTCTAAGCTCTTTTGGGGTGTTCGCTCGTCCTGAAGTCTTTATATACTGAGCTAACCGGCATTTGGCCCTATAGTCTGGTGTTGTGCGTTGACACGACGCTATGTAATAAAAAAAACTTCATCCTTTCTTGTCTTGTGTCCGACTCTCTACAAGTTTCCGGCAGCTTGTAAAGAAAGCGATGTTAGAAAATATGATGCCTGATATAGTGGAAATACGCTTGTGCTCAGGCCTGGTTGGTGTTCCAGGTTAGCAAAATCATCTTGCACTTACCAAAGCTTCCTGAGTAGTTTCGGTATCTCATTTTAAACTCTTTATTGCAGGAGCTACACGAAGTTTTTGTGGCATCAAGCTGAGCTAAAATATAGATATGCAGGTATAATGAGTCAGCCTTAAGCCTCAAATACAAGATAACCACACGAATGTCCCTTCTAAGAATGTGAAGTTTCGGATGACTGCTAGATGCATGCTATTGGCAGAATATTCTTTCAGAAAACCCCTGGAAATTCAACCAAAAAATATTCTCTAAGCTGTTCCTGAGTTTATGGAGAATAATATAATAAGATTTCCTGCTTGAACAACAAGCTTCGGACTCGGTCTTACAAAACACACCGTAATTAGCTCATTATTCTGTAGGCCCTAGATCCTATGGAAAGAATTCCGTAGTTTAATAACTGAATACGGGAAACATTTTTCTTTTATGTAATTTAATTTCTAATCCAACTCTTTCATTTTTTAAAGACTTATCACTCAGATTGACTTAGACCGCTTGTTTCATCCTACCATTGCGAGACCTGATGAGAGGGTCATATTTTTTTGTAATTCAAAAATTTTAGAGCAATGCAGTAAGACACTGACGTTTTATTTTCAGGTTCAGCTAAATTTGAGTACCGATAAACTAGGTATTTATTGAGGAGTGGCCGATTTTTATTAAAAACCCCCATTTTTGCTAGAAAGCTGCGCTGAATTACACGCTACCTTTATTATTAATTTGAAATCGTGAATCTTATTTTTACATCTTCTTAACCCTCCTCTCTTCATTTCAACTTTTACGCTAAGATAGGATCGGTGTGGCTAAATCCAGCTGTTTCTAAGCGTCGCAAAATGTGACAATGACGACAAACAAAACAGACAGTGGAGTGCACACAGCTCCAAAGGTTAAATACCTTAAAATTTTGAGGAAATTGCCAAATAAGTTTAGATTACGAGTGATGGGTGAGATTGACGAGGAATTACCCGCCACAGAGAAGGTCAATGAACCCGTTAAGGCGTTCAAATGTGAGAAGAAGGCTTGAAAAATAGTGTCCCAAATCTTGTCTCAGATCGAGGAGAGAATGATGGTTCTCGAGGAGGTTGTCAAAAAGAGCCTTACGGATCCCATACAAAATGTTATTCCAGGAGAAGTTTCGCTGATTTCGATAACAAAAACCTATGCGTCGGTCGAAGCTCCGCAGATAAGGATCATAGCAGTCCGAATTCGAATTGGTAGCGCACAAAATCTGCGTTTTGAGTAGCTGCTTCCAAAGGCAAAAAACAAATATAAGTTTCATACACGACTCGCCAGATGCGAATCAAAGACACCGAGATTTCAGTCCAGTCGGCATTCCAGAGATATTCAACGCTTAATATGCGACAACTAGCCGACTTGAGAATTATGCGGCAAGACTTTCTAGTAGGGGTTTCGAGTGTCCTGCGGACTAGAATCGAAGGCGGTAGAGATGTTGACAACAACGCCATCATCAAAGAGATTGTGGAAGCGACTAGGGCTCAGATTCTTGGCCTTTCAATTATCATAATACAATAGCTACATGATGGAAAATAACACCGGTGGTACAAGAAAATTGGCCGCAATTAAGGATCAATGGCGGTTAGCCTCTCATCGGAGGCAATGCAAATTGAAGCGGTTCGACAAGGCCTCGTCATTAACACCATGTTGCTCACCACTCAATTATAATCGCCACAGATCCAGCCAAAGTAGTGCTTCAACTGCAGTTAGTTGGGACACGTAGCCGTCGTGCGGAAAGAAAGTCCGGTGTGGTGAATGCACTGATGCTGACTAAACTTGGGACTGTCTTAGGAAAAGAGTTTTTTGCGCGAAATACGGCAAGGAATACCGCTCGTGGCAGAAAGTAGCGTGCTGGGCCTAACAGGTCTACAATGGGATTGTGGAGAATGCTCGGATAGATCTCTCATCGAGAACGGCAGAAATATGGAGTGACAAGACTAAAATGGCGTCAAAGCGAACATTCAGAACAACTGATGATCAGGTATCTGCTTTGATCACTAGTAAGTGTTGTGTAGGTGATAGCCAGGGTTACGATGCAGAAGGGTAATGATAACTGAGAGTCAAGGTAGAACTTTCCAGGTTATTTCATGAAGAGTAGAGGAACAATGAAGCACTGTAAGCAAATTATTTCTAGATAATACTACCAGATGGAGTATAATAGAATATTCCGTGATACTGTCCTGGGAAAATAAGGCGAGAGTCTACCTACCTCAGATGTGTATGTAATTAGCGCTTTCTATTTACTGAATCCTCAAAGTTCTGAATTTGAAGAATATTAGCAGTTCATAATGATTCATCGATAATAATCCTTAAATCTTCAGCCAATAAGTGCTGCGTAAGCTTTAAACTTTATAGTGGTAAGAAGGTCGAAGAACCAAAAAAAGCCCCTTGACAGAAGCTTCGCCATCAGAGCCGACTCCTCGAACACTTCGACGACCCGCACCGAATGAGGAGGTGCCTTCTCTTTTAGACTTCTCCTACCTTTCGTCTTGACAAAGGGGGAGCTAACTAAATTTGCGGAAAGTTTACGATATAATTGATGAAATGAATATCATCGGCATGAAGCTGGCTCGGTTGAGAGTGGCAGTACGTTGAATATAGGGTCTAGTCAGCTATAGAGACTTGTTTCGGTTACACCACAACAAGTGAAGCAAAATGAAGGACGGGTATATTCCAGGCTACTGTTTCGGTCCTTAGGAGCCGGCAAAGACGAATTCTTCACCTTCCAGTGGTGCCGGTGTAATCGCTCAGTATGCTCTGCATATCTGGGATAACCAGAAGAATCGCATCCGAATCGAAGTCGAAAGCAACCTCAAGCATATCTCCATTTGACAACTTCTCGATAATGCCTGTCTTACCATTCTCCTATGAGTCCTCAACCTCTTTCTAACCACACATCATCTCGCCTCAACGACCAATAAAGAAGTCACTCCAATTTCAAACAGGAGCTTGGCCCATTAATTTCCAGCCATCACTCACTACATATTTACGACGCTACGTATACCCGCAAGGACGAAATCAAGTTATAATACACAAAGCTCGGGTCATGGTTTATGGGGGACTGATGCTCTAATAGGGCTACACATCTTGAAGAAGAACAGGCGGCTGAGATGTGGAGCGAGGAGGGGAAGAGGTCTCTGAAGACTACGCTTGGACTGACATTTTCGAGGGGTTTTCAACTTTGGAACGTTTATGGGCGACAAGAACGAGATTTCGGCTAATTAGCCAGGAGAACTTCTTCGATCGATGAGTCAACGGCACTCCCCAGTGCCCTGGACGGCACAAAAGAAGTTGGGCTAAGCTACCACACACCAATCACGCTCTGTCAAGACTTTCTGACATTTCAGCACGACCTCCAGGAAGGAGTTGGAAGGAACCTAGAAAGGCAGAGTGTAATTCCAGAGGTACTCACAAGTCTGCAGCGCCCAGCTGGCCGGCCTCTTCGAACGCTTCAGAAGGCTCACTATGTCTTTGGATTTAGTCCTAATGTCGGTATTAGGAGAGCTCCGCACCCAGTGGTTATTGCGATTTTTCCCGGCTGCCATACACCCGCAAATGACCATCATTTCCTTGGCTGGGGAGGGGTGATAATGAAGGGCAAAGGGCTCCTCTAAGTGTATGATCGAATGAGGGCTTGTGAGGGGTGGTACTGTTTGAGGGGAGCTGTGTGGGAGGCATAGGAGGGGATATACTACTAGTATAGGTATCCTTGGCCTGTAGGCAGAGAGGACCTGCATGTCCTATACAGTCATAGACTCAGACAGGACAATAAAATGAATTAATAATCTGCGATCGCGAAAGAAGGAAAATATGGTTACTACAGGAAAGCTATATGGCAAAAATCGGAAAAACTTTTAACCTTGAACCAGACTGCCGATCAATAACCCCACTTGCACAGGACTTTGACATGAGTCACAACACTGGGGAAAAGTTATGGAGGACGAAGGCTGAACACCTGTCAGTGGTGTCCTCTACGAACCTGGGGGCGAAATATTCCCACAGAGCCGAGATTCAGTCACGACAAAGGGTGAATTTGAGAGTTTTCGTCGAGTTGGCTCATTTGTAGTCGAAAATCCGACTTGCAGAGATTTAACGATCGCACAACTCAACAAAATCAACCATCTACACCTCAGATACGAACCGCAGGCAGGCTTTAACCTGTCTGATGTTCGTACAAATATAACCGACACCTTTACGTTCTTAATTCCTTTCTCTGGAAAATTATTTCCAGCCAAACTCATCTCGCGGCCCTCTCCACAATCATCTCACCGCCCACCGAAGCAATCTCATACCTCCAATAAAGAAGTAAGAATATGTACCATAATCCGCAAGTACCAGTCGCTGTGAAGGTACGGTCGAAATACCGGTCTTAAATGTGTCCTCGCCTCGACCAAGGGCATCAACAACTCGACCTGTGACGAATAGCCATCGACGAAATACGTACGACGTTTTGCCGGCAGACCAAATAGTGCGTTCGACAAAGGCTGGGGCATCAGTGCCTCGGTCTTGAGCTCTCAGTCGCGTTTTCGACCTCAACGGTTAGGGGTACGGCAGCGACGGGGCAAGGCCGGAGGGGTGAACATTCTACAAAGTTTCTGGGATGACGAGGCTGACTAAAGGACAAAGGGGTGCTATATGGGGAGGGGGGGAAAGGGAATATAAACTGAGGAGGCCTTGGTGGGCGACTGGATGAGGCCTGCAATGAAGAAAACTACCCCTGGATGAGATGAGGAGATGCTGAGATAAGCCAAAGCTGGGACTGAATGGAAGAGAAAAGTTACAGATCGCGAAGGTGTCAAGGGCTCGGGCGCGTGTTGGCCGAGACTGAGGAGGAATTTGCGCTTCGGCGCGTCAAAAGATGGTTCTCTGGACGGTTGGGCTTGACATGATTCAACACATGGGTGAAGTCTGAGGTGGTCCAATCATTCAGGTGGAACGAGGTAGATGAACTTAATGGTAGTTAACCTGATTCAGCCCGGCCCCACACGTGCTTAAGCTCCAGTAGGAGTGCGACGGTAATCACTATTCCTAGCACGTAAATGAATCAACAAGCAAAATGGGGAAAATTTAAGTGCAGAGGTAATACAAACATACCACAGGAAGGTTGGCTCAGCAATATATACATCAACATGCACTAGGCCTAATATCGCCTTGGCAGTTTCAATGAGTGCCGACCATCTAGTGAATCCAGCTGCGAGACATCTATTTGTAATCATAGACATACTCCAATACCTGATAAATACTGGAAAATACGCTATCAGACATGAAATTGGGCTCTCCGAACCGAATAGACCGAGATCCGTTAAGTAACTAATGGCTTCAGACGCTTCTATCGGTGATAATGAAGGACGCAAGTCATCTCAAAGATTTCTTGCCTTTCTTTATGGTGGACCTGTTGGGTGGCATTCAAACAAACAGCGATACGTAACAACTTCGACAACAGAAGCAGAATTGGTGGCTTTGTCTGCTGCTGCGCGAAAACTCCTTGCCTTGGAAAGGTTTGTGCGTCATATAGAAAAGAGAGGCACGATACCAACAAAATTGGTTTGTGATAATCAACAGATTGTCAAAATTCTTACTCAAAAGGCTCCTCTGTTAACAACCAAGCTCCGCCATATAGACACTCATCAACACCACCTCTGTCAGATATTACAAAGCGGTGATGAGAATGATATCGAGTTATCCTAGATTCTAACGTCACAAATGCCAGCAGATGGACTCACCAAACGTCTGTACGTCACAAAACATCTCGATTTTATGAATCTAATAGGACTTGAGGACATATCAGAATATGGCATATAAACTCAAACAGTACGCCTGAAGGGAGGTTTGTTTGGATTAGATTAGGGCTAGTAATATGCAGAGATGCTCGGATATATTCCTGGCTACTGTTTCTACTTGGGGTATAATTCGAATGTCGATGATTCAAAGCGTGAGAGGTTGAGTTTGATACATGTGTGTTGAACTGTGACATCAATGCATGCTTAGCAGTTACACATCTCAGTGGTGTATATACATGGAACATGTTTGGCATAGGAAAATACTACTATCGAGAGCATCAACGTAACATTCTGTTCCTAGGACTGTAACTTTATCGAACTTGACGACTAAGTCTTGATGTGTTGCTAAGTGGATGGATGACGTATGAATATCTTGGATAGATAGTTTATAAGTGACCTGGACTGGAAGTGAGGACGCGCAGGTTCTACACAAAAGCATATCATTTAATATAATCAATCATCTTTCCTATACATCTACATTTGCACTTATATTACATTTTCTCTGCAATACTCAACGCATATTTACACATATCAACATCCGACAATCCATAATTATCTCATGCCTTTGACCAACACTACAAAGTCGATAAGTCTTGGAAAAATAAACTCTGATAACCAACGTACAATAAATCATTAGCAAATCACATGGAGCTGTGTTCACTTTTCTCCTAAATCTCGGAGAAGTAGCATGTTACAGGCTGCGCCTTACATCCATGTACTTGTGCCTATCCATGTACTAATCGCCGATGTTGGTTTATTGGATTATGAGTGATCGCCGATCTGACAAATACGAATCGTCGATAGATCACCTCAAGAATGCGGATGATCAGCGATCCGATGGATATTAACCTCCCTGGGGTCAGAGCTGCATGTATATATGTCCTACAGCCTAGCTAGATACCATTTCGTAGATAATTAGAAAGTAGGCTGTATTACGGCCAGCTTTGTTCTTATCGTTTTGGTGATAGCCCATCACATAGCAACGAGTCATTCGTCTATCAAGTATCTTGTAACTCTAATTTGTGCCGTGGATTTGCGTTTTCCTGGCTTGCAGATGTTAATAAATGCTTCCTCCAGCAATTTGTCCCTCAGGCCCTTCTTTATTTTGGTGGTTGGGTGCCTCAGCTTTTTTTTATCATTTAATTGTATGCAACTATAATATTATGACACATGACCGGTACTATGTCTACATATTGGATCACTCTTTTGACGTTAGAGACACTCATACTCTGGATTTCATTTGCAAATACCACTATGAGGTTTGTTCGCTTACACAAACAGTCGACCCTCCTCCGTGAGTACCCACCAAAGTGAAATTCAAAACCTTTGATTATCCAAGCATGCCTTCATAATCCATGCATACCAGCGCCGCGAGAAAATTGTTTGTGTTTTGCCGGATTTGAACCAGCCGCCTCATTTGCTATGTGGATCATGTGTTAAAGATATCCAGACTCTAATTGGCAGACCGGCCAAGACGATGTACCACCGCACCATCCAGCCATTGAGGGTTTATAGTATCGTCTGCTCTCTCGCAACAGAAGTCTTGGCATGCACAAAGCTCAATTCGAAAACTCATTGTCAAAATCATAAAATTCATGCCCGTCGAGATTGTAGCCATCCGCTACATCATCTTGTGAGCTTGTCCTGATCCCTCCTACGCCCATCCCAAAGAACTGTCTCCCAGATTTGTGCGTCACGCTTTGCTTCCTCTGTCGGGTGTAAATATTGGTGTGGCCGTGTATTTTGCGGCTAGCTGAGGCCAGAGAATAGTTGATGAGAGATGTGGTCATTGAAATGGAGATGTACTTGGTCGTACTTGTAAACTTGATGAGGCTTCTGTAGGAATCGAACTCGTTGGAAGTGAAAATTTGACATGGCGGAGAATTCTGAATCATTGCCTCGTGGGCCAACTTGTTAGATATTGCGAAATTTGACTGAACTTGGCTCTATGAGAATATTTCACTCCCAGCTTCATAGAGGACATCGCGTGCAGGCTTTCAGTTTTGCCCTCCGGGTGCCTCAGTTGCTAGAGCAGTTAGCTTTGGCGTCCTTTACCATTAGGTGTAGTTAGCGCGTATGGGCTGCGGCCCGTGCTCGATAGGCGTAAATTCTACAAAGAAAAAACAAAATCCAACAGCTTAATAGGATCGAAGTGTGTGTGTATTTATTGTCCTCTTGAGTCTATGACTGTGTAAGGACATGCGAATCTTTCTGCCTACAGGCCGACCAGGATAGAAACGTTCGCCTCGGAGGCTGTCAGATTGAGCGGTGTTAAGACACAGCTCGTAGTTTGAGAGTCCTAGCAGGAAGTTGGAGCGTATAGCGAGGCTTACTGAAGTCTGTTGGCTACCGTAAAGTAGAGCAGGATACCGGCCGGAAATTAAGATTGTATGAGGGCTTACTATTCGCTCGGAGAGGACACGATAAAATGTGATTTTGAAAGTATTACAAAAGGTAAAAGCGGAGGGGATCGCGGATCTAATGCCCAGGCAGGAAAATTCTTCTATGGTTTATTTTTGTTTTTGATCAAGTTTTGAAGCTAAGTCACGCCTTGTCTAGGAATTCACATTGTGCGAATGAGTTGGGCCTGTGAGCAGTGATACCCGTCTTCACCGGTACTATACCCACAGTTTAATTCAAGTTTCAGCTTAGGACTTGTACATGTGATAGCATAAGGTTCAGGAAAGGCTCTGACTAAAGGCAAAACAATAATATGATTGTAATCTATAGAGAAAGAAGGTTAGGTCGGTTCACTAAACAATGTATATACATAGAAGTGGATCAATGTTAGTCCTAGCGTTCATATAGCACGTGACTAGTTTCCTATGACATTACTTTCCTCCCCCTCTTTTATCCATATTTCTTTTATTATTATTATTATAATTTTTTTAATTGCTTACACTTACGCCTTGGTCTATTTCTTAATGTTCGACCTGTAAACATTCCTTGCTGTAGACCTACTTTGTCACCTTCTCCATATTGTCTAACAAATTTCTTGTAGGCATCTGTCAACTTAAGATTTTGTCGAGGTTCCCATGTTGGTTCAGCAAACCCCTTCCAGACTACTAGGACTTTACGGTGCCCATTGATTTTCTCCGCACGAACTATTTTATCAACAGCATACAATGGATGTTCACCATCAACTAATGGAGGCGGTTGCGTGTCATCAACTTTTTGTGAGGGCAGGGGATCATTTGGGTCGCGTCTTAGTAAGTCTACAAAAAATCGATTATGTATACCTGTTGGTACATCTAGTTGGTACACATCAGGTGCGATTTCCTTTTGTATTCGATATTTTGCTTGAGTCCATGAAAGTTTCTTCTTTTGCTGAGGGGTTTCGACATTTTTAAGGTTTAGCCAGACGGCATCACCTGTTTTAAATCGTTCTGCTGGTCTCCTATGTTGGTTGGCTGATTCTTCCATCAAATGTTGTGCTGTTGTCATAGCTGCTTTTGCTAAGTGTTGACCTTGTACTATTCGGTCCACAAATGCTTGCGCACGAGCTTGCGGTGTTTTTGTTGCTCGTGAATTACTATGTGTTTGTTGGATTGGCTCAGCATCATAGCCATGGGTGGCAAAAAATGGACTGGTACCAATAACCGATGATTTTCTATTATTCAGGGCTAACATTGCAGTCGGGAGTAGTTTAGGCCAGTCTGTCTGTGCATAACTGATAAACGCTCGAAGATAATTCAACACTTCCTGGTTCATTCTCTCTGTACTACCATCGGTCTGCGGATGGTAAGCGGTGGACAATCTTTGTTTAATACCAGTCATTTTACACAAATTAGTCCAGAAATGACCCACCCAATTTGCTCCTCTATCTGATGTTATAAACTTGGGAAACCCATGAAAACGATAATGACTATGTAGGAAGCGTTCTGCGCAAGCTTCGGCTTCCATTGAGTTCATTGCTTCAAGGGTGCAGCTTTTGAGTAAACGGTCAGTAATAACCATTAGATATTTGGGATCTTTATCAGTTTGTGCAGGTAACTCTGTCATGAAATCTACCGATAGCTCACTGTGAAAGCGTTCGGGCACTGGGAGAGGTCGAAGTAGTCCTTGGGGACTTTGACGCCACGCTTTAGACCGACTACAGATTGAACAGTTCCGTGTGAACCTGCGAACGTCTAAATATTGTTGAGGCCAGAAAAATGTTCGCGATAGTATGTGTAGGGTACCGTCTCTTCCAGGATGTCCAGTAATGTTTGAGTCATGGGAGCGTTGTATTAATTGCGTTTTTAGTGGTTCCCAATTTGGGACCCACAGCGCTCCCGTCGCGTTAACGCACCTCTATCATCTAAGCTACAATCTGTCATTTGAACCCCCAATTTAAGGTCTATTGGCAAAGCAGGCTGGCCTGCAGCGACTGAGGCATGAATACTATGAAAGGCCTGGTCTTTTTCCAGCGCTTCGTCCCATAGCGAGGCGATTTCCTTATCTTCGAATAGATTTCGGCCCATGGGCATGATGTTTTCTGTGTCTTCAATTTGTTTCAAGGTCATATTAGGCAAATTTACCATATTTATTGTGTTTAAGATTAATTCTTGTGGTGAAGAGATGCCTATGTTATTCTTAAATAACTGAATATTGCGACCTTGTAGTCGCTCGTCTGATGTATGCTGTGGAGCTTCTTGTGCTCGCCGCGACAGAAAATCAGGTTTTGCGGACTGAGACCCGGGACGAAATACGATTTTGAAATTAAATCTTGCTAATGTCTCTGCCCACCTGACTTGACGTTCGCTAAGTTGCCTTGAAGTTGTGAAATATTGTAAATTCTGGTGGTCTGAAATCACAGTGAAAGGATTTTCGACGCTTCGAAGCTCACCATCAAAATGGCGCATTGTTGTTATAATAGCGAGTAATTCTTTATCGTAAATGTTATAGTTTGCTTCCGCTGGCGTCAATTTACGTGAAAAGTAACCTACCGGTCTTAATCGATTCTTTTCGTCAATTTGAGATAGAACTCCACCAATGGCATACCCAGAAGCGTCTGCTTCTAAATAAGTCTCTCTATCAGCTGAAAAAAGCGCCAATAGAGGAGCTGAGGACAACATGGACTTAAGCTTTTCAAATGCTTCCTTTTGCTCCACACCCCAGCTCCAACAGGCATGCTTGGATGTGAGATAAATCAAAGGTTGAGCAATGGCTGAAAACTTTGGTATAAACTCTCGGTAAAAGTTTGCGAATCCAAGAAAAGATCGGGTTTCAGATACTGTAGTTGGTTCCTCCCAGTTTTTGATAGCTTCCACCTTAGCTGGATCAACTGTAACACCCTCACCAGCCTTAATCACGAAACCAAGATATTTGACTTCGGCAGTAGCAAAAGCGCATTTATTGATGTCTAAACGTAAGCCGGCTTTTTCCAGTCGACTTATGACTTCTTCAACTTTTTTGTAATGGTCGGATAAATCACCATCAGAGTATATGATAATATCATCCATATAAGCTGAGCAGTATTCATCTAAAATATCTTGTAATACTGCATTAATGTACCGTTGAAAAGTGGCTGGCCCACCGCATAGTCCGAATGGCATGACAAGCCATTCGTACTGTCCATATCTTGTCCGGAACGCTGTCTTCCATTCATCCCCAGGCCGAATACGCAGGCGATGAAATGCGGTACAAACGTCAAGTTTAGTGAAGTATTGAGCTTTGGAGAGTTGTTGAAGTGTTTCTTTAATTAGTGGTAACGGGTACCTATCCCTTTTTGTGATTGAATTGAGACCACGATAGTCAACACAGAATCGAAGACCTCCACCGGGTTTCTTGGCGAATAGAACGGGTGCATTTGCTGGAGAGCTGCTGGCACGAATCCATCCTTTTCGTAGGTAATCTGTAAGGGTTTTCCGGAGGACAAGCAACTCGTCTCGTGACATACCGTAAAGTGGACCTGAGGGAGGTTCCTTGGGTTTACCTTCATTATCTAGGTTGAGGTTTATGGAATGGTCCCATCCTGGTTTAGATTCTGGTAAGATCCCATCTTCATCAGCTAGAAAGTTATTTGTTAGATGTCGAAGCTGAGGAGGCAGTTGGCTTGACAATTCTTCCACAGATTGCTTGTTGGCTGATTTATCTAATTTTTCTAGAGCCTTTTTGATATCTGCTATGGTAATTGAGAACAAATATAGATTTTTATTTGTTTTCCTTCCACGTCGGATTTCTGCAGCAAATATTGAAGCTGTGACATTTTTTGCCTGGCGTATCTGACGAATATGACTCGATAAATCTTCTCTTTCCATCCATCCAGACTCTTTAACTTTTATTGCATTTCCCCCAATTCCTAGGGTAAGAAACTTTTTTCCTGCTTCATAGGTCACATTATTTCGCTCGGCCCAACCTTTGCCGAGGATTATGTTATATTGTAAGTTTTCAACAATGTAACCAAATACTCTCTCAGCTCTGCCATCAATGTCAAGTGTAGCCCAAGTCATCTCTGTGATAAGAATTTGGGGTCCATCTTTAGCAAGCTTTAGTGATCTATGGGTAACTGGGTGGCGTGGTAAGTGCGTTTGGTTTGCGAATCTTTGATCAAATACTGCATAGGGTAGACATCCTGTATCAAATAATGCGGTAGAATAACAAGTAGAATTTATTAAAACATCAATTAAAAACGGACTACTGTTTAATCTTTTTATAGCATCACTAATTTCTCTAGCAGGTGGTACTTGATCTAAAAGTTCTCCAAACACACCAACGTTCCCCTGAACACGACTTTGCTCAGGGGTTACTAGTTTCCCGGCTCGCTTGATGACACATTAGCTATCCTTGAGTTGGCTGTATCTGTGTGAAAGCCTTTAAACTTGCAGTCCCTGAAACGGTGAGATGGATAAATGTTGCACCGAATGCAGCGGCCTGATTTAAGACGCTGGCTACGCTCTTCTTCGGAACAGTGGGGGGCATTTGGACGTTTATCTAATGGCCGGGGCTGTCCTTGTTTTCGAAAGTTGTTTTCATTATTCAAGGCTGATATAACTGTAGAGACAATAGAAAAAATATCAGTTCCCGACATTTTAACATCCCCCTCTAAATCACGTACAGAAGAGTTGTGCATTTGTGGTCTAACAAACTGAGGCTGAGGCGGTGGTTGACTTTGAGTTTGAGTTGCAATTTGTTTACGCATTTGTTCCTGGATACTTAATGGAAGGTCTCCAATCGCATTTTCAGTGTAGGTTTCTACTTTTTCATCCATACCTAAATATTGAAATTCGGGTAAGGACTCCCAATTTGTTGCCAGAATTGATAATTGCTCGACGTACTTTTCATAGTCAAGCTTTTCCAGGTGTGTCTGATTAGCAGCAGCCCGGCTTAGATATGGCGCTATTGATTCAGATAACGTGTGAATTCTGGATACTCCAATAGGAGCAAGATCACCTGAGTTGCTGAGATAGCCTTCGAAAATATGTAAGAATTTTGCGAAAGGTTGCGCTTTTCCTTGCTTCACAGAGTATAATAGGCGTCGATTCCGAGCTTCTCGGTCCCTGTCGACAAAATGTCGGTCAAATTCGTCGAGAAGTGAGCTTGAGTAAAATTCTTTTGCTTTAACTTGTTTCTCGAAGAAAGGTCCCACTCTACTTCTATGTTCCGCTGGTAGGGTCTGCATGAGCGCTAGGCAGACGCCTCTTTCACCACCGAAACCCATTACTACTGCCGGATCCTCCGCTGCTACTCGCCACATAACTGAACATAAAGAATATTGATCAGGCGTTCCATCCCAAGGCGTAAATTTATGTTGGACAGCATTGATTTTAGTGGCCATTGTGACTATAATTATCGGTATTATGTATCACTGTCTGGATAATAAATTCAGGCTTCTATGGCGCTGGGACTTAAAGATATCTAATTCGATTCTCAGGGTTAAATGTGTCGTCGAAGCTCCCGTAATTGCGAGGCGTCGCTGGTTACGGGTAGTTTAGACTTGAATGGAGATTACAATCAATGTGATAGCATAAGGTTCAGGAAAGGCTCTGACTAAAGGCAAAACAATAATATGATTGTAATCTATAGAGAAAGAAGGTTAGGTCGGTTCACTAAACAATGTATATACATAGAAGTGGATCAATGTTAGTCCTAGCGTTCATATAGCACGTGACTAGTTTCCTATGACAGTACAATCAAAATCGTTCTTTTTGAGAAATCCGCATGGTCGAACATCGCCTTTCCCACCTCTCATATATCCTTCTCATCTTTTTCCAGTCAAAATCTTCAGTTTTGTATCAATGTAATCTATTGGGATGCCCTCTGAACGCAATAATGCAACGTCAATGAACCAAGCCATAAATTCGGCTACAATTTTCGTGTTCAGTCCTGCGAGGCGAATACGTTGGCTCGCTGCATCTATCGACCCTGTACCTAATAAGGATCTAGATGATCCATAAAAAATGTTTGTGCGCAGCTTGAGCTCTAGTTTTACACTTGTAAAGAACTGTGATGTTACTACCGCCAGCCATGGATACTCCTGGCCTGTAGGCCGAGTGAACCTACATATTCTCCGAAACAAAAAGAAAGTAAAATATCAAGTTGGATTTCTGCTCACAAAATCTATTCATGTAATTTTATCACAACTAGTTTGGTTGCCTTCACACGGACAATCTTCATCCATACACCTTTCTATGTTGTTGAGTGCTACTCCGAAATATCTCATTCCACCAACGACAACTTCATCTTCGTTAAATAAGACATAATCTGTCGGAAAGGTTCCTTTTGGAAATTGTCAGCGGATAAGGCACAATGAAAGATTAAGGCCATGCGGAACAAACCATTTTCGTAGAGCTCTAGATTAGGGAGTATGGGGTAGGAGTAAAACGATCCTGTTGCTTCAAAGTTGTAAAGTCGGGGCTCATCGGGAAATCGATGTGTTTTGTTGATGAGAGGCACTACCTTTGAAACAAGTTTCTTGAGATCGGCTGATTTGTGTTGGTTCTGACCACATTTCATTATAAAACATTTGTCTTGATCGGGTATTGGCCGCTTAGTGGGAAAGAGGTAGTCATCCTGCTCTGCCATCACTGGCGCTAAGATGCCGAGAAGCACAGCCATGCCAGTCATAGCGAGAAACTTCATGTTCGTTAGGCCTGTTGCTGTATCTTTTCGGAGCTTGTTCAATTATGGATTTCTGAGAAGCAAAGTTCGGAATACGATGTCTAGCGCAGATGGAGTGAGGCTCAAATAGGCTGGAAGGAGTCAGTAGGCGCTATTCATTCCTTCGCTTTCGAATGATCAATATGCCACTACCGTCGTGGGCACTTAAGCTTCAGTATTGAATCGACGTTGATCATGACAATTTAACAACATTTTCTTTGCCCATTTCACAAGTTTCTTGTCATCACAGGTCAATTTTTCATGGTTGACCATGTGATTGATTCAACATGAGTATCTTCATTATTAAACTGGGAATATTATCAGGATGTCATGGGCTTCTCATCAAAACCTAGCCGGCAGTTGCCGTTTAGAGGGGGAATTAATGAGTCATTGCCCGGCTATACTATCCCCAGCAACGACTAGAGCGCCATTGGGAAATTATAGACCCTAGCTGATGATTTCTTGTATTAATTTGCGTCAAATCCAGACGAATCGCAATTTGAATACTGCATAATTTATGTCCAGAGCATCAGCGAGTCTGGGCTTGGCACAACAGCCAAAGATGACTAAGTAATTGGCTTTAAATGACGACTTGAGTCAGGTGTGAGCAGATGCATATCTAAGCATAGTCAGCTCTAGGAGGGCAAGCCTGAACACCTGTACGCGGTGCCCTCTAAGAACCTGGGGGTGAAATATTCTGCCAGAGCCAAGTTCAGTCAAATTTCGCAATATCGAACAAGTTGGCCCACGAGGCTATGATTCGAGACTCTCCACCTAATCAAATTTTCCCAGCCGACGAGATCAATCACCACCAAAACCTCATCTAGTTTGCAGGTAAGACTTAGTACATCCTCATTTCAATGATTACACCTCTCGTCGACTTTCTCTGGCCTCAATTGACCACCTCTTACACGGCCACACCAATATTTACACCCGACGGAGGAAGCAAAGCGTGGCGCACAAATCTGGGAGACAGTTCTTTGGGATGGGCGTAAGAGGGATCAGGACAAGCTCACAAGATGATGTAGCGGATGGCTACAATCTCGACGGGCATGAATTTTATGATTTTGACAATGAGTTTTCGAATTGAGCTTTGTGCATGCCAAGACTTCTGTTGCGAGAGAGCAGACGATACTATAAACCCTCAATGGCTGGATGGTGCGGTGGTACATCGTCTTGGCCGGTCTGCCAATTAGAGTCTGGATATCTTTAACACATGATCCACATAGCAAATGAGGCGGCTGGTTCAAATCCGGCAAAACACAAACAATTTTCTCGCGGCGCTGGTATGCATGGATTATGAAGGCATGCTTGGATAATCAATGGTTTTGAATTTCACTTTGGTGGGTACTCACGGAGGAGGGTCGACTGTTTGTGTAAGCGAACAAACCTCATAGTGGTATTTGCAAATGAAATCCAGAGTATGAGTGTCTCTAATGTTAAAAGAGTCATTCTACATGTATACATAGTACCGGTCATATGTCATAGCTAAATACACATTAAATGATTTAAAAAAAATAGTCAGCTCTACTTACACAGTCATGTGACACTTGAGGATTACGGAGTCAGGGGTATTAATCTGAGAGTTATGCAGGTGTTGCAGATGATCCGAGCGCGTATGTACAAAGGGATTTTTTTTGAATCAGATTTGAAATGCGTATGCCGCTATCTAGCTACGACACAATATCAGAGAAAATAGATAGAAAAGATGATTCAATTTACAAGTAGAGCACTCATGCCTCGGATTTCATTTGCAAGTATTACTGCAAAGTTATGGCGGCTTTTACTTCACCCCAAGTCAACCCTCATCCGTGAATACCCACCCAGGGGAACGTCTCAAAAACCCTGGGTTATCCAGACATGCCTTCATTATCCACTGAACTTTCTCCGCGCGAAATGTAGTCTGAGGTGTCTCCTTCCCAAGTGGAGTAGGTGCCTAGGCTACTCAAACTATACCGGAGAACACCGCCAGGAGGCGGACCACGGCACCTTTCATCGTTTGCGTGTTTTAATAGTGTCAGCTGCATTCTCGCAAGCGAAGTATTGGCACACAAAAAGCTAGATTCGTAAAACTCCTTGCCAAATTTCAAAATTGCACGCCCGTGGAGATTGCATCCATCCTCCGTGTCATCTTGAAAACTTGTCCTGGTCCCTCTCACGTCCATCCCGAAGAGCTGTCTCCAAGATTTGTGCGCCACGCTTTGCTTCCTCCGTCGGGTGTAAATATTGGTGTGGCCGTGTATTTTGCGGCTAGCTGAGGCCAGAGAATAGTTGATGAGAGGTGTGGTCATTGAAATGGAGATGTACTTGGTCGTACTTGTAAACTTGATGAGGCTTCTGTAGGAATCGAACTCGTTGGAAGTGAAAATTTGACATGGCGGAGAATTGTGAATCATTGCCTCGTGGGCCAACTTCTTCGGTATTGCGAAATTTGACTGAACTTGGCTCTGGGAGAATATTTCACTCCCAAGTTCGTAGAGGACACCACGTACAAGTGTTCAGTCTTGCCCTCCTTTCCTTTCAGTCGTGTCGCAAATATCCTCAGTATGATGCTCAGCTTTCCTCCTAAGCTCAAAAAATGGTCAAACCGTAACCCTGTCGGATTCGATCTAGGCTCTGCAAAGCCTACAATAAGGCCTAGGGGATGGTAGATCCACCATTAGAGGGTATCAGGTCTTCGTCCCTCGACTGGCTTATTGATTCATTGGAAAATCTGATGCGTTGAATGAACAAAAAAATCTTTTCCTTTAAAACATTTGGCTCTCCATGCCATTAAGAAAAAACACGAGTGTCATTTATGGTCTGTGCTTTCGAACCACGGAATTTAGTCATGTCCGAACCGATTAAGCCTCTCTGCACCACCATGCGCTACAGCATGAGGAAACACTTGAGAAAAATCTGATCAACATTTTTTTGAAATTGCACCAGTACCTTGAGTATGGACGAATCTCTCAATGTGATTGCGTTGATATCTGGCGGGAAAGATAGCTTCTACTCCCTCATGCATTGCATTGAGAATGGACACAAGATAGTTGCGCTGGCCAATCTTCACCCACCCCAAACTCAGCCTCATAGCAAAGAAGAGTCCCCATCGGATATGAATAGCTTTATGTACCAGACTGTGGGCCACACAGTGATCCCGCTCTATGAAGAAGCACTGGGGATACCACTGTACCGGTGGCCCATTTCAGGCATCGCTGTTGACACTGGAACCACTTATGGAATGACAGGGACACATGACGAATCTCATATCACGCAAACAAATCAAGAATCTATCGTGGAAGAAACCGAATCTTTGATTCCATTGCTGAAATGGGTGATGAGAGAAAATCCGAGCGCAAATGCCCTTTGTACGGGTGCCATTTTGTCAACTTATCAGCGCACACGAGTTGAGGCAATATCTAACAGACTTGGTCTCATTCCACTCTCATATTTATGGCAATATCCAAATCTACCACCTGGTACGCAGGTATCTTTGCTGGACGACATGAAGTCTGTTGGACTGGACGCCAGAATTGTCAAGGTTGCTGGTGGCGAACTCGATGAGAGTTACTTATGGCAAAGTTTGACTACTGATCATGTGATCAAGCGAATTGAGAAGGCCACCCAAAAGTTTGGTACTCAGGATGATGGAGCATTGCTAGGTGAGGGTGGGGAGTATGAAACACTTGTTATTGACGGGCCTTCACACTTATTTAAGGGCCGAATTGATGTTAAAGATACAAGTCGGCATATCATCACCGAAACCGGTGGGACTGCTTGGCTTCATATCTCAGATGCCAAAGTCATTATGAAGACCGATCCTGACAAAGCTATTGAGCCCATCCGGATTCCCCCTCAATTTGACCCCAAATTTAGCTCAGTTATCAAAGCCTTACAAGGTCCAAGACCTCAAACTGACGCCTTGAGCTCCCAAGAGAAGGATGAAAAAACTCCTACCGAACCTCTTCATGTTTTGACCGGGCATACTTTGAGTACTCCTATGGTTCAATGGACAATGAAGGTTTCTGATGGCCGTCCTATCGCTGGCTCAACCTTGGGGTTCATCGAGAAGTTTAAGCTAAAATTAAAAAACGAGGGGCTAAAGCAAGGTAATATAGTTTCCAGCATTGCCATCCTTAGATCCATGCAAGACTTCGCTGTCATCAACTCAGTAAATAAATAACCACTTTTATATAGATATGAATCTGCTGACGAGCCTCCGAAGATTTACAAAGAACTCTTCACGGAGCCCAATCCCCCAGCGCGAGTCACCATAGCGTGCGGCTCAAGTATGGGAGCGGATACTAATCTCATTATCCACTTCACCGCCCTGCGCCCGTCAACTGACTTTGTGACTACGTCTCGGAAAGCTCTCCACGTACAATCGCGCTCCTACTGGGCGCCGGCTAATATTGGCCCTTACTCACAAGCCGTCATCACGACGACCAGCGTGAATGAGGAGGAAATTCAAGGCGTGTCAATTGCGGGTCAAATACCGCTCGTGCCTCACCTGATGAAATCATCAAATACATCGCTCCTTCCTCCAGCAGTCTTTGAAGCGGCGCTCTCTCTTCAGCATCTGTGGCGTATTGGAATCGCGACTAATGTTGGCTGGTGGACAGGCGTCATTACATACCTAGTGTGCGACTTGAGCCAGGTCTGCGATGTTTCTCAGCGTGCCAAACTTGCTGGCGAGGCTTGGGCGCACCTATACGAGGCACGATCTAACGACGTGAACGGGGAAACGGCCGACGAAGAGGTGGCTGACCTTTGGGAAGCGAATTATCATGCTGGCTGGCGCGGTCATGGTACGACACGGCGCTCACAGAACCTCCCGGACTGGACGATCCTCGAGGGGTCGATGGGAGAGAGTGCGAGGCTCCGTGACGTTTTGCCCCCTCTTTTTGCCGTCGAGGTGGCTGCGCTGCCGCAGCAGAGCCTCATCGAGTGGCACGCTCTGCTCGGCGTGGTGCCGGGTGGCAGGCCGCTTGCGCCCCGTCGTCTCGTCCTACAGCACAGCGTCATCTACCAGCTGTGCCTCGGAACTCAGTACCAACAAGTCATCATCGCCGTTGCCTTCCCCTCCGACCTGTCGCAGATTAGCAGCTACATTAGCGAAGCCTTCTCTCATCTCGGCTGGACAGCTGCGCATGCTCATATTGGAGGCCTCACGTATTGCGACGCTCTCCTATCTGAGGAAGAACCTATCTGGTGGCGTGTCTGTGGTACAATACCGTGTCATAGTCTGTGGAGCGCGACGGGCGAACGATTGAGTGTGGTACTAATCAGAAATACAATGATCTCCAATGTTTCGGTGTAAACCTGAACGCGTATATTGAGCCACGGTCATGCAGCGCAAGGCTCGCTATGAGACAAATTCTATATACTCATAAAGTATAATAGGACCAAAAACCGAGCCAGGAAATATCACAATTAAGAGGGTAAATCTTATGTCATACGATATATACCTCCAAGATCAGCCTGGATATATTTATTTGTGAATGATGAACAAGCAAATTTTCCCCAAATTGTATCACCATAGCTACCTATTGCCCTGCCAGCCAAGCTCCAGCGACTAACTTCAAATTTTACCATCACCAACGCCACATTCTCCATTTTCATTAGAAATTCCGTAGTCACAAGCCATCTTGCTTCAAGCCCTCAGGGAAGAGCTTGAGGTACTTCTTCCGCTCAATCCTTTAAACGATTTCTATGTGAACGAGAATCTTTGCCCTTTTTGCCCTTTTGTTTATCTTTGGGAAAATTCATGTGCGTATCTTTCAGCTGTTTTTCCATAAACCTCAACATGTAGCTATCTACCGGCCGAACTGGTTTTCCCCATGCATTAAGTTCATCTATGGACTCATCAGTCTCTATCACAGCGTTTTTATCTACCTCATTATCCACCAATGAAATAGATTCTGCGCGTTTATGGCCACCTATGGCTGTAGAGGTGTCTACAAATACTTCATTAAAATCTGCTGCGTTGGTTTGCGCTACTTCTTGTTCTGCCAAACTGGCCGCGACGGCATCTTCATGATCTTCTGCTTGAGCAAATACACGCTGTACTTCCTTGTTGCCGTGACGACCGAGGACCCGATCTACGGCGGCATTAGTGGCAGCATCGCCATCCAAAAGTGCCGTACTTTCATCTGAAGCATTCTTCTCCAAGACCTTATTAAAATAGTCGGTCGTGAAATCACCTTCTTGGATGACGATATCATCGAGTATTCTTTTCTGATTAGCTTTTCGCAAGATGTTGGTTTCAATAGTGTACTCCGAAATAAGTCGGTAGATATGGACATCTCTAGTTTGACCAATCCGATGACACCGATCTTGACATTGCTTATCCATCGCTGGATTCCAATCAAGATCGTAGAATATCACAGTATCAGCACCGGTAAGGTTGATTCCCAAGCCCCCGGATCTGCTAGATAAGATGAATGCAAGTATTCTTGAATCATTGTTAAACCGATCAGTCAGTATCTGACGTTGTTCGATTTTCGTACTTCCGTCAAGCCGAAGATATTTATGACCATGAATGTTCAAGAATTTTTCTAGTATATCCAATACTTTGGTCATTTGCGTAAAGATTAAGGCACGATGACCTCCAGCTTGTAACTTACGAAGTAATTTATCTAAAGTCTGAAGCTTTCCACAGTCAAACTGCAGCAGTCGTTTATCGGGAAATTGAATCGATAACCTCATGCGCACCTCATGAAAGGGATCTGGGTCTGAAGTATTGAAATGATCTAGAATAGAATCAAAGACCCGTGGCGTAAACAAAAGGGAACTCATATTCTTGACTACGACTGCTGGTGTTGTGCACGCAAACTTTTGCAACGTGCTTTTTAAATTTTCTGCACGAGTTGAGAGAGGTACGAGCATATCTCGCAAGGTATGAGAATCATTTTGAAGGCATTCAATGATAAGTTTTCGACTCTTAGGCCGCGGGCGATGGCTACCTAAGTCTAAAGTTAAAAATTCTACCAAATTGCTTCCATATATCGGTTTCTGCTGCCGTCGGAGGGCATTTACATATACACAATGTTGAAGCTCTTCAAAACAATTCCGTCTCGAGGTGCTTTCAAGATAGGCCAAGTTTGATTTTACAGTGGACGGATCGTAGCTAGCGAGGAAATTTTTAGCCTGAAAACTTTGAGTTTCACGTAAATCCATCAGTGTGCGCTGATAACTAAGGGTCGCAGTGCGAGAGCATGCAGAGCTCGATAAGTTCTCAAACTTGGTAGGTATCAAGTTTAAGAATTCAAGACTGGCCTTGTTCATAGGATTTTCTTTCAATAGGTTCCTCCGAATAAAAAGTTCCATTAACCCGTAGTCGGTAATAACTGACTCTTCCATTGAGAATGAAGTCAAGATTGGACGATCGATAAATAAATCGGGATGGTTGCATACCTTGCGAAGTTGCATTAAGCAATTGATAATAGAGAGATAATTCCCAGAAGCCATTGTTTCTTTTGTATCGTTTCGACTCAAAAATCCATCATACAGCTCGCGTTGCCTTTTTGATAGTCGACAGTACTCAATATGCTCGTATTTAGCAGGCATTTGTTTTTCGACATCAGTTTTCATTCTTCGTAATAGATAAGGCCTAAGAATCTTATGGAGTTTTCTAATTATACATCGAGATTCATTGTCTATCCGTTCCCGACCGTGCTCTAAAATCTGATCTGATGGCTTTTTGAACCAGTCTTGAAACTCTTTGAGGTCTGCGAACTCTGTCATTCCCTTATTCTTTCTGTCGGAAGGCATTAAAAAGTATAGCAAGGACCAGAGTTCAGTTAGATTATTTTGAAGGGGCGTACCAGTAAGTAGAAGTCGTGCTCGAGTGTTAAAGGTCAGCATAGTCTGCCATCTCTGAGAATTGAAGTTTTTAATGTTGTGGGCTTCGTCCAGAATCATATAATGCCATCTACGCCTTTTAAAAACTTGTTGGTCTCGAATTACTAATTGGTATGATGTTATGCATACATTCCACATATCTTTATTTTTCCAGCCTATTCGCTTCTTCTTCCGCTCATCTATTGTACCATAGTAAGTCATAACCTTGAGACCTGGGCACCATTTCTTAAACTCCATCTCCCAATTGAGGATAACGCTAGTTGGAACTATCACAAGATGTGGTCCCCATTCCTCGTGTACACAGGCAAGATGAGCTAGGAGAGAAATAGTTTGTATGGTCTTTCCAAGGCCCATTTCATCAGCAAGAATACCATTAGTATTATTCGCATATAAGCTAGCTAGCCAGTCTAGACCAAAGTGTTGATATTCTCTGAGAGTGCCTCTCAAGAGGAAAGGAATTTCGGTTTTTATCTGGTTAATATTAGAGTTAGGATCACTATAATCATATTGCTGAGGCTTAGGAGAAGCCATTAACTCCTGTGATTGTTCGTTTTTTGCTTCGCAAGGAGCGGATGGCTTACTACGGTCGATGGTGCTAGGCCTTGGGGAAAGTGAATTTTGCTTAGAAGAGTGACTAGCTTTTTCCTGTTCATTTTTAAAATCCGAAAGGTGAATAATATCGTTTTTCATCCCACTTTGATGGTCTTCCCGTGATCTTTCCACACTGATTCTATTTTGAAATGGGGCATGAAAATGGATTCCATATTTTTCCTTGGATTGAGAATTTGAGACATTATACTTTGGTGTTTCAACTTCTTCCAGAATCGTTTTAATTGAAGATTCCTTCCTTGCGTTGACATTGACCGAGTCCGACTGGGCACCAGTAAAGAATCCAAGAAGACCTGTCTCTTCAGTGTCTACATCATCCTCATCCGTATCCATGTATTGAGCTTCATCACTGGAACTAAGATCATCTTCCATATCAATAGACTCATCGCTTTCGTCATGGCTTGTTCTTGATTCGGATTTACTTTTTTTTTCAGCTATAACCGAGCTTGACCTATCTACGGAGAATTTTGAGCCCTGATAGATCGATTTAGGAGACAGGATGGGCTGGATGGTATATTTATCGTGTAGTTGTTCAACAGTCAAATTTTCATTTTCTAAGACACCTGAGATAGACTGAGTCACACCAGCAGCTGGGTGCTCATAAAAAAGATTAATTTCTTCGTCATCGGAATCTAGTTCAAATGTTATTTCGTCATTATTAACTATTTCTGCAGCATCATCATCACATGAACTGCTCGAATCCAGGTATGCTCTTCTTTGCTGTAGCTTGCGTTGCGAAAGATCAACAGCCTCGCTCAGAGCCTTCCGTATCCGTACCTGCTCTTGAGCTTCCCACTCTAAAAAGCGTAGTCGATTGACCTCAGCCTTTACATTATCCCAAGTTACCTGAAGCACCTTCATCAGGTTCTTATATTTTACTCGAGAAGTAAAAGTGATTTCAGCCTCTATCTGATCGGCAGTTTTGGGCTGTCGAAGGATCCACTTATCCCTACATGCTTCAGCTAAACGTTTTGCTTGGATTCGGTGATTCTTCTGCTCTATTTGCATCAGCCTCTTAAGCCCAATTGCAGCCTTGCACAAATGGTCTAAGTGTGAATATTGATGAGGAATGGATTGTGAGCTTCCAAATCTGTTAGAAATCCAGCATCTTTCGGGGGCTAGTATACCACTAGAGCCAACTTCCTTCTCAGCCCGAAGAATTATGCGAGCATCATCAAGTGCACTCCCGTGAGGATAATCTGAAGGATGATCAGGATGGAGTAATCCACCTTCATTTATATGTTTCGATGCAGCATTTTCAAGATACTCTTGTAATCCAGAATACTGGCATGGACGCAATAGTACTAGTCCTGGATGCACCACTGGTAGAGATGGGCTTTTAAAATGTAACTTTATCTTTGCTCTATTTAGATGATTTTTATCGACTTCCTCAACTTTGACACCAGTTGTGGGCCTGGTGATATCCTCAGGCGAAAATTCATGTTCAGAATCTAGAGAGCCATCTGGAGATAAAGGACATCTTTTTTTTTGATTCGGAAAGTACTTGCGAAAGGCCTGCTTGGGTGGAGGAACTTTTTTTGGAATAATTGACGAGGACGCAGAGTTTGACGATAAAAATTTTGGTTCCTTGGCCGAGGCGTTTGTAGTTTGGTATGATCTTATGGTAGACTTCTTGTTTCTACATCCCCTCAATCCTTTTTGATCGTGATTTGAATTCGGGGCACTAAGAACCCGTGTGGGTTTTTTACTTGAAGGAGCTTGTAGCTCGAGTGGAACAGGATTCACGCGCCCAGAACGTCTTCTTCCTTCCTGTGTAAATGTGGAAGGACCATCTGCCAAAGCCTTTTTCCACGGTGGTGAGCCATTTTTTTTTCGTTCTAATTTCTGCCGTTTGAGAGGAGGTTCTTCATTGCGCTGGAAATTTACTTTGTCCCCTAGCGGAAGTTTGGGCTGGTTGGTGGTACTATGATTCATCTCGCAAAGATCCTAGAAACTGGTTTTAGCTGGAGGCAACGTGAACAGGGCAGAGGTGCTCTGCTCCAAAGCGACATTTGATAAGACGCGTCGGGTCTATCTCTCATTGCTAGTTTGTGTTACGTGCACATGGTCTGGATATAATAATAAAACCAATGTAATGTGCCTTTTGTCTACGTAAGCAGTGACGCACAGACCATGCAAAGATAGAATACTCTGCATGTATCAGTACAACAGCTTAAGGGTTGTGTAAAGGTTGATTCATAGCTCAATTGAATATTCAATCATCAAGGTATGTACAACTAAGTCGTCGCTTTCTTTCAGAATGAAACACCTCACCACTCTCAGATGCTACAATCGCGACTCCCGAGGATCGCAGCTCGAGCAATGCGATCCAGTATCCGGACAGCACCCGGACAACTACGAAGAGCTGGACACGTAGCGGCAGAGCCGGCTGAGTACGAGTATCCTAAGCTTGTAAGTCACCTACATCGGATTATTTTAGAGAGCGAATCAAATCATTGCAATCAATGGATTTCCAAGGCTCGATTTATAAATGCAAGCGACTGATAAAGAAAACTAGACAGAAGCAGAAGACCCCGGAATGGTTAGACCAAGCAAATTAATTCTATATTATGGCTGATACAGACAGAATGGAGGATATATTAACCCCCCACGCATAAAGAGACAATTCCGTGATCCATATGCGAATTGGTGGGATAAGCAGGAGCGACGAAACTTCGGTGAGCCCGTACATGAGGATAACGATATATTGGGGATGTTTAGCCCTTACGAGGTGAATAACTCAACTCACTCTATTCATCTCACTAGTATTGTGAAGTTACCAAAATAACACAGCAGAATGCTAACATAACGCCACTAAGTATACTCATGTAAAGCCTAAAACTGCCTTCTTACAGATAGGATACTTCTTCGCAGCAGTATTTGCCACAATGGGTGTTGTGTCGATCTAGTAGGACTCCTTATTTCGCTAAGATACTAAGGCTACAATTTCTAATGTCACTGGTAAATAGTTATCCTGACAAGCCATCAGTGCCTAGAGTATTCGAAGATGGACTTGAAAGGGAGCTTGGTGGTCCTGGTGCTATGAGGGTAAGCCGAAGTTGAATTGGAAACAATTAACAAGCTTTAACATGAAATCAGGCCAGAGCCCAGGGAGACGAATGAGCGAACATCTAGAAAATATCACTATAGAGAACTAGATTGGGAAATGCATATCAGGCCTCTTATACAGATAAGCTGGAGTTAGCTCCTTTGCTTGACTAAACACAGACATGTGTCGGGAGAACCAAAACCTTGAACATCCCTCGTCCCTTCCGCATGTGTACTTCAGTATCAAGGTCACTATACCTTTTATGTGCTTATAGATTAATTCAAAAATCAGAGGTCCTCAGTTCTAAGTTTCAACAAGTATAAAAGACTGTATCCCATTTTTGCTACCGACACCATAGAAAAATACTGGTTATTCAGTCCACAATAATATGCGCTATCAGAACTGGGACGTGCTCATATTTCCTGACCAGTCCAAAGTCCCCCAGCAAGAATTCAAGACCTCCTGCCAGATTGTTCAAGACTCAGGTGCGATGCATTCATCTCTCATTTGTGAGGGCAATATATTCTAACCGGTATTACAGAAATTTTTGATCCAGATAGACTGATATCAGTACTTCCCACAGTAACTTGCTTTATTCCAAGTCTCAAGGCTGGTAATGCTTTTCGAGTCTCTATTCATAGCTGGGAAAAGCCAGAGTACACTCATCACAGTCTTGGATTGAAGAAGTCCAAAAGCATAAGTTTTGAAGCCCGTGTCTATATCGATGGTAAAAATTCTGGGTAAAATCTGACATAACCTATTGGTAGTAATTATTGATGAGCCTAGATCAAAATTATTTGACGACAACGGCCCGTGGCCCATTATTATAGACAGGGAGATAGGTAAGCATTTTCGTCCAAGTTTTTTTGCTTAACTGAGCTTTTATAAGGATTGGATACCCATCAAAAACCAAAGGCGCTCAAGTTTCCTGCCTTTCACAAAGAGCTGGTTTCTCAGAGTTATTGGAGCCCAGTAGATGATCTCGGTCGAATTAAAGTAGTTATTACAGAGTGTATAGCTCGAGAAGATGCTGGTTATCAATTTGAGCGTATTAAGAACATGTTATCTTTCTCATTTCAACACGCACCACTTCGTAAGTTTGATCTCAATCCATGAGGATTAGGCCGTCTATTGAGGTCATGATTCTCTTTTGTATATATTAGTACTCGGGAAAAGCTTACGTTGCCAGATCTATTGGAAATTTCCTCCATAGCCTGGCCTAACCTAGCTATGTGGCGACGGGTAACCGGTGCTTTCTCTCAGAATTTACCGACAAATAACAGGATTAACGGTGGGGAAGGCCATGAGTCTTGCTCAAAATCTCCACAACTCTTCACAAGTCCTACCGGATCTGCCTATGCTGGAGCTGTTCTTTCTCAGCTAGTCTGCAATACGAAAGAGGTTGCTAACGATTACAATGAGCCGGATAATATCGCCCTCAGTAGCTGGCAGCAAAGTTCTGACGGCCATGCGTCACAAGATGATACGAGAACTAGTACTTGCACGTTTTGTCTACCTAATCTCGACTCGCTATCGTCTGAAAGCGAATCAAAAACATCACTTGAACAATATGAGTCTATGGCACCAGTCGTCACATCTCGAATTAAGAGGAAGCGTTTAAACGACGAATTGGCATCTCCGTCCGAATTTACGAGCACTGGGGAATGTGGGTTCTATTAGATCAGATCAGGTCAAGTGACTTGCTAACAAATGAAAGATATAACAACGGGCAACGATGGAATTTACTCCTTGTCGATGCCAGATTTGAGTCTCTTCGATTTCCGAGGCCTCCGAGATTCGGAGGGGCTATGCGATATGGAGCCGAGTGTTTGCAATGACTCACAGGTGTTTCACGACAAAGATTTATGCACGTTTACATCCAGAAGCTCATAAGAGACAGATAGATGCTAAGAAGTGGTTGCGAAAATAATTCGTGTAAGGCAGCAACGGAGCAAATTTCCCTACGGTTAGTTCAAGAAAACAATTGTTGGTAATTGGCACGTCGAAGGATTGGTAAGGAAATTACATGATACCAAGCTATTGGTCATTAGCAATGCCCACAAAAGTTGGAGAAGGGTTCTTTGGTGTGCGTACAAATTACTAATATATAGAGTGGGTATGGGATCATCTCTAGTCTCTGGGTCTAAATTAATATTACACTCCCACTTGTCGTCCAACGCTTGTCTCCCTATATCGAATGTCGCTCAACTCGTTCCTGTTATGTACGAGGCTGCAGATCTCTCATTGGGAATAATTTGGACGGGTGTTCGCAGCTCTCATGTGTTATGGACAATGGTGTACAGATATGTTTCTTCGTAGCTAGTCTACAAGAAGACGTCTCTGGATTTGCGGTAGAAAATAAACCTTTATATCTAGGGCATAGAAATCCGGAGGAATAGTGTCAAGGAGCAGCGGCACGCGTGCAGGCTTTCTTGGTGCCGCGGCTGGAAGGCAGTTTTAGGATCTATTGAATATAATTACAGTGATTTTCCGAGTAGCCGAGCCCGTACACGCCGTTTCGCCGCCCATGTAACCCATTTTCGTCAATCCTCAATGTGCGCACGCCATTCGCCTAGTAACCCTGAAATTAAGCACGAGAGAAATTTTGGAGCTAAGAACAAGTAGTAAAGAGAAAATTGAGATACCACCAGCGTAGGGGGTACTAGGTCATGTTATACCGCTCAGTGGCAGTACCCATCCAACCCCGACATTTTCACATGCCATTTCCTTGGCCGCGAGAGACAAGATCAGGAAGCCAGAAATTAGGGTTTTCCAGTGTGCATCAGTGACGGCGAGTGTCGAGCGGCTTTGATGTAGACTGTGACTGGCAGCTTGAGCGGATGGAGAGGCGAAGGAAATTTGACGAGGAATTTGAGGAGCTTTTTAGCAGGTCCGGAATGCTCTATGGTCACGGCTGCGGTCGGTGGAAGTGGCAGTGTAGAGGAGCGTGGCGGAGGGAGTGATGCGAGCGAGTCAGGGGCGCATTTTTGTTTAGGGTGGGTGGGTGGAAGCTAGCAAGCTCTGTGATGATGAGGGCCATCCAAGTGGTGGTGGTGATGGCGGACAACATATGGAAGTCGAATGGGCCTATTTTTTCCGGGACCCGCCCGAAGTGATTTTGGAGGTGGACATTAGGTCGCCGATGTACTTTTGAAGGAATTTGTTGTTGTTGTCGAGCTTGTCATGTTCTTCCTTGACGGCCTCGATGCGGTTGAAGATTTCGAGGAGGGATTTCTGGAGGAGTTTGGCGTGTCTGTGGCAGCGGTGCGAGTTAGCGGATGGCCTTGACTTGGGCAGGAGGGGCGTGGAAGTCATACTGTCGCAGCTGTTCTCGGGCATCGGCACTCATCTGCTCCAAGTCTCGCGTGCTACGACGAGGACTCATGGCTCGCGCGTCATCCTCATCAAAGACTTCGTCGCCCATGCGCAGCTCGACGTGAGGGTGCTCGCGCGGCACGATTATGGTGCCGCTGCTCTTTCGAGAGGTGAGACGTGGGCGGGAGGGAGTGGTGATGGTGGGCGTTGTAGCTTCGTCGGCGTCGTGGTCGCGAGCGGTGGCAGGCACAGTGTCAGCGGAGGGCAGGGCCGGCGACCGAGCAAGAGAAGCCGACATGATGTAGCGGTGTTGGTGATGGTGGTTATGGTTGTGGTTGTGGGAGGGGACAACAGCGTGGTGGAGTGGCGATGAGGTGAGAGAGAGAGAGAGTTGAGATGGCTGGGACGATGGCGATGGGTGGGAGTGGTTAGGTAGTGAAAGGACGGGTGGCGGGAGGATTTTTGACGTTTCAGTGACGGAGGGGGCAGGATGGATGAGCAGGCCGGGGAAGAGAGCGGAGTAGGAATAGGGGGGGCAGCGGCGGCGCTTGGACGGCGTGGACAGCAGAGCTTTGGGGGGGGGCGGTTTGATGATGCGGATATTGTGGGCCGGGAATGCTGGGCGTGAAGGGGAAGGGAGACGAGACGAGCAGAGCGGTTGGGCTGAGGTAGCGATGGCGGCGGATCGAAGCTCAGCCTTATGGGCGCGGCGCTGTTGCTCATTGCACCATGGCAGCCGTTGGCGTCGAGGCAGGGCAGAATGGAGAGCTGGCAGCAGGACTGGTGGGCGACGAATGCAGCGACAGAGAGAGAGCTTGAGAGAGCGAAAGGGCTGCCTCCCACCCACACTTGATGCTGGGCTGTTGCCATGGAGCGCCGGCTGCGTTGCAGAGTGGCAGGACCAGAGGAATCCAACGTCGGAAATGGACCCCCCTTGGCGCCCATTTTCTCACACTCACCCTGCAACGCTGGCAGGGCGCGGCGAGAGGCCGGGGCTTAAGATGCGCCCTCCCCGCCCCTCTGACATCATGGTCAGTTGGCGCGGGAATTCGGCGCTCCATGGTGACATCATCCCTCTCGGCATGCCCTATGACGCCGGGATTGGCCCTTCTCTCTCGCGCGCTGACGTCAGGCCTTTGCCGGCGCGCGGGGACGGCTGCGGCCAAGGCGGCTGGCGCAGCTTGGCATCGGCGCCATGATTGGCCCAACGGAGGCCAGGGAATTGGGATCATCGGTCGCAGTGAGCGGCCTCGCAATGGCAGAGGAATATGGCCGGCCCGTCGACGCAGGGCGATGGAGCAGAGACAGACGAGCCGGCAGACACCAACACGGCGCCTTCTCTTGTCTAAAATCCCCTAATGTGCAGTCGACTGTAGCTTTGACCCACGGTCGGTGTATAATTTACAGTTAAGATGACTATTTTGGCCTCGGAGACGCTCTCGCGATGGAAGACTTGGCGCGCACAATGCTCATCAGTTTGTCAAATTCATGGCCAAAGTTCGAAATCCAACTCCTCTGGATTATTATGTGTATACGTCCCTAGTGTCATTATGGCTTTCCGTCCTAACTTCCCTCACGCCCAGCCCGAAGAAATGTCTCCCAGATTCTGGCCGACGCTTTCTCTGCTGCGGTTGGTATTCGTCCTCTCGTGGCCGTGTATTTTGAAGGCCAGAGACCAAGGCGTCAAAGAGTGTAGTCATTGGAGTGAGTATGTACTTGTAATCTTGATGGGGCGTTGGTGAGAATGCATATAGCTGGGAGGAAAAGATTGAAGTGGTAGGGAGTCTTGGATCATAGGCTCGTGTGTCAACTTCTTCAGTATTACGAAATTTGACAGAACTCGGTTCTGGAAGAGTATTCCAACCCCAGATCTGGACAGGTTGCCAATCTTTATCTTCCTGAGGCATTTCCTCGCTGCTGTCACAATGCTCCGCCGACAAGCCACTTCGTCTCGCACTGCGAACTCGCTGCGACCTTTCCCTCACCAGCCAGACCCCGTCCCCAGTTTGCCGTCAGTCTCCGCCGCGCATACAAGCCGAAGGCCGGGCCGCATGCAGCCGTCTCGCCACGCCCGAGGTGAAAGTTTAGGTGCTACAGCTGGCCTTGCAAACTGACGGTTGGCATTCACGTCATCTCGCGCTTCGAAGCACTCATGATTCGCCCACTCGGAGTGCGCTGGACTGGAGCAAGCGAGAGTTATGAGGGCCGATGCATTGCTTCCTAACAAATGGTGTTGATCCCAGCCCAGCGGCTTTGTGCCTGCCCCTTTACACACACACACACGTGCCGTACAACTTATGCGTGCACCAATAACGACGCCTGTTGAACCAACGCTGCAATGAGGCCGCCAAGGCATACTTACACGCACAATTCAGGCTACCACTGGCTTGGGCACTCATATCTGCATCGCTTGTGCGGAGGTGAGAAGCACAGCGAGACGGCGTGTCGCGTAGAGGCAGTTGACGCTCACAGTTCGTGACTGAGGCGCGGAGAATGGCCTGTGAGGATGCGTGTGTCTCGCCGTCTATTTCGCATATCGTCTTAAGCCTCAGCCTCCCCTCTGCTCTTGGCTTGCAGCGCCGGAGACATGAGCTTGATGCCGTCGCCAGTCCGCCTGCGAGTGAGGGCCAACATATCCAAATAACCTCTGAGCTAGTCTCGCCCGGACTTTTGATGCTTGTCACTTGCCTCCACAGCGCGAGGCATGCGAGAAAAGTGTCACCACACGAGCCCGGCCCGGATAGTCTCGTGGTATGTCGTTGGCGCCGGTGTCGAGGCCAATTCCGCCCTCTCTCCTCACGTCGCTGCAGCGAGGCGGCAAATGCCGGGGTCCAATGCAGCACTGGCCAACCATGTGTTGCACGTCGCCGTTCCGAAATGTCATGGCTGCGCCAGGCCGCCGGAGCCAGTGCCTCGCAAGGCGCCCACGGCCTCGTGCACATGGCTAGTGAATGTAACGTTTGGCACCAACGCACCCTCTCTGGTCCCTAAAATTGTTGGGCTCAGACTCCCACCGGCTTCAGCACAACCAAGTCAATCGGTTCGCTCCTCGCCTACTTGACTTCCTGGTCCCATTCCTTCGACACAGCACGTCTTGATTTCCAGAGCCCGTTGATGCGTACATTCACGTCTTCAGATCGCCAGCCGCCAGCCGCCAGCCGCTTAACAACTTGGCTCAGAGAGGCCGAGGTGTATTGTTGACCTTGACATCAGCCTAGGGAGATTGGAGGCATGTGAGTGGCAGACCAATAACTCCTTACCATACGCACGACGACGCCGAATTGAAGGAGGGTAAAACCTCCATACCTGCCATTCATGTCCACTCCAAAGCCGAGGGCAAAAGTTTCCTCACAGCCGATACCCTGTCAAGCGTAACGGTGGATTTTAAGGTTTTCGACAAAGGGTAGCATCTCTCTGGCACGAGAACTCGATCTGCAGGGGGTCCGCCACTGCACATGGCAACGACTTCCATCAATCTTACCAATTACGAACCATGGATAGGCCGATTCTCTCAAACGGTCGCACTACATCAACAGACGCCGCTCAATCTCTCAATTTTCCCTGGAATAGCTCCTCCAACTGCACTCACCTCGCCACAAAGATTCTTAATCACAATCAAACAATAAAATGAGCCCCTAACCCTGCACAGCTGTCGCTTCAGATGCAAAGTCATAGCAAAAGTGCTTATCCTAAATATATGTACACCTCGAACTTTACGGAATACGATGGAAATTTTGCCCGCACATCAAGTTTGACACCTTCAAGCTCGAGAGGTTTGCAGACAAAACAAAGAGACGCTTCAACAGATATGACCCCCGTGGGCGATCAGATAAGGCCTCCAAAAAACAAAATAAGCCCCAGTTAAAATGAGGTGATGCTGGCATTGGAAATGACAAATTATATGTAAGAAAGGGTAGCCAACCTGATTCAGCCTGGCTTCACCCGTGCTCAAGCCCTCAAGAAGAGCGAAGTCTGCCAGTAGCTCAGAGTGCTACTACATCCACACAGAGGCCGCGTTCCGGCTGTGCTCCACCCAGAAAATTACTTCAGTAGCATCTCATAACACTTACCTTGGAACTAAATACAGAGATATGGCTTCCCCTCTAAAGGACTAGATAAAGGTAACCTGGCTGGCACTGCAGGCTTGCCTGAAGGTGAGAGAATCCGACAATCGCCCTGCTTATGGTTGATCCGTAGCCAACCCAGACTTGCCAATTGATATTATCCGTCGCCTCAATGGCCTAAATATGATGCGATAATTTGTTAACTTTAGCCAACTACTTGGACACCATGTCTGAGCTGGTCAGGTTAGCCTTCGGAGCTGATGGTTGCGACCAGGGCAGTACAGACTGCAGACGACGCATCAAGTAAGCCCATGTATCGAGTTAACGCAAGGTGAACGGGAAAATATCTATAGGAGTGTTGTTTCGCTTTTTTATCATGCCAATTGAGGAAAAGAATATGTAGCACATTCGGGTCCTACCCTCTTTTGCCCCCCAAAAAATACTTTTGATCTAATACCCATGAAGGATAGCCATTTGGCTGAGTATTCGCCCGCACGATTTACCCTCCCTTTCCATGGAACGCTTACAGGCTTAGTGATTCACGGCTAGAGGGCCAAATGTGGTATTTGTGACATTAATATTATCTTAGCGAAGATAGTATGGCTACGAAGCTGAATTATATTAAATTTTTAAATGTTTTTGTTATTGAATACCTATATCTTATCTAAACACAATGTATCTATAGCCAATGTAGTTCCTCATTGTCATAGAATCAGAAAGAACTTTAACATAATTTCCTTCTATAGTTAATATAGCTCTGCTCACTAATTGGCTACCTGAAATGCCAGGGTCGTTGAAATCCTCATCACACCAGCTTGTAATTGGGAATAATCACAACACGAACGAGCGAAAATGTAAATCAAAACGTACGCAAGTTCAATCCTTTTTGACGCTCATATTTCCCCCTTGACTCCGTGGAAAGGGTGTAGATACAACCATTTCATGTCTCACAATTAACGAGATGTATGGTTTCCAAGAGAGAACATTGATGTCCCCATGCTTCGAGTTAGCATGATTGTGAGTGTACTTCATATCAGGCATACCTCGCCGGTCGCTAGGAATGGAGAGGGCCATGATCTCTATTGGCCTCTTTTTTGAAACTATTTCATGCCCAGTCGGCTGTCCAGCTCGAAGACAAGATCAGTGTCTAGTGTACGAGCGTGATGAGCTTCCCTGCTCATGAGGCACGCGTATCTTGGCTTTTATTCGTAAATGCCACGTCGAGGTAGATTTGTCTATACCTCACCCTCAACATTCGTCTGTGGGCCATGACCACCGACAAGTCTTTGAAAATGGAGCGATACAAACAAGGCCTTGTCTGGCGTTCAAGCTATGCCAACTCTTTTGAATTGACGAGCCCTTGGGCCTACCACTGCACCATCCCATCACACCACGCAAACTTGTACAATAGTCTTGCTCTCACAGGCATGCACAGTTTTGGGGTTCTCTGCGTCAATGATCTTTCACAGCGCCAAGAAATCAGACGACTCTAGCTTGTTGATGATGATGCTCATACCTCTAACGCGAGCATAAATTGTCGACCTGGGACACAAGGGACGTGCGTAGATTTTCCGGGATTGTCACGCTCCCTCCACCGTCATCACCCGCCCAGAGAGTGTGTCAAAATTCCTAACACTTTCTCTCTCTGCCTTCTCGATTCGCATTCAAGCTTTCTGTGGCCTTTCAACGCTTGAAGCAGCGGTTCCTCCATTTGACCTTGTCCACTCAGCCGACCCTACATCCAGTCACCGGCAGAAAATGAGGCCATCTGAGCCTGGCGGTAATGAGATTCAAAGGTCCCCATAACCGCCAGATGTTACATTGGCTGGTCCCTCTCCAGGCCCGGCTGCAGCGATGCGACCCTCTGCTCCTCTCTTCACGCACAACTCCCGGGTTCGTTGCCAGCAGTGGCTCCTGGGCCTCTATGGTCAAACGTAACACTTTCTCGTCTCGAATAGACTGATGAAAGACTGTGATATTGGAAGATGTGTAAGTCTCGTCTCATGTGCCTCAGCAGACCACGTCAAGTCCGAGCGTCGAGAGATGACAATAGACGCGTGGATACGTAACATAAAACTTAGCCTTGACACCCTCACGACCCTCAAACTTTGTCTCTATACCAGCGGTGACTTCTCAGGAGCTGGGTTGAAAGCTTTCAAAGTTGACGTGCAGCCACGATACAGGATAAATTTGAGAGTTTACGATATGGCGTAGGCGCAACTCTCAGAGAGTTAATAACTGCAAGTAGGAGCGAGTTCCATTTTTTTATTCTCAATACGAACTACAGTTAGAGGCAAGTCTTTCTAACGTTCGATTTAGGCAACTGATTATCTTAATCGTCCCGATTTTCTCGGGACATCTTGCTCGGCCAAACTTAACCTGCGACCCTTTCCACAACCAAATCGCCATCTACTAAAGCCTTTCGAAGTCAAAAAGTCCTAATTATAATCTATGATGCAAGATAATGTGTGGAATTAGCGCACGAGAAGCGCAGGTTCCCTAAAATTGCAGGCCCTAGGTGCGCCTGACCCTTGGTTTCCACTGTTCGAGATAGGGCCGCGTTGGTCTCAGGCTTTCTAGATGGAAAGATTGACAAATGGATCAAGGAAATGCTACGATGCAGGAGCGAGTGGATGTCAAAGCGGAGGAGGCCCTGCTGGACGAATGTATATCCTCGAGTGAAGAAAGCGGCCTCGGATGAGATGGGGTGCTGCTGAGACGAGGCTTGACTAAGACTGGAAGCGACATATCCAAGATCGAGAAGGTTTTCATGGCGTAGTGGGCGAATCCGAGGAGGAATCTGTGGATTGGAATGTTTAAATTCCATGCTCTGCACGGACGAACTTTGCATGATTCACTACATGGGCTATGTCTAAGATGGTCTGGTCATGTAGCTGGGACGAGGCTCATTGTGTTTCATTCGAACTCGCTGGTCTTGTTCCTAGCCTGGTGTTCGGATCTAATAGGGGATGGGTGACGAGGCTACCCTGAAATTCTCGGGGAGGGAGGACAGACCTCAACAGCCTGTCGCCACGCCAAAAACCCAGTCGAAGCTGTTACCTTGAGCAATAATCCCGCACGTGACTCGAATATCATGAAGCAGGCCGGCGCCTAGCGAGCCTGTCGGCAGCTTCTGCAACCCTGACCCCATGCGGCGCATACCTTGCTCCTTGACTTGAGATGCGTGGAGCAAAGACAATTAGCCTGATCAACCGGCATCTACTGATTAGGATTACATGCAGAGCTGACAGTTTCCACTCATGCCGGCATGAGCTACACTCGAGCACATTACCTTAGCTGTCAAGCGCGCAGTTTTGACAGCCCGTCTCAGCAAATCCTTGCGTACGAGTAGAAGGGTTCAAGTCGCTCTGTCATGGCGAGATGTTTTCTAATCAGATACGACATAGAATTTCAGCTGCAGGCTTCGACGTAACCGACACTAGACGAAGCCTGGGATTAACCGCTTTCCATCGATAGTCCCCGCGTACCGGGGAGTGGGTTTTTCTGACGGAGCCGAAATCCGTCATATAATGCAGTACCCAAGAACTTGACCCTGGACGCAATGATCCAAGTCTGCCTTGCGCCCCTCCCCGCTAACAAGATCAATTTCAATCAATTTCAAATAAAATCTGCAATGAAAGACATGGACAAGGCTGGACGACGCAGAGGTACTGCGTCCACTATAATCTCTTGGTTGTGGTTTGGATAGCCCTCGTATCTATCCCGTCTGAATCAGGAAGATGACAACTCTCGCGGAACCTTTGTACAGGGTGACGAAAGAATGCTTGAGAAATCAGTCGTCTCGAGACTTTACGTCCACAAGTGCTCTCTGGAGGATCGCCTGTTTTGTGTCTACTAACATATCTCAGTGGCATCTGCGATTACATTACAGAGTATGAGTGTTTGTATCCGAAATACTTATTTAATACATGCAATGATGATCCGTCATGGATACACGGATCAATTCAAATTAGATGATGGGGAAAGAATTTAGTAGGACTAACGCCTGGATAGAAGGACCAAGTGTTCAGAACTGGATTGAAGTTTAAGATACCACGCTCGCCTGTCCCTCCCCGACTTGAGTAACGATTGGATATTGGATTTAGCCCAAATAGATAGGTATGGCAATTATTGACTGTACTTGAGTAGGCTGCATCTAACACAAAATAGACGTTAAGCTTTGCAATTTTTCATTACACTTCGCCTTCCGTCTTGACCACTTCCTGGTCCCTCGCATGACTCGTTCTAGATTTCGTACCATTACTTCAAAAGTATCATTTCCCTTCTCCTCCACAACCTTGTTATCCCTAGGATTCTCTCAGCAGCCAGCAACCCTTACCTTAACGTTCTTCGTAACATATTTGTTCGCCAGATGCTCGCCAATCTCATCAGACCCGGATCCAACGGCCACAGCCTTACAGGGTTTATTCTATCTCTCGACGTTCGCTCCAAGTCAATGACGAGTAGAGGCGACTTAATCTATACTCTGCATGCGTACAACTAGCCTTCGAATGGAGGGATCTAACCCAAACACAACAAATGCCTTCGGAAGTAATACGATCCAGTGTAACTTCTCTCTGTAACACTCACCTACTTGTTATAACAGCTATAGGACTGCTTGACCAACTTTCATAACATGATCAGCGTTGTAACCTAGAACCAATCCTCTCAAGCCGCCTATGCATCAATTCGGTCCCAGAATCACGAGCCACTGCCGCTCAAGATCCGCTGATTATAACGATACTACAGCATCACGTACGATATTGAGCGATATACTTGAAGCTAATATGTGTATGAGTAGTGCATGGCGGGAGTGCTCTGATATTGGGAAAATTACTGACTGATGATGCAAGCTCGGCTAGGGTGAACGTAGGCAACTATCGGTCGATAGTATCCTCAATGACCCTACGGATGAAGTATATCCTCGGACCCGAGATCCGGTCACTACAAAGGGCAGATACCAAAGTGCGAAACGAAATGACTATGAGGAGCAGTGATACTAGCTTGCTTCTCGTCGGTTGGCCGTTTTGCTGAGAGTTCATTATTGCACAATTCAACGCCTTCTACTTTCTTCGCCCCCAATACGAAGCTTTTGATCCGTCCCGAAGTAGAGTAGGTGCAAATTTTCCGGCAAGAATGAAAATGACTCTCAGGGTGTAGTGTGTGAATAACCGCGAAAAAGTTGGAATACCAGCAATAATTGCAACTTCAAGCGCCACAGTTTAGGTATGGGGAGAATGAAGTGTGGGTACCTGTCCGCAGTGTCCTCTATTAACCTAGGTGTGAAATAGCTTCCTAGGGTCAAGCTCAGTCAAATTTTTAAATCATACTGTGTTTAGCTATCTAGCTTTGGCAAAGAGCTCAGTCAAATTTCTCAATACCGAAGAAGCTAGCCCTCGAGTCAAATTTTTACTCCAGATGAGATGGATTTGGACCGAATCCTAATCTAGTTTATTAGCTTGACCAAGTACATCTTCATTTCAACGACCACATCTCTCGCAGAATCAGTCTCTGGTCTCAAATGACCCCGATACACTCGCCCATGAATAAACAATTATCCAATGGGGGAAATAACCTGGCGCGCACAAATTAGAAAGGCAAATCTTTAGAATTGACGTTAGAGATTATGCTTAGGATAGATATAATTGCAAACGGTGCGGATTTCAGTATTTGATAGAGTCTTCACCATGAGCACTCTGCGTTCTATGATTGCCATTGCGGGAGTGCAAATATGGAATAGGGTAGAGTAAAATTGAATCAAGTTCCTGCGGAGTCATGTCTATGAAGGACTGCTATAAGTGGCTAAATAGCTTTAAAAGATAATAATAAATCTGAGATATGTATGCTTGATTATCGCCAAAAGATATTAAGGGTCATGCCCCATTACACGGTAGGCCGTGTTTCCTTGTCCTGTTGCCATCATGAGGGCCAGAGTTGTGGCAGAGTATGGCATGTGCGTAACGAGACACGCCCGACTAGATTAGGCTGCTGCGGCCACCATTGCTAGGCACCACCATGCCACTAGTCACAATCCATGAGCTCAATCTAGCACGCAGGGCTTGCCACTTGCAGGTGCGATTGCGATAGTAGAGGCGGGCGCGACGACTGAGTGAGTCTTGAATCCTGAAGTTCGTCATTATTCTCCGCGCAGAGCGTATGCAGTAGTGCGGTGTTCGCGTCAAGTAGCGTAGACCTCGCCGGTGCACTGATAACTCCTCGATTCCCGTCTGGCATGGCCCGGAGGTGCTGCTCGCCTCGAAATCAGCAGACTGAGAAGCGTTGGATCGCCCTCGTTGCTATTACCGTGCGGACTCGTTGTAGCGATTTTGATTTCGATTGAATTTAACGTCGTGCCTATCTACAGCACGTGAACGCCTCGCGTACCGACTAGTCCAGTCTATGCAAGACTAGCCGACGTGTTGGCGCCTACACAGACCCAGCAGGGCAGATGAAAGGCAGGACCTCACTATCCTGCGCTCGAAGTTTGGGTCTACATGAATATCGGCCTCCCGCTGTCTCGCGTGATTTACAAGTGTCATGCAATGGAGAATACAGGGCAAAGTAGTCGGATTGGTAGAGAGGGAAACTGGGTTGCATCACCGTGAAGCTCTCTGGCTTCAATTGCACGATCGGCTATTGCGCGCCAGCACTCCCTCTGCTGAAGCAAGCGCCCGAGATACGGTGGCATTGAGGATCTGCGCCCCGTAGAGGAGCACCTGGCACTGCCCGAGGCGGCTATAGAAGAAGCAGTCGGGGGGCCTCCTCTCTCCGCATGGGCCGGAAAGGATGGCGTTCTCGTGCTGGAAGCGTCAGTGGTGGTCTGCATTATCGGATAAGCCGATGTCGCCGGCGCTCTCTTTTCGTTATTTCGCACAACTCTCACGGGATGTAGCCGCTCTCATTGGCCAAAGCCGGGTCACATTTAGTCGGGCGCCCAAATATCAAGGCAGAACTGACTACTTCGCACTTTTTTGCCCTTCGACCAATTGCTGCTGAGCGAATGCTCCCGGGTCCGTCACGGGCGCGGTGGAGGCGCAAGCGATACCTGTGTTCTCTACCACAGCCCGACTCCTTCCAGCCGCGTGGA
This sequence comes from Blumeria hordei DH14, assembly GCA_900239735.1. NCBI lineage: Eukaryota > Fungi > Ascomycota > Leotiomycetes > Helotiales > Erysiphaceae > Blumeria > Blumeria hordei. Next base: position 5,084,829 of record OENG01000033.1, on the reverse strand, counting down.
AGGACTATTTGAATAGTAGCCGGCTTAGACTTACCTCCGACAGGAGTCGTCGTGGACGTGAAAGTCCAGGCGCTTTTTCGCCGCACACAACCAAGTCTAGCACGCGATGGCTGGGCGCGTGTTGGTCAAAGCTACCAGATTCTTGCCCTCGAATGCGATAGGGAAAGGCATTCAGTCGAATGTGTTCTTGTTGTAATTAAGGCAGCAACATGACTGCAGTAGACAAATAGTTCATAGTAGAATAATATGCACTGACGCCATGAGATATGATTAACCTATATCATCACTCACTGGCATGAATAGTAATTAGCCAATAGATGCCTTACAGCATACCTTGGCTTCAGGTTCTCCAACAACTTTCCCATTTAGGTTAGATAAGGAAGTATGTTGGAATTTACACTAGTGTGCGGAAAACCCCGCTTTCATGTATATAGAGGGACTTCTCGCTACACAGGTAGAAAATATAGCAATTTCTTTACAATTAACTATCCATTACATATCAGTAGACTTTGTCGTACATTAAAAACATTCATCATAACTCTAAATCATCCTCATACTTGGTATGTCATTCTTACAATCTCCGGAACCAGTCAATTGTTCTTGTATCTATCTATCCGAAGGTTGCTGGGCGTTGCCTATTGCCAAGAGATATGCTGAGTCTACACGCACCTCACCAAACCCTTACTCGCTATTTCATAGTTTACATTCCTCATGCCATCCACCCCATCGCAATCACATGCCTATATCTTATTCCCAACAAATGACCACTGTATTAATGGCTATGACACTGGCACCAATTTCAAAAAACCGAAAATACTTGTGATATGTGCCGGGTCATTTAATTTTCACCACGTCCCTCTCGACTGTTTTACCCCCGCAATCTGTTATCTATCGTTTCGACAGTGGGGTCTGCCCGATCGACCCAGCCCTCAAGTCGTATTGTAGTCTTGTTGGGGGAGATGAAATTTTCCAGAGCTTTGTTTGGATTTTGCTTTGTCGTGGCATCTGCAGGGCTGTTCTGGCCAACGGGTAAGATTTCCGGCTATAGTGAACTGCTCTTCAGGCTTGGCGATGTCATTGTCCAGTGTTACTATCAAAACCCCGCCTGTGATGAGAGGTCCCTTAAATTGGCAAATGAACCATCAGCGAAGACAACAATCTTCCAGTTGCTCGGATCCAGCGGGTCGAAATTGAGACCACGGTCCTTGTGAGTGAGCTGCCCAATTATGCGCTTGTTGAGAGCATTACACTCATCAACCGTAGGCTCCTGGGCTTGGGCCGCAAAGAAATAGTCGAATGCGGCTTCGGATTGGCAAATGGAGGCCAGAAATGCGCCACGGGAGTGCTGCTGGATATATTCCTGTGGACAGTGTGGAGTATTGATATCAACAACTATGAGCTTATCGGCTTGTCCTTTCTGTGACATAGCAATAATTTCGCCCTTAATATGTAGGTGGTAGCCATTGAAGTCAGCTATAGAGCCTATTAAAGATTTAATCTGTCCATAACTCTGAGCTTGATGATGGCCAGCAAGAAGAAGAATATCATGATCTGTCATTTAAGATAAAAGGGCGAAAAGACATTTGTTAGAAGATAGGGCCAGTATTGAAAGGGGTGATTAGCCCAGAGTAGGTATGGGCATTGTTAATGTAGTCGGAAGCATCATCATGTTAATGAGTCAAGTGCGCGATATATATATATATATATATATATATATATATACGCGTGTCCTGTCCCAATCCACAATTACTAAACCTGCACTGCCACAAACACCATCAATCTCTGCTATCCATCACAATCTTGAGTAGTAATATGAGTTACTAGTATACGGTGTGTTTGTACGGGTCGATATCAAGATAGAAATGTCAATAGAGTCTAGGGCCTCCCGCAACAATTTTGCGTTGACAGTTCGACGGTGGGGTACAATTTCTGCTCGACATGCGGCATAGATGGCTTTACATTTGGGCGTCTACCATGGGGCCTGATTACCATGACCGGTTTTAACTCTAGATCTCGTAGCTTTGATGGCATTGGTTAAATGGGAGCTCAGTTCTTGGGCATATTTTTCGACCTTGTCTATTGTATCCAATTTCGGTGGGGGGTGGGCCCGTTCGGCGATAGTTCGAGCAAAATTCGGCAGGTCGTCTGGTAGTGCCTTGATTTTTGGTAGCTCAGTATCTAGAGCTATGGATGTAGTTGGCAATTGACCTCTGATCGGTAGGTGATCGCTTGTCATAAATTCGTTGCGGTCTACCCATGCGAGAGCGCCGCCAATATTTGACCATGCAACCAGCGTATTCCCTGCTCTTTGAGTCGGTTCTCCGATGATAAGATAGAAAAGGTTATGTTTGCATGTCCATTCCTCTATCTTTTCCCCTTCTCCATATGGGTGAGTTGCCCTCGGCTGCCATACCTCGTGAACTGAGTTGCAGTCTCCTACGGGAATTGTCCTTGCGGATGGAGTCCAGTCCACAAGTGGTCGAAGTGACACTGAGTTTTTTGGTGCTTTGTACACATTTAAAAATGTGACGCCGTTAACCACTACCCAGCAGTAATCCCCTCTTAATGAAGCACATGAAAATATCTGCGTCGCAGATATTACCTTGCTTTTTAGGGAATATGTTGTAGCATTTGCTCTGATTTCCACGCCACCCTGAGGTATGTGCTTAGTATATCCTGGGTATGGCCTAGTATCCTTCATATTTTTATCTCACGAAGGTTCCTGTGTGAGCAGAACATCTATATCTAGCTCATGAGCCCGGGAAAATGCGATGTCGTGGGTCACGCTGCTTCTACCAACATTTTTTGACATGTATTTGAAGGTAGAAGGTGCTCTGGGCGGGGCCTGTGGGCGGCACTTACAGACGAACTTTGGAGGTTAAAACCCCAAAGCCGGAGACGTCAACCATAGCTTCATCTGGAGCTTCTGTGGCGTCTAGGCTGGTAGTAATATCTCTCGAAAAATATGGACTCTGGCTGACACTGGCTCATGCGTCGTTTGTTAGATTTACCGCAGCTTTTGCTCTGGCCACAGCGTTGTATTCCCGCTTGCTAGCTTTTCGAATGTTGGCGAGCTATTATTTTGTGGCCGGTCCAGATATGGTAGTTCGAGCCAAACATCTTCGGCTGTCTGATCTGTACGGTCCCCCATAGTTCCTGGATTTTGTAGCCGCCTTGCATTCAGCAGAGATATGCATCGTGAACCTGTAGTTCCAGCAGGCAGGAGCGCGAGAGCATGCTCGAGAAGGGCGGAATCCAATGCAGCGTCGGCATTACTGCACAGAGGCTTCTGGCCAGTGTATTGTAGCTACACCCTAGTCGTCAAAAAGCCTGAAGCCGAGCTTTAGCGACGATCCATTTGGGAAATGAGCGAGCTACTCTCGGTAAGGGGCCCCGAGCTTCACTTTGCCATGGATTCTAGCTTTGCTCGGAGCACACTTTGTTAATCTTATTATTTTCGTGGCCACCTTTTCTAGACTGACCTCTATTCTCCCAGCTAACGTGTATACTATGGTTGGAACTGTGGCAATACGGAGAGAAATTATTTCCGATGGTTTCTCCAACTTTACCCCTGATTCATTGAGTTTGTCTGACGCTTTCAGAAGGCGAGTCTTTGCATTAGAATTTTTGGCACGCACAGCAAAACCCCTGGGTATACCATGCACCTGTTGCACGTCTGATGATGCACATTTGGCCTGTATTGATATGGCTTCACGTATGCTAGATGGGGAGAGGCTTCTCCACTCATGTGTATCCTGAAGGCGGATGAATAGCCGATCGTCGGTCTTTGATTTTGGCCTTGTTGTTTGTACGCTCTGGGGGGCTGCTTATCCCTTTGCGTTGATTCTTGCTGCATTGTTTTGCAGCTCTTATCTAGCAATTCCTGCCGAGGTGTTTTCCGGGGCACGCACCAGGGTGAGCTCTGTACTTTAGGCTTTTTAGGTTGAGCTCTTGGGGCAGCGATGATAGCGTGAGCTCCGGGCCCGTGTTGATAAATTGGGGAATTGCTGCACGCGAATATGTCTTTATTGAGCCGATGTAGGCTTTAATATCGCCCGTAGCCATCGAGGAGAGTACGGCCTCCACGCCTCTTATAGCCGATATGCATAACAGAATCTGAGCAGACTTTTGTGCGACTCTTTGCTTTTCAGCACCAACTACAGCTCTCAGCTCTTTGAGACAGAATTCATCACTAGCTGCAGTATCAGTTTCATTTGATGATTTCTGTTTGGATTCCAGGGCTTCTCTATTTGTTGAGGCTACCCTAGGAGCTAGAGTTCTCGAAGAGCCACTTAGGTTCTTCTTGCTGGTGTCGACAGTTTTTCTGCCATCATAAATGGCACGGCGACTTTTATCAGGGGCAGTGTCTGCTGCTGTGTAGAAGCAGTTGCTGGCTTTTTGTGAGAAGAAGCGGCCTTTCATATCCGGTCGCGTCTGGCTTGGCGCGAATAGAATCGGGAAGTCTTTTCAGATCCCTAATAATCTTATCAATGTTAACATCGCTGACATCTAACATCGTGTCGTCTAGAGCTCTGCCGATAATCAACTGGTCAATTTTCATCTCTTGAACAGGAGTTAGGGAACCCAGCTTGTCATGTATTTTCTTTCGAACAACATGTTTGATATACTTGCGGTTTTCTACGATATTTTTCGTCCGCGATGGCTTACTGCGAACTGAGGGCATTTTGATAACCTACCAGTCGCTCAAAATTTTTGAGTCGAGGGCGAATGATATCACGATATCGAGAGGGAAGGAAAGGGGGAAAATGGAATTATTCCAAAATTCCAATTTCAAAAAATTGTGTGTTGATATATTTTTAAAGTCCTGAGCTAAAGTAAAAAGCTCTACATCCTACTATCGGTACAGGACCGGTGGAGCCGGTAAGGATCACTGTGTACAGGCCCGACTCATTCCAACTGCATGAACTCCCACATAAATGATGGTGTTAACAGCAAATCTAAAATCCAAAACTAAAATCAAATTTAGAAGAAACCCCAGTTAGGTCCGGATCCCGCGCTTCTCGCCCGTTCCCTTTCCTGTCACATCTTCCTAGTGACGATTTATGACCTTCCCTGAGAGTAAAAGATGAGCTCGCAGGCACCTATTATCCAGCCGGTGTCCTGCTCTTTATCTGTGGAAGCATCGATGACTTCACTGGGGCTCGCCGTAAACTGAAACCTCCTCTTCGGATTCCAGAAATTCGAAACCCGCTTCTCCTGCCATGCAAACATCATTCATCGAGGCGATTTACGCCTCGATGACTATTTCGGCTGCAGCTTTGACGCGAGCATAGTCTGCGTGCCTTTTTTGCTCGACCTTACAGATTATCGCGAGCTGCTCTTTTTTCACCGGGCAGAACTTGTCAGGTCTTGCTTTGCAAAACCGCGAGTCCGAGCGGTGAGGTCCCCCACAATTTCAAAACCTTGTTAGGGCTTTGCACTCTGCTTTCGAGTTCATATTTGATCCGCAGTTCCGGCAGGCTGGAGCGTGGGAGCAACCGCGGGAGGCATGAAAGCCAAGACATCGTTTGCACTGAACTATTTTTCAACGAGGTTGAAAGAGCTTTGTAGCTCCAGAGTCATCGGAGACGCAAAATCCAGCTCGGGGCTTGGATTCGCGAGGGAAGAGCGCTTGCCAGTTCTGGTACGGCGCTCTAGGTTTGCAGTTCCCATGAGGACGAACAAGAAAAGAAACTGATTTGGTCTCTCGCGTGACTTTACCCGCTGAAACAACGTGATATAGTTGGCTGCAGTAGCGAGCACCTCTGCCACAGCTAATCTTACACCAGCTGGTGAAAGGAGTCGGCGAGGGTGGTCGTGGGCGAGGCGTAAAAACAGTTGCGTATCGGCCTTTGTCGTCGTATCTGCGCTCTTTGCTTTTGGAGCGGGCAAGGCTGCCTTTGTTATTGACGGCCCAGTGCTGTGGCAAATGCCTGCTCGGGCTACGGTAGCCCAAGTTGTCTTCTGGGCAGGAGCCGGGGTTGTTAAAGGGTTTAAGACCCTTATTTCTTGAGTCCTCAACGGAGGGGAGTTGCTGGGGTGCGCAGGGAGAACTGGTGGAGTGCTCCCTGGGCCTGATTGTACGAACTGGCCAATGGCCGCTCTAAGGTAGACTTTGATACCGTCTACAAGCTCTTTTTCTTCGCCACTCGTAAGAGGCGAAAGTGCTGCTTCAACACTGCTTATGGCAGTGGAACATATTGCTAGACGGGCCTTAATTTGCGTCGTGCGACACTTTTTGGCCTCCATCACTGATTGCAGCTCCGGAGGATATTTCGGTGCTGATGTCGAAGCTGTGCCTTTGGAAGCTGGCACAGCGAATTTTCTTGCAGACGTTTCTGCATGTTCTGTCGTCTTCCTTTCCTTTCCTTTCCTTTCCGTGAGGTGCTTGCCTCCTGGGCAAGCTCCATAGCGGTGTGGGTCTCGGGGCCAATTTTTGCTGACCTGACGGGCTCAGAATCAGTTATCTCTTTGTCGGGAAGGCATGGAGACTTCCCTTTGATGAAGGTCTCACTCGCAAACATGCTTTATATTTTTTGCGCGAGGCCAGATGTTTTTGCGGGAGCCCTCGGGCGGACTCTCGCGTTGTCCAACATTCCGTTGGAGAGCTTTTTTCGAACAGGTGGCATGATGAAAATGCCAGCGACTCGATCACAATTTATTGAGAGAATACGACGAGCGCGAGAGAGACGGAGAGGGGGAAAATGGGGATATTCGCAAATTCGAATTTCAAAAAATTGTGTGGGGGTGCGTGTATTTTTGTTTATTTTCCTTCAAAGTCTATGACTATGTAAGGCGTGTAGATCATTTCTGCCTACATGGTGGGTGTATCTATGCCTCGGTTAGTGTACTCCCTCCTATGCCTCCTTCACGACTTTTTTCCATCAGTAATACACCCCACAAGTCTTCATTCGAGTACATACTAAGAGGAGCCGTTATCCCGTCATTATCTCCCTTCTCCAGCCAACGAAACGATGACTTTTTATGGGTGTGTAGCTGCAGGGAAAAGTCTCAAAAACCACTGGGTGCGGAGCTCTCTTAATACTGACATTAGGACTAAATCCGAAGACATAGTGCCCCTTCTGAAGCGTTCGAAGAGGCCGGACATCTGGGCGCTGCAGATTTGTGGGTACCTCGGTAAATTCATCTTCTGCCTTTCTAGCCTCCTTCCAACTCCTTCCCGAAGGTCGTGCTGAAATGTCAAAGTCTTGACAGAGCGTGATTGCTGTATGGTAGCTTAGCTCAACTTCTGTTATGCCATCCAGGGCCCTGAGTAGTAACATTGACTGATGGACAACAGAAGACCTCCTGGCTAATTAGCCGGAGTCTCGGTTTTGGCGCCCACAATCGTTCCAAAGTTGAAAACCCCTCGAAAATGTCAGTCCCAGCATGGTCTTAAGAGACTTGTTCCCCATCTCGCACCACATCTCAGCCGCCTGTCCTTCCTCAAGATGTAGAGTCCCATTACAGCATCAGTCCCCCATAAACTATGACCCGAGCTTTGTATATTATGACTTAATATCCTCCTTGCGGGTATACGTAGTGTCGTAAATTTGTAGTCGGTGATGGTCGGTAATTAATGGGCCAAGCTCCTTTTTGCAACTGGAGTAACTTCTTTATTGGTCGTTTAGGCGAGATGAGGCGTGGTTAAAGGGAGGTTCAGGACTCAGATGAGAATGGTAAGAAAAGCATCTTCGAGAAGTCGTCAAATGGAGATAAGCTAGAGGTTGCTTTCGACTTCGATTCGGATGCGATTCTTCTTTGCTATCCCAGACATGCAGAGCACACTGAGCGATTACATCGGCACCACTGGAAGGTGAAGAATTCGTCTTTGCCGGCCAGACGCAATTAAAATCTGATGTAAAAAAGAGCGAAGTCTTGGCGCGCACAAAGCACAATTCTTGAAACTCTTTGTCAAAATTCAATATTTAACGTCCGTCGAAATATCCATCCCAATGGACTGCATCTCGGATTTTTGCGCCACGCTTTGTTTCCTACTTCGGGTGTAAATATCGGCGTGGGCGTGTATTTGGTGACCAGCTGAGGCTAGAGAAAGTCGACGAGAGGTGTGGTCACCGGGATGAGCATGTACTAGGTCGTACTTGTAGACTTGATGAGACTAAGGTGGAATTCGATCTCGTCGGCTGGGAAAATTTGACATGGCGGAGAATTGTGAATCATTGCCTCGTGGGCCAACTTGTTCGATATTGCAAAATTTGACTGAATTTGGCTCTGGGACAATATTTCACTCGGAGGTTTAAAGAGAATATGTCGTGCAGGTTTTCAGTCTTTCCCTCTGACTAAAGTAGTTACTATTATGGAATACAGGATAGTCATTGATGAAATATCAGGCACAAAGCTTTATTGCTGTTATGACTTGATTTACAAGCAGATCTAATCTAGAGTCTTCAGAACATATCAAGGGGACTATTCTCGACACTTGCAAGTAGTGTATCCTGCAAACCTCTAGCTCTCACCATGGAGTCTACAGAGCCAAGATTGAGTAACAAAGTCCTCACTTCTATAAAGATTTCCAATCGCTTTCGTGGTCTGTGTCGTCTAAATCTTCCAACATGACCTTCAATCACCATTCTCATGGAGCTAACTACGATCAAGTCACATGTTAGGGTCTGAGCCCTACTCATCACCAACAGTTGATCTTGGAAAAAAAGACATCCGGTGAGATTCTAGAGCCCGCTTAACACCCAATACAGCGATTGTGGATCGGACCAAGTGGCCTTAAGTGTTACAAAGAAAGGAGATTCAGGTGAAAACGCCCACCTCATGATGTCCTGATGTCTAGGCCTTACCTGTCTAGGACTGTAGGTTTTCTGAGATGTTCTATTGTGCACGCACTCTTCACTGCTGCCATTCATTTTGGAAGAAGGTGACGTTGAAAAGGTGGCAGAATTCCTCGAATAAATACTGAGCTGAACGGCTAACTCTCACGGGCAATACATTAATAATCTTTCAAGTAAATAAAGAGGATAGTAGCTCTGTGCAAGGCACGGCCTGGGCCAGAGAGGAGCCCAATTTGATACATATTCTATGATTTAAGTAGTACAATAAACAGACATTTTTCCTTCTCTCCAGAATATATCATAATTATAGGACTTGGTAGCTGGTATAATCAAGCATAACATAAAGCTATAGGAATTCATCAACAGTACGGTTTTCTGACCGTATGACTAAAACTGAATACCTGTACGCGGTGTTCTTTAAAAGCCTGGGAGTGAAAAATTCGGGAAGGAAGCCTTTCTAGAATTTTTGAAAACATACAGGTGTATGTCAGCATACAAAAGAGATGATATAGGCACATAAATAATGGACATATAGTAATATGGGGAAATGATCTAGGGCGATAACTGGTGTGATTCTTCAATGTAAAAATAAATGGATATTAAATCTTCATAGCTAGATAGCTGAATACAATATGATTCAAAATAAAAAAAGTGAAATATTCTCCCAGCGCCAAGTTCAGTCAAATTTTGCCTTACCGAACAGGTAGAAGTGAGGCAAAGATTCACCACTCCCAACAAAATCAATATTTCCTTGCCGGCAACATCGATTCCTACATGAGTCTCATCAACTCCGCAAATATGAGTTAGTGTCTCCACATTTAAACGAAAAAACTACTTGTCATACTAGTCTCTAGCCTCAAATGGCCTCCATACACGCCCACTAAAATGGATACCCGTCGGATGACACAAAGTCTGGTGCGAATATCTGTGAGACAGATATCTAGTTTGGACGTGGGAGAGATCTGGATAAGTGGATAAGATAATGTAAACGGTTGATCCGTTCTTAGAAGGATTGAGCCTGAATTCTGGTAAGGAGTTCTACAAATTGAGCATTGTGCGCGCCAAGCCTTCGGTTGCGAGAGCGCAGGTGATGCTATAAAAGCAAGTCAACAACGGAAGGATTTGTGGCCCCCCTCCTGGTAGTTATCTCCTGTCTAGTTTGAGCAGCCAGTGTATCCACTCCACTTGTGAAGGAGACGCCTCAGTCCACATATCGTGCGGAGACTTGTTATCGTATGACACAATGACATAGACGACGTCAGGGCATCGAGTGTGGCTCAAGGCCATAGCATACACTACTAGTGCGTTGATTAGCCGAGAATGTATAAAGTCTCATAGATTTCCCCTTCATGAAAGTGCTAACCCCAAACCTTACTCTTTCGGTTCACATACCAACACCGAAATCTTTTCAAAGTCTGTTCACTACACCAACATTTAATAACATCGACTACTCCTCACCACTCTGCAGCATAATTTTCCCATAGTTCAAAACAACAATAAGGCTTTTCTAGATTATTTATGGCTTTTGAGAAATTTCCCTGGGAGAGTATACACGGATAAGGGCTGCTTTGAGGTGAAGAAAAAGTCACCATATCTTTACAGTGGTACTTGCAAATGAAATTCAGGTCATGAATGCCCTATTTTTAAATTGAATCAACTATTCTATACTTTACCTCCGATATTGTATTATGGCTAGATAGCTGCATACGCAATTAAAATATGATGCAGAATAAGTAATATCCAAATGTCAGAATTTACAAATCAAATGATATAGTCAACGCAACGTAAGAGCCACCGACTCCAAATAACCCCGGCGAGATAAATAATTCCGACTTCCAAAATCTACTGAATTTAACACTCGATCGATTTCGTAGTAACATCAACATCAACAGTTACAGTAACCAAATTACTTTTACGCTTCACTTGCTGAATGTTAATGTTAAAGCTAATTGAAAAATTACATTTATACTTATAAACTGAATAACACTTCAGACTATATATATCAAATAAACTAGCGCCATAAAGGCTACCCGAAGGTAGCTTACCTGAATTCGTGTAACATTAAGCTTTGATGAAGTTTCTGTCTCCGCATCTGGGGATATAATGATAGACCAAATTTCATCGTCGCTGGCAGAATTTTTGAAAAATCATTATTATTGTCTCAAATAAATATTATAAGGAACGCCATTCCACAAATTCTGTGGACTTAATTCCTCCGATAAAGATTAAGATGTCGCCGTTCGCTAAGTTGAAAGCAGTGCAGAATCTGGAAATTACGGCAAAACATCAATTTCTGTTATAGATGCGATAAAATCCGAACTTTCAGACAAGATGTTCGGAGATGTCGATAAATAATATTACTCAAGTTTTATAGATAGACCATGGTCTGATCTAACGAGACGTATCTGGGAAAGCTATCACTTCTTCTCATTTGACGTTGTCAAAATATCTATGAGAAACTGGTTATACTCTTTTAATATCGTTTCCTGAATCAACTAACGAGGAGACTGGATTTTATAGAAAAATCTTAACCTACTATGCATAGAAATCAAAAAAACTCACTTACGAAGGGTAAATTTTCCATATTACAAAATATTTAATTTACGGATGGTCTAAGAATACAGCAAGTAGACTTTTTGTATCGCGAGTGCTGAAATCGCGAATGATCTGGCACATAAATAGAGAGATGTGAGAGTCATTGGCGAAATACTCTCGTCAGAGAAATGAGTAGCCGTAAAGATCAACCAGATGATGAAATACGTGCGCGAAATATTCTATTCGCAGCTGTTGTGCCATTTTCATGGGGCTTTCTTGCACAAAAGCGCGTCGAGGTCCAGATAGTGAATCTGGTAGGCTCATACAGCTCGGGCGAAATGGAGGTGTCAAAGATTTAGGAATAATTGGTTCAAGGGATGTCGTCGGATATGCCCATGAGCGAGAAAGAGCTCGAGCTAGACCCAGTAATTAGTTACGACAATATCATCCGCTGTTTTGTCACTACTACGGATAGCAACAAAACAACGAAAAATTATGAGGTATTTACCAGGTCTATCGCTCAACCGGAGAATTAGTCTCACGAGGAACCACGTGCTTCAAGACCAAAGACCAGGAGTACCTGATCATAATTTTTTGGAGCACCTGTGCAAAAGACGGTAAAAATGAATTTCTAAAACGTACAAACAGAAAATCTGGTATGATCAAGATGAAGAATTCAGGGGATCTCTATAAAATCTAATCGCACCGAAAGAATCATAAATTATTGAAAGATAAAATATGAATTTTTAATGCTAGGCAAAAATCCCTCTCCCTTAGCATAGTGGAGATAATTTTGACCAGGAAACTTTAAATAATTCAAGGATTGAACATTGTCGAACTTTCATCAATCTATCGCCCCATTCAGTCATTTTTGATGGTCCTAGAACTATAAGTGGTAAACGTGATACTATCATTGTGTATTGTTATTTGCACAAAATACACATCGTTCATGGTGAAATTTTGGGAAAAAACTTTTTTCTGGGGTGGGCCCGATAAAATAGGTGTAACGATAATAATTTTTATTAATTCAAACGTATCCTAATTGCGTGGAAACTATAAAGAGAAGGATCTATCAAGAGCTATGACAGGTCTCGCAAGATATATGGCATTGGAGCTTTTGCGAGCCGTCGCCCGAGAAGAGTTAAGCCTAAAGCAAACCTATCGTCATGTTCTTGAATCGGGTTTAAAAGTTCTGTCGATACATAACTTAATTTTACCAATATGTCATTGTGTAATAAGCAGGCTTGTAATATCATATACTGGCGTAGAGGGCTAGGTGAGCCCATTTTAGAAGTTTAGGACCTGGATCTATTGGGAGGAAGGTGAGAAATACATCACTTGTTCTTTGCTCTTAAACGCATTGAAACAAGTTAACCCCGTATTACCAATATGTTCTCATAGTCGGATGCATGAGCTACAATCCTCGATTTTTTCCGAAATATTTAGTGAAATGGTCTTCAAATATCTGGGAGACTTATTTTACTTCGAAGCAATCTTAAATTTTAATGAAATCTGAAGAACAAAGTGTTGAAAATTCTTGCCGAAGTTTGAAGGTGTAAAGGGGCTGGCACGGGTTTTCTACGAAATATTAGTTGGAAAGAAAAAGTGGGATATGGGTTGCTGAAAGATCCTAACATATTCTATGATCCTACAATTAAGGCCTTTTGTGAAACAATAACGAAACTTGGAAAAATATCATTTTTTTCAGAAAGCTGCGATGCATTCTGCAGGAGGGCAAGACTGACACCTGTACGCGGTGCCCTCTACGAACCTGGGAGTGAAATATTCTCCCAGAGCCAAGTTCAGTCAAATTTCGTAATACCGATTAAGTTGGCCCACGAGGCAATGATTCAAAATTCTCCGCCATGTCAAATTTTCGCTCCCAACGAGTTCGACTCCTACCTAAGTCTCATCAAGTTTACAAGTACGACTTAGTACATCCTCGTTTCAATGACCACACCTCTCATTAACTATTCTCTGGCCTCAGCTAGCCGCCAAATAATGTATACATAGTACCGATTATGTGTCATAGCTAGATAGCTGAAAACACAATAAATAATTTAAAAAAAAAATAGCCGCCAAATATACGCCCACGCTGATATTTACACCCGACGGAGAAAGCAAATCGTGGCGCACAAATCTGGGAGATAATTCTTTGGGATGGACGTGAGAGGGATCAGGACAAGTTTACAAGATGAGGCAGAGGATGGATACAATAGATTATTTCTAGTGCCAGGCTTACGCCCTCCATCCAGTGGACATGACACGTATGGAGGACGTCTAGAATACAAGTTCCTCCATTTTCCAGCAAAGCCCATCCGGTGCCTGACTTTTCCTGTTACGTGCCTCACGCTTGTTACATCAGGTCGAATAGGTAGGAACGCATTCACCATGATCCTCAGACCATGCATTGAGGGAAAACCTTCGTGGGAAAACCTCAATAATTCCTCCTGTACTCTTTCACGACAAGCAGCCGTAGTCCCCCCTTAAACAGGCCGTGTAAGAATCCAATCTACCACTTCTAGAAAGCACATCCAGCACCCGACCAACTGGAGGATGGATACAATCTCGACGGGCGTGTAATTTTGAATTTTGGCAAGGAGTTTTACGAATTGAGCTTTGTGCGCGCCAAGACTTCGCTTGCGAGAGTGCGGGCGACACTATAACAACACGCAAACGATGGAAGGTGCCGTGGTCGGCCTCCTGGTGGTGTTCTCTAGTATGGTTTGAGTAGCCTGGGCACCTACTCCACTTGGGAAGGAGACACCGAAGACTACATTTCGCGCGGAGAAAGTTCAGTGGATGATGAAGGCATTTCTGGATAACCCAGGGTTTTTGAGACGTTCCCCTGGGTGGGTATTCACGGATGAGGGTTGACTTGGGGTGAAGTAAAAGCCACCATAACTTCGCAGTGGTACTTGCAAATGAAATCCGAGGCATGAGTGCTCTACTTGTAAATTGAATCATCTTTTCTATCTATTTTCTCTGATATTGTGTCATAGCTAGATAGCTGCATACGCAATTAAAATCTGATGCAAAAAAATAAAAAAATAAAAAAAAGATGCATTCTGCTCTGCGTTTATGATTATTTATTTATCTTTATTTAACGTCTGGCGGATCACGCGTCAAGCGAGTAACCCTATTAAGTCCCTACTGAGACAAAAGACGCTGCGTTTATGATTAATCTGACTGTTAGTATAACACAATAACTAGTCATGTGACATAGAGGACATGACCCGATTGGCATACAAGGGTTGACCCCTAGTTGTTCTTTATAGTATGAGATTAGATGTAGAGAGACATCATCGACAAAATCAAATATATCACAGCTTTACCTACTCCAGTAGAAACGTGATATCACCCTGTAATCCCAACACTGACAGCGTGTATCTTATTTTTTCTTCTTCTTTGCCCTCCTCTCAGCAATTCACCTTCTGTGCTTCAACATGGCGAATGTGAGTAAATCCAGCGGTTTCAACGCGTCGCAAAAAGCGACAATTTCCACCACAAACGATAGCAGCAGAGCGTAGACAGCTCCAAAGAATAATAACCTTGAAATCATAAGGAAACTACTGAAAAGGGTCAGACGAATCGTGATGGGCGAGATAGAGGAGGAGGACTTACCCACACTGGAGATTATTAATGAAGCCGTGAAGACTTGTAATTGCTATAAGAAGTCCTGGACAGTGATATTCCAGATCCTGTCTCTAATTGAAGAGAGGATGGTGGCCTCAAGGATTCCCCCAACAACGACCTACGCATCGGTCGTAGTTCCAAAAATGACTTACATGGGAGTAGACATTAGAATCGATGGAGCAGATAGATTGCGGGCTCATGAGCTGCTATGAAAGGCAAAAGGGCACATTCAAGGTACATACATGATACGACAAATGCGGAGCAACGACAATAAGCTGTTTATTCAGTCGGCGTCCCACAGAGACGCAGCGCTTAACATACATCAACCAGCCGACTTTAAAGTTTTGTGGCAAGAATTTTCTGTTCAGGTCAGCGGAATCCCACTGTGGACAAGAATTGAGGGCGGCAAAGATGCCGAAATGTGACGGCTGGTAAGCCGGTGCTTGCCTGTATCCTGTGCTGTCTAACGCAGGCTTAGCGCAAACGTAGTCGGAACCTATTCTCGGAAGCAGGGACTTTTAAGTATCACCTGGATCATCATAAAACCTCATGGACGAAGCGCAAGAAGAGGGCCAAAGAGCGAACTACGAGAATATGATACGTGAACACGTATGGAAAACTGTATAATTGGCAGGGATAACAATTATGTATAAAATAGCTGTTATTATCCTCTTCAATCTGTAGCTCACCATATATTGAAAATAAACCACCTTTGATCATAAGTTTGCCCAAGTGCCTATTCTAAGAGTGTGGCACGAAAACTACGCCATAATCGGTGAAATTAAGACGGCGACTGCGGCTCGGATTCCCAGCCTTACAAGCAATAGAATATACAATATTATTACAAGGTATTATTTTTACTGTCCTGTGTGAGCCTATGACTATGCAGGACATGCAGGTCCTCTCTGTCTACAGGCCGAGGATACCTATACCAGTAGTATATTCCCTCCTATGCCTTCCATACAGCTCCCCTCAAACAGTACCACCCCTCACAAGCCCTCGTTCGATCGTACATTTAGAGGTTCCCTTTGCCCTTCATTACCTCCCCTCTCCAGCCAACGTAACGATGACCATTTGCGGGTATATGGTAGCCGAGAAAAATTGCAAAAACCACTGGGTGCGAAGCTCTCCTAATACCGACATTAGGACTAAATTCGAAGACATAGTGCCCCTTCTGAAGCGTTCAAAGAGGCCGGACATCTGGGCGCTGCAGATTTGTAGGTACCTCGGTAAATTCATCTTCTGCCTTTCTAGCCTCCTTCCAATTCCTTCCCGAAGGTCGTGCTGAAATGTCAAAGTCTTGACAGAGCGTGATTGCTGTATGGTAGCTTAGCTCAACTTCTGTTATGCCATCCAGGGCCCTGAGTAGTAACATTGACTGATGGACAACAGAAGACCTCCTGGCTAATTAGCCGAAATCTCGGTCTTGGCGCCCACAAACGTTCCAAAGTTGAAAACCCCTCGAAAATGTCAGTCCCAGCATGGTCTTCAGAGACCTATCCCTCCTCGAGATTTAGAGTCCCATTACAGCATCAGTCCCCCGTAAACTATGACCCGAGCTTTGTATATTATGACTTATTATCCTCCTTGCGGGTATACGTAGCGTCGTAGATTTGTAGGTGATGGCCGGTAATTAATGGGCCAAGCTCCATTTTGCAACTGGAGTAACTTCTTTATTGGTCGTTGAGGCGAAATGAGGCGTGATTAAAAAGAAGTGGAGGACTCAGATGAGAATGGTAAGAAAAGTATTGTCGAGAAGTGGTCGAATGGAGATAAGCTAGAGGTTGCTTTCGACTTCGATTCGGATGCGATTCTTCTTGGCTATCCCAGACATGCAGAGCACACTGAGCGATTACATCGGCACCACTGGAAGGCGAAGAAATCGTCTTTGCCGGCCGGTTTCATCTACAAAACTGGGGGTAAAATGCTCTTTCGGAGCAAAATCCATTCAGATTTCACACTACCGAAGAAGTTGGCCCAGGAGACAATGATTCAAAGTTCACCGGCACACAGCTCCACCCCTCCAATCGAGATCAATCCTTACCAAAGATTCACCTAATATATCTCCATTACCATGACCACAACTGTCGACGGCCCAGTTTCTGGCCCTAGCTGGCCTCTAAATACATGCCCATGAACAGATAAACAAGCGCAGGGTTAAATATATCGTTGCGCACCGATCTGAAGGGTAATTCTTTAGGATTGATGTGAGGGAAATCAGGACAAATTTAAAAAATGATGCAAAATATTAGGACATGATTATTTTCGAAAACCGATACAGGACTACTGGAAGTAGGTTTGATAAAGTATTGGCTTAAAAATACGGGACGTGTATTGCGACAACATTCTCAGCACCCCCTCGTAATGCTACGACCTAGCTCTCACTACACGCTAATATGGGACTACTGATACAGGGTATATAAGATCTCCAAAAGCCTTACCCATTATCCTCCTAAGTAAACAATAATCACAGTCATAACTCCATTATGTCCAGGTGCAAGGATAATTATGTTTCACCGGCAGTTGTATAATTTAACACTCCCCCATTTGTTATTATTACGAGGTCAGATGGATAAGTATGGTGGTAGGATAGTATGTGTAAAGAAGAATGTGGAATGATGTTCTTGGTGGTGGGCGAATGTATTTAGACTATCTGAGTATGAAATGGACATCTAAAGATGAACGCATGGTCTACCTAAGAGGTAAATGGACCTGATAATATACATGTACGATTTACTCTACAGCCATGCCCACTGATTGTCTAATGTACTCATGTAATGCGTATCGACATTGTTTGATCCTTAAGCTCCTGATAATTAGCACGACTCACATTTGAGTCATGCATTAATATGAGCTTGCATGAATAAAGTCATGTTGTTTTATCATCGAGTCTTGCCTATGAAGCCCTTGCTCCCTTGTGCAGACTAGGATCACAACACCATTAGCCAAAAATCGTTGTAATCCGAAACATCTTTCTGGCCTGGATAGCTGATTTATTTATCACAGATTTTGGTTATTGAGCCTTTCCTGATTGTCCCAATAATATCATTCCGATTTGACGTATCCATTTATTAAATTGTTGTTTAGGTAATGGTTTGGAGAAGCCGTCTGCAGCCATATCTTTTGTCGGAACATAATTTGGGTTTATTTTCTTGTTTTGGTACAAATCTCTTACAAAGTAATAGGAGATATCGATGTGTTTCGAGCGCTCAGTAAGGTAAGGATTCTTTGTAAGCGCAATCGCTCCTTAGTTATCCCCACACGCCTCCACTGTCTGGTGATTCTTAGAAACATAACCTCCAAATCCCAAATCTCTCAGTATTTGAGCTATCCATTGTCCTTACTTAGCATTGTATGCCGATGCAATATATTCAGCGTCCACCGTTGCTGTTGCTACAGTTGTTTGTTTCTTACTCTCCCAGAAAATAGGACCTCCTCCGATCAAGCCTACACGTGTGGTGATACTCTTTCTATCTGATTTATCACTCGCCAAATCGGCATCAGAGTAAGTCACTAATCCACCTGTTGGTTCAAATCTAATTCTAGCCTTGATTGTATATCGAAGATAACTCAAAAGTCTCTTAACCGCCCTGCCATGGTATTCAGCTGGGTCTTGCACGTACTGGCTTAGTCTACCCAACGCGAATGCGATATCTGGGCGTGTTTATACCATGGCATATATCAAGGATCCAATAACTTCTCGATACCAGGTGGCATCTATTCTTTTATCACTTGCTGTTGCTCTACACAAGTCTTTATAGTTTTCCATGGGGATTACTATTTCTCGATGTGCTGGAACAGTGAATCTGAATTTAGCGAGAAAACATACTTGGATGTGATAAGATTAACATTATCTGGAAGTACATATTCGTGCCGTTTACCGTTTTCATTAAGTTGCCGAAGTTCGATGTTAATTGCTTCTCTCCATTTGTTTCCATACTTGGACTCTATAACTGCCATCTGATATGATGTTGAAATAAGGATATCATGCTGCATACTGTTAGTAATCATTGCAGATTCACTTGTTTCAATCTCAACATCTGTATCATTAAACCAGGAAAGTAATGCCTTCATCAACATTAATTTTTTTGAAATCCTTTCATTACTGTTATCGTATTCTTCAAGTCGTCTTTTAGCGCCAGCTCTTAAAGAACTGCGGGGAATTGTCTTAACAATATCATCAAAATTGACAGCCTTTTTCTTAATTATAGGATTTGGTATACCATCAGTTCTCAATCCATCATGGCAGTTCCCTTTCCATGGTATGATAGCAATGTTTGTTGAGTTAGATTTCAACAAATTTTCTTGAGGTTCTGAGATAGATGAAGAAGCAACGGATTGCTCTTCATTTAGATTGGTCGGAGGGTTCTCAGAATTAATATCAGCCCTTGAAGTATCTGTAGTATTATTTGAAATATTTTCATTACTTTTCAAACCTTCCATTTGATTTAAAAATTTTTCGGTGGTGGCTGAGTCTAAAACTACATCAGAATTTTCTTTACTAGAGATTATATTCGTGATTTTATTTGGAAAGGTTTCAGTGGCACTAATATCCACATCGTCATTTGTTGGGCTAGGGTCTGAAATAATGTTTTCAAAGCTATCAGGTTCCTCGGTTAAAAGTTTTTTTTTTCAGAGTCCATTGGTGAGTAATTATCTGGGGCTTTAGGATTCGTCGTATTTTCAATGTGACCGGATCAAATGGCTGCAACTGGTTTGATAATATTCTCAATAACTTTTTCGTCATTTGGTCTACTTCTTTTGTTTCGGATGGGCATAATATTATAAGTACCATCACTTTCCTTAAAATTACCTTTAGAAAGCTCTATCAATAGTTGATAATAAGCAATATTCCCTCCAGGCACATCTTCAAAAAAATGACATTACTTGAGGTGATAGTCATATGCATATCAGGTGCATAAATCCTTTAATGTGCTGTAGTATCGTCGCTATATCCCATAAAAACTCCTTCTCGCCCAGAAGGCATAAGCTTATCCTTGCGGCCTAGTAAAGAAGATCTGGAGACGTGCGCGATAACCTTACAGTCCCATGTCTTAATATGATTATGAACGGTGGGAACTTCACGAGTGAAAGCTTTCTCGGGAAAAATACGATATTCGACTCTTAAAGGTTTTTTCGTTATGTCGTCCAAAATTTGTTCAAAAACTATTGGACCACGTCGCAATCGTGCACGTGTATATGTCTGAGCCTGTGCAGCTTCACACCAAAGTTCTACAGGAAGCTTTGCATCTTCAAGCAGAAATCTTATACTAGTCTTGGTAGATTATATTGAACGTTTGGCAGGACCATTCTATGCCGATTTATAAGGCTCAGTATGCTGCACAGAAACACCTTGTTTTTCCCATACCTTTAAAGTCTGTAGAATTTCTGGGGCATTATCTGTCTGGGACGCTTTAACTTTGGCTCCTGATTGTAGTTCGACTTTGGCCTTCCATTGATTCAACGCAGACAGTACATCTTTGCGATTTCTAAGGAGTACAGTCCAAGTCTTGCGGCTCCAATCGTCAATTAATTCTCCAAAGTATCTATATCCACGATAAGAAGGTGGAAACGGGCCAGCAATATCAAATGATATCAGCGCTAAGGGTTCTGCTGCATGAACAGCCAGTTTCTTTGATTGTTTTTTCTTAATCTTTTGTGCGGCGTGGACTTCACACAATAGCATTTTGTCCGGAATTATAATTTTCTTAATATCGCATACAGTATATAAAAGAGATAGTGACTGAGGGCTTGCGTGACAAAATCTTCTGTGATAGTAGGAGTAACGAGAGAGCTCTCGTTGAGTCCTTCTCTCTTTTAATGAAGGCTCTATATTTTTAGAACTTTTGAGATTTTTATCTTTTATTCTCTTGGTATTTCGGGGCACTGCATTATTCTCCCTTTTAATAATTTCATTGCCACATTCTTTCGTCGCATCCTTTTTCACATTAGTAATTAGTTGTGTTGGGTTATAGTTGACAAGGGAAGAGTCGGATTCTACTTGATTTGTTATATTAGTATTTAAAGTCGAGATGTCTTCCGTTGCCTCGAATGATCTAGGCGTTTTATCATGTATAACATCCGTCTGACCTGAAACCATCTTAGGTAGTATTTTATCATTACCGAATATCTGACTATTAGCATCATCTGATATTTTTGAGATTATATAGAGTCCTCTATAATTTTCAGCCTCGATAAGATTAACTTTGGAATGTAAATTAATGAAAATCATTCGATTAGAATCAAATTGGCCAGGACAACTATCTCCTGCAACCATTTTCTTCACAGATAGTAAATTACATCCTAGTTCTGGTACGAAAAGTGGAGTTGCTAACAAAATATATTTTCCATCTTTTAGCTTCAGTATAGCTGTACTTATCCCAACTAAATAAATCAAGCCCCCCACCAACTTGGATCCTTCTTCGAAAAGATTTTAGTGGCGAGCTGAAAAGATTTTTGTTATTAGTCATGGGGGATGTACAGCCAGAATTAGCGGCCCAAGCTGAGGGTGGAATCTTACTGCGCTTTTCCCATGAAAAGCCACCGAATTCGTCATCATTGGACTGAGACTCATCACAGAGGTCATTTCTCGCGAATTTTGCCTGTTCATGGCGGCAAAAAGGCGATGAGACGCGGGCATTGTATGACTGATTATGTCTCCGATTATTTGAAGAGCTAGGCCTATTGCTGCGCCCAGGTGCGATAGAGTATCCAACGTTGCGAGATTTTCTTCTGCTGTTATGTTGACGAGGTGTGAGTTAGGCTTTAGTATCTTCATCGCTCTCTCCCTCTTCTCTCCGGATACGAGCTTTTCTTGCGGCTTGGAAACTAATTTCAGCATATGGACAAGAAATGCTAGTGTAGCGACTGAAGCCACATTTAAAGCAACTTATGTCGCGTTCTGCTCTAGCTGAATGTGCAAAATTTGTGATCCCCTCTTCGTTTACATAGAGTCTACTAACTGCCATTTTTTCTTGAAAGATTCTTTCTTTATCACGGGCTTCTAACTGTAAATAAGACCACTTCTCGTCTATTCTGTCAAGACGCTCAGTGACTAGCATTGCTGGAGGAAACCCTTCAGCTAGGGTCATGTACTCGTGCCTTAAACGAAGTCCGGCAACAAATAAATTCCATGTAAAATCTACCAAGAATTTAGTTCCGGGAGAGAACAGATGGACTTCTTTTCTTGGCTTGCTTAGCTGTGTAAAATTTGTTGATGGACTAAGTTCAGCATTCATTTCCCAAGTGGTAAAAGCTACAATCATACTGTGCCCAGAAATATATGTATTCAGTGTTTACCGATTTTTGAGACAAGCAATTTGAGCAGGTATCCACATTTTATCATCCATCATGTCCTTATCAGTTTCGGTTATCTTCAATCGGATGTTGAGGCGAAAGTTTATTTGGGCCCTTTTGTAATCGAGATCTTTGTCAGCGAGGATCCACCATTTTTGAGATTTATCTTCATCAGCAATGTATGATGTCCAATTTGCTTTGGGTTCGGTCTTTCTTATCGAGTCTCTGACATGTGCGTATTCTCTGTTGGTTTGAGTTAGTAGCCATTGTGTTCCATCACCTTCAAGCACTTGTTCGACTAGTTGAAACCATTCTGTTTTGTTCGCCTTATTCAACAAAGGTACCAGTTTCCAAAGATCAGTTCCCTTTTCTGAGCAATGGTCGGCCATTTTACTTGGACTGGTTTCTTTGTGGATGGGAATATATAAAAACACGTGGAAACCGATAAATCGACCAAAGTATATCAGAAATAATCCAGGAAGTCACGAGTAAATGCGTATAGATGCTGGTGACAGCGGGTAGATGCGAGAATTTACGAGTAGTTGCATGTAACTGAGTAACCTTGCTTTATCAAACTCTGCGGCAAACCGGGCTCATAACCTATTAGGTTATGATTCTTTTAGACAACTGATACAGGACTACTGGAAGTAGGTTTGTTGGTTCATGATGGTTCACTAACGTGCTAGGTGTAGTGATTTCCGTCGCACTCCTACTGGAGCTTGAACACGAGTGGGGCCGGGCTGGATCAGGTTAACTACCATTAAGTACATCTACCTCGTCCCACCTAAATGACCGGACCACCTTAAACTTCACCCATGTGTTGAATCATGTCAAGTCCAACCGTCTAGAGAACCCTCTTTTGACGCGCCGAAGCGCAAATTCCTCCTCAGCCTCGGCCACCACGCGCCCGAGCCCTTGACATCCTCATTGACTCCGAAATATAATTGCCATCCAATATCTCATCGTTGCTCTAGCCTTGAACTTTCATATCGTACCGTTGGGTTGTTGTTGTCATTGAGGATTTGTATAATCCCCTCGGTGTATCTTCCCTTTTCTTCCTACTTTATACACGTCCTGTTTCCATCAAGACTTTCCTCATCAAGGTGTGTTTAGGTAGGTGATCTGACGAGTATGGAGGTGGGCCGCAGGTGTAGGACCGACTGAGAAATGTCGGATGTTTGAATACGACCCCCAGACAGACCTTGTTCCATCCGTGAATCGTATGTTAGTAGTGATGAGTTTTTGTTCGACTTTCTTGCAGTTGTGAAATCTCTGTCGACTGATTTTTCGAACAAAATACCGAGTACAACTTCTTAAAGCCGAAAATCCATCAAATAAAATTCATCACGCCCTTGTTCGTGACTGAATCTCGGCTCTGGGAGAATAATTCACTCCTGGGTTCGTAGAGGACGCCGCTGACAGGTATTCAGCCTTTGTCCTCCCGGAAGTAGGTTTGATAAAGTATTGGGTTAAAAATGTGGAACGTGTATTGCAACAACATTCTCAGCACTTTTTCGTAATGCTACGACCTAGCTCCCGTGGTTGGATGGTGCGGTGGTACATCATCTTGGCCTTTTTCTTAAGTAAGGTCTGGATAGCTAGGACACATATCCCACTCGAGACAGGAGACCGCTGGTTCGAATCCAGCAAAACTTAACTACATTTCTCGCGGCGCTGGTATGCATGGATGATCAAAGGTTTTAAATTTCCCCTTGGTGGGTACTTACGGAGGAAAGTCAACTGTTTGTGTAAGCGAACATACCTCATAGTGGTATTTGCAAATGAAATCCAGAGTATGAGTGTCTCTAACGTCAAAAGAGTCATCCTACATATATAAATGGTACAGGTCACGTACCATAGCTAAATAGCTGAATATACATTAAATGATTTAAAAAAAACAATAATCACAACTATAACTACATTATGTTCAGGTGCAAGAATAATTATGTTTGACCAACAATTATATAATTTAATACAAAGAACGAATGCAATCTCGAAGGGTAAAAGTACGAAGTATGGCCGGGAGTTTCTGGATTGAGCAATGTGCACTACGCGACTTCGACTATGGGAATATAACCAACATTATAAATAATTCCATGGTTGAATGGTACGGGTGTACAACATCTGATATGATCTCCCAAGTAAGGTCTCGAGAGCAAGGACACACATCCCAGTTGAGACGGAAAATCGCTGGTTCGACTCTCGAGAACCCCGCCCGCACTAATTGCTGTGCTGGTATGCGTGGGTGGCGAAGGCGTGCTTGGATAACCAAAAGTTTTGAAACTCCCCTTATGTGGGTCCTCATGGGGGACGATCGACTGTTCAGTGCAAGCAAAAATACCTCATGGTAGTATTTGCAAATGAAATGCAGAGTACGATTAGGTTTGAAATTCAAATACTTATCCCACACATGTTCAAGACACTTATCATATGTCACGGCATACGGCTGGATACACAACAAATAATCTATAAATAAATTAAGTCTCGGAGTGACGAAATCTCAACACCTGTCAGTGGTGTTTCCTACGAGCCTCCAGCTCTCAGTGTAGAGTCTGCAGATCTGAAATTGAGTAACAAAGTTCTCGTTTCGATGAGGATTCCCAGTCGTTTTCGCAGTCTGCATCGCTTTCATCTCTCAACATACCCCCTATCACCATTATCATGAAGCTAGCCACGATCAGATCAGATGGTAGGGTCGGAGCCTTATTCATCACCAACCCTTGGTCATGGAGGAAAAGCCATCCGATGAGTTTTCGGAGAGTAACCAGCACCCGATACTGAGATTATGGATTGGATCAAGTCGGCCTCGACTGTTACGAAGAAGGGAGGTATACATGAACATTCTCACCTCATGTGGTCTCGGTGTCTAGGCCTTGTCTGACTGGGCCAGCAGGTTTTTTGAGACTTTTTCCCGCGAACGCAGTTTCCCTTGCTGCTATTTTTAATTTTTTTGGGTAGAAGGTTCCGTGGAAAAGGTGGCTGAATGGCTATTTGTCACGGGCAATATATCAATGATCTTTCAAGTAACAAAATAGAATAGGAGCATTGTACAAGGTGTGGCCTTGGTTAGTGAAGAGCACAATTTGTGAGATAACTTTAACTTCAGTTAGCACAATAAAAACATCACAATTGGATTGAACTCTTATTGTACTGCTTGGACAGACGACTGCACGGCACATTTGGCACCTCTGCCCAAGGTCACACCTTATGCAGCGCTGCTGTTCTCTTATGTTTGGAAAAATTATCAATGATGTAATCTTCGTGATGGATAGCACTCATGAGGATCCTGAACTCCGATTCCAAGCAAGCTACCGAGTTTCATGCTCACAATGAGGTTACATCCCTCGTATCCCTTCGCCACAATCAAAGCGGCCGGTGCTGTTTGAGGAGAGCTGTATGGGAGGCATAGGAGGGGATATACTACTAGTATAAGCATCCTTGGCCTGTAGGTAGAGTGGACCTGCATGTCCTACATAGTTATAAACTCAGACAGGACAAAGAATGAAATAAAGATCAAAGTGGCGAAGCGCCCGACACATTCCCCACTGTATTCTGATAGTTCACTCTGCCATGTATTGTTAATCGTTACATTATCTGGAGCATGGGGAATATTTTGTAATCAAAGAAGAGTTATAACGTTTATAGACATGCAAGTTTATTCCCAGCCTTAAGCTCTACACACATATAGATTGTCGTGGTCGGAGCCACAAGGCACCCGTGAATTTAACAGTTGAAATTTATCATCTTATTCATGATAATGTGCATAGGAAATCTCACTCATGTTTCTTACCACACCAGATGAATAAGCGGTCACGCAAGGTAGGAGCCCCCGGCTTAATGGCCGGCACAAAATTAAGGTTGTCCTGATAGGATCTCGTGCAGTCAAAAATTATTCTGGACTGTTTACAATCATTGCTTATGCAAACTTCATGACTCCTTGCTACCACATTTTGGCGGCGAACAAACTCGTCATCTTTGCCAGTGGCTCCGATTCAGTTACTGTTCGGGTGGAATTAAATAATATCTTTGACTACACGTGGGCTGGCAGACCTGTTGGGTTAGCGCACGCTCGTCGCTGTGCCTCAGGCGATCAAGCAACACACACAATATTTATCCTGGAACCTGGATGCGATTGCATAACCTGCAGCCTTCAGTGACGAACTTCAACAGTTGGCTGTCTCCGAAGTATTACCGCCGCACGTGCTATCATGATCCCTTGTGTTAAGGCCCTAGTGCACTTCTATGCTAGTCTTTGTGCCATCAGAGGAGGGATGAGGACAGCCCTCCTGCATCGAACATCCTTATCCCCTCTCCCTAAGCAGGGCATTTCTGAGAATACTCTCTGTCACCATCTCTTTTCTGTAACATCACCTAGCAATACTCTTCATTCCTTCCGAAGTCTTGTGCTGAATATCGCGAAATGGTTGTTCTAACCTGTCAATCATACGGCAATCCACGCAAATCCTTACACTTCCTAGCTTTAACCACGTGTCGATCATCACACACACAACAAAGGAGTGATCGGCACGTCTGTGCTTAATATTTGAGTTTGCTCTGCATACCGTTTTTCGCTACTGCTTCAAGCTAACCAAGAGATCATTCCCTCTTTTCTACTTACCCAGTCACTTGTTTCCTGATCAGGCCCAACCTCCCAAAAGTCATTGACACAACCATCTTTCCAAAGATACGGCTATCCCACATGCTGTCAGTCATCTCAATCCTCAGTAGTGTCAACTACCTGCTCTCGACAGCTCTTATTTTTGTTCCTAGCGTCAGATCAAATCCTAGTATTCAAAGCGTCACAAACACGAATATCTACGCAGATAGTTTCTCTCCAGTGCTCCGCGAAGTCTCGAGCACAAGTACACCCCTCGCCGGCTTTACAGATATAAAATGTGAAAGCTGCACAGTACGACCCGAGATGGCTGATGCCAATTGCGCCATGGTCTTTCAGCCAGATACGATCGTACATGCGTCGATGTGGAAGCCTCGAGGTTCGTTGATTTGCCCCAGGCGTGCGTAAGTGTGATTAGGAATTTGGCTTGCTTGCTTTGTACCGCGAGATTCTTGAGGCTAATCATGGTCTCTATTCAATAGTTCTCCTCTGAACTCCCAGCACACAAAATCGAAACCATCGTTCGTTGAGAAGCAAAATAACCATTCGAAACCCACTCAGCGTCGCACCCCTGATCTATCGACTGATAAAGTCAAGCTGTCTCCAGACATTAATCTACAACCTCCAGATCGAGAAGCTCGTGTCGAAAGTATACTTGCCCTCGGTGTTGCCATGGGATTTCTACTATGCTTAGCATAATAATTCCGATCCAATGGCAGTTATTCATCCTCGTGGCTTTATGCGCACACCTGATAATCTCAAAAACACGCCCTTATCATGATATTACAGTATGTCACTATTACTAATGGAACTTTGGCACCCTCACACGCGGGTCGGAGGTGCTGGTCTTCAAATAATTATGGTGGGAAAAAGCTTTTACGTAATAGAATTAATGTTTAATATATCTACCATCTATGGTACACATTTCCGCAGTTTACAAACGCACTAAGTTTTTATCGTTTAGAGCTGAGGCAATAACACTAGGACTAGAACTTTAAAGCACCGTTGAGTTTGTAACTCTAAAACACAATAAATAAAAACATCAAGAGATATCCCTACACTTGAACCCTTGAATATGGTTAAGATAGAAATAGTGGCGAATTAGTCGATGAACGTTTAGATGTCAAGATATCCTAACCCACGATCTCGGACAGCCATTTGAACATTTTCTTTGATACCTTTTAGTGCCACGAGCCACGCCTCGATTCCACGAGCACTCTCTGTATTTTCATCTATAAGCCATTCTAACCATCTTAGGAGGCTTACTACCTTGGCAAGATCTCTCTCCTCCAAAACTACTCTTCTCAAGTATCTAACCATCGCGGCCGCATCATCTGGATGAGGTCCATCCATAGCAAATTCCTTGTGCCATTCACCAAGCTTTATCCTTAAGTCAGCTAAGCTGCTTAGACCCTGCGTCGTGAACGTTGGACGTGGCTTGCGCGTCGGCAGAATAATGTGCCGCACTGTTGGTGGAAAAGGTTCATTGCAGCGCTTCGATAGTTCAAGCCGATCTGCAAATAGTTTTGGCTTCTGTGCGCCACGTCGTTGCTTCCAATGATCTTCAAGCACGTCTGCCCGGACACTGGCGGGCAAGGCAGCAAGAAAAGACGGATCCGGTGTCGCTGGATAAGCGGCAGGCTCAGGCTTAGAGATAGAAGGTCGCTCGCGCTGACATTTTGTGCTGGGCGACGTGGGATGTATAGGCTTAGGGTGTGTGCGTGGCTGATTGGCGAGCCCTAATTCATGACTTGAGTCAGCTGCCTGGGCCACACTAGATTTGTAATTCTCGAGAACTTCAGTCTTAAGGTCAGGTGGGAGAGCGGCAAAAACTTCGGGGTCAAATTGGGACGGCAATGGCTCTGACCCGTGCGAGCCTGTACTTCGTGATAGGCTGGAAGTCTGAAGATTAGGTCTTGGGTGAATGACTGAGCGGGTCCTGCTCTGTGCCATCAAACGGGTACGAATATCGCATGGCAGCTCTGCTAGTACGCCGGCATCGATTTGAGAGGGTATAACGAACTGGGTTCCGGTCGTGAC
Source organism: Blumeria hordei DH14 (assembly GCA_900239735.1). Classification (NCBI taxonomy): domain Eukaryota; kingdom Fungi; phylum Ascomycota; class Leotiomycetes; order Helotiales; family Erysiphaceae; genus Blumeria; species Blumeria hordei. The sequence goes on along the minus strand of OENG01000033.1, from coordinate 5,055,906 downwards.
GGGCGACTGTTTGGTAATTGCTTTATTCTTTATAGGATTCTCCGCATACACTCGTGAGTCACCTACAGGAACGCGAGCTGGGTAGTTGACTACTGTAGGGGAGCACTGTTGGTTCCCTAGCCCGTTGGGTGAGCTGGGAGAGGGAGTTGACTCTTTGTTATCGGAAAAAGCCCGTTTCCCTCGCAGCGTCCAAGGATCTTCGTTTTTTTCTTCACTACAGACATGCGAAAAGGTATCACGAGCTACTGTTGGGTTAAAGCTAATCTTTTTCTGAACTCGATTCTTAGGAGGCACATCCGTGGGCTCCAATGACTCAAGCCTAGTCATTTGCACCCCTATCCCGCGCAACTCCGTCGGCAAGAAACGGTAGCTCCGCAATATCGATACTGCTTCTTGTCCCAGGGTCTCAGCTTGGTTGGTTGCTACGTCTAGTACGACACTTTTGCTGAAACTATCACAAATTCCATGGCCTAAATGTTTTTGCGGCTCAGAGGGAGCATGATCAGATTTTCTCATGATCTTTAAAGTCATTTGTTTACCCCGTAATCCTTGCTTGACAAGCCGATGCTCAAGCTCACGGCATAAATTGCGAACAAACTCATCCGCTTCTTTTTGGGAGAGGAATCTTATCCCCCAGTTTATTTCAGCAGACACTGACTTTCTCACGCTCTGATGGCCCACTATACTATGGTCAATTCCATGCGAATATTCCCAAACTCTCCGGCCGGTCTTCGGGCCGAGAATCTTAAGAAGAGTTGCTTGAGTCAATTCGTGTATATCCTTGACCTGTTTAACGCCAATCTTTTCAAGTCTTCCTCCAATATTTTGGGCCACACCAGGGAGATCCTGAATACATAGCTTACCAATAAACTCCTGCGCTTCTGATGGTTTGATATGATATTGACCGGCTGGCTTTGCCCTGCGAAGCGCTAATTTCGCCAGTAGAATATTTGGTCCAATTCCAACTGACGCATCACAGCCAGATTCCTTTTTAATACGCTGTCGCAAAACTCTTGCGATTTCTTCTGCTTTTTCTTCCTCACGTAAAATATCTATTTGACTAGCATCGGCACAACTATCAGCATGGCAGATATTTGTTATATCGACAAGGGCCTCATCAACGCTGACACTCTGGACTGTACCACCAATACCTAGAACTGCCCCGTAAAACTGGTTGCTAGCTTCTTCGTACGCTGGAAAATCATAAGGAAGCACCTGTAGTTGAGGGCAGATTTGTAGAGCATTTTTCATCCACATACCATTTTTAACACCAAAACTTCGTGCAGGGTAGTTACAGCTCGCAATCTCAGAGCCTGGTCCAGAGCCATGCGCGACGGCAGCGGGGGATTGCATACATCTAGTTACATTTCTTGCTGATACTGAACAGAAGAAACTGTCCATGTCTACGTGTATAATATACCGCCTAGCTCCTGAATCCCGCTTAAGGGAAGTTACTTGGTCAGCGGCAGTCTCGCAAGCCAGTTTTTGAAACCGTGACTTAAGCTGGCTCTTCCAATGTGACAAATGATGCAAGCGGGACTCTGCATAGAATTGCGCAATAAACTTTGGATCGGCGGCGCTTATGTTTCGAGGCTTGGTGTTAGTTACTGCTAGAGTGTTGCAATTTTCATGACCAATGCTTTTGATATCTCTTACTTCCGATAAGTTCTCATTTTTAGGTGGATTAATTTCGTGTTCCAAGATCGGCCTACTCAAATCAGCTTTTAACCCTAGATTGCTATGATCTCGGCTCTTCTTAAACAAGGGTGACTGAGAAATTGATGTTGATGTACTTTGAGGTGTTTCCATGAGATTTTTTATCTTTCCAGTATTACAATCGACTTTGTTTAATTCATTTGCCAACGTGGATTTTATAGGTAAACTCTCAGGTAATAGGTCGCGTTTGAAAAGCTGAGGGGTGCCGGGTGTAGTTTTCTGGGATTTCACCTCTACCTTTTCAATAGGGCTTGGATCTGAAATAAGCTGATAGCTTTTTCCCGGGTCCGAGGGGCTCTGATCACAAATATGTTTGTCTTCAATTGAATTTATGATAGTCGTAAGATTCTTTGAATACCAACACGTGTCAGTTTGCTCATGGTATCCCCCTTGTGGAACATTTTTCTGAAAACCTATTCCACCATTGTTGAACTGTAGAAGTTGTTGGGTCGGTCTTTCGTGGAGGACCTTGTATTTGTCCCACTGAAGCAACCTGCCAGCAGCAACACTTTCAACAATCCATGCCGGCTTGACGATTCGATATTCGCGGAACTCTTTGGCTTTCTTAAGAGTAAGATTAGATGCAATGATATGGGTGACAGATGTTTTTCCATCAAGGTATTGCATGAAACAACCTCCATGAGACACAACAAGGTGATGAATATCTTGAAGTGATGGCTGGGTATATCCGTTGACATATGTAACAATTCCTTTAAATATTTGAGGTTGATTTGTTGACTCTGAACGGATGCGGGCGTCTAGATTCTGTAGTTTCACTCTCTTGCGACGGAAGTATTCGGGAAAACCCCCGAATTTTGATTCCTGATACTCATCGCCATACTCATCGTTGAATTCATGTTCTTCTGACCGCTTGCGTGCAAGGTTCGAATTTTTAACTAACTTACTTCCCATTTTAGGTGATTTCCATATTTGGGAACCCTTTAGCACCTGTACAGGCACCGATAAGCGATCACGAATACATCAGGCTCTTCTCAAACGCACTGATCCAAATTTGGTTAGCCCGAGCCTTGGCCCTGGATGAAAAATTCTTTGCTAAAATTGACATTTTTGCGAAAGCGTTTACCAATACTTCACAATCGCACACCAACTATACACAACGGCTTTGTTTGTCTTCAAGATTAGATAAATCAGCGAACTTACCCTTTCAAACAAGAAGAAAACAGGAGCTCGACAAACATGCCCCTTCTCCCTGGTAAGTCAATAGTCGTCTACACATCGAGTCTTCTCTAATAAGAATAGTCGCCCTTTATGGGTTGGAAGTTCCCTGTGATGGAACTTATTTTCCTGAAGAGCCATGTCTCCCTGCTACCGTAAGTCATGATAACGGAAGTCATCAACGGCGATACTTTCGGTGAAAAAGGGAGTATTGGACTAAAGATTTTCAGTTCCGTATCACAATGGCTGCAATTGACCCTAGCGAGTCTGCCGAAAATGTTGAAAGCAAAAGTAAAACACCTTCTCGCTCAACCTTAAAAATTGTTCGCGAGAAACGCGACCCAGACCATATGTCCGGAGAATACATGCGTGCTCTTCTAGCAGATAGTGGCTCATCTGAAGACGAGGATGACGATGACGAGACCAACGGTGGGCCAAGTGATCCTCAAAAATCCAAAAAAGCACGAAAAGCCGAAGCCCTCCAACAGCTCATGGAATCCGTCAGCGCTGAGAAGTCCGATGATGAAATGGAAGATGCACCAAGCAAAACCAAAACTGATAAGGGAAAGTCCAAAGCAAAAGATGACGAGGAAGACGATGACGATACTGCTAGTAGCGTCGATGGCGAGGTAGAGGAATTCGTTCTTTGTACTCTCGACCCCTTCAAGGTGATTCTATCTCATCTAACTACGCCATTTTACTAAGTTACGTAGAACTACCAACAACCTCTGGACATAACTATCTCTGAGAACGAAAATGTCTTCTTCAGAGTAGTTGGGACGCATAACGTATTCCTAACAGGAAATTATGTGATTCCAGACGACATGGAACAAGGATCCAACAACTACTCCGATGAAGATGACTACGATTTATCACCAGACGATGACGAACTTGACTCTGATTCTGGAGAAGAAACTGATGAATTAGACAACATCGAAAACCCAAGAATAATGGAGATTGATTCCCAAGACGAGGAAGAAATCCCCAAACAAACCAAAGCTACTGCTAAAAAGGGCAAGAACAAGCGCCCTATTGATGATGCTAGCGAAGAAAACACTCTAGAAACTCTCATGGCCAAGTCTTCAAAAGATGCAACAAATACTGAAACAAAATTAAGTAAAAAACAGCAAAAAAAGCTCAAAAACAACAAGGGCGAAGCCGTCGAACCCAAGACAGTTGACCCAAAGAAAGAGGATGCGAGCAAGAATGACAAGGGCGACAAGAAAGTCCAGTTTGCTAAGAACCTCGAATTAGGTTCCAAAAAAACAAACGAAAAAACTCAATCCGATGCATCGAAGCTTCAGAAGAAGGCATCACTAGGAATAAAAACAGTTGATGGCGTTAAAATAGACGACAAGAAGTTAGGAACAGGCCGTGCATGCAAAAAAGGCGACAAAGTGTCCATGCGCTACATAGGCAAACTCTCGGACGGTAGCGTTTTTGATTGTAAGTTATCAAATTTCCTACTTTCCGTTACACTAACACTATTATAGCCAATAAAAAGGGTACTCCTTTTAGCTTCAAGCTCGGAACAGGAGAAGTTATTCGAGGTTGGGACATTGGTGTTATGGGTATGTCTCCAGGAGGTGAACGGCGACTGACTATCCCACCTAACAAGGCGTATGGTGGCAAGCCACTTCCTGGTATTCCAGCGAATAGTACACTGATTTTCGATATAAAGCTACTTGAAGCTAAGTGAAGCTAAGTCGCTTAGAACATAATTTTAATTCTCCGTTATTGCCACTTGATCTCTAGAATCAGAGGAATACTACTATCTGTTTTCATTGTCCTGTACTACCACATCTACAATTATTAGTCCTGGATCCTTTTCACTTTCGATTTTTTTTCATTCTCAGTTAATGTAGCATTATTTAGACGCAAGATGCTCCTCAAATACAAAGATTCTATATACTTCAGAAATCTAATTAAAACAAACCACCTAATCTTTGGGCATGAATGTGTATGATACCCGCCCAGAAAACATATCAATTCAATTCTGACGCCAAATCTTATTTTTCATGTTACTAGTGACTGAGAGATTACTCAAATAAAATTTTTAAGACAAAATAAACATACAAAGTCGCTCCTACCATCTTGTGGTTAAATAATAAAATCAAGCTTATATAAATCATCATCCGAAGTTTTCTTTATTCATAACGCCATAAATCGTGGCCTTGTATAACTTAAACAATCAAATTCATTATATCCCAATATCCTTTCTGTTCCGCTCTCCACATACAGAAATTATGAAACGTCTTTGCATGAAATCCAGGTCCCTTCCACGATCCTCCAATAACGAGGAAAATTCGCTTTCTGAGCAATGTTGTCAAGAGGAGTTGGGAAGTTACTCTCCATCCGACTCTCGGCCATCTAAGCCTCGCAAGCAAAAATCTAGGGTCATGTCAGTACTTAGTGTATTTAATAGTGGTATTACAACCCATTGATTAGATTCAATTTGTCTCTACTAAGATATAACATTAGTCCCAAGTATCTCTCTTACTGAGCCGACTCTATTATCGCCTCCACCCAGCCCATCAGGAGCAGGTCGTCTTTCCTCCGCGACACTCCTCAATAATCAGTTAGAGCCTACCGTTGTTCACCGTACTCGATTCAGAAGTCGCCCAAGTATCATATCCATTGAAAGAGGTTATGTTGATACGACACCCGAAATATCTTTACTAGCAGACGTTGAATTAGGATATAATAATTCAAGGTTAGTGAAGGTTCCACAAGGCTACAGGAATTCAAAGTACTCGATAAAGTTAAGGACACTGTCAACAAAATCTACTGAAAATTGTGGTTTTGTTGCAAAGCCTGTAATTGGCGAAGTTGGATCTAGTGAGTATTTCCTTCCATCCCTAGTTGAGGGAGTAAATATCGAAAGTCAGCTGCCAAGATCAATACCTAGTGAGTACGCGCTATATATCATTGCAAGCTCATTTACATTTTTTCAGGTTTTGTTACTGTGGAAAAAGCTTCATCAGCCAAGGTCTTCTTCGAGTGTCACTACAATACGTTGACATCTGTTCAAACAACACCTCGAACACTGCGAAGGAGACAGGTTGAAATATTTCTCAGGCAGAGCTCAGATCTCACTGCCAAAGACAAAGATGAGATCCGCAGCTCTCTACTAAGAGATGAGAATGAACATCTTCGCCATTTGAGAAATCTAAAGTCACGAAAAGAGAGTGATCGTGTTAAGAACCCTGTCTGTGAGAAATATGAGATGGTCAAGGTTCTGGGAAAAGGTAGTTTTGGCGTTGTTCGTCTAGTAAGAGAAAAGATTGAAGGATCGGAAATTAAGTAAGTTTCTTTCTTTGCAGCAATTGCTTTGAGTCAAGATCTTCTCACGATCATGTAGCCGATTAGGTCCACCGCAAAAAATGCGAAAGCGGGAAGTATTTGCCATGAAAGTGATTAAGAAAATTAACATGCTGCACAATTGTCAAGAAGGTCACTTACGAGCCGAAAGAGATTTTCTAGTCGCTGCAGAAGGTTCTCGCTGGTACGATAAATTTGAAGACTATTTCATAATATATCTAATTTTGCTTCAAGGGTTGTACCACTTATTTCCAGTTTTCAGGATCTCAACAACCTTTATCTTGTCATGAATTATATGCCAGGGGGCGACTTTCTCGGTTTGTTGATCCGAGAAAACGTGCTTACTGAACCAGTCACAAAGTGGTATATTGCAGAAATGATTCTTTGCATAGAAGAAGCCCATAATCTTCGTTGGATTCATCGGGATATTAAACCAGATAACTTTCTAATATCCGCTTCCGGACATTTGAAAATATCAGATTTTGGTCTAGCTTTTGATGGTCATTGGTCTCATGATCAGTCATACTTTAACAATCACCGTTATTCTTTGCTCACAAAATTAGGATTAAAGTTCGAGGGTGACTCAATCGATCAAAAGGAAAGTGAAAATTTTACGGCAACAATGAAGATTGGGCATTCTATGGTAGAGGAAAAGCAACGTCATGAAATTAACCTTGACGATTTTGAGTGTGATGGTGTTCTAGATTGGCGAAATAAATACAGTAATAGATGTCATGCTCGCTCCATTGTTGGCACAAGCCAGTATATGGCTCCAGAAGTTGTTAGGGGAGATGAATATGATGCTCGATGTGATTGGTGGAGCCTAGCTATTATAATTTTCGAGGAAAGTGTCGAATCAACTTTTTATGACCGAGTACTGACCTTTTAAAAGTGCCTTTATGGACACACGCCATTCCTGGCCGAAGAGGGTGGGAGACAACAAACAAAGCTGAACATATTAGTCAGTATTCATTTAAATGAAAGTGCAAATAACTCTAATTATATTGATTTTAGAACCATAAGACTATATTCAAGATTCCTTCAAGACCAATAGTTAGCAGAAAATGCCAAGATCTTTTATCGTGTATGATTCAGGAGAAAGGTGATAGGCTTTGCTCGAAGAAATATCGTAGTAAGGAACATGGAGGAAATTTGAAGCTAAATGTAGATTATACCGGTAGATATGTGTACCCTAATGATGCCGAGGAGATCAAGGAGCATAAATGGTTTCGAGATATCCAATGGGACTACTTGCACATGATGGTACCACCAATAATTCCGGAAATTAGTTCAACTGATGATACTCGTTACTTTGACGAAGAAGATTCCATATCTGATTTTTCGGAATCTACTGGGCCAGTTCTATACACACAAGAAGAGATTTCGAACGCTTTAAAGCCATTTAACCATGATATCCAAATGCTAGTCATTGGATATATCAGCTTTCCATACGATTCCGCTAGACTGAGGGATATTGAAAGAGAGATTGATCAATTCTTTTTACCTACCGAACAAAAACACTATTTGAAGGCAGTCGTCAAACTTTTTGGTCGTAGGGAGAAAAAAAGGCCGAGAGATAAGCTACTTCGGGATAAAGTAATTGGGCCCAAGGTTCTAGAAGTGAGAAAAAATTGTGCCTTTTTGGGTTACACCTACCGCCGCTTTAGACCTTGTAAGAAGAATAGAAGAGGGATACTACGACAAGATTGTAATTTGCTCGGGAATTCGAGGACAAACATTTGGCATCGTTCACGACTTAGCTTTAATTAAATATACTTATGGTCTGTGTTGATAATTGAATTCAAGCCCAAGGACAGTTTTGATTCGGACAAAACAGACGTCATTGTGCTTAAGCACCCCTACGCAACCGTGACTGCTCGCCAAAAAGGCAAGTCTTTTATCGAAATAAATGACCATCTGCTGTATTAATACTACTAATCCATTAACGTGCCAACAATAAAAGCCGGGATATTTCCGAGTGGATCAAAATGTGTAAAAAAAATAAGGTGAAGATTAGAAATAAAGAAGCTTGTAAGATAACAGCGTTTCAAGAGTGGGAAAAAACATGAAAAAGTTTGAAGAAATACTGACTATTTTGTCATCGGGCGACGGTAGACCCAGAACATCGGTAAGCAGCAAACATTTTCATAGACAAAATAACAGGCATAAGAAGGATCACCTACAGAGATATACCCTCTGGCACCCACCGAAATCTTAGCAGGGCGCAAAGTAGTACGGCAATACAGATAAGCAGTGAGCATATCGATCTCAACTCCTATCCTTATAGAAGGATGGTACCCGAAGTGGCAAATTCGAAATGCATGTGTGGACATCCGTCACAAAATGGCGAGAATATAGTCTTGGCTTGTCCTCAGTGGGATATGGAAAGAACAGAGGTGCTGTCACAGGCAAAAGATAGGTCTTTGAAAGCCGTGATAAATAGCCCGGATGATACGAAGAGAATTACAGGGTGGATACTTAGTAAAGGCTGGTTTGAACAGTTCCAGCTTGCAAAGAAAGTTGAGATGCCATTCAATAAAGGATGGAGCGATCGGGAAAAGGATATGAAGTAATTTACACTGAATGAACAGTGCAAATATACTTTCTGAAGGAAAACCAAGAAATCATATAGACAAAAGACAGATAGAATCAAGGGGGTTTCACCGAACTACATTGCTTCCCCGTAAATATCAAAGCTATATATAGCTGCATAGGCCCGTATGTTATCTGAACGGGGTAAATGAAATATATTTTAAATCCGTTCATGTGTGCTTATAGCTTGTTGTGCTGCTTGACTCAATGAGTATCTTGCACATTGGACTCCTCTCTGACCCAGTCTATGCCTTGTATAGTATTTACATCCTCTTTTATTGCTTGAATGATCAATGATATATTGCCCATTGTTAAGATATAAAGAATTCCGAAGTACTTTAAAGACGTTAACCCAATTGGAATTGACCTTTTTTCCATGGAAAGCCAATCTGCCCACGTCGGCTCCTGTTCTTTGTAGGGGGACTTTTCCCAACACCGGTCAGTGAAGTCCCCTACGAACCTCCAGCTCTCACTGTAGAGTCTGCAGATCCGAAATTTAGCAACAAAGTTCTCGCTTCGATGAGGATTCCCAATCGTTTTCGCGGTCTGGATCGTCTTCATCTCTCAACACATCCACATATCACAATATCATGACGCTAGCCACGATCAGATCAGATGGTAGGATCGGAGCCCTACTCATCACCAACACTCGGGCATGGAGGAAGAGCCCTTCATACAGTCAAAGAGCCCGGTTCCCGATAAGATGTGTGAACAGGGTATTGCTAGGGTCTAACATGGGGGAATTTTCTGTCTCTTTCGGAGATGTTTTGGTTTTCGTGATTTTTCGCTTTTGCTCAATCAGCCGCACCTTTGGCGGTGATTCACGAGGTTGAAACGAGTTTAGGCGGTAGGGAAAATGACTGGGAACCTTGCCGGCTCGACCGCTCCCTCACCCATTGTGGATAAAGAGCTTTAGCATTGGATCTATTGGAATAAAAGAAAGAAAAAGAGCCCGATTCTGACTTGATCGGGTCAATTGAAACTTTTGAGGAATTTCTCAAGGAGCTTCCATCGCCCACGGGATGGGAGGACCATCAAACCCTCCTCCGACCGCATCAAAACAGTCGTAGGAAGCTGCACTAGTGGCAGCCTTAACTGAAGAGTCGCATCCTCAAGCTGCCACCAAAGCAGAATACCTTCCGCGGATTCGCCCAATTCTCGAGGCCGAAACAGCTGCAAGTCTGGCACTCTGCTCCACTATCTATGGCGTCAAAGTAACACTGCTTCCCTTACCTGACTAGTCGCGTAAACAATTCGTGGAATCTTTGAGGGTCCACATGCGCGCCGCCACTGCGCAGTCCATGTCCTCTACGCCATGCGTCTCTTCCTTGTCCGGTCAAGCGTCCTCCTTAAGCTCCAGATACCAGAAGCACAACGTGTCAATCATCTGATCGTTTGGAATCTACTGAATATAGTAATGAGAATCACTGGAAATTCGGATGACACATCTTCTCGGATAACTCACTCGAGCTTTGATATCTCACCAGAGACATGGTGATCAGGATAGTCAGGATGTTCAAAGCTTCAACTTGGCATCTTTTGATCTCTAACACATGTAATATAATTCATATGTAATTTTGGGAAACGAGGCGAAGATGTTCTCTCCCGGAAATAGTTTCAGATTGGTATATAGCATCAAGGCCGGAGAGGAGTTACGGAGCAGAGATTTCATCAATTCACTTTTTATATTTTTCAATCGACCCTCAGTGTCTAACACAACGATATCCGCCGTCCCACTGCAGCCATCAAAAAGCCTCTGGGCTATGGCGGCCCAAAACTAACTGCGACAAAAGGAGTCCCTACAACAGAGACTATACTGCATCCTGCCGCCGAGATCCACAAGAGGGACGCTCCGAAGGCAAAGGTCGATAAACAACTATTCATTCACCACGTTGGCGACCAGTCTTGGAGGAAATTATCACCCGAGGGACTACGAACAGCAATGTCAGTGCAAACCAATTGCCACGTATTCACGGCTAGCTCTGTTAACTGATTTAGGACCGGGTTCGCCATTGTGACAAACGACGGAAATTGAGACAACAATCTAGAATGTCTATTACAGTATTAATCCCTTGGGTTTGTACTGTCTGTGTCAGTACGCAAGGGATTGAATATAGGGCCCAGATAGCTACTGGGGCTACTAACCTTGCGGTCTGGCGTTATGTAAATACTCGAGTGTGCAGAATAGGTAATTGCAGTTGCATAACGAACGAAAATAATCTCCAAGCAGAGATGGATATTGACTTGAATTTGAAATGTTTTACGTGATAGGAAGAGCCCAACATTCTTCCAGACGTGACATGGGTCGATGGGCTCTGAGAGCTGATTGCTACTTACATGAACGGCGGTAGAGCCAGAAGTGACATAAAAAAGGTACAGTAAATGTCTGAGTTGCGGTACCCTGTGCCGCATTCCCATCTCCTCTCGAGTTGGAAACAATCTCGGCATAGTCACTCCCACCCTGTTAATTTTTCGGTAGACTGTTGCATCTTTTTTTTAAAAATCATTTAATGTGTATGTGTTGGGAAATCGGTATGGGTTCCATGAGTCAGATGGCTCAAAGAATTTGGGCGCGATTTAGGGAATAGAAGAATGATGATGTGAATCGGGAGAATATGTGATATAGATTGGATAAATTGATTGTCTGTCTTGGGGATCCTCGGACAGCTTACATACATATATCTCAGTACAAAAGTAAACCAAGTATCGACCCCGAGTCTAGTTCCATACTCTGGCAATTCCAATGAGAATAGGGTTGGTGAATCATTCCCTACTCACCGGGCATCACATTATTATGATTGGTACATAATTTGAGAATGTATACTTGCGCTAGAACAACTAAGATAATTTGTGGAGAGATATCTTCATTACTGTGCAGAAGTGAGGTTGCTATGACAATTGTTATGTAACAGATTGGGGGAGGCTCGTCTCTTATCCCCAGCTTGTTCACCTGCAGACCGATCAAGTAATCAGTTTGCAGCGCACCAAGGTGTACTTCCAACTGAGCAGCCATGCCATCTATCCTATATCATCAACCCATCTCTCATACTGCACACAGTTCGAGAAACTGATGAAAGTTTGCCCTATCCACCCATTCTAACCCATAAATTCACATATCGTACATCTCTACGTCAATCTCTCGTGGTACCGGTACCCCCAAAATCCGCGAAAAACGCGAAAACTATGTAAACTTCAAAAGTAGAGAAACCCAACCGGCCGACGCGTCAAGAGGCGCAAAAGAATATGCTATAAATAGCAAGAAACGTAGCCAATCAAAAAATGAAAGAAAGAGGACTAGCAACAAGCGCCACCCATCACGACACGATGGAAGTCGATATTGTCGCGCAGATGGAGGAACGCGGCCAAACCGACATTGAGATGTCGGAGGTGGAAGTTGTTGTGATCAGGCCCACTTATAGATCACATAACTTGAAATGGCTAGTATTAGGCAAGTGTAACCGACAGGACAAGCAATCTTGTGTCAATGATACGTCATTAACATACAGCAAATGACAACACCAGTATCTCAGCCATACATGATGATATGATCATATGACGCAGGCATATCTAATGATATAATTGTTGAATGGCTGAATGGTTGGGAGTTATTGCTATTGAGGGTATAGTTTGTGTACCATTTTTGTGTAAAATACTTGCTGCTAGAACTCTATACATGATTAACCTTTTCCACTCTTATTTTTCAATGGCCATCAATATAGCAGACCTACAATACATATCCGTCTTTTTCACGTTCGTCATAAAGCACTATCCTATATCCACCCAAGTTGACTGTTACACCCATTGCGACAATACTTAGACTTCTCATAACCTCGTTAGTACAACAGAAGTCATAATTCAGGCCATGATCAAGAAGGGTCTAAAGAGCTCGCGGTGGGCAGACGTAGAAGCCGAAAGCTTCCAGAAGGTGTCGAGAAAGTAGTTACGGCGCAAATAACGTTCGAATCTGCACGTATTGCGGCTCGAAAAAATTTCGGTTCCGATGGCAACGCGGAAACCAACCCAAAAAACGTCGAGGGGAACGCAAGTACCCACTAATGCTGAGGCAGCAAATGGCCCCCGACCTCCGCCACTCCGGCCGCGACTCCAGGGACCGCGGGGCGCGAAAGACACTCTGCTGATGGTGCTCCCACTGGTACGGTACAACATTACCCGCCGGAAATCGAAGCTTTGCCGGACGCCGAGAGAAAGCGGGCTGCGAACACCTCCGCCAGGCTCGAAATAGGCTTGATGGTGTTGAAAACCCTCGAATCCATTATCCTGTCACTTAAAACGACGGATAACAAGGAATACTTAGACGCGATGAACGCTAGTCTGAGGGGTGCCCTCGCCCGATTCTTACGCACTGGAACTACATCAGTGTCGACAAGTCTCCCCCCCGCTTCGTCAGCCAGCAGGTCAGCCACAGCGGGCCTCCTCCAAATTTGACAGCCAAGCCAGCAAGGCCTGCCGTCGCAGTGCCCCATGTAACTCCAACCTGGGCAACTGTAGCCGGAAAAAGTCTACCGAACCAGCCGGCGCCAGTGATGGTTAGCCGTGCTCCACAAAAGCCGACCCCGCCGACCAAGAAATCGGACAAGACGGTCCCTTTGTCCACGCCGGACTACCGACTATTCCTCCGGCTGAATTCAAAGCATCAGTGGCGAAATATGTCCCCAGCTGGAATCAGAGATGCTGTGGCGCAGCTCACCAACGCACCAAAAGTAGCCACTAAACATGTCTACCGAGTCCCAACTGGTTTCGCGTTTCGAGCGAAGAACTAGGAATCTCGCCAGTTCCTATTGAACGCGGCGGAATCATTCCTCCCTATCGAAAGAAAACCAGAAGAGACCTCCGACCCTGTGCCGCTCCGGATCTCGACGGTTCCCGTCGCCATCCTCACTCTTCTTGGAAAGGTGCCAGTGACGGAGGAGATGGTGATCGAGGAGATCACCAGGGTTACAAAGGCCGTTGCAGTCAAGATGCGGCCCCACGGAAAAAACCGCCCCGGCGCGCCATACAATTCATGGCTCGCCAATTTCAAGAAGGGAGCGGAACCAAGAATAGGGTTCCGTCTATTCGACGACTCGGACGTCGCGGCCCGACATCAACTGCGACAGACTGTGCAGCAATGCAAACGCTGCTTGCAGTTACTCGTAACCCGTGGTTACTCTCGCGCCCCAGCTTGCTGGAACTACACCTCCACAACGCACTCGACAGATGAGTGCCATACGCACGTCAAGTGCCGCAACTACGCAGGACCGCACAGGACCGACATTCGAGTCTGCCTGGTGCGCCCTGCCAAGTCTGGGACGGTGAGCAGAGAGCAACGGGCCACTATTCGCATGGCCAGCCAACGCGAGCTACCGGCAGTTGTGAGAGCTAAAACTGCTGTCAGTCATGTTGAGGGAGTAGCTCAAGCGGCCGCCAGGCAGACGCAAACCCCTCCCTGAGCGGAGAAATCGAACAACAGGTTCGAAGTTCTTATGACCGACGTCGCCACGGCCACAGGAACGACGAATCATGTTGAGTCCTCCGGAAGGGCCCCTCATAGGTCTCTTCTAGCCTCTAACCTACGATAAGTTTAATGTCGATCAACGTAGATAGGGGAGGCTCATCACACAACGTTGTGCTTTCCTGAGCTTATGAGCTAGGCGTAGATGTAGTGTTAATATAAGAGGCTTTTTGGAACAAAGCCACAAATGAAACAAAGTCACACTCTGGTTATGACTGCCATACACCATATTGCGGCGTAAACATTTGACCGAGGGCAGTGACCTATACACTAATTGTTGAAAATTTACACCCTGAATGTTTGAAGTTTCCCTAGGATGGGAACAACAAAGGTTCTCATAACTGAGTCACGACTGGGGTCAGTAACATTCACTTAATTGATCATGTTTGCTGTACGAGACTCGACTGGAACATGGACTGATGTGACACCCGTCGGACATGGTTTTGATTCGCCGACCCTGTTCTCATTGTAATTGCTGGAGCATGGGACTAGGCTCGGGGTTGGTACTTGGTTTGGATTTGGATTGCTGGGATACGTGTATATAAGCTGTCTAGGAGCCTCCAAGACAGGTCAATCAATTCAATTTATTCCACATCGCACTTCTCTTTCTACAGTTTACTATATTTTCTTCCGACTCACATTGATATTATTCTATTCGTAAATCGCGCCCATATTCATTGAGCCGCCTTACTCATCGAACTAATACCGGTTTTACAACACTAATTAACAGGAGAAACCTTTCGCCAACTCAGGTCTTTTTCCTGCGATTCACCGTCGGCGCACTACTGCTGGGTTGTGGTAAACAGAGTCACATTTCTCAACGTGTTCAAAGACCCGACAGCGACTCGACCACTCCTCAGTTGGGACCCACCACCACGATCACGTCGCAGCTGGAGACTTCAACGCGGTGCACTGCGCATAGCAACCAGAGGTTACCCGCTTACGCAGAAAAGGAATTGAAATCGAGAGATGGTCTGAAAGCCACAATCTTACTTGTCTGATTGTGGGTGAGCCAACGCACTGAGCCAGGAACACGCTGGATCTTGCATGGAACAACATCAACGGGGCTGAAGCATGGGTGGATCGCAGCGAGTGCGTAACCAGCGAGCATCTATCGATTCGAGAACGAGTCCCCATCAGATCCGGAAAATGGAACCAGAAGCCTTCGCAGATCAGGATAACGCGAGAAAACTTACCGAGGTTCGCCATTGCCGTAACGCAGTTCACACACCCGCCACCAGTCCTGGACACGGTTTGCAAGACGGATTAATACGCCAAAGATCTCTGTTTCGGACTCACTAATGCTGTCAAAGCAGCAGGAACACGAAGGAACAAAAGACGTGGCAAATTTGTGCCTTTGTGAACTCCAGAATGCAAGCTGGCTCACACGGAATACCGTGCAGCAGTGACTCCGAAACAGCGATGGGTACATGCGAAGAAGCTTCGTTAAACCCTCAGAGCGGCAAGGAAAGAGTGTTGAAATATCGTATATCCTGGAATGCCAAGGATAACTCATTTGCAAGTCCGGCTAATTAGGTTATCATATTCACCTTCCTATATCATTGTCATCAGCACATTCCTCGCGGAAAGTTTAATGCATATTGGCATTTATTTCACACTAGCATTCCATCAGATGATTATGTATCAAATGCAGGTTAAAGGTTTCTCGGATCTATTACCGACACACATGTATTTAGCTTTATATTTCTGGCTCATATATCTGTACGTATATAGATTTACATCTACAGGGATCATAACTTATGATCCATGGAGATTGATAAATACTGGTCAAAAACCTCAGTTGATAAGATATGCGCACACGCAATCTCACTCTTATCAGCTCAGTTTACTCAAAACCATACATCTCAATATACTTGTTTCCAGTCAATTCTTCCTTCTACAACTTCATACGAGACTTACTGTATCGGTCTAACCGCCGACACTGATTCCGCTATAACCTCCATATTCGCTCAAGCTCATAACTTTAACAAAGAGCACCAGACGCGGCAAGTTGAAGCGATCACGATACCGACAGACATTATCAAGCTGATGCGCTCGGCCGAGTCAAGGCAGCCAAGTACCCCCCTCCACTTAACCATGAAGGCAAGGTGTACTCCGACCCAGCCGAGCGGGCAGCAATACTCCGAGACGCTCTTCTGACACGGCACCAATGTGACGGCTTGTGAGCCGATAATTCCTGTAGCCTTCGATGGCTATCGAAGGCAACCTTTGTCATGGTTCTTATCATGACTCTCCATAAAAGGGTGAAAATGTGCCTAAGCAGCGGTGGGGGGTCTAGTTGTCATAGTAACCCAATTGTTCAGGAATGGAAAGGACTGGTGTTGTTATTGACACTAGCGTCGAGCTAGTCCGAGGAGACCCTTAAGTAGTCCTCGTTCACGTCTTTAGAGGGCGTGCGACGTTTTGTTAGATTTCCGTATCTTGTTTGCATCATATCTTGTCTACGTTCCATCTTACGTATCTTGTTCATATCTTGACCCGTGACTTCTATCTTGAATACTCTCTCGCCCCGTAACAACCTTCATGTTCTATCACTCGTAGGATTCTCAGCTAACTAAAATGGATACGAAATCGCCAGTGAGACTACGTAAAGGATAGTGCCAAGGATATCGGAAGCGTTACCCGTGTGGCAGAACAAACCTTAAGCTAGTTTTATTGCCACTGTAAACGTAGGCTATATTCAGATACCTCTGGATGTGTATAAGTAGCACGGGAGACTTGCAGGTAGTTGACTTCTCCATAGATGAATTATAGCTTTACCTTTCAATCATACAAATGACCATTTGCTTTCTATATTGGAACTGTGACAACCAAGCGACGGACGACCTATCGCCACTCGATGCGCCGAGCACTAACCGAATCCCCTGGAACGATCATGTCTCGGACGAAGAAATCCGCATGTGCACCATAAGCTGCGCCAACACAGCGCCTGGAGCGGACGGGATCTCTGTGGAGCTTTTGCAAACCTGTTGGAAGACAATTGGACTATTTGTTGGCACTCTCTTCCGCGCCTGCATCAGACTCGGCACCCATCCAACCTGCTTCAAGCTGGCTGAAATGGTGCTCATACGCAAGATGAACCGGGATCCAACAACAGTTAAGGGCTGGAGACCAATTTCCCTTTTGTCATGCCTGGGTAAGGGACTAGAACGACTTTTGGCGAAGCGGATGGCCCATCTTGCGGTTACGCTCGACGTTGTCGGATACCAACAATTTGGTGCGCTCCCTAATAGATCAGCAAACGACCTTGTCACCTGCGTAGTCCACTACATCGAAGAGTCAAGCGCCCAGGGATAGGCGGCCACATTCACGTCTCTCGATGTCCAAGGCGCGTTAGATGCAATACTCCACAACCGTTTGGTGAGAAGGATGCAAGAGCAGGGGTGGCCGGACTCAATTCTCCGATGGACAACGTCATTTCTCGCACAAAGAAAGGTGCAAGTCCGATACTCTGGAGGGATAACTGGGCAGAAAGAGCTGGTGTGTGGGGTTCCGTAGGGGTGAACGATATCGCCACTTCTCTTCCTTTTGTACATGGCAGAGCCTATGCGAAGCGGAAATGAATCAATGACGTTCAGCTACGCTAACAATGTCGGAATCCTAGGATTCGGCCGCAGCATAGCCGAGTCCGCCGCAACTGTACAGAAGAAGGTGGATTATCTTCTGGAGTGGGCGAGTAACAACGCAGTCTCCTTCGATACCAATAAGTCGGAGGTAGTCCAGTTTCCCGGACGAAAACGCGATAAGCCAGTGGGTATTCGTGTGAGCGACGTGGTTAACGATCCAGCAGACCAGATATGCTGGCTTGGAGTACACCAAGACCCGCGGCTGGACTTCAAACATCACGTCACAACGTGGTGTGGCGAAGTTCTGAAGGTGGCCTAGCAAATGCGCCGCTTCAACTCAGCGTATCGAAGAGCTGCTCCTGCAGCACTGGTTCGAGCAGTGAACACATGCATTGTCCCCATAGCAACCTTTGGAGCTGATGTTTAGTGGCTTAGCCTCATACGTCTGACCCAAAGGGAGATTATCACACCCCGAGCCAGCATATTCTGCGAGATGATCGATATGGAAATCTTGACGGGACTGCGCGCTGCCATCCCGGTAATAAGAACGACACCGAGTCTTGCTCTCCGCCGCGAAGAAGATATCCCAAGAAGAAAGATCATTCTGGAAGGGAATCGGCTACAGCTTTCGGCTCGGATCCACTCACTAGACAGCTGCCACTCGCTCCGGACTCGTGCCGCCGTGTGTCCAAACGATGGAACACGGAAGTACAAGAAACGTGCTCGAGCACCTAAGAATCCAGAGATCCAGATGTCACGAGTACAGCAGGCTTACGGACAACTCCCGGACGCAGAAGACGCCGAGTCATTGCCGCTACCACGCTATCTTTCGAGCTTCGGCTCAAGGATAGAGAGAGAGGACAAGGTAACCCGGCTCCTGCACAGTGTGCAAGTATCAGATATTTGTGCCTACCCGGATGGATCGTCGGAGGGGCATGGTCGCTCAGCATGGGGATTTGTCTTGAAGAGGGATGGAAAAGCTATGTTGAAGGGATGTGGCACCAAGCATGGTGGTGAAGTACTTGATGCAGAAATGATAGGGGCGAGAAAGGCCCTGGAAGCTGCGCTGGGATTGTTGGAGAGGTAAAACGGGAGAAGTGACGGGAGCCAGCGGATCAACGTGTTGATGGACAGTCAGTCTTTTTTTTTATTTCATTGTGTATGCAGCTCTAGAGCTATGACACTTATATCTAATTAATATTTTCTAAATTACAAATGGCTTTCAACATGTGCTTTATTCTCCAAAATCTTTTATTCTTTTTATATCTATTTGTGCAAATCATATTACTCCATTCTAGGCACACCCTCTTGTGTATTCCTACATGAAATTAAGCTGTCCCCTATTTTTGTTAAATTAATGCAATTACTTGACTGAGGACAGTCAGTCTACAGTGAAGGCATTGTCTACGCGGCCGCTAAAGCTGTCGAGGCGCCACAATAATCAGTGTCCAAATAACATTGTTTCCCTGGTTTAGAATTATTTGAATGTAAGCCACTTCTCAAGTCGCATCTAGGAAGGCTCGTCATATCCACGAAGCGTGAATGATAATCCCTACAGCTAGCTATTCCCATATCCCTACACTTGTCGTACTCGCGCAGACAGTACATGTTCAAGGGATCAAAGCCGTATCAATATGAATTGACATTCTGTAATACCTTTGTTTTGGTCGTGGAGGGAGGGCAGAATAGACCGACCCATGATCAGACTAAGCTAGCCGTCTTCATATCTAGAGAGATGAGTTTCAAATGTACTAAAGTGCAAACATTTCATTCGAGGTTAGATAAGTATGAACTCCCTCTTTTGCATTATTACGTATATGTAGCTTCTACAGAAGTATGGTGCGAGTGGAACCGGGCTGGGTTAGGTTGAGATGCCAGAGCCCGTCCTATCTTAATGACCGGAGCAGTTCCAGATAACATATACGAGACTGGCAACATGTGCCTGGCCGCCCAGAGAAAATAGAAAAGCAAAAGAAAAACTTTCTCGTGACTAGACGCCATATATAACGAAATGTTGAACAAACTTGGCTACCACGCACCCAGGCCTTGCAATATTTCCCATTGTCGACGGCTTCTAACCCTACAATGACCCCTTCTTACGCAGCAATCAGATTTATCCCGGCCATGCTGGGTGCCATTTTCTGATAGATTCTGCTGTTTATCACATACTCTTTGAGTGTTTGCCATTCTTGCTCGCCCAGCATCATCTTGAGAGCTGATGCCGTCCGTTGATTAGTTCTGTCGCGCCACATGGCTAGTGCCGAAAGGCACTCAACTAGGTGGCCAACTGAGGTTTTTCTGCCGCACTCGCTGTAGATGGCGGTGTCCTCGTGCTTCCAGCGACGATGGTAGGCTGCCTAGTCACCGTGCCCTGTGCGAGCAGCTATGAGACGTGCGTAGCCTGCTTTTGGTACAGCGAATTCTGGCGATTTTTTGCACCGCATGCAAAGTTCTAGATCGGTATATCCTGAGGGTCTAGCTGCTGACCACCATTTCTCCACCAATTGGGTTGCCAGAAGGCGGGATTCACGGCGACTAGTGGAAAGCGTTAGAGTTCCGGGCGGAGTCATATCGTTGGTGTCTGACTCAAGCACGTTGCGAGCTAGTTGGTCCGCTGCTTTGTTACCATATACACCAGTGTGGCCAGAAATCTAGTCTCCCTCTTTGATGCCCTGATGGCTTCCTTTTTATAGCCTTCAATTTTTCTTATTTCCTTTATAGAAGTATCTTCTGGCTAATAACTCGAACAGTATTCCGAATTTTACTTTTCAAAGGCAGCCGGTATGGACAATCAGGATTACAAATTCCTTAAAGATAGTTGTAGACTAATCGCATGGCTCATCCAAATCCACAGAGTTCTTCTAGTGCAACATGTTTGAATTCCTAGGCTTCGCAAATAATGTTGTACGTTTCCGTCAAGTCCCAGTATTCAAACAGTTAGTCTAGGTCTAGAAGCTTCTAAAAGTTAAAATTGCGTTTAGATAGACCCAATTTGGGCAGATAGTGCGGGAGTGGAAGGGTAAACCTTGAGAAATTGTAGCGCGGAGGTCTAGTCTCAGTTTAAATAGGCTCTATGGTGACCGCATCAGAATTATCTCTGGGCGGAGTGAAGTCTTTGCTGCCTCATTTTACGTCAAATATACTTTCCCTAGTAAATTTGTATTGTCTCGCCATTCCATATTGTAAACTTTAATTAGCGGGAAATTATTTGATTCAGCTCGCTCGAGATTCTACTGTTTGTGATTACAGCCATTATACAGCCAATTATTTGCCCCTAAAATCCCCCCATCACTAGAGTTAGAATCAATGGACCACTGCCTGAGGGAACTGGCACATAGCTGAGTTGTCCATCCCGCCTCAAACATTTCCATGCCGGTCCAGGCAATCATAGCTGCGTTATCTGTACACAAGTTTGATGGCGGGACGACAAGCTGAATATGCTGGAATGAGCGTGCATTCAAGAGTCTCCGAAGGACTGTCTGTAAGAATTGATTGCTTGCAACGCCGCCTGAAACTACGAGAGCCGAAATGTCACAAAGCTCTTGTTGATCTAGAGCAAATAGGATTCTTGAGGCAAGATGTTCAAAAGCTACTGTCATGAGTATCTGAGCCAGACAGCGTCGTTCTGCAATGGACATATTCGGATTTTGAGCCATAGTGCTTCTCGCCTTGCTACCCATTCCCGAAAAGCTGAATGAGTCCGCATACTTTAAGGGACCTTCAGGTCCCGGCGAAATGTAAGGAGGAGTGATTGTCCAGTTATAGCCATGATGTTCCCCACTGCGCGCTTTTATCGATGTCTTGGGCGGCACGTACTCGTATCCAGGCGACAGGCAAGGGTATGCAAATTCCTCAAGAAGACGTCCATACATCACGTCACTTGAAGCAGAGATTTGTGATGTGGGCAAGATGACCCGCGCAGATTTGTCAAGCATATCGCCAATAGATAAGTCCGTAGTGTTGGCGAGAATTTTGTGTTCCCAGGGCGAGCGAGTATGTACGAGCATGGTGTGGCCCCCAGAGACTAGCAGGGTGAGAAATGGGAATGCGGGAGTAAGTTGAACGGCTTCATCAGTGCCCGATAGGGACGCGTTGAGGGCAGAAACGAGGTGCGGTGTTAACGCATGGGCCTGCATATGGTTCACGCCGAGCAGGGGCACTTGCCAGGCAACTGAGAGTCCCTTGGCCGTATCCAGTCCAGTTATCAAGCTTGCCCGCATACCGGGACCGCGTGTGACAGTCACAAAGTCTGGTTTTTTCAGCAGTCGTGTTCCATAGATAGCAGCGCGACCAGCGCTCTTGTCCTCTGCGTTAGCTAATGGAAGACTTTCAATCGCTTGTTGCACTAGCTGGGCAAGGTTGAATTGATGCGACTCATGGGCCGCAATGGGATGCACGCCGCCAAAGCACCGATTGTCGGAAGTGATTTTTGTGTGATAGTGTAATTGAACCGAGCGATTCGCGTGCTTCTCGAGCACAGCGACACTTGTATCGTCGCATGACGTCTCAATTGCTACAGTAATAAGGCTGCGCCATTTGAACGACTTGGGTGGCAATCTAGGCCGTATAAATAGGGAAAATTGCTTCATACGGTGGTCACGACGAGCGGTTGAGACTAATTGACTGATGCTCGAAATTTTGTGAGTCGTTTGTACCCCCCCTGTTGGATCTTGGTATAGCTGGGTATTTATTTATTTTGATTAGTTTGACTCGATTTTGTGAGCGGATGTATGTTCAAGTATAATCAGCTCTAGTTATGCGGACATGTAGTGTATGAGGACTGGGAGTTATGCAAGCATTTAAGATGATTCGTGCGTACATACACACAATAAGGGCGGACGTTCTGGTGGAATCTAGGTATAGAGCCTTGGTGATTAGTTATAATACGAGATTGAGCCAGTAACGTTTACAGATTTCATTGAACCCGATATGTCGCCCTATGGGCCCGTGCGGGTGTCTATCATACTTAATATATTTATGTAATTTATTTTGTGTCAGATTTTAACTGCGCATGCAGCTATCTAGCTATGACACAATATCGGAGAAAATGTACAGAAAAGATGAGTCAATATACATAAAGAACACCCATCCTATATTACTTTATAGTTTACAGGGGGCAAACCTTCCTGTTTATTATCTATTTATTTTCTATTATATCTATGAGGAGCGCAGTTACACTTTAGTGCCCTCCATGTAAACCAACCAAATTATCTCTATCGACTCCAAGAATTGCATGACCTGTTCCTTTCCATCAGCAGCATTGCGACCGTCTTCAACATCAGAAATTGCACTATCCAACCATGATTTAGGGTCCACTGTGCTATTCTTTTGATATCGTCAGGATTATTTATCATAGCTTCGTAGGACCTATCCTTGGCTTGTCTCTAAACCTCCCCTCTACCATTTGACCATCGGGGGCTGGACATAATCATATGCTTGGGCTTCTGCGATTGGTAGCCACATGGATAGTTTGAACTGAAGACTCCGGGTACTTTTCTTCTGTAATAATACGAATTGAGCCCCATGTGTTCACTTCGTATTTGAATCGTTAGACTACTTTGAGCCCTTTTCAGCTATATATTTACTTATTTATGTAGAACGTAGGGAGGGCTTCGTGTGAAAGCCACATGAATCGTCAAAATTAGATTAGATTTGTATTATAGTCCTAACTGAGTCAATGACTATAGAGGACTCCTAGAATCTATAAAGATACTAGCTACATTTTAAATTTCTATTTGTTTGACTTTAAATTTTGCTCTCATGGACAGTGAGGGTCAAACCCTTGAATCGTCAAAAGGTATGGGCGAATATAAGAATGACTTATGGATTTCTTCGTACTACGGATCCATCGTAGCATTGTAATATCTATTCCTACCCCTAACCACGCAACATCTTGCCTCAGCGACAAATTAAGAATTTGCTCCGATTGCAAACAGGATCTTGCACTATTAATTCCCAGCCATCTCTCACTACGTATTTACGACGCTACGTATGCCCGCAAGGAGGAAACCACGTTATAATATACAAAGCTCGGGTCATGATTTATGGGGGGCTGATGCTCTAATGAGGTTATACATCCTGAGGAAGAACTGGCGGCTGAGATGTGGAGCGAGACGGGGAATAGGTTTCTGACATTTCAGCACGACCTTCGGGAAGGAGTTGGAAGGAGGCCAGAAAGTCAAAGGGTGAATTTCCCGAGGTACCTACAAGTCTGCAGCGCCCAGATACCCGACCTCTTCGAACACTTCAGAAGAGTCACTATGTCGGTATTAGAATAGCTCCGCACCTAGTGGTTTTTGCGATTTTTCCCGGCTGCCATACACCATCAAATGGTCATCGTGTCGTTGGCTAGAGAGAGGAGGTTATGAAGGGCAAAGGGCACCACTAAATTTACGATCGAATGAGGACTTGTGAGTGGTGGTACTGTTTGAGGGGAGCTGTGTGAGAGGCATAGGAGGGGGTATACTGCTAGCATAGGTATCCTTGGCCTGTAGGCAGAGAGGACTTGCATGTCCTATATAGTCACAGACTCAGACAGGACAATAAAATAAGTTTATCACTGCACTCAGATCGTGCTTTCGCTTTTGGACTGGATCCAGACTTGTGCAAGCATGTTTCTACTTATATAGAAGCCCGACAGGATATCTAGAGATAAAAATTCAGCCAAAAAATGAGACAGCAGCCTGGACTTGCGGGGAATCGAACCCCGGACCACTCCCATTCAAGTATGCTAAGGGAGTATTATACCACTAAACCACAAGCCCCTTATGGTGTCTGCGATAGGGCAAATATAGTATATATTGTAAAACTTAGAGGGGCTTCGTGTAAATGTCACGTGAATCGTCAAGAATGTAAGAGTGAAAGTATGGAATTGTTTACTACTACGAGTCGAGCCTAGGACTATATTGTGTGAGTATCCCCTTGTACGCTCCCTTGAGTATTGCCAGTTGCCAAACATCTGTGCGCGTAGATCTTACTTTCGCTTTTGGACTGGCGCGAAACCCAGACAAGCATAGGTCTGCTTACACGCCCTCTCAGTCCTTAAGCGAAAGTCCATCCATCAACCCTAGTTGTCCAGTGAAGCGCCGGAATAAATCGGCGCTAAGGGGGTTTTGTCAATCCGTCTGCAGGGTTGTTTCTGGATTCGATCTGTCGGATAGCAATGTTGAGATCACGGATTTCTTGTACAATGTAATGGTAATTGACGCGTATGTGGCGTCGGCCCGATGTCATGCCATCGCTTGTAGCCCACTTGATAGCTCCCGTGTTATCCTCTAAAATTGGTATAGGGCCATCAGGCATCACACCCAGTTCGCTCAAGAAGCTTCGAATCCAGGCGCAATCCTTTGCAGCTTCGCACATGGCCACATACTCGGCCTCGCAGGTCAGTGTGGAAACTGTACTCTGCAATTTTGATCTCCAAATTACGGGACCTCCAGCCATGAATATTACGTATCCAGTCGTGGATTTTGCTGTATCGTGGTCATCCGCAAAACTAGAATCCACCGCACAAAACAATCCGTGTTCTCCAAACTCATTTAGGTGCCGGTGATTTTTCTCATAGAATAAACCCCTGTCTGCGCAACCAGATAGGTAGTGAGGAATCCTCAACATGTGGTGCATGTGTTGAGGCGATGGGTTGCACATGAATCGTGCCATCTGAGATGTGGCCTGAGATGTGTCGCATCGAACCATGCAGGAGGAGAAGTTGTACTTGCCAACTAGCCTTTGGAACTCGTTCAGGTCTTTTGCAGTTGCCTTACTTGTGTTTCTTCTCATTTCTGCCCTGCTACCTGGTGACATTGGGGTTTCGATAACTTTTCTAGAAATCCCGAATTCTTGGAAGGATCTCTCGAGGTATTGTTCCTGGTCTAATCTTACGCATCCAGTTGGCGATGATCTGTGGATTCTGACGCCTAAGAACCAGTGTGCCTCACCTAAGTCGTTTAATGGGACTTCGCTGTTCAGAGATTGTGATAGTGACTTGAGGTCGTCCATATTTGGACCGAAAAACAGGAAATCGTCGACATAAGAGGCCACAATAATCCCCTTTGTCTTGCCTATATAAATGGCGTTATCAGAAATCAAAGGTTTGTAGCCTCTATCCATCATGATGCGCCTGACTTTATCTTGCCAACAAGCCCCTGACTGCTTCAGACCATACAAAGGTCTTTTGAGCTCGATGACACTGGTGCATGAATAGCCAAACCTCCTTGCGGCTTCTGGGTTTACCTCGAAATACTCTTTCAGACGTGGGAACTGTTCCATGAAAACAGTTTCCTTCAAGTCACCTGCAAGATATGCAGCTATGAAATCAGCTTGGAGGATATACCAGCTCTTCAGCGAGGCTAATGCCATTAGGCATCTCCAACTAGCTGACCTAGCTGTTGTGGAAGTGGTGTCGTTGAAGTCTACTCCTTTTGTCTGCGTGAAGCCTTTAGCCACCACTCTAGCCTTGAACTTGTCAAGTTCCATGTTTGACTTATATTTCTTTTTCAATACCCATTTGGATGCAACCAGACGCCCTCTATCTTTCACAGCTGTTCGTGGTACGAACTTAAAGGTTCCACGAGACAAACAACCTTCAATCTCTTGATTGATGGCTTCTATCCACTCGCGTCTCTCGGGGCCTTTAATAGCTTCGGAAAACGTAGGTTCATCGGTTGATGATTCGACTAGGTATGAGGACGCGCCAGAGTGGTTGACCATTATGCGGAAGATTTCATCACCATCGCTGTGCAGGCCAAATTCCTGTCTATCGATGGCTTTCCGAGTCATGTGAAATAGGTCCATCTTGTTAGATGTGGAGGCCAAATTCATTTTCCCAAAGTTTCGTCCTGTTACTGCGTCGCATATGTCTTCAGGGAATTTTTCAGGATTCTCACCATTTTTAGGTTCAAGCAGCACTATTGCCATCTCATTGTCCGTATCAAGCGGAGCATCAAGAGTTATCATCTGCTGATTGTCGTAGGGCCGCTCGATGGTGCGCTTAGGACGACCACGCCCTCTTGGCAATATTGGCTGCTGATTGTCATCCTGGGGAGTGTTGTAATCCTCATTTCTTGCATAATCTTTCTTTCTAGATTTCAGCCTATCCTGAACATGCTTAGGGAGCGATCGAACAATTTCTCTTGGGTCTGCTGCCCAGCCAAAGCCTGGACCGACATTTTCATACGCCGTTACTTGAGGCGACACGATAAATCTTCCACCGTCAAGTAACCAAACAAGTTTGTTCTTTCTTCCTCTGTAGCCGAGAAAGACACTTTTTGTGCCGTTGGCGTCAAGTTTTTCGCTCGCAACACGATGATTTTCGTCGACGTGGGTGATGCATAAGGTTCCTGGTATCCACAAGTGATCCACTTTGGTTTTTGCGCAATCAGGTTCAATCTGTGACCAATATACTTCCCATGGCGTCTTCTTGTCTTCTACCGAACTTTGAGATGTACAGTTTAAGGTGTAGCACACCATTTCCAACATATGGTTCCAGAAAATCGATGGAACTTTCATTTGAATGCTGCAACATCGTGCTGCGTCCTGCACGAAACGGATTCCTCTCTCTGATACACCATTCTGATACTGGTTATTTGGTGCGGAGATGATCACATCAATTTCTTCTTTTGCAGCAAAGTCTTGGAGAGTGTTTAAACCCCAATCACGACCCCCATCAATTGTTAGGCGTTTCACCCGAAGTCCATGGCGCTGTCTCAATTCGGAGTTTGTTTTCGACAGAATTGACTTTAGCTCGTCAGCGGCGTCGCTCTTTTTTTTCAAGGCCCGGAATATTCTGTACCTCGAAACGTCATCTGTCGTGAGGCAGAAGTATCCGTAGCCCTCCATTGTGACTGGATTTAAGGTTCCTACATCGCAATGCCAACCTTCACCGACGTTTCTCATTCTAGGCCGTCTTTCGCAAGTTTTATATTTTATTGATTTGCCCATGTCGCACGCTTCGCATGGCAAATTTTCAACTTGTGATGGCAGTAGGTCGATACCAACTGTATTTTTAATCGTCCATTTGAGTCGTTCAGCGCTAGGGTGGCATAAGCGCCTGTGCCATAGGATCAGGCGTTTCATCACGTCATTGGTCATGTTGAAAACACCACTCTTCCAACAATCTTGATAGGCCTCTGTAAATTCCTTTACCTCAGGGTCTCCTTTAGAGGTTTCTTTTTCACTTTGATGAATACTATCCACCGAGGTAAGGTTCACTGCCTTTTTGTAGCCTGTTAACTTTAACGGTTCTGGTTGGTTAAACAACCACAAGAAAAATCCTCGACGTTCCGCGTTTATATGAGAAAGGACTTCGCCATTGGGGCTCACTATCTTATTTTTATCCAGGTAACCACCACTTCGGTAGAATCGTTCTCCGCTGATGATATTTAGAGGGAATACCTTCAAGTATACCACATACTTCAACCTCATTGAAGTTTGGTTGCCGCCGGGTCCGGTGAGTGATAGCCAAACTTCTCCAATGCATTCCGCGCATACAATTCCACCTCCAGTCTGAATTGGGAATTGGTTAGGCTTTAGCTCTACAACTGTGCCTGGCTTGAAGTTTCTCCGACAGTTAGTGGCATCTACATCGGCACCCGTATCAAATAGCCAGCGGCTTGCAACTCCACTCCCTCCAGATGCGCTTAGAATTTGCTGTGTGAAGTTGATGGAAGCTCCTGGGGATTGCGACTCGAGCAACTTTTTATCATCTACTGGCTCGCCGCGACGACGCGCCATTTCATTCTCGTAGAAATCGACCATGTTTTCGTAAACCTGTGGGTCTACTTGAGCAGCGTAACTGTTCCCAGAGAATTCTTCGGAAATTTGGCAATATTCGTTAGCTATTGCAGCCGGTGGACCTATGTCGATGGACAATGTTTTGTGTGCGGCATGAGAGTTGTGTGCCTCCTTTTCCTTTTTCTCAGGACAGTTCTTGGCAATGTGTCCTTCTTTCTTGCAGTTATAGCAACGGATGGCAAACTTTTTCTTAGGATAGTTGCCTTTTCCCTTTATTCTCGACTTTCCTTGGTCACTTGTATTCTGTTCAACTTGAGCGTTGTTCAAGTATTTCTTCACCGGCTGAGATTTCCTGGGCCTCTCTTCTTTGCCCGATTCTCCGATCCTGTCGTAGTGGTGAGATATAAAATCTTGAATAAGATTTTCTGCTGACCAGCTTTGAAAACGGGCGATGGTGGAGACCATTGAATTCCACCTCCCAGCTTTATCCTTCGTCGATTGCTTGAAGATAATGGAGATTTGTCTCTCTGCTAGAGTCCCACCAGTGGAAATGTAGTCCCTAACACGTGTCTTAAACTTTGTCACGTACTCCACAGGGCATCCTCCTTCATACTTGAGGGCGATAAGAGTTTCCCAAACGGCCTCCTGTTGGACTTCACCAACTTGACGATAGGTTCGTTCGAACAACCTCATCATCTCTGTGCCTCGTTTCATCCCTACGACTAGACTTCCTGTCTCCTCCGTTGTAGTTCGCTGGATGACAGCAGCAAGTCTCACTTCGTCTAGTGGCGTTAACTTCATCCCTGCTTCGTATCCAATACACTCTAGTTGTAGTAACACAGCCTCTCGGTACATGGACCAATTTTTGATTCCTCTCAGAAAGGCTGACTGAGGTGGTTTCCAATCGAAAAGGTTCCACTCGAGCAAGGTTTTGCTCCCGTTCTTTGGAGCCATTCTAGCGGGCCTGTCCCATCCTGCCCCTAAATCTTCGTCGTCATTTGGTGCATCTCTGCGATCACCATCTCCTTCCGACCTCCTTGAAGATGTAGCTTCTTCTGAGTGCTTCTTGCACCATTCGTCATCATCCCGATCCTTTTGTTCGAAGGATCGTTTGTCTGAATCTTTTCCTCTTGATCTGGACCTCAGATTTTCACTCGTGCTTCCGCTCGATATGAAGTCGAACTCATTGCTGAAGTTACCCGGCACTCGACCTGAACGACCAGCAATATTTTTCCCCGACTGCTTCTTTTCCACAGCAGTCTGATTCAAATCGGTGCCCTGGGCAGCGATTTCCCGATCCGCCTTCGATAATCCGAAGGACGACATTTACACAGATATCAAATTCCCTTCTAAACAATCGTCACAAACAATTCGTCCAAGATATAACAAAGCTCCAGATGAGTCTTCTACCGTCGAATTTTCGTTTGAATCAACCAAGAATAATGCTACCATGTAAAACTTAGAGGGGCTTCGTGTAAATGTCACGTGAATCGTCAAGAATGTAAGAGTGAAAGTATGGAATTGTTTACTACTACGAGTCGAGCCTAGGACTATATTGTGTGAGTATCCCCTTGTACGCTCCCTTGAGTATCGCCAGTTGCCAAACATCTGTGCGCGTAGATCTTACTTTCGCTTTTGGACTGGCGCGAAACCCAGACAAGCATAGGTCTGCTTACATATATATATATTTAACATTTTACACTGGACAACCAATCGCTTTCGGTCTATTAGGTTAAGAAGTTTAAAAACTGTGAATCTCATTATCTATCCTAAACATTGTCGACGATCGCTATCTGTTACTTGGTCGAGCGAGCGACTGTCGCGACATAAGCACTCAAAAGTACAAGTTGAAGACTAGAACAAGCAAATAGCCGGGGGCTCAGATGACTTGGATCCAACGAGTACTTCGGCATCTGCCATATTCACCCAAGCTGGGAACAAAGACGGACGGGATCGACTCGCACAACCGTTGGATAAGGTCAATCTCTCCATCAGATATCTGCGCCTACTCTGATGGGTCCTCTATGGGGCACGGACGTTCATCCTGGGGCTATGTCCTCCAGCGCGGGGAATCAACATCTCAGAAGAACCAAGGAGCTTACTACGGAGCAGAGGTCTATGATACAGAGATAATGGGAGAAAAAGTCGCACTTCAAGCCTCACTAGCTGCTAAAAGTCCCGGCGGGAAGATTATTGTGCTGCTAGACAGCCAAGCCGCAGTGCGCGCACTCCAGTCGGGGAAATCCTCATCCTGTCTCCGAACAACGCGGGTCCGTAATGAGGTCGCACGAAAGGCGAAAGTACAAGTCAGATGGGTGCCAGGGCACTCAAAGATAAGTGGAAGTGAAGAAGTCGATTTTGCAGCACGCTTAGCACTCTCGACACTTCCGACCTGACACCTACAACCCGGATACATCACGCAGGCACACTTGCGTCGACAACAGCTGATAGATGTCTGGTGGCCGACATCATGCCCAGCCCGCTACCGCCATCTGGACCTACAAATGCGCCGTCGTAAACCACCTGACCTAGGACTTTCTCGATGCCTACTCCATGAGCTTCTAGCTGCTCGAACGGGGCATGGAAATTTTGTGGCATATCACCGTCGATTTCGTCATGAGAACGCCACACTTGAATGTGTTTGTGGATTGGAAACTACACCAACCTAATTTATTCGCTGCAAAAGGTACGCCAGTCAGATGCACAGTCTTAGAAATTATATGCCAGTAGAATTATGTACGAGTTGACTTCTTGGTCACAACTGTGTCAGAAAGTTCACGGAATTTTCAAGGATGACCGGCTGCTTTGGGGGCCTACCTGAACACACGTCCTGAGCTGGATGCGAGGATTGTAGTTATTAGAGCGCCAGTAATTAAGTGGTAGTGGAGAGACTTCAGTGTGGGGAACACTGGGTTGGTTACTATCATGTTATTGTTTTATGTTTTTTGTAATTAAATCCTCTTGTGGCATTAGATACGCGTATAAATAATGTGATCGAGTAGAGCACGCCTCCAAGTGTGACTTCTACCGAGTCCACCGGTCTCATGCTAGAAGGCGCTGGGCTAGAGGCTGAGACTTAATAAAATCATCATCATCTCCGCGCTAGTATCACGCCTATTGGGTGTAGGGCGTAAGCCTGATACCAAATGTATTCAAATCAAATCATCTCCGCTCTGTGTGTGCCGAAGCGCAAATTTCTCCTCACACTCGGCTACCACTCGCCCGAGTCCTTCAAAGCTTCCCAATCTCTAATTTTTCCTTACCTTTCCGTTCAGTCTAAGTCAAGCCTCATCCTAGCACCTCCTCGTTCAATCCAATTGTCGATTTCTTCATTGGGTGCTTCATCCAGTCTCCTGTCGAGGCCTCCTTATTTTTTTCCATCTTCTTTTTTTGTAGCTTTCTCCAACCCTTCTGTCGACATCAACATCTTCATCTCAGAAACAATGTAGACTTTTCATCTCTCTGGCATTGCCTTGACGCTATCGCATCCATGACCCTAGAGGCCGAATATGGTTCAAAGAGCTCAAGACCGAGACGCCAATACCTCGGGCTTTGTCGAGTGCCCCGGAATAAGTGCCAGCGAGATGTCGTACGGATTTTGTCAGTAGAAATTCATCGCAGATCGAGTTGTTAGTGCCCTTGGCCGAGACATAGACAAAATGTAAGGCCAGTAAGTCGATTGTACTTTCACAGCGCACGAAAGCGGCGACGGGATGGATATACACGTATATCTTTGATTGAGAGTATGACTTTTTGATCTTGGAGCGCTTCAGTAGGCGATGAGATGATTATATATAGGACCGCAAGATGAATGTAATCAGTAAAGATCCCCCAGTAAATTGGAGATGAAGAAAAATGTCGGTTTTTTAAATATGAACATCAGGCAGGCTTTATTCTGTCTGCGATTCTTTACTGGAAGTTTGTTATGATCCTGGTCTGCCCATAGAAGCAAGGGCTTCATAGACAAGACTCAGTGATTATATCACATGACTTCATTTATGCAAGCTCATACTAATACATGCCTCAAATGTGAGTATTTATTAAGAAAATAATGACCCCGCTGTCAAGAAAAAACATCATTTTTGCCAGAAATCTGCGCAGCATTCCACGCTGCCCGTATCGCCAATTTGACATCGTGAATCTTATTTTTTCATCTTCATTACCCTCCTTTCATCATTTCATCTTCTGTGCTTCAACATGGCAGGTGTGGGTGCTGGTGTGGGTAAATCCAGCGGTTTCGACGCGTCGCAAAATGCGACAATGGCCTCAAAAAACAACGGCAGCGGAGCGCAGACAGCTCCAAAGGATAAAAACTTGGAAATACTAGGGAAACTTCTAAAACAGGTTAGATTAATCGTGATGGGAGAGATGGATGAGGAGGACCTACCATCAATGGAGGACGTGAACGAGGCCGTGAAGGCCTTTAACGCACACAAAAGGGCCTGGACGGAAATGTCCCAGAAGAAGTCTCCTATCGAGGAGAGGATGATGGCGCTAGAGGAAGTCGTCAAGAAAAGTCTCGCGGATCCCGCTCGTCAAGCTGCGCCAGCAGTGGTTTCGGGCACGCCGCCACCAAGGAGCTACGCGTCGGTCGTGGCTCCGCAAATGACAAAAACAGCGGTTCGAATAAGAATCGAGGGAGCAGAAAAATTGCAGCCGGAAGAGCTGCTTTCAAAGGCAAAAGAGCACGTTCAAGGTGCATACGCGATTCGTCAAATGCGGAGCAACGATACCGAGGTGTATGTCCAGTCGGCGGCCCAGAGATACGCGGCGCTAAATATGCGACAACTAACGGAATTTAAAATTTTGCGGCAAGATTTTCCAGTCGTGGTCAACGGTGTCCCATTGCGGACACGAATCGAAGGGGGCAGAGATGCCGACAATATCGCCATCATCAGGGAGATAGAGACGGCCATGAAGGCACGAATTCCAGGCTTAGTCATAAGTCGTATACGGTGGTTATACGACGGAAAGGAACACCAGCGATCGAAGAAAAACGGTCGCAATCGAGGATCAATTGTGGTCAGCCTCCCATCGGAGGCAATGCAGACGGAAGTGGTCCAAAACGGCCTTGTTATGAACGCCATGCTCTTCACGGCGCAGGTGTGGTCACTACGGTCCCAGCCAAAGCAATGTTACAACTGCAGTCAGTGGGTACACACCCAGGCGTCGTGTGGAAAGGCAGGCAGGTGCGGTGAGTGCGCTGGCGCTCACCAAACTCGGGACTGTCCGAGGAAAAGGGTTTCTTGTGCCAACTGCGGCAAGGAACACCGTTCGTGGCAGAAAGCAGCGTGTCGGACCTACCAGGTCTACAAGGGAAGTGTGGAGAAGGCTCGGATGGAGCCATTATCGAGAACGGCGGAAATATGGAATGAAAAACCAACAATGGCGCCAATACGAACAGTCGGACCAACTGATGATCAGGGATTTACTTTAGTCACCAGTAAGAAGGCTGAAGGACTCAAAAGGGGGCCAGGACGACCACGCAAGGTAGTCGAAGTCCCAGCAGCACCAACCATCGCCTCGACAGCTGCACCACCATCGGGGCCAACTCTTCGAGCACTTCGAAGACCAACGCCGAGTGAGGAGGTGCCTTCTCTTTTCAATTTCTCATAAAGTTAGTCTGATTGAAGGGGGAGTTAATGAATTCTGGGGAAAGTTTAAAAAAATTACGGTTGAAAGGAACGTCCTCAGCATTAAGCCGGGTCGGTTCAGAGTGGCGGGACTTCGGGTTTTGTTTGATGAAAGCTTTTTCCCTAACCAAAGCGGCTTACCGTCTTCATAGTTCTGTATATAGATACCGCATAGGACGTTAAACTAGAACAATGAATGAATGACCCCGCTGTCATTGAGGTTGTAGAGCGCATTCATTCAAGTAACTACCGAGGTGAAACTAAGTACATAATTTGTAGTCACGTGTCTATGAACAACGTAGCCTTTTCGATAGCCCCAATTATTCTAAAATCGAACAGTATTGCTAATTATCAGGAGCTCAAAGATCAAATAATATCGATACGCATAACATGAGTACATCAGACAATCTATTGGCATGGCTGTAGAGCAAATTGAACAGGGATATGGCACGTGTATATATATATATATATATATCGCACTTGGCTCCTCTTTAATACGATGATGCTTCCGACTACATTAACAATGCCCATACCTACTCTGGGCTAATCACCCCTTTCTACATTGGCCCTATGTTCTAACAAATGTCTTTTCGCCCTCTTACCTTAAATGACAGGTCATGATATTCTTCGTCTTGCTGGCCATCATCAAGCTCAGAGTTATGGACAGATTAAATCTTTAATACTAGTACCTACTGTAGGGCTTTTGCGCCGATCCAATCCCTGGTGGCTGTACGCCTGCTCTTGCCAGTACTGGCTACAGGATAATACAGGCTCTTTTTTTTAAATCATTTAATGTATATGCAGCTATAAAGCTATGACGCATGAACGATGCTATGTATACATATTGGACGACTCTTTTGACATCAGAGACACTCATACTCTAGATTTCATTCGCAAATATCACAATGAGGTATATTTGCTTACACAAACAGTCGACCCTCCTTCGCAAGCACCCATAAAAGGAAAATTCAAACCCTTTGACAACCCAATCATGCCTTCATCATCCCTGTATACCAGCGCCGCGAAAAATGTGGTTATGTTTCGCCGGATTTGAACCAGCCGCCTCATTTGCTATGTGGATCATGTGTTAAAGATATCCAGACTCTAATTGGCAGACCGGCCAAGACGATGTACCACTGCACCATCCAACTGCGATAGAGTTGATGGTGTCGCCTACAGTCAAATACTGGCTTTGTAGCCGTTACAGGAACTCAGCGCTGGTGTTTCAATATGTCTGTGCTGAATAGTACAGGCTGCAAGTGCTCTATCGGCTCACTATCCGTAAGAGCGATTACAAGACTAAAAGAAAATAAACAGATACAGATGGGTATTTTCACCGAGAAAGTTTCCCCATTGTTAGTATGTAGGTTTTGTACACCCTCATGGGCCCTTAAAGTGCCAAATCTAGCAAAAATACCAAAGTCAACCCAAACAATATTTCATATTTCAACTCCTAGTTTTGGGCAGCTGACTGCCTCAAGCCTGTAAGATTGCAGTCTTCAGCATGCTTTCCTAAGCCTGACTAGCATAACACGAACACAAGTTAAGTGTCATTGCTAGCGGACAAAGAAAAGTGAGAAAGTCAGATCTATGCGCCCTTTGAGAACTGCATAGACTACTCTCACAATCAGCTAAATCCTACCATAAAAAACTGGAGAGTGTGTAACATTATCCTCGGTCTTGCTCTTCTTTTTATCTCGTTTCATGGTTTGAGCATTCGAAGTAATGTAAATAAAATACCCCAGAAACCTGAGAATGAAAGAAAAAGTAACTCTATCACTAAAGGAATCATTTCTCTCTATAACCGTCATGCTACTAGTGTATGTCGTCGGGTCAGCTACTCTCTCCCTGTTTAATCAAATTTCTTCACTGTTTCTATACTGTTACCTCAAATTCTTTGTCAAACATAGCTAGATTTATCGTCAGTGAAATCTAAATAGCTACGTATGGATATGCCAATTACATAGATCTATATTCAAGTGCTATTGGATTTTTTGGTGGAGAAAATTCTGATTTCCTTCGAAAACATGCTCCTCTATTTTTTCCTCTTCTGCTCTTTGAATTTATTTCTGCTTCTTTAGCGAATGTTCAGGATGCATAATTTGCACCACTCTAGCCCTCACTGGGGAGAAGTAAGCCTTTCAAGTTCAATGGGTTTTTGTCCGGTCTGTAGGCATCTTATCTGTTTTATCATTGCCTTCTTTCTTGATCGGAATGGTGTGCTCCCTGCTGGATTTTAAGGCTCCCTTGATTAAGAGTTCTGTTCCTTCAGAATCGTTAAATTCCCTCTCAATGGTGCGAGGTTTATCATTATTCGAATCTATATGTCTTTTTAAGATTCCATATCGTTCTCCAAGATGAGACTTAAGTTTTCGCTCTCTCACGTTATTTATTACTTTACTCTGCACCTCGGTATCTTCTTTTGAGGCCTGAATTTTTGTGAGATCAGACAAAAGTTTATTTCGCATTGAAAGTAGCTCGAATGCTGATCGGGGATACATTGCTGCTAGTGTGGCCAGCATATTGTTTA
The DNA here is from genome assembly GCA_900239735.1 of Blumeria hordei DH14. Lineage (NCBI taxonomy): Eukaryota > Fungi > Ascomycota > Leotiomycetes > Helotiales > Erysiphaceae > Blumeria > Blumeria hordei. The sequence continues at coordinate 5,019,108 of OENG01000033.1, read as the reverse complement.
CGAATTCTTCTACAATTCTTCCATCAGGACCAGACATGTATCCTTCGGCCCTGAATTGCTCTTTGTAGAGACTTGCTTCTGGGGAAAAAGATGCTGCTAGTAATGAAGAAAATTTAGTTTGTTGACTCTGCAAACTTGCATCCCCCAGAAGTTTTAGGGCTGATGGGTGCAGTGGGTGACCAGAATCCAGTTTGTGAATTTTGCCTTTTGTATTCTTCTAAGTTTTCATGAACAGTAGATGTAGTTATGTTTGAACAACGTGACTGTGAACTTGTTGAATACACTGGTTTGATTTGATTTAGTGGTGTTTGGAAATTATCATCTCTACATTTAATCAATTGTTTTTCTTTGGTGATGCGGCTAACTGGTGTTACAGGGCCAACGGACGCAATTGCCGCGAGCTGATTCTTGATAACTGGAGTATCGTGGGTATTTGAAGAACCCAACTTGGAAAACTTGAACCGCGAAATACGCTGTATTATGATAAAGTCATTCTTCATCTTCGGCATATGAAAACCCCAGTTAGTCTTTGATTTAGATGCCGAAATATCAGTCGCTGGAGTCTTTTCTTTCTGTCTCAATGTTGATTTTGTAGCCGACCGTGTTATCACGCCCTGAGAGTGGGTAATGGGTATGTAGGTTGCCATTTATTCCGCTGAATTAAATTTTTAATTTAAATTTGGTTAGATATCAATTATTATCTTGAAGTTAATTTTTGAGAAAGGTGTTAAAAGGATTGATTGGCTTAGGTCAAGGTAATTGCTTCAATCTAATGTAAAATAAGTACCATTGTATCTAAGCAGATATGGAATCCACACACATGGCTTTCATTTAATGTTTCAGTGGATATTGATTTTCATCTCCTCAGAGTGATTTAGTGATGATAAATCGTCCTCGGGGGAATATAATTGAGCGGGAATGGAAGAGTGTTGAATATGGGCACGCTTGTTATCTCTACGCAGATATCAACGGGCTCACTGTCCATTGGAATCCATCAAGGTTTTATTTTCCCTTTGCTAACACCCATTTCCGACTCAGATTTATCATTTTCAGCCTAGCCCCTTTTCTGGCGAAAAATATGACGCTTGATAGCCAGAAGCGAGAGCACCAAACAGATTGAAAAAAGATGGCATAAGCTTTGACCTGGTAAACCGTTGATTTTTTTGAAAGTGATCTCTTACTCTCTGGCCAAAAATGCAAACAAAATTTACACTCTTTCAAAATAAAAAGATATCCAACTGTTCTCTGGCATATCTATTTGTTACACCGATTCTTACACCAAAATTTTATAGACAATAACCGTAATGCATCATTCGTAATGATAACCTAGAAAACTAATATATTATCTCCTGAACAAGCGCTCAGACTTTCATTATTCTAGGCCTAGGGAACTTAGATCGCATATTATCTTCGAAGAAAATTTGCACATACGCTACTCCAGACTTTCACCTTTCCGGGATGACTAGGCTTTTGCCTATGAGTCACATGATTAAAGCCTTTCCATTATACAAAGGGGACTAAAACTCAAGCTCTCCGGTAGTATTCCCTATGGGCCCCCAGGTCCCACTGTAGAGTCTGCAGAGTCGAGTTTGAGTGATAGGCTCGGCCTCACTTGGTAAAGGGTTAACAATCGCTTCCTCCGTCTGTATCGTCTTTATATCTTTGCACAAATCTCTGGAAACATTATCATGAAGGAAAAGCTATCCGACGAGTTTCCGGAGCGTACCCAGCACCCGATGCGGGGATGGTGGATTGGATCAAGTTGACCTCTTATGTTACAAAAAAGTGAGATATAGATGAATATGCGCATATCATATGGCCCCGGTCTATAAGCCTCACCTGGCCGGGACCGCAGGTTTTTCGAGTAGAGAGTTAAGTGAAAAAGATGGTTGAAATCTACGGATATATTCTAAGCTATATGGCTATTTATCATGGGTGATTTATCAGAGATACTTTTTTGCAGCAAAAGGTGAAAAGAGTGCTGTACAAGAAGTGGCCTGGATCAGAGAGGGGCCCAGTATGCTAGATATTTTATGATTTGTGGACTAAAATAAACAGATATACTAATCCATGACTTTGTAGCCAGATATAATCTAACACGACTATTTCTAACACCAATCTAGTGAATTATCTAAATCTAGTCACAGAGGAGGTTGTTCTACGGATCTCGGTGAATATTTTTTTTTTTTTTTGTATCAGATTTTAATTGCGTATGCAGCTAACTAGCTATGACACAATATCGGAGAAAATGTACAGAATAGGTGACTCAATTTACAATAAGAGCACTCATACCTCAGATTTCATTTGCAAGTACCACTGCGAAGTTATGGCGGCTTTTTCTTCACCCCAAGTCAACCCTCATCCGTGAATACCCACCCAGGGGAACGTCTCAAAAACCCCAGGTTATCCAGACATGCCTTCGTCATCCTCTGAAATTTCTCCGCGCGAAATGTAGTCTGAGGTGTCTCCTTCCCAAGTGGAGTAGGTGCCCAGGCTACTCAAACTGTACCAGAGAGCACCACCAGGAGGCGGACCACAGCACCATCCATCGTTTGCGTGTTTTTATAGTGTCCGCTGCACTCTCGCAAGCGAAGTCTTGGCGCGCACACAGCTCAATTCGTAAAACTCTGCCAAAATTCAAAATCACACGCCCGTCGAGAGTGTATCCATCCTCCGTATCATCTTGTAAACTTGTCCCAATCCCTCTCACATCCGTCTCAAAGAACTGCCTCCCAGATTTGTGCGCCACGCTTTGCTTCCTCCGTCGGGTGTAAATATCGGCGTGGGCGTGTATTTGGCGGCTAGATGAGGCCAGAGAATAGTTGATGAGAGGTGTGGTCATTGAAATGAGGATGTACTTGGTCGTACTTGTAAACTTGATGAGACTTAAGTAGGAGTCGAACTCGTTGGGAGCGAAGATTTGACTTGACGGAGAATTTTGAATCATTGCCTCGTGGGCCAACTTGTTCGGTATTGCGAAATTTGACTGAACTTAGCTCTGGGAGAGTATTTCACTCCCAGGTTCGTAGAAGGCACCACGTACAGATGTCAGTCTTGCCCTCCTCGGTGAATATTATACCCCACATTTCAATGCAGGCAGGGGGACTATTCTCAACACCTCTCAGTGGTGTCCCCTACGAACCTCCAGCTCTCACTATAGAGTCGAGATTGGGTAACAAAATTCTCACTCCCATGAGGATTCCCAATCGCTTTCGTAATCTGTATCGTCTTCATCTCTCAACACATCTCCCATATCACAATATCATGACACTAACCACGATCAGATCAGATGGTAGGGTCGGAGCCCTTCTCATCACCAGCCCTTGATAATGGAGGTGAAGCCATCCTATGAGTTTCCGGAGGGTACCAAGTACCCGATACAGCAATGGTGGAATGGATCAATTTGACCTCTTATGTTACAAAAAAGTGAGATATAGATGAATATGCGCACATCGCATGGCCCCGGTGTCTAGGCCTCGCCTGGCTGGGGCTGCCCGTTTTTTGAGACTTTTTCCAGCGCACGCAGTTTCCATTGCTACCAAAGGTTCCGTGGAAAATATGGCTGAATTCCATGGGTTAATACTGAGCTGAATGGCTATTTGTCACGGGCAATATATCAATAATCTTTCGAGCAACATAAGAGGTAAGAAGCACTGAACAAGATGTGGCCTGAGTCAGAAAGGAGCCCTGTGTACTAGACAGTCTATGACTCAAATAGAACAATAAACACATATCTCTCACTTTGTAGTTCTTTTAATATCGCCAAAATTAATCATCATGACTTCGAGAGGCCGATCCTTGACTCGTGTCCAAATCTCTTCCTACCATCTGACCATCCCGAGCAAGACACAATTATATTCTTGTGATCCTGCAGTCGGTATCCAGATGAATTGCTTATTTGTTTGTTGATTGATAACGTCCAATGAGACGCCAAGCCGAGACTTCGGCCCCTTCTGGCAACTTGAATTGAGTTTACCAAAAATCCTGATATGTCGTCTTGAGAGCCGATACTGCTTTTTTCTTGAGTAATATATTTTATGTAGAATGACTCAATTTGCCGCTTGAAACAATCACTCTCCTATTTGATTCGCAGATACCACTAGAAATCAACCCTTACGTCATGTAGCCTCTTCCGAAGTGCTCACCACAGAGAGTAAGTTTTTATTGTCCTAATGAGTCTATAACCATACAAGAACAGCCTACCATAGAGAAAAGTGTCATAAACACATGGTTGTCCGAGTGTGCTTTCGTCACTGTACATAGATAATAACACCGCGAGAGAAAATGGTGTATAAGTCTCACTGGGTTCGAACCAGCTTTCTTCTCTGTCAAAGTGGGTAGGTGTTGATATTATGATTGGTATATGATTTGGGAATGTACACTCGCTCGGGAACAGCTAAGATAGTTTGTGGAGAGATGTCTTCATTAATGTGCAGATGTAAAGTTGCTATGACAATTGTCATGTTACAGTTGGGGGAAGCTCGTCTCTTATCCCCCAGCTTGTTAGCTGGTAGACCGATCACGTAACTAGTATGCAGCACACCAAAATGTGCTTCCAACTGAGCAACTTTGCCATATATACTATATCGACAACCCATCTCTGATACTGTACACAGTACTACTTAAGTGCCGTTATGTAGAGACTGGATCTTCTTCATGCACCATAATGCCATAACTACCTATGCACCAGCTACTAGATCTACCATACTATATAGCCGAGCATAATAGTTAAAGCTACCCAGAATCGGCTTGGGAGAACGGCCCGAACGGTGTAGCACTGCATCATCCACCTAGATAAATTTTTGACCGAGACGGGCATAAGACCAGTTCTCATAGAGCATCACATAAATAAGGCTAGTCATTTCCTAACCATTATATACAAAGATGTTTAAGTTTAGTATTTGAATCACTCATGTAGTGGGTGCATTCGCTGATACCACTCTAGGCCTTTATGCTAGGGACTTTCACCCTTCCCTCAACCGTTAATATCCACAGAAGAGAAAATAGGAAAACCCTCTGGCTACCCTAACATGCCTTTGCCATCTTTTATATAGCCGACGCGCGAGATATTGCCTCACAGTCTTATCCATCTCAAGTGAGGTAGGTGTCCAGGCTACACAGACTTTAATTCGGGGAGATGACGACCAGGAAGCAGACCAAAACACCTTCCATCGTTGCCTGTTTTACGAGTATCGGTTGCACTATCCGAAATTGTTTCCTCTGAGCCCACAGACACCCTTAAGACGAAAACACTCAAAAACGTGCATCCCCGCATGCCCATTTGTGACCTCTTCATTAGTTCGTCCCACGTCCCACCTGCCTGTCCCCCTCAAGATGTGAGGCCCCATTAGAGCAACGGTCCCCTAAAGTCTAAGATCCGAACTTTGTAGATTATGACTTATTTCTTCCTCACAGGTATACATAACATCTTAACTTTGTAGTGAGAGGTGGCCGATATATGAGATAAATTCCCAGTTGCAATTGGAGAAGCTCTTCTATGAGCAATTAAAGCGATCTGTTGCAGCGAGATTGAGTTCGAGGACTCGCTTGAGAACGATAGGACCGACATTGATTCGAAGTCAAATTTAGAAATGCCTGGTTTTGATTTCGACTTCGATTAGGATGCGATTCTTCTTGGCCATCTCAATTAACCAGAGCATATTGAGCGATTGCTCTGGCATCGCTGTAAAGTGAAGAATTCTTGTTTACTGGCAGCAGCGCTGGATGGTGTTATATTTTTATAATTCGAGAAGAAACGTTTCGCAGAATGCAAATAGACCAGTGTGGTCTGTGCGTATCACAACCACAGTATCAGAAGGCGCCTAGAAGTCTATGACCTGAACGATTGATGACAGCTACAACGTCAAGAATTACAGGAAACTCGAGTTGATAAGTTTACCCGCGAAACTAGAGAGGTACGTTTAACAATCATTAAGACAGTAGACATTCGTTTACAATGTCCCACCCTCTACCTCCAGGTCTTTCAACAAACTCTTCATCACACCCATCTTCCTCAAGTCGACCATCTCCGCACAGCTTCAATGTTAATTCTGTCAATAATTCTCATGCAACAACACTGCCGTCAAACTTTAATGGATTTGCCCCACGATCTATTTCCACACCGCAATCCTCATACAATCTAGCCTACTCGCAAGCGTCGTACCAGCCGCAACAACATAACAATTATGCTTCCCTTCAACAACCTGAACCGTCATATGGAGCAGCTCCCCAGATTAGAAACCCTTTTGCACCTCCTAGCGCTTCCCCAGGTGTCTCTCGAGGCTTCGAGGAAGATCCTGAACTGGCAGCTCAAATAGCGCAGTGGCAATCAGCATACGTTGCGAAGGAAAACTCATCTACTTCTGGATATACTGGTGCAGTTCGCAAGTATCCAAGTACGGGAGAAGGATCTTCAGCTGCCACATCAGCTAATGCTGCGCCACTTGGTGGATCAAACATCAGTTCTGCTGCACTGAACCTAGCTGCACACAATGATACTGGGATAGCCACTGTTGTGAGCGATGCGAAAACTAACACAAAGACAGTTGTAAGGTCTGGTGGTGGTACAACCTGGACAGACTCTTCACTCCTCGAGTGGGATCCTCTGCACTTCCGTCTGTTCGTAGGTAATCTTGCGGGTGAAGTTACGGACGAGTCACTATTCAAGGCATTTTCGCGGTGGCCCTCAGTTCAAAAAGCACGGGTCATACGAGATAAGCGCACAACAAAAAGTAAAGGGTATGGATTCGTCAGCTTTAGCGACGGAGACGAATTTTTCCAGGCAGCAAGAGACATGCAAGGAAAATACATTGGCAGCCATCCTGTATTGCTAAGGAGGAGTACAACCGAAATTAAGGCAGTAAATCCAAAAGATCAACGAAAGAATAAAGCAAAAAGCAAAGGAAAAGGCAATCAAGATAAAACCGGCGCTGGTGTTCACAAGCCAGGATCAAAGGTCAAAGGGGGACTCCGGTTGCTTGGATAAAGTATCGAGTGGGATTATTACTATTGAACTTTATTATACAGTACTTTGTAATCCGCCATCTATTTTAAAAAGCAAAAAGCATAAATATGGAAAGAAAAATTGCTCGTCTACGTACTCAACAGGTGCATGAGCTTTACTGAAATGAAGTAGAAAGGACTTCAATAATATTTCCCATCTACCTTATACTATTCACGCTATTTTAAACTCACTGCATCAGAGGTCAAGAAGCAAAGAATCAAAAACTTTATTTGCGGCATTCAACCTTAGAAACGAATAATCAGCAGTTTAAATCTACTATGGAGCTAAATATAGTCTTGGGTAGCTAGCAGACAACTAGAGAATCTTTATTATCAGCTAACACGCTCGTAGCCTCTCCGATTGATGTAAATTTGACATGGGATAGTTAGATGGATGAGACGGCGAGTGTTGGGAAAAATATATTCATATTATTATCTTTTTAATGAAGACCAAATTGAGACGAGTGCGCCGTAGAGATAGGCCCCTGCCGAACTGGCACGGAGAGCAAATTCTCGTGTGACATATAAATTGTGGAACATGAGATTATTTGAGCATCTCTTGTCTGAATATTTTTCAAAAGCAATTCAGCTCACTTATCTTGAAATGGCTTTTTACACGAGGTTCTAAATCTCTCTCTTTAAGCGAATTAGCAATTGTTTCCTCAGCTATCCAGCTATGTTTTATGATAAGTGTGTTTTGTAAATTTCAAGAAACTCTGATGTAAGTTTAAAGTAAGTGACATTTCTGACATTAGGGACGCTCAAACTCAGTAGGCTATAAACGAATATCCCTGACTTGAACTATTTTACGCGTTACAGGCATCTACTTTCGAGGGTGCCAAATTAGAGAATTTCTCAATCCGAGGGATAAGAGCTCTTCTTGTATATTGAGTCATCTTTTCTGTACATTTTTTCCGATATTGTGTCATAGCTAGATGGCTGCACACGCAACTAAAATCTAATGCAAAAAAAAAAGAGAATGTCTCCATACCACTAGCTATCAAGTAATGCTTATACCGTCTAATTCACAAGTTTAACAAGACATATGATCGAATCGTGTTAAATGCGATCCAGTAATCTTTTGTTGCGGGTGGGATAGGTACCTAAGCGGTCTTGACTCTACTCGCTATACTTATTTTGAGTGCGCACCACTTTATCATGGATCATTGACTGTTTTAATAGTGGCCGCCTGTACTACTGGAAACGGAGTCACGGCTCACATAGTGCTTCTCATTTCTGAGAATCCCTACCCAAATACCAAGCTCCCAAGGGGGACTATTCTCAACGTCTGTCGGCGGTGTCCCCTACGAACCTCCAGCTCTCACTATAGAGTCTGCAGAGTCTGCAGAGCCGAAATTGACTAACAAAGTTCTCGCTTCGATGAGGATTCCCAATCGTTTTCGCGGTCTGGATCGTCTTCATCTCTCAAAACATTCCCATATCAAAATATAATGGAGCTAAACACGATCAGATCAGATGGTAGGATCGGAGCCCTACTCATCACTAACCCTTGGTCATGGAGGAAAATCCATACAATGAGTTTCCGGAGCGTACCCAGCACCCGATACGGCAATGGTGGATTGGATCAAGTCGGCCTCGACTGTTACGAAGAATGGAGATGGAGATGAATATGCGCACCTCACGTAGTCCCGTTGTCTAGGCCCCGCCTGGCTGAGGCAGCAAGTTTTATGAGACTTTTTCCTGCGCACGCAGTTTCCATTGCTACCAAAGGTTCCGTGGAAAATATGGCTGAATTCCATGGGTAAATACTGCGCTGAATGGCTATCTGTCACGGGCAATATATCAATAATCTTTCGAGCAACATAAGAGGCAAGGAGCACTGTACAAGGTGAGGCCTGAGTCAGAAAGGAGCCCTGTGTGCTAGACAGTCTATGACTCAAATAGTACAATAAACACACTCACACCAAGGTCCCAATCTCTAGCGATATCCAGTTCCTTGCTGTTCACATACATCACCTCCCTCTGGATAATCTGCCCTGTCAGATTTTTGCGCCGGAATTTCTGTTCCCTGCCTGAAATCTAGACGTGATGGTCAATTAATCCCCTTAGTATTCATTTTAGAAATCTAGCCTAAGCAAGAGTAACTCTGGCTCCGATCAGGTTAGCTACCAGAAATTTGGCAAGGGACTCGTCTCGCCCACTTGAGTATACCATTCCTGGCCTTACCTATGCCTTGAAATTTGGCAGTTCCTGCAATCCAAATAATCTTGTCCATGCATTTTGAATCGCAAATTTCTTCTTGGACTATATAATTGTGATTCAAAAACTAAAACTAAAGCTAATATATTTATATATATATATTGAATTTGATTTCATTTCATTTGACCCGTTTGGCGCCCTGTGGGCCCATACAGGGAGCTATGAACCTATCAATATAACTACATGAGGGGGAAATCATTACGATAAAAACCCCTCCCTCTATTATGCTTTCTATCTGTAGTCCGAGACAGGACTAGCTAAAATTGTATTGTATCTCGCCATCCTTTCCTGCCCTCGCGTGTAGAAAATAGATGAATGTGGTCTTGAACTTGATCCCGAAGCTCCAAATACTTGTGGTGGGGGATAGACCAGAGGTTATTTGCGCGGACATCCTAGCCCTCTCTTGAATACCTCCGGCTTTTGGTGGGACACCAGTGCGAGCCCTCGGTCGTCTGTTAGTTTTGTCGTGGTTATTATAGATGCCGCTGGTGTGGTTTCTCCTTTCCTAAATTCCGTCGTTCTCTCCATTAGTTCATACCGTGCTCGCTGAATGCTGGCCTTGTAATCCGTGAAGTTCTGATACACTCTCTTCTGCCACGAAATATGAGCATTGCTATAGTTGCAGCTAAGCACCGTTTTCTTCGGGCAGTCCTTGGTCTGATAGGAGCCCTCACACCCTCCACGTCTCCTTGCCTTATTGCAAGAGGCTTGGGTATGCCCCCATTGACTGCAGTTGAATCACTGCTTAATATGCGCGCGGGTGACCAGAGCTGGGCCGTGTATAGCATTGAGTTGAAAACAATGCCGTTTCTTATCACTTTGCGTTGAAGTGCCTCTATCGGTAGGCTCGTGACTAATGATGTTTGAGTATAGCCGTCCTTTCTCATCGATTAGTGCTCTTTGCCGACGAAAAGCCACCTTACCCTGTTGATTTTAAGTTCTGGAATCCGAACTTTTGTCTCCTCCGTCATGTGATGTATTAATGTGCCGTTGTCGTCATTTTTTCTCCTCCTATCATTATCCCCAATGGGACTCCTAAAATCTCAAAAGGATAATACTCCTTCAAAACGCAGAACTCCTTTGGCTGCGCCATCTTTAAGGCAGAGTCTTATTGGGAGACCGACTGCAATAATACCTCCGCATCATTGCTCTGCAGATTCATTCTACTTTTGTCCCCTTTATATGTAGTGGTACCTTTTGGAGCAGCTCTACCGGCTGCATGTTATTTACTCCTTGAACTCTTATTCAAACTGCCGCTTTGATCGCTGACGGTGCAATAATTGAGGCGTATGTGGATCACCTTCCATATACTTGCATTACTAGAGTGACCGTTTTACACACCGGCTCCTCGAGATTCTTCTTAACTCCCTTCTCTAAGGCCAGCATCCGTTCTTCAATTGGCGTCACCGTTAGATTCTATCGTAGCGTCTCAGCGTGGGTTTCAAAGGCTTCAATAACCTCATCTTTCTCGACCATCGGTGTCATAGATTTGTCAGTACCTGCGATCACCAGTTTTTCTCGAACCTTACTTAAGTAGTACCTTACAGTCTTTCGGTTATCCAAGTTGATACCTGTAGAGGTCGCGAGAGAAACTGCAGCCAAAATTGCGGCGGTTCCGCTATCCGTGGTGGTGGTTGTGGCGCCGTGAAAAATTTTCTGCCGTGAGAGCCATACCGAAGCACAACGTGAAAAGATCGGGGAATCAGATAAGAAGGGCTGATTAAGATGGTAAAAATTATCGAAATTATGAATTAATATTCGTGAAACGTGGTGCCGTGTTTGACCAAATGATGATGTTTATATATATATGTATATAGTTTTAGGGTAAGACCCTCAATGTCCATTGGAAAAAAGTTGAAAATGAAGCACATATAAAAACAAATGAATTTTGGTAGCGTTTTTTCTGGTTTTAGCAGTCCTTCATAGTCATAGAATCAGTAGGGACTTGAATTAAATTCTATTTTATTCTATATATTGTCTTTCCTGACCCTGGAGTGGTCATTACCTAACACCTCATAATATGGCTGGGTTTTCGTCGCAATAGGAATATTTCAGAGCCATGCGAGGTTACTATCAAATGGCATGTTTTTCTTTTATTACTTTTTTTCACTTCACTCTATTTAAGTTGTAAATCTCCTCTTGGGGATGAGTATTGGTAGGTGGTGTGATGATAGTAAGGGTGATTCGTCGGTCTATACCTCTCAAGGGAAAATCTAACGAAAGGAAATAAGGAATTAGGTATGCCAGTTGTTGAAAAAGAAACGTAGCTAGACTTTGGTCATTTGTGATTTAAATGTTGGTGGTGAAGAGTTTTTCTTCCACTTTGATGCGGTGTCCAGATCTTCACCATTCGATATCTCTGGCTATGAATGTGACATCATCTAGTCGAAAATTCAATCTGTGAGGTTGATCCTGACTTTCTCTACAAATGCATTTAGACTTTGGAAATGTCAACCTCGATACTTTAGTGTGTATTAGTCATTGGTCCCCAACCATACCCTAGTGCTCTATTACATAAGTCTATCATTGCGATCGTGAGGTAGCAGAGGTTTAGCATTAGTAAGCTTGTAGCTCATGTCATAATTAGGCTTCCGACAAAAGGTTTAGTTCGACTCACAATAACAGCAAAAAATCACTGTCCGTATCGACTTCTATCCGAGGCCAGTCAAGATGAACACTATTGTGGCAAAACACAGCCGGCCGATGTTTGAGGAGGAAAGTTACTCGGAAGAAGACCAGACGCATTTGTACCAGTCGACTCCATGTTTGTCACTCAAGTTTGCTATGCCACCTATAGCTCAAGTATGCATCTTTCTTGGACTCAAACATTATTTTGGACTCCTTAGTTATGAAGCCCTACTCCATCGTACTGAAACGCTAACATTTCTGGTCTCTTAGCCTTCAGCATGGCTACGCGCCATGACGGATGACCATGCTAATCCCAACTGTCCCATTAAAATTGCTCATGGTACGACAACGCTCGGGTTTAAATTTAAAGGAGGAATAATTATCGCGACCGATTCAAGAGCTACAGCTGGTAGCTGGATTGCAAGTCAGACTGTCAAGAAAGTCATTGAAATCAACAATTGTCTACTGGGTACAATGGCTGGTGGTGCTGCGGTTTGTCTCCCAAAACACTTAAAAGAAGCTTCATCTTATTGTAATACTGACCTTCTGACTAACAATTATGTTGCAGGATTGTCAGTATTGGCTTGCATATCTGGGTATGCAATGCCGACTCCATGAATTACGACATAAACGCCGAATTTCAGTAGCAGCTGCTTCAAAAATTCTAGCTAATCTTGTTTACTCCTACAAAGGAATGGGTCTTTCATTGGGTACTATGTGTGCTGGTGTAACCCCATCTGAAGGACCTGCACTTTATTATATTGATTCTGATGGAACGCGCTTAAGTGGAAATCTCTTTTGTGTTGGGTCTGGTCAGACCTTTGCCTATGGTGTCTTAGACGCCGAATATCGCTACGATATGACGGAGGAAGAAGCTTTAGCATTAGGAAGCAGAAGTATCTTGGCGGCCACCCACAGAGATGCATACTCTGGTGGTTTCATCAACCTTTACCATATCAAAGAAGAGGGATGGGTTAAACATGGATTCAGCGACACTAACCCAATTTTCTGGAAAACTAAGTTAGAAAAGAGTGAGTTTTCGAATGTAACCAGCGAGCTATGAAGTCATACCATAAATTGGTATCCTTTAAGACCTCGATAAAACGCGTGAATATTGACTATATGTACCCATGTTCTTGTTGCATCAGGTTGCGTTAATTTAAAATCCACTGGGCCAGCTCCAAGAAGAGCTCAAATTACACACGTCATTGACTTCAAGCGGAATCCCTTCTCACCTACAATGAACAACTGTAAAAATTTTCTGTTTATCAATTATAACAAATTATCACCCTTTGCATCTAGCTCGATTTACAATCGATGTTTCGAGGTAAAACTAAAAATTAATGATCTACAAGCAGATTCTTTTGAATTTTATTATTTTAAAATCATATAGTGTGTATTCAGCCATCAAGCTATCTAGCTGCAACAGATGAACGGTGATATCATATCTTTAAATTTTCTAATAATCCCTCATTATCCTTCTTCTCCCTATCGCACTATTCGCATATATACGGAAAATTCAGATTGAGCTTGCGGCATTTTTATTCATGCCGCTGGTGCGTAAAAAGCGTCCTAACGCCATGTCGGCCAACATGAGAGTTAGCCCGAGGGTTCCCGATCGAACAGCGAGCCTCGCCCAATCTCAAAGATGCGAGGAGGTGGGCAACGTTTCAAGCAAATGGAAGGAAAAAGCCCTTTCCATCATCTCTGCGCCAGATACTAACATAATCGGATCAGTCAACATTGTTCAGGAGATTCCTCAACCAGCCTCAATCTCCCAAGGGATAGAAGGACCGTTAAATTCTTCTCCGACCGTGTGAAAACCGTTGGATAATGCTACAACAAAAGCAGCTCCCATATAAGCGCCGCAGCCTAAAGCCGCAACCAAAGCAGAATGTCCGCCCGGGTTACGACCTATTCTCGAGGCTGAAGAACGACGCGCCGCCCAGATAGCGGCAAATATGGCACACTACTCCGCCGCCATCTTTGGCATCCAAGTCACACCTTCCTTTGAACAACGAGTGAAATAGACAATTTGTAGACTCTATGGGTATTAAGACTGATCTGAAGATGATATGGGTCTTAAAGAAAAAGTTTTGTTCGGACATTAAGCTACAATTTATATGTAAAAGTGATGGAATTGTTGGGAGCTACGATATTTATATAAACTCTGCCGCGGCTTTACCTTAGTCCGGCCCATGTCCGCGACATCCATTTTCACGTGATCCTGGATTCTTCCACCGGGCTACCTCCGAGTGTCCTAACAATGCTGAAATGTGATATATCTTGGAATGCCAAGAATAACTCATTTGTAAGTCCTGCTAATTAGACTATCAAATTCCCCGTTCTATATCATTGTCATCAAAACATCCCTTATGGCTAGTTCAATCCACATTGGCATTTATTTCACACTAGCAATCCAGCAGATGACTATGTCTCAAATGCAGGTTATAGGTTTCTCGGATCTATTACCGACACATATGTATTTAGCTTTATATTTCTGGCTCATATATCTGTATGTACATAGATTTACATCTACAGGGATCATAACTTATGATCCATGAAGATTGATAAATACTAGTCAAAAACCACAGTTGATAAGATATGCGCACACGCAATCTCACTTTTACCATCCAAGTTTACTCAGAAACATACATCTTAATACAGTCGTTTCTACTCAAATCTTCCTTCTACAGCCTCATACAAGACTTACTGTATCGGTCTAACCGCCGACACTGATTCCGCTCTAACCTCCATCTTCGCTCAATCTCACTACTTCAACAAGCAAATCAAACCGTAACAATAAGAATCTAACTACGCTGTCAAACTCGAGGGTGCCAAAGGTAGCGTCGGGAGGGTTACTAAGTGGTTTGAGTAACAGCTGAGGAGGTAGGCAAGAGTCAAAGGTATGAATTCGTGATTATAACTAGGTCTAAGGACGAGGGACGAGGGACTAGGGAATCTAGGATCGTAGACAAGGCCAGTGGAAGACGGAAGACAAGACGTGGCCCTCTACTGCGGCTCTGTCCACTCCATATATACATCATAGTAACCAGAGCAACCTAGGTCTCATAGGGTCTACCTCCTATTACTCGATTACTCAATTTGTAACCCATGGCAACCATTGTGACCCAGTAACCTCTATCCTCAGTTCCTGACATACGCGCTGCATGGGCAAAATATGGCTACGGGTGCGGCCACTTCGCCGCTCGTCTTTCCTCCTCACACGGCAAACCCTCTGAGAGTTCCAGCGTCAGGAGCTAAAACCTACCTGCTTTCCCAGACAATCTTATAACAAGCACCTAGGCTACAGTTGTACGAAATCGACTGCGAAAAAAAGAAGTTCCAATAGTTAAAGATTTGCCGCAACCTGCGGCAATAGCCCAAAAGAAAGAGCCTGTCAAGGCAAAGGTGGATAAACGATTGTTCCTACGACTTGATAACAATCACTCGTAAAAAAATTGTCACCCGCAGGTATCTTATTTGTATTGTTGGAACATAAGATTCGAGTTTCCATTACGAACAACTTCATATAACGAGCTAAGTCCGGTTTTGCCATTGTGGCAAAAAACGACGAATAGAGACAAGTGCAATGAGTAGCCTAGCATAGCACGTGATCTTATTGGTATAGTCTTAGCCAGTTAGTGCACTAGATATTAATTCTGAGTGGCATCAACAATACTGCAACTCGCAATCCAGAAGCTACAACTTCCTCAACTGATCCCTATTCGAAATAAGTCATACAAAGATGCCGCCTTGGA
Source organism: Blumeria hordei DH14 (assembly GCA_900239735.1). Taxonomy (NCBI): domain Eukaryota; kingdom Fungi; phylum Ascomycota; class Leotiomycetes; order Helotiales; family Erysiphaceae; genus Blumeria; species Blumeria hordei. The sequence continues at coordinate 5,003,497 of OENG01000033.1, read as the reverse complement.
GACAAAAAGGACCCGTCACACTGCTGCAGGCACCAACCTTCCGCATACCCACCCGCGCCTCTAAACACGTAAAGAAAGGCTCCTCACTCTCAACCGGCCGTGAAGAAGCATTGATAGCGGCTCTCCAGGAAAAACCACCTGACACACAAGAAGAAAATATGAGCATGGACTCCGCAGACGAGCTCATGCCAGAGTACTCTGACGAAGGAAGCTCACATTCTGACTTAGACTATGCCCTTGCTCCCCAAACACGGGCTTCGAAAGCTAACAGCGGTGCCTCCTTAAAAGCCCCTAAGCCACCCCAAGTAAGACAAGGGCTTGCGCACTCAATACATGCCTCTTCTTCTCATGATGCCTGTAATCTTAACTGATAGGAATATAATACGGGGATAAGGCTATTATAAGGTTAAACTTAAATAGGATTAGCGTCACTAGAAGGCTTTATACCACTCCGTCCACAGCTATAAAAATGAGAGGACAAGAAGAAACCAACAACCGAAATCCTCACCTACTCACCCGAGTGAACTGTAATACCAACACTAACAACGCAACGGAGACGACAATTCTGCTTCTAAGAGTGATCAACTCCTCATTTACGGCAGAAACTAATGAAGTTGCAACTGCACTTCTGGCCTGGCAGAATGCGGGGTTCGATCATCTTCGCTGTCTACCTCCTGAAATCGTAGCAGACCTAAGAGTGGTCGTCATGCATAGCGGTGCTCGAGCCATAGCAGGACTCCCTATTTTTGAAAATGTGACCACAAGCCTACAACCAACAACCCAGTCACACCCTAAGGCAGTGGCAACCCGAGATCCACCCACCCCAAAGGCTGTAAAGCTTAAATATGCCAATGTAGCTAAATCTAGCGCATCAGTGCCAGCCCTAAATTCGGGTCCGTCATCAAAAACTCTACATAAAAAAGCCAGAAACCGAGCAAAGTTGCCGAAGACTGACAACAGGACAATTATTTGCCCCCATACTTACTCCCTTCTTCGCTCCCAGGATACACTTCTTGTCCGCTCAAGGCTTCATGGGCTACTACAACGGCCAGAACTTATTAAAGACATTCGAAACGTCCCATCTGGCATTGCACTAGTGGCTCTCTCAGCTAGCAAAGCCCCAGGGAAATTGCAGGCTGCTCAAGCCCCTCAACCGATTACCCGAAATGCCCAGATTGAACGACAAGAGAAATGGCTCAACTTTCTACTAGGTCCGGTTACAAAATACGGATACAATGCATCCGGAGTTCGTGAGCCGCTCACAGACGAAGATATAAGACAACAACTTGCGTCTGCAAATGTTGACACCTTCAAAGTCTATTCAATGGACTGGACTCGGCGATCCTTAGCCTCTCCCGAGGGAAACGGGACTCTTCGTCTTATAGTCTCGGCCTCCGCCACTACAAAGCTCCCAACTCATATCCGTCTATTTGCTAGAGCCACAAGACTGATGGCTCTCGATAACAGACCACAGCTGCAGATATGCTCCAGGTGTCACGACTATCACAATATAAATGCATGTACCCGGCACGCTTGCTGCGGCATCTGCGCCGCAGATTCCCACAGTTGTCCTTCTAGTGCTCCTGTTAAGTGCCTAAAGTGCGCTGGGCCTCACCCAACATCATCTTTAGGATGCCCAGCTCGCCGACTACGTGTCAACGGGGTATTTGTACGACCAGACAAAAATAGACTGCGGGCTATGCTGCAAGAAGGTCACAGGGCCTGGGCCGCAATAAACCCAACCCATCCTCACCTACTGGGACAATGGAATCTCTACAAGAAAAAGCTGTGACCGAAGCGACATCTGTTGCCTCAGCTGCTATAGTTCAATCTGGATCTAGATTTACCCCCCCTGATCACCACGGAAGAACAAACATGATGACCCGAGGTCTTTGGCGCAAAGAGCAGAAATCTGCTGGTCTCTATGTACTCCATGTGAATGTTTTAATACGCGGTCCAGCTCATGACACGGCTCTTGAACTTGCCTTTCAAGCAGGTGCAGACATCGTACTAATCCAGGAACCATGGATCTTTTCCGACTCTTCACGCAAAACTACTTCAACTATTGGATTTTAGAATAATTGGGGCTATCAAGTAGGCCGTGTTGTTGATATGCACGTTACTTCAAATTCTGTACTTAGTTTCACTTCGGTAGTTACTTGAATCAATGAAAAATACAACCTCAATGACTAAGGGGGTCATTATTTCCTTCATAAAAATACATCGAAGTTTTTCTACTTTTACCCCAACTCTCGACTGGACTTCCAGACCACTTGTCATGACTTCTACCCGCAAAGTTGTTGGTCTATCCCCCTTCCAGCCAGCTACACACTCTCGAGATTTGCTCCAAGCTTGTATTCGACGGAAGAGCAAATGCCAAGCAGAAATTTTCAACCTTTATAATGCCAAAACTGGTTCTGTCGACACAGGAGTAGAAATTGCCAATCTGTTATCTCTTACACAGTCACCAGATATCTTAGCAGGTGACTTCAAAATTTGTCACTCGCTTTGGGACACCGCAGCGCGAAACGATGCATGCGGTGAATCCCTACTAACTTGGGCAACTGAAAAGGGGCTGCTTCTACTAAACAAGTACGGAGAATCTACTCATGATGCAGGCTTTGTTCTCGGCCTATGTTTCGTGAAAGAGTGCTCTATAGCTAACTACAAAGTTCAACATGATCTTGACGTCGGCTCAGACCATAGGACACTATTTTTTAGAAACTTAGATGGAGGCTCCGAGGTCCCTAACCCTGGACGACTTCGATATGCTGCCACTGATTGGCCTACATTTAACAATTTTTTGAGGAATTGTCTCAAAAACCCCCGAATGCCTGACATTAACAATGAAGCCACCTTTCTTGCAGAGGCCATATCAGGAGCCTTACGTGCAGCCTACCTAAGGTCCAGAAAACACGGTAGCGGACTTTGCTGGTGGACTGAGGTATGCTCAGAGGCTCACCGTAATTTTTGTCAAATACGTCGACAGGGCTTACATGTCATGAATGCACGCCGAAAATTTGCCTAAACTGTTAAAAGAGCCAAGCGAGATTACTGGCGTAACAAGATTGACCAGGTAGCGAGTCTCATAGAGGCATATAAAATTACTAGGTGGCACAAGAAACAAACAGCCAGCCCTATGCCCCCTCTCGTCGGACCACATGGATCTATAGACACTCCTAAATCAAAGGCTCAGACCTTCCGACAGACCCTGCTGAATAGATTTTCGCTCCAAGATGACATCCCTATCAGTACACCCAGTGTTGCCAGGACAGATCTCCCATGGCCCCCAATCACCGAGGAAGAAATATTTCGCGCATGCTGTCAGGTCTCATCTACAACCCCAGGATCCGACGAAATAACCCCAAATTCTCTCCGTCAACTATGGCCAATAATTGACAATAGGGCGTCAGCTCTCTTCCGTCAGTGCGATGAGCTAGGAATACACTCGCTAGCCTTTAAGAAGTCAACAGTGATTATCCTTCCGAAATCAGGAAACCGAGATCTCACCCTCCCGAAGTCTTACAGGCCAATTTCTCTACTCTCGCACCTTGGCAAAGGCTTCGAAAGACTGATAGCACGGCGAATTTTATCCATAGCTCTGAAATATCAGGTACTCGCCAAAGGTCAATGCAGTGCCATCCCTCTTCGCTCTGTTTTTGACTTTACCACAGCTCTCGCTTGTGATATTCAGGCGAAATGGGCGGAAAAGAAAGTAGCTGGTATAGTGACTGTTGATGTCCAAGGGGCATTTGACAGTATCCAGAAAAGACGACTCTGCCATAGACTTCGAATCCAAGGATGGCCACTGAACGTGGTTCGCTGGGTAGCATCTTTCATGGAAGAGCGGGAATCCACAATCTCTATTGAAGATACTACCTCTCCGCCCTTCCAAACTTACTGTGGTCTCCCACAGGGCTCACCTGTATCCCCAATTCTATTTCTTCGGGCTATGGAAGAGGCACTACGTCTTTCCACTGGTCGTTTTGGCTATGCAGATGACATTGCTCTCTTTGCGTCTGTGCCATCCCTTGTCGAATGTGCATGCAAACTCCAGGAGAAATTAGACAGAACCATAGCATGGGGACTTACTAACGGAATTAGATTCGAACTTCCTAAGACTGAGCTTCAATACTTTCACCGGAAGCGAGGATCACCAATAGAGCCTGCCATAAATATGGAAGGGACAATCATAACGCCCAATGATCATACACGCTGGCTAGGAATATTCTTTGACTGTGCACTCTGATTCCAATTTCAAACCCTACAGGCTTGCCGAAAGTCTCAAGATATCACGAGCCATTTGAAAAGACTCTCAACCACTACTCGAGGAATTAGCGCTATTTTTCTACGACAAGCTCTGCATGGTGTCGCATTTGCGACCCTTTTCTATGGGGCCGAGACCTGGCACTCCAAAGAGACATCTCAAAAGACAATATCGCGACTCAAACACAGGATGAACGACGCAGTTCGGGAAGCCCTCCCGGTCTACTGTACAACACCAATAGCAGCACTTCTACGAAAAGCCGGCTGGGGCCAAGTCCAGACGTGGCTCTCCCGAATTTGCAGTCGTCTAGGGATTCGAATCGCTACAGCTGACCCGTACCACCCTCTCCGAAGACGGTGGAACATATGTCGCATGCGCTGGATCCGTCAAAGAATCTCGCCAGAACTTTCCGAGGACATCATCCCTCCACCGTGGTCGTCATCCCGTGAAGAAAAACTCATTGAAATTGTAGCAGAAAATAAGCTCCTGGGATCAAATCCCTTCAGACAGTGGCAGGCTACAAGACCTACCCTAGACTTGTTCGTATTCTCAGACGAAGCCCTAATAGAAGATCGAGCAGGTGCGGGCTATGTCATCTACTGAGGTCTTACGCAGGAGATCGAGCGAGGTTCACTACCACTCGGAAACTCGACAGAAGTGTATGATGCTGGAATAGCTAGGGCCACAGAAGTTGTTGCTTCAGCTCTTCGCAACCTAATGGTCTATTACGCCTCTAACTTCACTGTCTGCCTTGAAAACCAGGAGGCTTCCATCCGCCTGCTCTTCGATACGCTCACAGCGTCCAGCTCGGCGAAAATATTAATCTTTCGCAAGCTCGCAATGAGCTGGAAAAGAAGATCACGCGGTCAAAATACGACGCCCGGGGAAGTAGCTATCCGATGGTGCCTGAGCCACGTAGGTATACTTTGAAACGAAGCAGCTGACGCGCTCGCCAAAGCCGCCTATGCGACTCCAGCTATTACAGGCTATTGCCTTGTAGATGGGATCCGGAGTTTATCCGGCTCCTAGGAGTTGATTATGTCAGCTATAAGCGAGACAACATCAAGGAGGTGATCCCACAAGTATGTAATTTTTCTCTTTAGACACAAAATAAACCCATTTTGGATACACTCGTGCGGACAGCCATTCACTCTGGTGCCATCTTTTCACACCAGCTCCACACTTAGACCTCTCCATTGCGAGGGTAAGGAGAAAAGTCAAAGCCCAATACAAGTCTTTCGTTGCACTCTATTGGGCTGCAAAGGCACCGTCTAGATATAAAGAATTAGGTATTGGTCCTAATACTAAGATCACCATTGAGCTCGCTCGTCTAGGGCGACGCACACTAGGATATCTATTAACTGCACGGTCCGGTCATAGTGATTTTGCGGACTACCATCGATGTTATCAGCACGAAACCCCCACCTTTACCTGCTCATGCGGAGAAGAGAAGTCCCCCGACCACTTTTTCTATTGCAACCTCTGATAGTACCAGGTACAGCTCTACAGAGCTCAGCTTTTAAATCCCACCATATCTTGGGCTTTTACTTCAGCGGAGGGAGTTCAGGCATTTAATAGCAGGTCATTTAATAAAAGATAGAGAGCTTTAAAGTTATGTAACCAATTTCTCACTTTACCAATTTTATTTCTTTGCTTTGTATTCTCCATTGAATAACATCTGTAACTCATGAGAGAAAACGGGAGGCCGATATTCATGTAGGTTCAAACATCGAGCGCAGGATAATAAGATCCTGGTTTTCATTTGCTATGTTGGGTCTACGTAGGCGCTAATACGTCGGGTAATTTTGTTTTTTTGTTTTTTTATTTAATGTTGTGCCAGCTCACAACACAAATGTAAGGTCTCGTGTTGGCCAGCTCAGTCTACATAAACTACCCGACGTGCCAACGCTTTTAATTGAGCCCAACATGTAATAAATGGGCTAAGGCCAGCCTGCCATGCACCCTGAACCATCAATTGAAGTCAAAAGTATTCTCAAGCTGAGACTTTTGTATTCTAAAACAGTAGAGAAGATAGTTATCTATATTAATAGGAAAGTTATGCATTACCTAGACCAATAGTCTTTACATCTGAGCTCTAGCAAATACAGGCCAAATGTTTATAGTTTAGAGTAGTAGTTAGTGTTGTTATTGCATGCTTCAAGAAAGCATGTTTCATGAAGCCATTTACTAAACGCTATGGCACCTTCAGGAGAGCCTAGAATCCAGGGAATTTCCGGTGTTGAATGTCTAGTTTTGCTACAAAGGCAGGACCGGTGTCACAGGGGCAACTAGTTAGGTCGTAATCACGTGAGAACTATGGCGTAACCCTAAGCGAGGATACTTAGATTTAGATCTCTGCTTATAGATAAGCTTCGTTCCTTGTACAACTACAATTACCTATTCTGAACATCCGAGTATTTATACAACGCCAGCCTGTGATAGTTAGTTGTACCAGGAACGAAGCTAATCTACAAGCAGAGATCTAAATCTAAGTATCCTCGCTTAGGGTTACGCCATAGTTCTCAAGTGATAACGCCCTAACTAGTTGCCCCTGTGACAACCGGCTCCAATTGAGTCGATAAAAGAGGAAGTGCTCGGGAGACTTTTCTAGCCCGCAAGCGCATAATAGAACAGCATTCGAGTGGTGAAAGCGGCGGTGGTAGTCTGCAAAGTCGCCGTAACCTGATCGGGCTGCAAGAAGGCAACCAATAGCGTAGTGTTGTGGTTATGAGCTGTGAGGTATATGGCGATTAAATGACTCTGCTGTCCTTCGGTGGAGTGGCACGGGCTCATGTGCAATGGTGAGTCGCGGAGATGGCGCGCTCACGCTGGGTGATGGCACGATGGACACTGAATGCGTATCACTGTGGCCAAATGGGTGTCAGTAGGTATCAAATGTGAACTCTTACTGACAATGGTGATCTATGAAGGTGATGCTAAATGTGCATCCGACGATTGATAATATCATCTAATGGATGATGTGAAGTATGATATTATTTGGATAGATTTAATTCACTAAACTCGGCAGGTGAAGAGATTGTAAAGTACATGAACAGCGTCTGTGCACCAGCCTGTATTTTCCACCTTTTCCTAATACAGCAGCCTATCCTCCGTTCCCGTGTCTCCTAACAACTCAACCGAGCCAGCACAACACGTAGCGATTGAGGCTCTTGAGCTCTGGGGAACTCCCAGTATTGGCGTTTATTCCCATTTGTTTGTATCGTTCAGGAGCGTTTTGGGACCAGTATAGGGATATAGAGGCTTTGTATCGAGTGATTATGTCTCTCTTTGCTCGAGAGATTGTTGGAGATAGGGGTGGCGGAGGGGCTGCGCATGCTTGTTTAGCAAGTGCGTCAGCAGCTTCATTGCCAGGAATACCAACATATCCTGGACACCATCGTACTCTGACTTAACCTAGTTTTCTTTCTATCCACCTGGTAGCGAGGTGTCAGAACCGAGCGATACTAGAGGATTTGCTTGAGGTAGGAGTATCTATAAGGAGATGAAGGGTGGCTTCTGTCAGGGGAAGCGTACTACTTGTGGTGAATTATAAGTTATATTTAATCTAAAGAGAGAATACTCTCATTGCTACATGGAAATTACAAAGAGTACGGAATCCCGGATTAACCTTATGCCGAGTTTAGCCAATTAGAGTGTATCATTGGGAAGAGACGAGCGCCTAGATATCTACAGGCTACGACTGTAACGGCTTCCTGATTGTCTAGGCATACCGTAATATTTGTGGCCAATCGGGCCATCGGATTATGGAGAGCAGCATCTAGGCCTTCTGTGGCCCCGGCTATTTCTGCATCATATACTTCGGCGGATTCTCCGAGAGGAAGAGTACCCTGCCTAGCTCTCTATTTCAGGCCTCGATAGATGGCATATCTGGACCCAGCTCTAACATCTATTGAGTTCTTCGAGGCCATTTCTTCTGCTTATAGCCCCGGTATTTTGTAGAAGTGTTTTGCGACTGGCATTCCAAGGGGTGGTTTTGTATCAGTAGAAAGTTAGAGAGATGTTCTTTGTCGGATCCACAACACTCGGAAAGAAGTCCAGCGCCGCCGTAAATGGTGACGTGGGTCTGCTGATGCCACTCGTACCGTAAAGCGGTCATGTATTCGTTCTATCCAAGTACTAGCCGCCCCCCACCCGGTCTCTCGAAGAAGGGCAGGAGTTTGGGTAGTGCGGTAGACAGGGAGAACGGCTCTAGTGGCGTCGATAATCCTACGCTGAACACGCCTTATTATATCCAGTAGCGTGTTTTTGGAATACCATGTCTTGGCTCCGAAAAAGAGGATGGCAAAAGCTGTTCCTGAATAGCTTGCCGAAGAAGGAAGGGGCTGATGCCACGGGTGGTGTATGAGAGTCTTTTAAGATAGCTTGTAATGGCTAAGGACTTCCTACAGGCTTCACTCACATGGTATCGGAAGCGTAAGCCACGATCAAAGTATACTCCGACCCAATTGGTATGGTTGTTAGGCGCTATCTCGATTTCTCCCGCGTTGATTGATGGCTCTACTAACTCGCCGCGTTTTCGGTGAAAGTACTGTAACTCAGTCTTAGAAATTCCAAAGGAGATTCCGTTTTCCCACGCCCAGGACAGGGTATTGTTAAGTTGAGTCTGGAGGAGGCTAGCATACGAGGTCAGGGAATTTGCGGAAGAGAAATGCGAGATATCGTCAGCATACCCAAAGCGGCCACGGGACAGTCGAAGCACTCCTTGAATTGCCAGAAGGAAGAGGATAGGAGAAACAGGAGAACCTTGGGGTAGACCATAGAGGGTCTGGAAAGAGGAAGATAAGTGCCCATATAGATATATTGAAGCCTCTCGTTGTTCCATAAAGGAAATTACCCAGAGTACCACGTTGGGTGGCGAGCCCTGATTTTGTAGACAAAGTGAGAGACGCCCTTTTTGGATGCCATCAAAGGCACCTTGTACGTCTACTGTTACAATTCCTGCTACTTTCTTTTTATCCCAGGCTATTTGTATATTGCATGCAAGGGCTGTAGTAAGATCTGTAGAGGAGCGGCGAGGGACTGCACTGCATTGGTCCTTAGCTAAGATACGATGTTTGAGGGCGATGTACAAAAGCCTTCGGGATATTAGTCGCTCGAGTCCTTTTCCTATGCAAGAAAGAAGAGCTATAGGCTTGTAGGACTTGATTAGGGAGAAATTACGGTTTCCAGATTTTGGTAGTATAATGATGCTAGATTTCTTGAATACAGATGGGTGAATTCCTAGCTGGACACATTGGCGAAACAGAGCTATGATCCGTCTTCCTGTTATACGCCAAGCTATTTTAAAAGCGTCTATGGTGATTTCATCTAATCCTGGGGCGGTGGACGTTGCCTGGCAGCATGCGCGGAAAATTACCTCCTCTGTAAGCGATGGCCAGGGGAGACTTTTCCGTGGTACAGCTGGCGCATCTATCGAATATCTTGTAGGTTTAGATGGCGGCTAGAAGTGTGTCCCTGAAAAGCTTTGCTTTTTCTGCGGGAGTGACAGCTGGGCCATCAGGTCCAGTCAGGGGAGGGGTATGCGGGCGGGTTTGCTTCTTGTGCCAGCTGGTGATTTTGTATGCTTCAGAAAGGTTGGCAACTCCATCAATCTTCTGTCGCCAATATTCACTTTTGGCTTTCCTTACGACTTTACCAAACAGACGACGTTCCTGAATGGCATCATTATTGAGGCGTCTAGCACGGCAGAAGTCTCAATGAGCTTTTCTACACTCTTCTGCCCACCATCTACAACCTATTGTTTTCTCTCTCGATCTATGGCAGGCTGCGCGCAATGCTCCTGATATTGCTTCTACAAGAAAGGTAGCTTCCTCTTCTGGATCTGTCTGCGGGGGTAAAATAAGTTGATTAGAGAGGATTGTGCGGAAATTATCCCAGTCGCAAGCTTTATAGCAAAGACGGCCATGCTCAGGGGCTTCGGTGTTACGGGCGAGGGAGTATTCAAGATAGAAGTCACGGGTCAAGATATGAACAAGATACGTAAGATGGAACGTAGACAAGATATGATGCAAACAAGATACGGAAATCTAACAAAACGTCGCACGCCCTCTAAAGACTTGAACGAGGACTACTTAAGGGTCTCCTCGGACTAGCTCGACGCTAGTGTCAATAACAACACCAGTCCTCTCCATTCCTGTACAATTGGGTTACTATGACAACTAGACCCCCACCGCTGCTTAGGCACATTTTCACCCTTTTATGGAGAGTCATGATAAGAACCATGACAGCAGCTCCCCCTTCTACGACTGTTGTCTCAACAGTTATCCTAAATTTGCGTCTGCAATGGCTTCGGCGTATTCTTTTTCCGTAGGTTTGATTCTCCGAGGATTTGCTTTGTGGAAAGCTTGGACAAGTTTATCGGAATCTCCTGAAACAATATCAGATAAGGGTTGCCATGAAGTTTCGTATTGTCCCGTGTATTTCACTCGATATTGAAATCCTTTGTCTTTTAGGCGCCTAGATCCTACAATAGCGTCAACTTCGTATAAGTCTTCTCCAGATTTATCGACTTCAATGGGCGGATTGGGCTCGTTAACTTGTCCTGAAATAGGGTTGTTTGGATCTGGTCTAAGAAGACTTGTGTGAAAGATTGGGTGAATTGATCTCAAGTCATCAGGTAAGTGCAACTGATAACTATGACTACCAATTTTTTTTGAGATTGCGAATGGTCCTAAATTTTTCCAATCTAGCTTTTTGCATGGTCTTTTGGTCTTTATATTTTGAGCACTAACAAATACCTTATCCCCAACCTGATAACCTGGAGCTGAAGAGCGGTGACGATTTGCAAATTTTTCGTAGAAGGCCTGGGCAGCTCTCATATTTACTCGAAGAAAATCGTTTAATTGATTCATCTGATCAACAAACTTGTTTCCTAAATTTACTTGAATTTTTGAGTATTCGGACGCGGTAGGACTCAACTGGTGATATGGAGTTATTGCTGACCTGGGGTGCTGAGCTGAATTAGCGAAAAATGGGGTTACCTTAGTCGTCTCTGATTCGGTGTTATTCGCGTTGTACTCTGCAGATGGAAGCCAATCAACCCAGTCATCCTGTTGATAGTTGCAATATGCTCGTAAGTAGCATTCTAGAATGGCATTAAATCGTTCTGTTTGGCCATCAGTTTCCGGGTGCCATGCAGTTGAAAAGAGAAGTTTCGTTCCTGTACGCTCACAAACTGCGGACCTCTATCTGATACAATTGATTCCGGAAACCCATGATGTTTCCAGATATGCCGATAAAATAGTTTTGCAGTACCCATTGCATCAATATTTGTATTACAAGGAATGAAATGGCGTGCCTTCGTGAGTCGACAGCCAACAACCATGATACAATCATAACCTTCCGACTCAGGTAAGGGCCCAATAAAATCCACAGATATATCCCGCCAGCGTCGTTCGGGTATGGGAAGCTGTTTCAGCAGTCCTTGGTATTTAAGTCTTGATGGGTTTATTCGCTTGCAGATATGACAATTATTTGTGTATTGAGAGATGATTTGAAGCATGTTGGGCCACCAGTAATATCTAGAAATTTCTGCGAAAACCTTATTTCTACCATGATGGCCCCCACTAGGATGATCGTGACAACTCTTTATTAAAAGGAGTTTAAGGTCTGGAATATCTGGAATATAAATCAAATTGTCATAATACAGCCGTTTATTTTTGATACTACATCGGGAGAGGTCAAGATGTTTAGACCGGTGAGGGCCTGGGCCTTGCAGGATCTGGATATATTTCTGGAGAGATTTATCTACTTTGTACCCGTCCGTAATGAGACTTTCAATCTGTTCGGAAGTAGTGAGTGAATGAATAGGAGTTTGAAGTGAAATTTGAGAGAGTTCTAGATTATTTTTGAGGTTGTGGACTATTATGGGATCGAGGTTATGAGGCTTGAGCACAACCTGGAGTTGTTGAGAGAGACGCTCATCCTCCTTATCTGACGGGCGGTCCTCAGATCGCCTGGTTAGTGCATCCGGTTTACCTCCTAGTTTACCAGGTCGATAGGTTATAACAAAGTTGAACCTGGATAGAAATTCTGACCATCGGGCTTGACGTCTATTAAGTGTTTTTGTGGACATAAAATACTCCAAATTTTTGTGATCAGAGATAACTATTACGGGATGTATTGTGCTTTGAAGCTCTGGCGCCAGTGTTCAAAAGCGGTGACTACTGCTAGGAGTTCTTTGTCGTAAATTTCATAGTTAATTTGGGATGGCTGTAAGCGACCTGAGAAGAAAGCTACCGGATGAAGAATTTCCTCATCGTCGTACTGGGACAAGATACCACCGTGAGCCCAGTCGCTTGAGTCGACTTCAACAATGCACTGGCGATCAGGATCAAAGTGTCTCAGAATAGGTGACTTGGTGAAAGCTCCCTTTAAAGAAACAAATGCTTTCTCGCATTCTGTGGACCACTGCCATAATGTACTTTTCTTGGTTAGTTCAGTTAGTGGAAGTGCTACACGAGAGAATTCCTTGATGAAGCGACGGTAAAAGTTAGCGAACCCGAGGAAAGCCTGAACATCTTTGACACATGACGGGGTCTTCCAGAGTTTGACACACTCAATTTTGACTGGGTCCATTTCAATGCCTCGACAGGAAATAATTAGTCCTAAATATTTTACCTCTGTAGCTTCAAATTTGCATTTCTTGATATCCAATTGAAGCCCTGCAGTTTGAAGCTTGTCTAGAACCAAGTTAACGTGGCTTCGATGTTCCTCTAGCGTGTTACTGTATATTAGGACATCGTCCAAATATGCTGTACAGAATACGTCAAGATGTTCCTGGAGCGTGCTATTAATATAATTCTGAAAAGTACTTGGGGCATTAGTTAGACCAAACGGCATTACTAGTGACTCAAATAACCCATAGCGGGTGCGAAACGCGGTTTTCCACTCATCCCCCTTCGCTATTCTAATCCTATTAAATGCCGAGATCACATCAAGTTTAGTGAAATAGCGGGCTTTAGATAATCGATCGAGAGTTTCTGTGATGAGAGGAATAGGGTATCTATTTTTGACAGTAATAGCGTTTAACGCGCGATAATCCATGCAGAGTCGCAGTCCCCCATCAGACTTTTTTACGAATAATATTGGGGAGGCTGCAGGAGAAGAGCTTGCTTGAATAAAACCTTTCGAAAGATTATCGTGTAACCATTCACGAAGGGCTCCAAGTTCTTCGCGGGACATACCATAGAGTTTTCCAAAAGGGGGCTGAGAACCATCCTTAAGCATTATTTTATGGTCGATCGGGCGATGTGGAGGTAGCTCACGGGATTCCAGTTTAGAGAAAGCCGTAGTTTGGTGATGGAGCCACTGAGGTAATCCGACTTGAATTTTTTGGCCTCATCTTCGATTAGAGCTTGATCTATAGCGTAGAGAGATAAAGTGAAAACTTCGGTAGAATCCTGATTTACTAGATGATTGAAAGGGGTAGCACCTATCATTTTAATGTCAAGGTGGTCGATATGTGTCTCTCGATCGGGTATATTGAGAGATGAGACAAGGTTGACAGCGTTCAGTCCTTTTATCGCTTTGATAATTACACGGCCCGAATGACTGGGCTTGAGTGGCATGATACAAGATTTTGAGCAATAAGGTGACGAAAAATACATAGAGTTGGTCGACCAATTGATGCTAGGGTTGTGTCGAGATAGCCATCCATGACCCAATATAATAGGGAATAGGCCTAACTTAGTGACAAATAGGCGGGAAACTTCGGTATGGTTGGATATAGATAGTTTGACCATCACGAAATGAGTCACCATACCTGCTGACGAGCTTCTGCCGTCCACAACTCGTAGGGTGCGTGGATTTTCCAGTTTAATTAATTTTAAAGAGTGTAATTGCACGAATGAGATGTCAATGAAACCATAACCATTACCACCGGAATCAATAAATGCACATGAGTTTACTATCTTATTATCAGATATAAGTTGACAAGAAAATACAAGTGAGTTTAATTTTTTCAAGGATGGTTCGGATAATGATGATATAATTAATTCTGATTTCATTATCATACATTCAGAGCGACCAGGATCGTGACAATGATCCTGATCTAATCTTTTAACTGTTGTTCTGGATCTCTTGGAATATTTGGCTCCATGTAGAGCTGGTTGACCATACCTCTATTCCTAGTGTTGCAGCCAATTGCCTGATGACCTGATTTCCCACATCTCATGCATAATCCCAGTTCAAATCTCCTGAAACGTTCCTCTCGTGTGAGTCGGCCATCCGGACCCAAATGTGACATATTAAATTTGTCCAGTATCATGGGATCACCTCCAGAAGATGTATTGCTAGCCTCAAAGGCTATAGGGGGTCGGGGAGCTGGCTTTCGAATGAAGGCCGGACTAGGCCCTCGAAATTCTGAGCCTTGGTCTCGGTAATTAGGTCTAGGTACACTATGATTCGAACCACGATCTAAGTAGTGAGCCGGGCGTTCAAGATCAAGTCGAACCACACAATCTCTGCACAGGTTAACATATTCATCAAAGTCATAATTCTTGTGAATGTCCTGGTGTTGTCCGATACATATTCGCAATTCGCTCGACACTCCATTGCGCATATATGAGATTAAAGTCTTAGGATCTGTTATGCCGGAAAGATTGTGAAGGCGTTGAAATTCCGACAAGAAAGTACCGAAAGATTGACTAGATTGGCGTAAACACTCAGAGAGTCCCGGGCTTCTTCCTCTTCGTTTGGGTTCCGGTAGGAAACATCTAGAACATCCCATACCGAGCGGAGAGACTCAAAAATAAACAAGCCGTCCTCGGACAAATATCGATCCAGGAAAGATTTTGGCCCTGGTCCCAAATTTTGGTAGATCAATGATATCTGAGACTGAAGTGAATTATACCTGTCTTTATTTTGGGCCAGAGCTATCTTAATCTGTCGCTGGAATGAAGGATATTGAGCCTTATCTCGGCCGGTAAACTTCTCATCGATACGGAAAAGTTCAGATTGTGGGGTTCCCACTGGCCCAATCCTTTGATTGTCCAAGATTTGTGATAAAGTCTCCACCAGACCTTCAGATTCCTTCAGTTTGTAATTATTCACTGCCGAAGCCTGCAATAACTTTGTGTGCGTGGCTCTCAGTTCCAAGAGTTCTTGCCTTAGTTCGGAGTTTATAGCAAGGATTTCGGTTCTCTGTTGCTCTATTTGAGATATATTTTTCTTTAAGCTCTGGGTTTCGACCTGAAGATTAGAGCCTGTTTCGAAAATTTCTGTCATTAATTTTTTTCGAGTAGCTTCATCCACTTTTGGGAGATGTGAGAGAAAGTCTGATGCGCAGGTGAATGTGATGGGAGTCGGTCATGGTGAGTCAAGGTTTTTAGAGGTGCGACGTGATGTTACGGGCGAGGGTATTCAAGATAGAAGTCACGGGTCAAGATATGAACAAGATACGTAAGATGGAACGTAGACAAGATATGATGCAAACAAGATACGGAAATCTAACAAAACGTCGCACGCCCTCTAAAGACTGAACGAGGACTACTTAAGGGTCTCCTCGGACTAGCTCGACGCTAGTGTCAATAACAACACCAGTCCTTCCATTCCTGTACAATTGGGTTACTATGACAACTAGACCCCCCACCGCTGCTTAGGCACATTTTCACCCTTTTATGGAGAGTCATGATAAGAACCATGACATTCGGCCCTTTGTCTGGGAGCTTTGTTAGAAGATTCCTGTGGTCTAAGCCAACTTCAAGGTCCGGGCGAACTTGGCATTTGAAGTTTGGGCCTGTCTGAGCAAACTAGAGATTGATGACTCCGCCAGCATCGTGCGTTGGTACTCCGTATGAGTTAAGAAGGAGAAGGCCTTTTCCCAGTGTCCAGGCTAGTAAGGATTCTCCTGTGGCTGTGTCATTCCTGGTCGTCGCATCCCATGCCGAGTGGTGTATATTGAAGTCTCTGGCAAGGATTTCTGGGGTTTCAGAGAGTGTTAGGTATGGATGGTGAGTGTGTCATCAAGATGCCTTGGGCATGGACAACTCACATGACATGTTTGGCACATTTGCTCAGGCAAGGTATACTAAATGAGTAAGCATAGTAGGCATATGATTGGCAGGTAAACGAGTTAATGGGGTATANTGGAAAAGAAGATCACGCGGTCAAAATACGACGCCCGGGGAAGAGCTATCCGATGGTGCCTGAGCCACGTAGGTATACTTTGAACGAAGCAGCTGACGCGCTCGCCAAAGCGCCTATGCGACTCCAGCTATTACAGGCTATTGCCTTGTAGATGGGATCCGGAGTTTATCCGGCTCCTAGGAGTTGATTATGTCAGCTATAAGCGAGACAAATCAAGGAGGTGATCCCACAAGTAATGTAATTTTTCTTTAGACACAAAATAAACCCATTTTGGATACACTCGTGCGGACAGCCATTCACTCTGGTGCCATCTTTTCACACCAGCTCCACACTTAGACCTCTCCATTGCGAGGTAAGGAGAAAAGTCAAAGCCCAATACAAGTCTTTCGTTGCACTCTATTGGGCTGCAAAGGCACCGTCTAGATATAAAGAATTAGGTATTGGTCCTAATACTAAGATCACCATTGAGCTCGCTCGTCTAGGGCGACGCACACTAGGATATCTATTAACTGCACGGTCCGGTCATAGTGATTTTGCGGACTACCATCGATGTTATCAGCACGAAACCCCACCTTTACCTGCTCATGCGGAGAAGAGAAGTCCCCGACCACTTTTTCTATTGCAACCTCTGATAGTACCAGGTACAGCTCTACAGAGCTCAGCTTTTAAATCCCACCATATCTTGGGCTTTTACTTCAGCGGAGGGAGTTCAGGCATTTAATAGCAGTCATTTAATAAAAGATAGAGAGCTTTAAAGTTATGTAACCAATTTCTCACTTTACCAATTTTATTTCTTTGCTTTGTATTCTCCATTGAATAACATCTGTAACTCATGAGAGAAAACGGGAGGCCGATATTCATGTAGGTTCAAACATCGAGCGCAGGATAATAAGATCCTGGTTTTCATTTGCTATGGGTCTACGTAGGCGCTAATACGTCGGGTAATTTTGTTTTTTTGTTTTTTATTTAATGTTGTGCCAGCTCACAACACAAATGTAAGGTCTCGTGTTGGCCAGCTCAGTCTACATAAACTACCCGACGTGCCAACGCTTTTAATTGAGCCCAACATGTAATAAATGGGCTAAGGCCAGCCTGCATGCACCCTGAACCATCAATTGAAGTCAAAAGTATTCTCAAGCTGAGACTTTTGTATTCTAAAACAGTAGAGAAGATAGTTATCTATATTAATAGGAAAGTTATGCATTACCTAGACAATAGTCTTTACATCTGAGCTCTAGCAAATACAGGCCAAATGTTTATAGTTTAGAGTAGTAGTTAGTGTTGTTATTGCATGCTTCAAGAAAGCATGTTTCATGAAGCCATTTACTAAACGCTATGGCACCTTCAGGAGAGCTAGAATCCAGGGAATTTCCGGTGTTGAATGTCTAGTTTTGCTACAAAGCAGGACCGGTGTCACAGGGCAACTAGTTAGGTCGTAATCACGTGAGAACTATGGCGTAACCCTAAGCGAGGATACTTAGATTTAGATCTCTGCTTATAGATAAGCTTCGTTCCTTGTACAACTACAATTACCTATTCTGAAATCCGAGTATTTATACAACGCCAGCCTGTGATAGTTAGTTGTACCAGGAACGAAGCTAATCTACAAGCAGAGATCTAAATCTAAGTATCCTCGCTTAGGTTACGCCATATTCTCAAGTGATAACGCCCTAACTAGTTGCCCCTGTGACAACCGGCTCCAATTGAGTCGATAAAAGAGGAAGTGCTCGGGAGACTTTTCTAGCCCGCAAGCGCATAATAGAACAGCATTCGAGTGGTGAAAGCGGCGGTGGTAGTCTGCAAAGTCGCCGTAACCTGATCGGGCTGCAAGAAGGCAACCAATAGCGTAGTGTTGTGGTTATGAGCTGTGAGGTATATGGCGATTAAATGACTGCTGTCCTTCGTGGAGTGGCACGGGCTCATGTGCAATGGTGAGTCGCGGAGATGGCGCGCTCACGCTGGGTGATGGCACGATGGACACTGAATGCGTATCACTGTGGCCAAATGGGTGTCAGTAGGTATCAAATGTGAACTCTTACTGACAATGGTGATCTATGAAGGTGATGCTAAATGTGCATCCGACGATTGATAATATCATCTAATGGATGATGTGAAGTATGATATTATTTGGATAGATTTAATTCACTAAACTCGGCAGGTGAAGAGATTGTAAAGTACATGAACAGCGTCTGTGCACCAGCCTGTATTTTCCACCTTTTCCTAATACAGCAGCCTATCCTCCGTTCCCGTGTCTCCTAACAACTCAACCGAGCCAGCACAACACGTAGCGATTGAGGCTCTTGAGCTCTGGGAACTCCCAGTATTGGCGTTTATTCCCATTTGTTTGTATCGTTCAGGAGCGTTTTGGGACCAGTATAGGATATAGAGGCTTTGTATCGAGTGATTATGTCTCTCTTTGCTCGAGAGATTGTTGGAGATAGGGTGGCGGAGGGCTGCGCATGCTTGTTTAGCAAGTGCGTCAGCAGCTTCATTGCCAGGAATACCAACATATCCTGGACACCATCGTACTCTGACTTAACCTAGTTTTCTTTCTATCCACCTGGTAGCGAGGTGTCAGAACGAGCGATACTAGAGGATTTGCTTGAGGTAGGAGTATCTATAAGGAGATGAAGGGTGGCTTCTGTCAGGGGAAGCGTACTACTTGTGGTGAATTATAAGTTATATTTAATCTAAAGAGAGAATACTCTCATTGCTACATGGAAATTACAAAGAGTACGGAATCCCGGATTAACCTTATGCCGAGTTTAGCCCAATTAGAGTGTATCATTGGGAAGAGACGAGCGCCTAGATATCTACAGGCTACGACTGTAACGGCTTCCTGATTGTCTAGGCATACCGTAATATTTGTGGCCAATCGGGCCATCGGATTATGGAGAGCAGCATCTAGGCCTTCTGTGGCCCCGGCTATTTCTGCATCATATACTTCGGCGGATTCTCCGAGAAAGAGTACCCTGCCTAGCTCTCTATTTCAGGCCTCGATAGATGGCATATCTGGACCCAGCTCTAACATCTATTGAGTTCTTCGAGGCCATTTCTTCTGCTTATAGCCCCGGTATTTTGTAGAAGTGTTTTGCGACTGGCATTCCAAGGGGTGGTTTTGTATCAGTAGAAAGTTAGAGAGATGTTCTTTGTCGGACAACACTCGGAAAGAAGTCCAGCGCCGCCGTAAATGGTGACGTGGGTCTGCTGATGCCACTCGTACCGTAAAGCGGTCATGTATTCGTTCTATCCAAGTACTAGCCGCCCCCCACCCGGTCTCTCGAAGAAGGGCAGGAGTTTGGGTAGTGCGGTAGACAGGGAGAACGGCTCTAGTGGCGTCGATAATCCTACGCTGAACACGCCTTATTATATCCAGTAGCGTGTTTTTGAATACCATGTCTTGGCTCCGAAAAAGAGGATGGCAAAAGCTGTTCCCTGAATAGCTTGCCGAAGAAGGAAGGGGCTGATGCCACGGGTGGTGTATGAGAGTCTTTTAAGATAGCTTGTAATGGCTAAGGACTTCCTACAGGCTTCACTCACATGGTATCGGAAGCGTAAGCCACGATCAAAGTATACTCCGACCCAATTGGTATGGTTGTTAGGCGCTATCTCGATTTCTCCCGCGTTGATTGATGGCTCTACTAACTCGCCGCGTTTTCGGTGAAAGTACTGTAACTCAGTCTTAGAAATTCCAAAGGAGATTCCGTTTTCCCACGCCCAGGACAGGGTATTGTTAAGTTGAGTCTGGAGGAGGCTAGCATACGAGGTCAGGGAATTTGCGGAAGAGAAATGCGAGATATCGTCAGCATACCCAAAGCGGCCACGGGACAGTCGAAGCACTCCTTGAATTGCCAGAAGGAAGAGGATAGGAGAAACAGGAGAACCTTGGGGTAGACCATAGAGGGTCTGGAAAGAGGAAGATAAGTGCCCATATAGATATATTGAAGCCTCTCGTTGTTCCATAAAGGAAATTACCCAGAGTACCACGTTGGGTGGCGAGCCCTGATTTTGTAGACAAAGTGAGAGACGCCCTTTTTGGATGCCATCAAAGGCACCTTGTACGTCTACTGTTACAATTCCTGCTACTTTCTTTTTATCCCAGGCTATTTGTATATTGCATGCAAGGGCTGTAGTAAGATCTGTAGAGGAGCGGCGAGGGACTGCACTGCATTGGTCCTTAGCTAAGATACGATGTTTGAGGGCGATGTACAAAAGCCTTCGGGATATTAGTCGCTCGAGTCCTTTTCCTATGCAAGAAAGAAGAGCTATAGGCTTGTAGGACTTGATTAGGGAGAAATTACGGTTTCCAGATTTTGGTAGTATAATGATGCTAGATTTCTTGAATACAGATGGGTGAATTCCTAGCTGGACACATTGGCGAAACAGAGCTATGATCCGTCTTCCTGTTATACGCCAAGCTATTTTAAAAGCGTCTATGGTGATTTCATCTAATCCTGGGGCGGTGGACGTTGCCTGGCAGCATGCGCGGAAAATTACCTCCTCTGTAAGCGATGGCCAGGGGAGACTTTTCCGTGGTACAGCTGGCGCATCTATCGGAATATCTTGTAGGTTTAGATGGCGGCTAAGAAGTGTGTCCCTGAAAAGCTTTGCTTTTTCTGCGGGAGTGACAGCTGGGCCATCAGGTCCAGTCAGGGAGGGGTATGCGGGCGGGTTTGCTTCTTGTGCCAGCTGGTGATTTTGTATGCTTCAGAAAGGTTGGCAACTCCATCAATCTTCTGTCGCCAATATTCACTTTTGGCTTTCCTTACGACTTTACCAAACAGACGACGTTCCTGAATGGCATCATTATTGAGGCGTCTAGCACGGCAGAAGTCTCAATGAGCTTTTCTACACTCTTCTGCCCACCATCTACAACCTATTGTTTTCTCTCTCGATCTATGGCAGGCTGCGCGCAATGCTCCTGATATTGCTTCTACAAGAAAGGTAGCTTCCTCTTCTGGATCTGTCTGCGGGGGTAAAATAAGTTGATTAGAGAGGATTGTGCGGAAATTATCCCAGTCGCAAGCTTTATAGCAAAGACGGCCATGCTCAGGGGCTTCGGTGTTACGGGCGAGGGAGTATTCAAGATAGAAGTCACGGGTCAAGATATGAACAAGATACGTAAGATGGAACGTAGACAAGATATGATGCAAACAAGATACGGAAATCTAACAAAACGTCGCACGCCCTCTAAAGACGTGAACGAGGACTACTTAAGGGTCTCCTCGGACTAGCTCGACGCTAGTGTCAATAACAACACCAGTCCTTTCCATTCCTGTACAATTGGGTTACTATGACAACTAGACCCCCCACCGCTGCTTAGGCACATTTTCACCCTTTTATGGAGAGTCATGATAAGAACCATGACAGCAGCTCCCCCTTCTACGACTGTTGTCTCAACAGTTATCCTAAATTTGCGTCTGCAATGGCTTCGGCGTATTCTTTTTCCGTAGGTTTGATTCTCCGAGGATTTGCTTTGTGGAAAGCTTGGACAAGTTTATCGGAATCTCCTGAAACAATATCAGATAAGGGTTGCCATGAAGTTTCGTATTGTCCCGTGTATTTCACTCGATATTGAAATCCTTTGTCTTTTAGGCGCCTAGATCCTACAATAGCGTCAACTTCGTATAAGTCTTCTCCAGATTTATCGACTTCAATGGGCGGATTGGGCTCGTTTACTTGTCCTGAAATAGGGTTGTTTGGATCTGGTCTAAGAAGACTTGTGTGAAAGATTGGGTGAATTGATCTCAAGTCATCAGGTAAGTGCAACTGATAACTATGACTACCTATTTTTTTTGAGATTGCGAATGGTCCTAAATTTTTCCAATCTAGCTTTTTGCATGGTCTTTTGGTCTTTATATTTTGAGCACTAACAAATACCTTATCCCCAACCTGATAACCTGGAGCTGAAGAGCGGTGACGATTTGCAAATTTTTCGTAGAAGGCCTGGGCAGCTCTCATATTTACTCGAAGAAAATCGTTTAATTGATTCATCTGATCAACAAACTTGTTTCCTAAATTTACTTGAATTTTTGAGTATTCGGACGCGGTAGGACTCAACTGGTGATATGGAGTTATTGCTGACCTGGGGTGCTGAGCTGAATTAGCGAAAAATGGGGTTACCTTAGTCGTCTCTGATTCGGTGTTATTCGCGTTGTACTCTGCAGATGGAAGCCAATCAACCCAGTCATCCTGTTGATAGTTGCAATATGCTCGTAAGTAGCATTCTAGGATGGCATTAAATCGTTCTGTTTGGCCATCAGTTTCCGGGTGCCATGCAGTTGAAAAGAGAAGTTTCGTTCCTGTACGCTCACAAAACTGCGGACCTCTATCTGATACAATTGATTCCGGAAACCCATGATGTTTCCAGATATGCCGATAAAATAGTTTTGCAGTACCCATTGCATCAATATTTGTATTACAAGGAATGAAATGGCGTGCCTTCGTGAGTCGACAGCCAACAACCATGATACAATCATAACCTTCCGACTCAGGTAAGGGCCCAATAAAATCCACAGATATATCCCGCCAGCGTCGTTCGGGTATGGGAAGCTGTTTCAGCAGTCCTTGGTATTTAAGTCTTGATGGGTTTATTCGCTTGCAGATATGACAATTATTTGTGTATTGAGAGATGATTTGAAGCATGTTGGGCCACCAGTAATATCTAGAAATTTCTGCGAAAACCTTATTTCTACCATGATGGCCCCCACTAGGATGATCGTGACAACTCTTTATTAAAAGGAGTTTAAGGTCTGGAATATCTGGAATATAAATCAAATTGTCATAATACAGCCGTTTATTTTTGATACTACATCGGGAGAGGTCAAGATGTTTAGACCGGTGAGGGCCTGGGCCTTGCAGGATCTGGATATATTTCTGGAGAGATTTATCTACTTTGTACCCGTCCGTAATGAGACTTTCAATCTGTTCGGAAGTAGTGAGTGAATGAATAGGAGTTTGAAGTGAAATTTGAGAGAGTTCTAGATTATTTTTGAGGTTGTGGACTATTATGGGATCGAGGTTATGAGGCTTGAGCACAACCTGGAGTTGTTGAGAGAGACGCTCATCCTCCTTATCTGACGGGCGGTCCTCAGATCGCCTGGTTAGTGCATCCGGTTTACCTCCTAGTTTACCAGGTCGATAGGTTATAACAAAGTTGAACCTGGATAGAAATTCTGACCATCGGGCTTGACGTCTATTAAGTGTTTTTGTGGACATAAAATACTCCAAATTTTTGTGATCAGAGATAACTATTACGGGATGTATTGTGCTTTGAAGCTCTGGCGCCAGTGTTCAAAAGCGGTGACTACTGCTAGGAGTTCTTTGTCGTAAATTTCATAGTTAATTTGGGATGGCTGTAAGCGACCTGAGAAGAAAGCTACCGGATGAAGAATTTCCTCATCGTCGTACTGGGACAAGATACCACCGTGAGCCCAGTCGCTTGAGTCGACTTCAACAATGCACTGGCGATCAGGATCAAAGTGTCTCAGAATAGGTGACTTGGTGAAAGCTCCCTTTAAAGAAACAAATGCTTTCTCGCATTCTGTGGACCACTGCCATAATGTACTTTTCTTGGTTAGTTCAGTTAGTGGAAGTGCTACACGAGAGAATTCCTTGATGAAGCGACGGTAAAAGTTAGCGAACCCGAGGAAAGCCTGAACATCTTTGACACATGACGGGGTCTTCCAGAGTTTGACACACTCAATTTTGACTGGGTCCATTTCAATGCCTCGACAGGAAATAATTAGTCCTAAATATTTTACCTCTGTAGCTTCAAATTTGCATTTCTTGATATCCAATTGAAGCCCTGCAGTTTGAAGCTTGTCTAGAACCAAGTTAACGTGGCTTCGATGTTCCTCTAGCGTGTTACTGTATATTAGGACATCGTCCAAATATGCTGTACAGAATACGTCAAGATGTTCCTGGAGCGTGCTATTAATATAATTCTGAAAAGTACTTGGGGCATTAGTTAGACCAAACGGCATTACTAGTGACTCAAATAACCCATAGCGGGTGCGAAACGCGGTTTTCCACTCATCCCCCTTCGCTATTCTAATCCTATTAAATGCCGAGATCACATCAAGTTTAGTGAAATAGCGGGCTTTAGATAATCGATCGAGAGTTTCTGTGATGAGAGGAATAGGGTATCTATTTTTGACAGTAATAGCGTTTAACGCGCGATAATCCATGCAGAGTCGCAGTCCCCCATCAGACTTTTTTACGAATAATATTGGGGAGGCTGCAGGAGAAGAGCTTGCTTGAATAAAACCTTTCGAAAGATTATCGTGTAACCATTCACGAAGGGCTCCAAGTTCTTCGCGGGACATACCATAGAGTTTTCCAAAAGGGGGCTGAGAACCATCCTTAAGCATTATTTTATGGTCGATCGGGCGATGTGGAGGTAGCTCACGGGATTCCAGTTTAGAGAAAGCCGTAGTTTGGTGATGGAGCCACTGAGGTAATCCGACTTGAATTTCTTTGGCCTCATCTTCGATTAGAGCTTGATCTATAGCGTAGAGAGATAAAGTGAAAACTTCGGTAGAATCCTGATTTACTAGATGATTGAAAGGGGTAGCACCTATCATTTTAATGTCAAGGTGGTCGATATGTGTCTCTCGATCGGGTATATTGAGAGATGAGACAAGGTTGACAGCGTTCATCCTTTTATCGCTTTGATAATTACACGGCCCGAATGACTGGGCTTGAGTGGCATGATACAAGATTTTGAGCAATAAGGTGACGAAAAATACATAGAGTTGGTCGACCAATTGATGCTAGGGTTGTGTCGAGATAGCCATCCATGACCCAATATAATAGGGAATAGGCCTAACTTAGTGACAAATAGGCGGGAAACTTCGGTATGGTTGGATATAGATAGTTTGACCATCACGAAATGAGTCACCATACCTGCTGACGAGCTTCTGCCGTCCACAACTCGTAGGGTGCGTGGATTTTCCAGTTTAATTAATTTTAAAGAGTGTAATTGCACGAATGAGATGTCAATGAAACCATAACCATTACCACCGGAATCAATAAATGCACATGAGTTTACTATCTTATTATCAGATATAAGTTGACAAAAAATACAAGTGAGTTTAATTTTTTCAAGGATGGTTCGGATAATGATGATATAATTAATTCTGATTTCATTATCATACATTCAGAGCGACCAGGATCGTGACAATGATCCTGATCTAATCTTTTAACTGTTGTTCTGGATCTCTTGGAATATTTGGCTCCATGTAGAGCTGGTTGACCATACCTCTATTCCTAGTGTTGCAGCCAATTGCCTGATGACCTGATTTCCCACATCTCATGCATAATCCCAGTTCAAATCTCCTGAAACGTTCCTCTCGTGTGAGTCGGCCATCCGGACCCAAATGTGACATATTAAATTTGTCCAGTATCATGGGATCACCTCCAGAAGATGTATTGCTAGCCTCAAAGGCTATAGGGGGTCGGGGAGCTGGCTTTCGAATGAAGGCCGGACTAGGCCCTCGAAATTCTGAGCCTTGGTCTCGGTAATTAGGTCTAGGTACACTATGATTCGTACCACGATCTAAGTAGTGAGCCGGGCGTTCAAGATCAAGTCGAACCACACAATCTCTGCACAGGTTAACATATTCATCAAAGTCATAATTCTTGTGAATGTCCTGGTGTTGTCCGATACATATTCGCAATTCGCTCGACACTCCATTGCGCATATATGAGATTAAAGTCTTAGGATCTGTTATGCCGGAAAGATTGTGAAGGCGTTGAAATTCCGACAAGAAAGTACCGAAAGATTGACTAAATTGGCGTAAACGACTCAGAGAGTCCCGGGCTTCTTCCTCTTCGTTTGGGTTCCGGTAGGAAACATCTAGAACATCCCATACCGAGCGGAGAGACTCAAAAATAAACAAGCCGTCCTCGGACAAATATCGATCCAGGAAAGATTTTGGCCCTGGTCCCAAATTTTGGTAGATCAATGATATCTGAGACTGAAGTGAATTATACCTGTCTTTATTTTGGGCCAGAGCTATCTTAATCTGTCGCTGGAATGAAGGATATTGAGCCTTATCTCGGCCGGTAAACTTCTCATCGATACGGAAAAGTTCAGATTGTGGGGTTCCCACTGGCCCAATCCTTTGATTGTCCAAGATTTGTGACTAAAGAGTCTCCACCAGACCTTCAGATTCCTTCAGTTTGTAATTATTCACTGCCGAAGCCTGCAATAACTTTGTGTGCGTGGCTCTCAGTTCCAAGAGTTCTTGCCTTAGTTCGGAGTTTATAGCAAGGATTTCGGTTCTCTGTTGCTCTATTTGAGATATATTTTTCTTTAAACTCTGGGTTTCGACCTGAAGATTAGAGCCTGTTTCGAAAATTTCTGTCATTAATTTTTTTCGAGTAGCTTCATCCACCTTTGGGAGATGTGAGAGAAAGTCTGATGCGCAGGTGAATGTGATGGGAGAGTCGGTCATGGTGAGTCAAGGTTTTTAGAGGTGCGACGTGATGTTACGGGGCGAGGGAGTATTCAAGATAGAAGTCACGGGTCAAGATATGAACAAGATACGTAAGATGGAACGTAGACAAGATATGATGCAAACAAGATACGGAAATCTAACAAAACGTCGCACGCCCTCTAAAGACTTGAACGAGGACTACTTAAGGGTCTCCTCGGACTAGCTCGACGCTAGTGTCAATAACAACACCAGTCCTCTCCATTCCTGTACAATTGGGTTACTATGACAACTAGACCCCCCACCGCTGCTTAGGCACATTTTCACCCTTTTATGGAGAGTCATGATAAGAACCATGACATTCGGCCCCTTTGTCTGGGAGCTTTGTTAGAAGATTCCTGTGGTCTAAGCCAACTTCAAGGTCCGGGCGAACTTGGCATTTGAAGTTTGGGCCTGTCTGAGCAAACTAGAGATTGATGACTCCGCCAGCATCGTGCGTTGGTACTCCGTATGAGTTAAGAAGGAGAAGGCCTTTTCCCAGTGTCCAGGCTAGTAAGGATTCTCCTGTGGCTGTGTCATTCCTGGTCGTCGCATCCCATGCCGAGTGGTGTATATTGAAGTCTCTGGCAAGGATTTCTGGGGTTTCAGAGAGTGTTAGGTATGGATGGTGAGTGTGTCATCAAGATGCCTTGGGCATGGACAACTCACATGACATGTTTGGCACATTTGCTCAGGCAAGGTATACTAAATGAGTAAGCATAGTAGGCATATGATTGGCAGGTAAACGAGTTAATGGGGTATAAAAGGAGAGGTTTTCCCACTGTAAATTAAACACACAAACATCCATAGAGTCATTCAATATACACTCTCGATCACACATTATCTTAGCTGTCAAACGTAAGTGTAAGTTCCCCATTTCATATACCAAGTAAAACAAGAATGCACTCGCACCTCTATCCAAAGGGCCGAGTTTTCAATATATAGACTCCATGAAAGTCTACCTCTGAGCAGCAATAGCTCAATTCATGTTGTCGGGACCAGAAAGATTCCTTCCCAACCTCCCCCCACGACCAATCTGCCAGAATCATGGCGGAAAGATCGTGGAAAAAACGATACAAAAATCGCCACAGCAGCTCAAAAAGAGAGCCAGGCGAGGATAACCTCAGTTAAGCCTAATTGGACGACAGTTACCCGAACTGGCCTCTACATTCCAGCAGCACCTGTGAAAGATGCGTGGGTCCACAACAAAACCTCGACACCAATGAGACCTCCAGCAAAGGCCTCGAAAACTGCCCCAAAGATGATCGTTTGTTTCTTCGACTCGGAAAAGAACATGCTTGGTGCGCACTCTCGCCGGCCGGTACGCGAGATGCGGCAGCAAAAGTACTCGAACTTCCCCCGCAGAATATTGAACATTTATACCTTGTTCCGACTAGCTTCGCACTTCGAGCAAATAAACAAGGGGTACAACAGCTCCTTCTGGACTCTGCTGAGCCTTTCATTCAGGTAGACGCAATCCTGGAGAAGGCCTCAGATTTAGTGGCCCGTCGCAATTCACACACTACTAGGCAAGGTAGTTGTCACCGACGAGATGGTGGCAGATGAAATCATCCGAGTCACTAGAGAGGTTCCGGTAAGTGTTTGCCCTCATGGAAAAGGGAGAGTCGGAGCTCCCTATCAGACATGGGTAGCTGATTTCGAAAGAGCGTTCATCCCTAGATCAGGCTTCCGGCTATTCGACGACTCGGGAATCACTGTTTGCCATCAGCCACGTCAAACTGTGAGCCAATACAAGCGGTGTCTCTTATACCACGGGATTCAGAGCTGCTCGTGAGCTCCAGTGTACTAGAACTGTACCTCAACAGCTCATTCCACTTCGAAATACCAAGCACATACCAAGTACTGCAATTGCGGTGGACCTCATAGATCGGACAGCCAAGATTGCCTGGTTCGCCCTAACAAGTCCGGAATGGTCTCTAAAGAAACCCTCGAATTAATCAGGAATGCTAGCCAACGCGAAAATGCCGCAGTGATCCGAGCAAAAACCGCCGCTCGACGAGCAGAGGCCGAAATCAAAGCCGCCACTGAGATGACCAAAACAGCTCTGCCGAACTACAGCTCCAGTAACAGCAATGAGGTTCTAATGACAGATGAGACGCCAAATGTGACTGAGGTCACAGGCGCCCATTCCAAAAAATCACTCATAAATGGCGCCACATAGGCCCCTTTTCGCCACCCCTCTTGTTAAATATTGTTAAATATTGATCACAATTTGATGGGATCACGGTGTCAGTTGAATACTTCTATAATGAAATCGTATCTATATTCATTTGCTTATTCTTTCTAACTATAGGATTTACTAGGCTTTTAATACTACGTCACAGAGAACGCTAGTGATAAATCATGTGGCAACTTGTTGGGGCAAAGAATCTAATCGCGGTTTCCTTACGAACTGTACTCCCTCAACACCTCTACTCTAAGTTTCATATCAATAAACCTAGGCAGAGGAGATCCGGCGCAGAATATTGCACTCGCCCAAGTATTCGAGCTGAATGTTGACTTTGTTCTAATTCAAGAGCCTCGGTGGAAGTTAAGTACGCTGGTGTATGCCGGATATGTTTGTCATCTGCCTCATGGTCGGAAGACGGACAGGCCAAAGGCTGTGACCTACACTCGGAAGGATGATAGGACGACATCTTCGAAGCAACTCTTCCCCCGTGCTTCGCTCACGGGCGACTATTGCTGGGTGCTTGTTAATGGAGTCTGTTCGGATTAGGTCCTGATCAACGATGTCTAGCCTAATCATGCTATGTTGCAGGCTACTGTTCGAATTATTCATGGGGTCATAATCAGGGTTGTGAGTAGTTTCGGTTTGGTATGGGTTATAAGGTTGATACCTGAGTGTGTCTCATAGTAGTCAGGCACGCGACTCAAGTAGAAAACACACAGTAAACCTCGACCCCAAAATAATGATACTGTGTGGATCCATATAAGCCTATGGTATGTAGATAGAATAGAGACAACCAATACACAACCATTTTACACCGGTATTCAAGCATATGCTAGAAACCGTAGCCACCGAGTGCTAACAACAGATACAAATCAAGTTTGATATGCTAGGTCCTATATGGCTATTGTAGATGAAGAATGGGAAATTTATCTGTAGATAGATAATGACGCTGTAGCCCTCTGATGAATGGGACAAGTCTTCTACCAAATAATATCGGAATCAATCCTAGCCTCTCATTAAGCAATCTCATGAATTATTTCCGTGTCTGTCATTACAGACCAATATACAAAGTCGACGATCAAGATTTAGAAAGTCAATAAGAGTCACCTTCCTCAACGTATACAAGGCGCCTAGAGACACTTCAGTCATACAACCACTTGTCAACTGGAACCCGCCGCGGGTAATTTCAACTCTGTATACTGCGCCTGGCAATATCATCGGTAGCTGTGCATGGGCATACTATGATGAATATATCACCAGCGACCACTTTCCCATCCGTGGAATAGTCTCGGCCCAGTCCGCAGTATTGAGACCTAAGTTGGCAAAGATTTGAGTGACTAGGGAAAGACTGACAAAATTTGTGCACGCTACTGCTAAATTGGTCCGTCTGGCGTCAGTCCGAGACACGGTTGAAATAGTCGTAGACTATGCCCAGGAACTTTGCTCCCAGCTCAAGCCTGCCATCAATGCAACAGGAACTGGATTCAGAGCAAACGCCTGTAAACCCGTACCATGGTGGACCCCGGCATGCAAGGCAGCAAGAGCAGAATATCAAGCGGCCGCAACACCTTCACAACGTGCCATGTACGCCACAAAACTCCGATCAGCTCTTAGAGCTGCGAAAAAAGGATATCAAGCACAGCTGGTCGAAAAGATGACCCCGCCGAACAATGTTTTTAGCTTTATGAGAAAGGCTAGTCCTAGACAGTCGAGTATTCTCCCATCTCTCAACCATAGCGGACCTTTCATCCATGATCCGCTAGTGCGAGCTATAGGTCTTCCTGATTCTCTCCTCGCAAGATATCAAACATCGGACGGCCTGCCACCATGCACTGCCGCGAGCAATAATCGGATATCATGGAAAGATGAAATATCCGAGGAAGAAGTCAGAGCTTGCACCATCGACTGTTGGAACACGGCTCCGGGGGAAGACGAAGTCCATGTACAGCTGCTAGTGGCCTGCTGGAAGGCAGTTGGATCATGCATATTCAAACTTTTCAGAGCTTGCATACAACTTGGTACGCACTCGACCTGTTTCAAATTGGCCGAATTGGTCCTTGTATAGAAGCCTAAAGAAGATCCAACAATAGTCAAATGTTATAGACCAATCGTCCTTCTTCCTTGCCTTAGTAAAGGGATAGAAAGGCTTCTGGCAAAACGAGCTGCAAACTTAGTAGTGACTTGTGATATGGAATAGTCCAAGTACGACTATCCAAAGTATTGAAAAGCTATGCTGAGCTGGAATGATGTACCGTTAGGATGAAGGTATGGAAGGAGGTAGCTATGGCTCTAAGAGAAGTGAAGTTCGTGAGTTATACTCTTAGGACTTGGATCAATGGACGAACTTGAAGATATTCCCGAGTGTTCTCAAGTGTGTGGATTATGTGGAGATTGTTCAGATTTCCTATTGTTTGAATTGCTTGTATTATCTACGTGACAGGACCATCCTCTACATACATGAATAAGGGGGTTTCTGCCCACCAGTGGATGTTCCAACATATCTCCTTGTCTAACCAAGAAAGTAAAGATGTGAGAGATTCTTGCGCCAATAGATACCATTAGGAACCTATTTGGAAATACTATGTCATACCGGCGAGTGATAATCTGGGTCGATCATATCTCATGGCGCATTTGCACATTATTCTAATGTGAACAGTTTATTGTAGTACAGTCATGTTACTCCCCTAATTATAACACGAAGAAGTCACAACAGAAGACAGCTAGTCTATGTATTCCTACAGGGCTCGCCGATGTAGAAACTTCTCTCCCTGCTCTACATGGTAGAACCAATGTGCAGTGATACGACTAATTTAAGGTTTAGTTACGCTGGCAACATCGGCATTCTTGGATTTAGCCATAACACTGCTGAGTCCGCTGCTACTGTTGCTGCTGCTGCTTGGAAAGAAGTTGATCAGCTGCTGGATTGGACGCAGAAGAATGCTATCCAATTAGACACAGAAAAGTCATAGGTAGTGCAATTTCCACCACGGCATCGCGAGGCAGTTATTGGCTTCCATATAAACGGTCCTCTAATAGAGCTAGCTGAAAATAATCTCTAGATTGGAGCTCACCTCGATCCATGACTTAGCTTCAGGCATCATGTGATGAATTGTTGGAAATGGAGACACAGAGTGTTGTCGACGTACGGGCCCTCCATTTCGTCTAGGTTCTCGACACGATCTTGTATGTATTTAAGAGGTTAGAATGGATAATATAGTAGCGCTTCAGGCTACCTATTCAATATATGAGCGGCTGTATGGCGTGGGCAAAAGGGGGTTATTGGGTGTTTTCTATGCCTAGATGGCGCCTCTCAAGGATGAGGGTTTGACAGTATTCCACGGGGTGCGTTGTATGGCCTAGTGAAGTTCTAGATGGTAAATGAGGATATTTAATGGGTCAAAGTGATGACAGGTCTTCTCTAGGGAGAGATGAATGGGTAACTAGTTGTAGTAGATGTTACACGTGGGTCTTGTTGATGAAGACTGGGCAATGAAGCTCTTGCTGATGAAGAACTGGAGAATGGATAGATGGTCTTCCCGAAGAAGAGATGGGTAAACAAATGTATAGTAATGGATGAGTAAAGAAGACGTTGCGTGAGGAGTAAAGCTCTCTCACGCTGAACTATTATGTACAAGAGTAGAAGCATTTGCCAGCCGGTATTAATCGTAATCAATTCTTGCCAATATCTTCGCATTGATGGCTGTGTTCTTGTCCTTCTCTTCATGACTCTCTTGCATATCCTAACATTAATTTGTACATGACTAATTGTATAGGGGAATGATGTGCGAAGAAGCATGAAGATTTCATTAAGTGGACTAACTAACTAATATGTATCTACATGGTATCACGTGATCCAATATTTTCCACTACACCCCCCCAGGAATCAAATGCTTTAGATCTAGTCTTATTTGAGCACAGAATGCAATGTGTTTTATACGCTGTAGTGCTTTAGTAAGCCCATCTGCTTTACAAAGGTCTGTTGGTGTATACTCTAGCTTAATAGTACCGTCTTGTATTGCCTCACGAACGGTTGATTCTCGCATCAGGAAGTGACGATTTCTTGCAGAGATTTTATTGGATTTGGCTGTAATCAAGGCTGCAGTGTTATCTATTTGTGTGACAATTGGTGTAGGTAATGTTTCAAAGATTTCTTCGTATAATGGCCGAATCCATCGTGCAGCAACGACCAATGCTGTTAGAGCGGCATACTCAGCTTCACAAGTGCTTTGCGCTGTAACAGTTTGTTTCTTTGACCACCATGCAATTGGAGAGCCACCGATGAGAAAAAGATTTCCAGAAGTTCCTTTGGAGGATGTTGTACTTCCCCAGCTACTATCTGTTGATGCTGTAAGGGTTGAAACCATAGTTTTTGGGTAAAATAGAGCAGCAGATTTTGTACGGGAAATGTATCGGATTAAATGCTTAAGAGCGAGCATGGAGTTTTGAGATGGATTATGTACCATTCGAGAAAGTTTATTGACGGCATATTGAATGTCAGGGCGGGTCATCCTAGCTATGTGCAATAACGCTCCAACAACTGAGCGATATTTGACGGAGTCAATGTCTGTGCATAATTTGTTTGTATCACAGTCGATAAGGTTATCATCGGCTATTGGGGTATTTGCACCGTTGCATAATAGCATGCCCATATCATCGCATATAGATTCAATTTTATCCATTTGATCAATATGTATGCCATCTAGTTCCTGCCGAATATTAATGCCCAGAAACTTCTTCATGGGGCCTAGATCTTTGACTTGGAACGCGTTTGATAACGCGGTAACTGTTTCTTGAATGCGTATCTTTGATGTTCCTAAAATCATGAAGTCATCTACATATGTAGAAATAATTGTATCAGCTCGGCGGAACACGTTACTATCATATTTAAGAGATCGGAATCCTTTCTCATGGAGAACTTTACGAAGTTTTTGTTGCCACCTTCTTGGAGCTGTTTTCAATCCATAGATAGCTTTTTGGAGCTTACAGACCAAGTTCCCTGGTATTTCTTTATTGTGAGGTTGTTCAATATATATAGGTTATCAAGATCTGCATGTAGAAAGGCTGCTGTGATATCGACGTGGCTAACGTGAAGATTTCTCGAAGCTGCCAAGGCGAGTAAAATTCGCATGGTGGTTGGTGGAAGAACATCGGCATATGTATCGTCTGCGTAGGGTTCCGAGAAACCCTTGCGCACCATCTAGCTTTCAGTTGTCCGTCTGACTTTTCTTTAAGGGACCAGATACCTGTCATCAACTTTCCTTTAGCTTCAGATCGAGGTACTAGAGTCCAGACATTATTTCGTCTCATATTCTCAATTTCAGTGTCCATGGCTTTAGCCCAATCTTTTGCTCTCGGGCCTGAGAGAGCTTCGTTGATTAAATTTCGGTTATTTAACTTACAGGAAAGAATTTGTTTTGTAAGAGGAAAAACATTTTCGTGAACTCGGATATCTCGGCGAATAATTGTTCTACCAGTTTGTGGGTTAAGAATAATGTGCCCTCCAGAAAACTCAGTTCCAGCATAAATACCTTCCACGGCTTTAGAATTGAGCTTATTTTGATCTGGATCTAGCCAGAAAACTTGACATCCAAAAGGATAAAGGTTATTTATTTTTGGAATTTTTTGATATACAGCGTAGTACGGAGACTGTGGTGCGATTTTATTGGGAGTCATATTCAGAATTTTGATAGCAGCTGCCAGAATTACAGGCCATAGGCGGAGTGGAAATCCTGACTGCAGATGAAGAGCACGCATTTTTTCAGTCACAGTACGGACATTTCTTTCGGCTATTCCATTTTGTTCAGGGGCGTGTGATGAAGATTTATGCCATTCAATTCCACGATGGAGAAGCTCTTCTTGAAATGCTGAGTTTGAAAATTCGGTACCGCTATCCGTATGAATTCGTATTGGAGTCTTGCCAAATTTTGTTTTTAGGTGCTCGAGAAGAAATTGTATTTGGTTTGGTATAGTTTTCTTTGTGTATACAGGCCATGCCCACTTCCAAGACGTATATTCATCGATGGCAAGAAGGAACCAAGTTGCAGTTGGGACCGATTTGTCGGTTGTAGTTGAAGAGAGAGACTTTTGTCCACCGACAAGATCCATATGTATAGCCTCAGCAAAGTGAGATGCAGATCGTAGTGTTCCGTGGCCTTTTGAGATGGTAATTTTTGTTTTAGCACATGTTTCACAGTTTGTTGGAGGCTTATAGCCTTTGATTCCGGCTAGTCTTAGAGCGATGTCTTGTGCTTTCTGACCTGGATGACCGAGTACAGCGTGCCAGTCGCGTTGGACTGAACGTATGCATGGTTCATGATATCTCTTTTTACGGGGATTCCAAATTAGTCTACCTGATTTACGGGTGAATGTAGCACAAACTGTTCCATCAGGGCGTTTAAGTTGAACATCCCGATAATTATCGGGCCAATGGATGGAGTAACCTTGGTTTTCAAGTTGAGCAGAGGATAGAATTTTAATAGTTTCACCAGGAATGCAGATCGCACCACATAAAACATCGGTCTTACCATCAGAAGTAGGAAATAAAAGGTCACCACATCCAATAGTTCTCACTTGGCTACCTCCGGCTACACGAACAATTTGTGAAGAGCTTGAGTAGGAGGAAAAATCATCTTTTGTACCCGAGACGTGGAAGTCTGCGGCAGTATCTAACTGATATTCTGATACATCATCAACTTTATCTAAGGACAATATTTTCTTTTGACTTGAGCCTCTTGATTGATTTGTGTGTGCCTTCTTTTTCTTGCGACAATCCTCTTCTTTGTGACCAGCAATTTTACAATAATTACATTTGAAGTTATTTTTAAAATTTCCATGAGAATTAGACTTTTCAGAACTTGTCCATATAAGGCATTCGGAGATTATATCTTCGAAAGAGTACAAGCGACAGCGATTCGAGATTTCAGGAGATATGATAGATAGACGTTGTAAAAGTACATTTTTCATTTGAAATTTAACCTCAGCAGTGATTACAGAATGTTCTCTAAGATTTTGGTACCTTCGTTGGTATTCTTTGATAAACCCTTGTAGAGTCGAATTTTTTCCGGCTTGTAATCCCAAAACTGAGTTACAATATTCATCACATTTGAAAAGGATTTTGCATGGCATGTTTGAATAATTTCAGCTAGAATTATTCGGGGAGGGTCGCAAGGTGCAGTGTAGACACTCGGAGCTGTTTCCCTGAGTTTCGCAACCCACCAATTTGACCACATTCGAACAGCCTTATTTTGTGGAGGATCGGAGAGAAAAGCAGATGATGTAGACGAAAAAGACATCAGATCTTGGATTGATTGTTGCCAGTGTTGCCAGTTTGTCGTTTTAAGTATGGGGACAGGTGTCATCTTATCGATGCTGTCAAGACGTGCGGTGAGCGTCCAAATCTCTGTTTTCTTATTTGACTCTTTGATTGAGTCTTCTAAATCATCAGAAGTCGCAAACTGGATATTACCAATAACTATGCCGTCTTCGGGGCATATGGATGATGTATCAGAAGCATCCTTCAAATTAACCTTTGCCTCTGAAGAGGGCTTTGAGATAAGATTCGGCGGCATTGTAGTGTATGCGAGATTTGCTGCGGTAATTGCAAATTGCCGTTAAGAAGAGAGCATAAAATCAATGTCGTGTGATTATATAACGGACGCTGTGTGCACAGTGGAAGTTATACGGGCCATAACCTGATGTGCGAAGAAGCATGAAGATTTCATTAAGTGGACTAACTAACTAATATGTATCTACATGGTATCACGTGATCCAATATTTTCCACTACAGGGAAGCTATTATTAAATTGATGGTTATAATTAACTACCCCTTCATCTTGTCACAAATTAATATTAGTATTTAAAATTCTAATTAGGGATCCGTGAAAGCGCCACACTCGTTTATGCTGTGGCTTAGATTCATTTCATTGTCCTGTCTGAGTCTAAGACTGTATAGGACATGCAGGTCATCTCTGCCTACAGGCCAAGGATACCTATGCCAGTAGTATATCCCCTCCTATGCCTCCCATACAGCTCCCCTCAAACAGTACCACCCCTCACAAGTCCTCATTCGATCATACACTTAGATAAGTTCTTTGCCCTTCATTATCTCCCCTCTCCAGCCAACGAAACGATGGCCATTTGCGGGTGTATGGCAGACGGGGAAAATCGCGAAAACTACTGGGTGCGGTGCTATTCTAATACCGACATTAGGACTAAATCCGAAGACACAGTGCCCCTTCTGAAGCGTTTGAAGAGGCCGGCCAGCTAGGCGCTGTAGACTTGTGAGCACCTCATGAAATCCACTCACTGTCTTTCTAGCCACCTTCCAACTCCTTCCCAAATGTCGTACTGAAATGGCAGAAAAGTTTTGACAGAGAGTGATTGCTGTATGGCAGCTTAGCCCAACTTCTTTTGTGCCATCCAGGGCGCTGGGAATTGCCGTTGACTCATCGACAAAAGAGGCCCTCCTGGCTAATCAGCCTAAATCTCGGTCTTGGCGCCCACAAACGCTCCAAAGTTGAAAACCCCTCGAAAATGTCAGTCCCAGCATGGTCTTCAGAGACCTATCCCTCCTCGAGATTTAGAGCCCCATTAGAGCATCAGACCCCCATAAACCATGACCCGAGCTTTGTATATTATGACATAATTTCCTCCTTGCGGGTATACGAAGAGTCGTAAATTTGTAGTGAGAGATAGCTGGAAATTAATAAGGCAAGCTCCTGTTTGTAATTGGAGCAACTTCTTTATTGGTCGTTGAGACAAAATGAGGCGTGGTTAAAAAGAGGTTGAGGACTCAGATGAGAATGGTAAGAAAGTATTGTTATAACGAGGTTATGAGAAGTCTACGAATTGTCGCAATGGGTGTAACAGTCAACTTGGGTGGATATAGGATAGTGCTTTAAGACGAACGTGAAAAAGACGGATATGTATTGTAGGTCTGCTATATTGATGGCCATTGAAAAATAAGAGTGGAAAAGGTTAATCATGTATAGAGGTCTAGCAGCGTGGATTTACATACAAAGACGGTACACAAAATATACCATCAATAGCAATAACTCCTAACCATTCAGCCATTCAAAGATTATGTTATTAGATATACCTACGTCATATTATCATATTATCATTTATGGCTGAGATACTGATGTTGTCATTGCTGTGTGCCGATGACGTAACATTGACACAGGATTGCTTGTCCTGTCGGTTACACTTGCGTAATACCAGCCATTACAAGTTGCGTGATCTATAAGTTGGCCTGATCACAACAGTAAGGCATTGTCAAAAAGTCGTCAAATGGAGACATGCTTGTGGTTGTTTTCGACTTCGATTCGGATGCAATTCTTCTTGGCTATCCCAGATATGCAGAGCATAATGAGCGATTACACCGGCACCACTGGAAGGTGAAGAATTCGTCTTTGCCGGCTATGCTGTGGCTTAGTCTCTGTGTCACTTACACTTACACTTATTGCGCACACTTCCTACTCTTTTATCTGTATCCGAATATGATGTGTCGACTAGTAAGCCGATAGGATCCCTGTAGCTTGTGCTATTCAGCACAGACATATCCTTAGTGTCAGCGCTAAGTTACGCTTGTATTGAAATTCTGGAACTGCCCATGTTTGAGACGTTAGAAACTAGCCCGCACCTGAATAATGGGAGCGCGACTGGATGACAGCTACTAGTGTTTGGAATATTGGAATCATGTATATATAGGGCGTTAGATATAGCATTATATATGTTTTTCAGTTAATAAACTTACCTTTCGACATACAAACGCCCAAGCTTTATGTATCGGAACTGTTACATATGACACCCTTTAAGTCAACTTCTACTTTCGCTCAATAAATATTGCGCGATATTTCCAATATAACTTGATCTAGAAAAGCAATGAAAGTCGCACATTTTATACGACTTTTCAATTCCACTTTTCGAGGGGCTGCGCCAGAAGCGCTGATACGAGTAGCAAACAGTAGTATTGTTTCAATAGCATTGTTTCAATCGCGACTTTTGGTGCGGAAGTCTGGTGGTCAGGCTTCAAACGCCCAATAAGAACAAGAATAGACATGCAGACTACCCTGAGTCTTTGTACTATGGTCAACGAGGCGAGCAAATTTTGGATAGACATCGTGCCCACATCGGAGATTTGCACCTACTCAGACAGCTCATAAGGAAACGGATGGTCATCTTGGGGTTTTGTTCTAAGAAGATATGGCGAGACTCTTCTTAAAGAGAGTGGTATCTGAGATTGAGGAGAGATTCTGGATACGGAAATCACAGGGACGCTAAAGGCTCTTGAGGCGGCGCTGAAAATCAAAGAAGTGAAATAACAGCTAGGATGGATGATGCGGCGAGTAAATTTATTGCTGAATAGTCAGCATGCTGTAAAAGCATTTAAGATTGGCATCTCTTTAACCAGTCTCGAAGAGGTACGACAGTTTCGCATGCTATCAGCATCAGCTATCGTGACATTCAAGCGGATCCCCGGTCATTCAAGAATACAGGGGAACGAAGAAGCAGACGCAACTGCGCGCTCCGGTTTACGAATGTTGACTAGTCCGGACAACCAACCAAGATCCATCTCGTTTGTAAACCTTCGCCGTATCATGAATAGCTGGCTACAAGCTTTGCTTAGCAGTTGATGGGATAAAGCGTGCCCTGTTCGGCATCGAGAGTTAGATCTGCTCATTAAACGGCGCAAGCCGACAGGACTGGCCCTATCAAGGCATGTAATACGCGAACTAATTGCAGCCCGTACGGGCCATGGCAATTTCGCAGCTTATCATCATCGATTCGAAAATACAAATGTACGCAACGAGTGAACTTGTAGGGAGGAGACTAGTCCTTCACACTTCATACACTGTCGACATCATTCTCACGAAACATGTCGAATTCGAAATTCAAAGTCCCACGACGACTTTTTACACCAACTTCTCGGACCCAAGTGCCTTGAAGATTTCATAAAATTTGCACAGAAAGCCCGGTATTTTGGGTGATCGCCTGCAGGTTAGATCCATGCTTTCGGCGAGGTCCGAAAAAATTAGTCATGGAACATGATACGATCGGAAGGGAAACGAGGCGACAAGTTTTGCTTCCCAACCACAATTGCTGATATTATTTTGGATCCCACAGCTTTGAAGCCTGGAGTTCTGTTATGATTTCTGTTTTATTTTTTGCTGCATGCGATTTAATTAGCTACTATTTGAGTAGTGGTTCACTTGGTTGGAACACGTTGGGCGTATCAAAGACATGATCTTAGCTGTGAACGCCGGTCTTTAACTCTTAGGTGATACTGGGTATAACCTAGGACCTAAAAGTTAAAAAAAACAAGACCAATGCTATGTAAAAATTTTGGGTGACTCTTTTGACGTCAGAGACACTCATACACTGGATTTCGTTTGTAAATACCACTATGAAGTATGTTTGCTTACACAAACATTCGGACTTTCACCGTGGACACCCACCAAAGTGAAATTCAAAACCTTTGATTATTCAAACATGCCTTTGTAATCCATGTAGACTTGCACCACCATAAATATATTTGTATTTTGCCGGATTCGAAACGGCAGTCTCTTGTCTCGAGTATGATGTGCGTCCAAGATATCCAGACCTTACTTGAGAAACCGGCCCAGATAATGTACCACCGTACCATCCAACCATGGCGGATTTTTAGAGCCAGCTACACTCTCGCAACCGAAACCTTGGCACGCACAAAGCTGAATTTGTAAAAACTCCTTGCCAAAATTCGAAATTTCACGCCCATCGAAGTTACAGCCTTCCTTAGCGTTATCTCGTGAACTTTTCCTTATTTATCTAACGTCAATCCCAAAGAACTGTCTCCTAGATTTGTGCACCACGCATAGTTTCCTCCTTCGTGTGTAAACATTGGGGTGGGCGTGTATTTGGCGACCAGCTGAGGCCAGAGAAAGTCGACTAGAGGTGTGATCATTGGAATAAGGATGTACTAGGTCGTACTTGTAGATATGATGAGGCTTAGGTAGGATTCGATCTCTTTGGGATTGAAAAAATTGATGTGGTAGAGTATTTTGAATCATTACCTCGTGAGCCACCTTCGGTATTGCGAAATTTGACTGAGCTTGGCTCTGGGAGAATATTTCACTCCCAGGTTCTTAGAAAGCACCGCGTACAGGTTTTCAGTCTTGCCCTCCACAAAAAAGAATCATTGTGAATTGAAATCTTTCAATAAACTAAATTCATGTATTAATTATAAAGGTCGAAGATAAGTCTAAGCATATTGAGCAACTTGATAGCTAAAGCTCCAATCAAATTTAGAGTGTCTAAATCGGAATTATTCTTTGATCCAGGAGCTCATGGCCTGTGAAAGGATGGCACCAGAGTGAATGGCTGTCCGCACGAGTGTATCCAAAATAGGGTTATTCTGTGTCTAAAGAGAAAAACTACATACTTGTGGGATCACCCCCTTGATGTTGTCTCGCTTATAGCTGACATAATCAACTCCTAGGAGCCGGATAAACTCCTGATCCCATCTACAAGGCAATAGCCTGTAACATTACTCCCCTTCTCCCTTTGGTGTGAATATTAGGTAAATAATCATAACCCTGCCAGCAGCGCCCGCTTTGTAATTTTTCTACGCCCTAATATTGCACCAGAATCTTCACCAACATCATCTTTCGTTCCATAACGTGCTTCAAAAATATCCAGCGCTTCAGTTTCTTCCAAATTAACCCTATGTTCCCACGTAGGCTCAGCAAATCTTTTCCACTTAACTAGGACCAAGCGTCGATACCCTTTTCCAATTTTCCTATTTTCAGCTCGTAAAATTTTCTCGACAAATTGCTGGGACTCTTCATTATCTAATTGACCGTCTTGTATTTGCGATTTTACTGGTGGAGGTTGAGCGTCGTCAGTGATTTGTGACGGTAGTGGGTCAGTAGCTGCCCTTTTTAGCAAATCAACGTGAAAGCGTGGCCATATACCTCGTGGCGTATTTAATTCGACTGAATGCGAGTCGATGACTTTTGTTACTTGGTACTTCGCATTTATCCATGAGAGTTTATTCGATAGTTGTGGGGTCTGAATATTCTTCAAGTTTAGCCATACCCGGTCTCCTATTTTAAAAATATCAGCCTCCTTGCGGCTTTTGTTTGAATACTCCTCCATGCTATGCTGTGCCATCTTTTCTGCCTCCTTCAGTCTATTCACGAAATCCTGAGCCCTTTTTGCCGGTTCTGAAGGGAAACTAAAAGCTTCTTGTTGCTGAATTGGTTCTACATGGTAGCCATGTTCGATAAAAAATGGGCTCATTCCAAGTGCGGCTGACTTTCTATTGTTCAGCGCTAGAATGGCGCATGGGAGTAGCTCTTTCCAGTCAAATTGTGTGTATGTAACAAATGCCCGTAGATAGGCCAAAATTTCCTGATTCATTCGCTCTGTAATACCGTCTGTTTGGGGGTGGAATGCTGTTGACAGTCGCTGGTTTATTCCTGTTTGACGGCAAAGCTCCCTCTAAAAGTCTCCAACCCAGTTAGATCCCCTATCAGAAGTAATATGATTAGGAAACCCGTGATATCGGAAATGCAACTTGAGAAATACCCTTGCACAATCTTCAGCTTTCATAGTTGTCATCTCTTCAATTGCAACACTTCCTTTTAGGCAATCCACTACTACCATCATGTATCGCGGGTCTTTGATTGTCTTTGCGGGCAAATATGTCATAAAGTCGATTGCCAACTCACTGTTAAATCGATCGGGAATTGGCAGAGGTCGCAGTAGTCCTTTTTTAAGCTCTCTCCACACATGACTACGGCCACAAACATCGCAGTTCCGGCAAAATTTTCGTACCATTCTTGAAATCCCAGGCCAAAAATAATTACGATTTAGTATGGCTAATGTACTATCTCTTCCTGGGTGGCCTATAATGTGAGAATCATGAGTTTTTTGGATTAAAGCTGTTTGTAGCGGCTCATAGTTTGGTACCCAAATTCTGTCTCTGAATTTCAGAACACCTCTCGCATCAAAGGTACATTCTGCCAATGAGATTTTAAGGTCGGTGAGAGCCGAGGGCAAACATCCATCTCCGTTTTCAAGACATTTATAGAGAAGCCGTATTTTTTCATCCGCTTTTAAGGCTTTGTCCCATAATATCTGCAGATACTCATCCGAAAATATTTTGCTACCAGCTGGAATAGGTTTTGGATCGATATCTATAGAAATTACAGATATCCAACTATCCTTGATAAGTTGCAACTCTCTATCTTTTAATCGATAGTCGTCTATACCCTGGGGCATGTCTTGCTCACGCCTTGATAGTGCATATGGCCTGTCCGCTTGTTTACCCGGCCGGTATTTCAGTTTGAAGTTAAATTGGGAAAGTATTTGCGACCATCGGACTTGACGCTCATTAAACCTTCGTGTTGACATGAAAGGCTTAAGATTTTTATGATCAGATAAAACAATGAAGGGCTTGTCTAACCCTATTAACATGCCTCTCCACTCCTCCATACAGCAAACAATGGCTAACAATTCTTTATCATGAATATCATAATTTGATTCGGCAGGGCTCAGCTTTTTTGAAAGATAAGCGATTGGTCGGAGAATTCCTTTGGCATCAATTTGTGATAAGCAGCCTCCCAGTACGTAGCCCGAACAATCTGCCTCAAGTACTGTTTCCTTTTCATCATCCCACAAAGCCAATATCGGTGATGTAATAAATAATTCCTTGAGTTTATTGAATGCTTCTTGATGCGCGTCGTTCCAATTAAAAACTATGTTTTCTTTGTGAGTCTTAGAAGAGGTGCGGCAATGCCACCAAAGTTAGGGATGAAGTCTCGATAGAAGTTCGCGAATCCTATAAAACTTCTTACACCTTTAGTACTTCTGGGTGCTTGCCAACTTTTAATAGCATCTACTTTTTCCGGGTCAACCTTAATACCCTCTCCTACACTTATTATAAACCCAAGATATTTTGTTTGTTTGACAGCAAATTCGCTCTTACGAGAGTCCATTTTTAGACCGGCTATTCCTAGACGTTCGAGTACCATATTGACTTTAATCCAATGATCACTGAGATCACCTGTGGTATATATCAGTACGTCATCTAAGTAGGCTGAACAAAAGTCCCCGAGGAATTGCTGTAAAACGGTGTTAATATATCGTTGGAATGCACTTGGCGCCCCTGTTAATCCGAATGGAGTGACAAGCCATTCAAAAGAGCCATAACGAGTACGAAACACTGTCTTTGGCTCATCACCTTTGTGGACTCTTAACTTATGGAAAGCCGCTCGAACATCCACCTTTGAAATCCAGGAAGCTTTTGCC
This sequence comes from Blumeria hordei DH14, assembly GCA_900239735.1. Classification (NCBI taxonomy): domain Eukaryota; kingdom Fungi; phylum Ascomycota; class Leotiomycetes; order Helotiales; family Erysiphaceae; genus Blumeria; species Blumeria hordei. The sequence continues at coordinate 4,959,162 of OENG01000033.1, read as the reverse complement.
ACTTGCCTCAGCGTTTCTTTAACAAGTGGAAGTGGGTATCTATCTTTGATCGTAATTGAATTAAGGGCCCGATAGTCCACACAAAATCGTAATCATCCTCCTGGTTTCTTGGCAAATAACACTGGGGCTCCACCCGGTGAGGCACTCGCCCGAATCCAGTTTCGATCGAGATGATCTGTAAGTGTCTTTCGTAAGACAAGCAATTCTTCTCGTGGCAAATCGTAAAGAGGGCCGAAGGGAATTTCTTTCTCCATACTATTTTCATCCTTGACTAGCTCAATTTTAGTGTCAACTCCCGGTCGATGGGGAGGTAGCTCGTTCTTTTCATCTTCTGTAAAATATCGGGCGTTTTGGCGAATTTCTTGTGGTAAGCTAGCTTCAATTTGTTGCGGAGTTTGTTTCGCTTTAATTTGAAGCGCCTTGTTTATATCTGAAATCAAAGCCGCAAAAAGTTTCGTATCCTTATTCTTAGTTTTGCGTGCTCGTGCGCATATAGCTAAGAGGTGAGTTCCAAGAATCTGGTGAGCGCCTCCTGTCTTAACTTTTAGACAACTTATCCTTGCCTTCGAATGCACAGGTAGACGGTCATCCCATGCCTTAGCTTTAACGGTAAGGCCTCCAGCTGGACCAAAACGAATATAACGCTGCCTTACGTTATATAGAACATCATTAGCTCTCATCCAAGGATCACCCAGGATTATGTCATAAGCAAGATCATCAATGATATAACCCCAGATTCTTTCACACCTGCCATCAATATCCATATCTACACAGGTTAGTTTGTTTATATAGCGCCGGTGATCATCATCCTTTGCCAGTTTCAGCTCTCTCATTTCGATAGGAATTTGCGGTAGCTTGTGGCGTTTTACAAATGAATAATTGAAAGCGGAATAGTATAAGCACCCTGAGTCCATGAATATATCGGTGTAAAAACTTTTATTAATTAATACTTCTAATAGGAAGGGTGTGCCATCTAATTTCTTTACAATACTTTTCATTTCTTCGGCCATAGCTAACATTTTCCTCTGGGCCCGACTTTGTCCAGAGTTCACTCGTTTCCCGACTCTTCCTCATCGACTGATGAACCTAAACCTGGCCTTCGAGTTTTTGAGCTACTAGCTGCTATCACATTTATATTCGAGAGTCTCCTTGCCCAGGTAAAATCGGGGCATTTTTTGTGCCAATGTCCATTTTTCTCACAGCGGGTACACTTACCTGCCGCACGCAAGGCTGCAAATTCTTCTGGGGAACGCCATGGCGCCGGGGGTTTGCTAGTTTTAATATTCTCCTTTCCTGGATTCTGTGAATTCACTGCGTTGATAATTGCGGTCAGTGTTGAAATGTTTGTGCCATTGATCCCCGACATTTTAGCATCACCATCGGCATCCACGATATTAGAATTTTTTTCTTGTAAATTGCTTAAGGAAATTTCAGGACCCAAAGCAGAACTTAGTTGAGTGCCACCTTACCTGTTAATATACCACGTTTTTGAAAAAATTGGACCTCTTTTCGGAAAGTAGTTGTCACGAGCTTCTAGCTCACCCGAGACTTCTCGCAATTTTCCGACAAATAGTGTATAGTAATTTTCTGAGGTCATTACATAAACCAGAGCATCCGATAATCGATCATTTAAACACAAGCTCAGATGGTTGATTTTAACGCGACCTTCCCATTTAAGCCCCTTTGCCTGTGCAAGTGTGTACTCAAAGTCTCCAAGGAATTCGGAAAAAAGTTGATGTTGACCTTGCCTCATCATGGAAAGCGATTCACCCGCAGCTTTTGCAGACGTTTTATCCTCAAAAATTTCATCAAAATGGCGAAGAAATGATTTATAATTCCAGTTGTTATTTGGACCGCCTGTAGAAAACCAGTTTGAAACTTAAGTCCTGCACTGTTTGGGAATTGCATTCATCATCTCCATACAAACAGCGCGGTGACCTCCTAGCAACTCCCAATCAACTTCTATCTAAGTGTTTAGCTGATCCATGAAAGTGTTGTAGAGCTCCTTAGATCCATCCCATTCTGGCCATCTTGAAGCCTTTTTTCTTCCAGAGGTTGGGGCAGATCTAAGCTCTTCGGGAGCTGGGCCGTCTTCGACATCTATGAGAGATAAAAGTTGATTTAATTGCTCCTGTGTCAATCTAGTCTTTGGCAGCGCTGCTTTGGACTTAGATGAGAGGGGCAAATTTTCCATCTTATAATCAGACATTGATAAGTACTCTTGTGAAAGAACTGGATGGTTTGTATAGGCAGAGTCAGTAGGTGATGGGACTCTAAACGTGCTCATATACAAAAAATGTTATATAAAACTAGGAGAGGTTTTTAAACTTGCACTAGCAGTGTAAAAAAAGTTGGGACACAAAATATGTGAAAGGATGGCACCAGAGTGAATGGCTGTCCGCACGAGTGTATCCAAAATGGGTTTATTCTGTGTCTAAAGAGAAAAACTACATACTTGTGGGATCACCCCCTTGATGTTATCTCGCTTATAGCTGACGTAATCAACTCCTAGGAGCCGGATAAACTCCGGATCCCATCTACAAGGCAATAGCCTGTAACATGGCCACATGTACTAGGCAAATTTTCTGGCCCCCAATCCCCCCAAAAAGGTGAATAAAAGAGGGATTTCAACAAGTGTTTAAAGGAGTTTACTATTGATAAAGCCAAAGCTATAGGTATCATCTTGTAGTTACACTCTCAAGGTTTAACTCTTGACCTTAAGTTTAATGATAAATCAGAGGAGCTATGAAATTATGCCACAGCGAATTATGATCCAAACTGGATTCGAGGATCAGTTTGTCTTTTATCAATAATGGCAGTCATTTCAATATGACGGCAAGGACCACGAGGGTTTAATTCACAAGCATACTCGTTGTTAAGGTAAGAGCTGACGAAGGACGTATTGGCCGGGCTGCAGGGGGTTAAGGATTTTTTCCCGCGTACGCAGTTTCTATTGCTACCTTTTTTATTATTTTGGGTAGAACGTTCCGTGGAAAAGGTGGCTTAATTCCAAGGGTATCCACTAAGTTGAATGGCTATTCATCACGGGCAATATATAAAAAATTTTAAAGTAACAAAGAATAATAAGAGCACTACACAAGAAGTGATCTAAGGCCAGAGAGAAAGACAATGTCTTAAATAGTCATAGACTCAAGTAGTACACTAAACTCACATACAAATCTATCTCGTTTGGAGTGAAATATTGATGTGGTATGAGTGCAGCGGACACTATAAAAACACGCAAACGATGGAAGGTGCCGTGGTCCGCCTCCTGGTAGTGTTCTCTAGTATGGTTTGAGTAGCCTGGGCACCTACTCCACTTGGGAAGGAGACACCGATGACTACATTTCGCGCGGAGAAAGTTCAGTGGATGATGAAGGCATGTCTGGATAACCTGGGGTTTTTGAGACGTTCCCCTGGATGGGTATTCACGGATGAGGGTTGACTTGGGGCGAAGAAAAAGCCACGATAACTTCGCAGTGGTACTTGCAAATGAAATACGAGGCATGAGTTCTCTTCTTGTATATTGAGTCATCTTTTCTGTACATTTTCTCTGATATTGTGTCATAGCTAGATAGCTGCATACGCAATTAAAATCTGATGCAAAAAATGAAATTGATATTATTTGGACCGAAGTATTAACTCGTAAGCCACCCTCTTCAGTAATACAATATTTGACGTAGCTTGACTCCAAGGGGAATACATCATTCTATGTTCCTAGAGAATACCATAGAAGTACGTTCTGTCTCCATATCCGAATGGTAGACAGTTTTAATACAGAAAAGTATCGCGTTTCTCTAGTGATAAGCTGCCAAAAATAAATACATTGGTTATGTAAGCAAATGAATCATACAACTAGACTGGCACGCTCGCACAACGTAATTACTGTACACACACAGCATCACCCTTAAGCACAATGCTATGGATTCCATGGTCTGAGAAGAAAAATGATGAATCTAGACGTCCCGTCTCATGGTTGGACAGCCTTAACGCCACCGACTGGTCCCAGTACAAAGAACCCAAGACGATTGTTCCCACCATTATTCTCACAACCGCAACTCTAATGTCAATCCGAATTTATCGCTCGCATATAAGACGTATCCCAGAAGCAACTCATATCAGACCTCAGCTCTTTAGGAAAAAGAGTATTTTCGGGACGGTAACCAGAGTAGGTGATGCAGACAATTTCCACCTCTTCCATACACCTGGTGGGAGACTGACTGGCTGGGGATGGTTTCCTGGCCGAAAGGTCCCTAGTAAGAAAGCAGATTTAAAGGGAAACACTATACATATTCGAATAGCTGGAATTGATGCGCCAGAATCGGCACACTGGGGAAAACCAGCGCAGCCGTATTCGGCAGATGCCCTTGCATGGCTCTACAGCTTTATCTACAACCGCAGAGTTCGTGCCTATATTTACAAGCGCGATCAGTACGAACGTGTAGTCGCCACTGTCTGGGTGCGTCGAGGTTTCTTTCGCCGTGATGTAGGCATGGAAATGTTGAAAGCTGGCTTGGCCACCGTGTACGAGGCAAAAAGCGGTGCCGAGTTTGGAATTGCAGAGGAAAGCTACAGGAAAGCAGAAAAAATAGCCAAAATGAGAAAAATAGGGATATGGGCTGGGAATTCTAGGAACTTCGAGAGTCCAAGAGATTTCAAGTCAAGGACCCGAACAGCAAAGAACTCCTAGTGATGTACAAAACTTCAGTTCGTTAATGAAATTATGGTATGTATTGGGATAGACTCAGATCTCTTATCCAGGTCGGCTGTAGTAACTATGCACGAGGGGCTCGACGCATAATGGTCCCCGATCCGTTTGTAATGCACAAATAAACTTTAAAATATACCTGGCAAGGAAGAATAGGAAACAACGAAGATCTGTGAAGAATCACCTCCGTAGACGACGATCTTACTCACTTCACCCCAAATCTGCAAGTGTAAAGCCTACAGGTGTTCATCGTAATAAAAGGTGGAGAATTAAGCTGTGCACGAAGGCGAAGTATATTAATGCTAAAAAAAGAAAGTTGTGAAGATCTTTTAGATAGCCTTGGAAACGAATCGGAACTCATTTGATATTCAAACTACATATTAACTATCGTGACTAAACAAAAATTACAATGAGTCGTGAAGAGTGTGTTAACTATGTTGATGCGATATTTGTAAATTGAAATTACAAGGGTGAAACTTGTTGGGTTCATGTCGGCGTAACACCAGCTTAATGCCCTAACGATGCTTGACTCGTAAATGTCACTCTCCTAATTATCCCACCCCCTCCTCCAATTACACGCATCAACACTTATCACCACTTCTTTTTTTCCGCCCGCATTCCTCTTCACCTCAGTCACTCATTTAATTAACGCTCTTTCCAGCATTTCAATTGAGAGAATAAACAATCAGTACGTTTCGCGATCTCCTAAAGTCACTACACATGCCAACTTTCCCATGATGCACACCCTAGCCTCCCCATATCCAAATTTTCTTCATGTCTGGACACCCCGATAGCCGCGCCCGTCATCCCATCTAGATGATAACAGCCCGAATATTTTAATATTAGGAAACTTTGGGCCAATTACTTCAATGTATCGTTAACTGACATGTCTAAACAGCTCCACACACAAAATATCAACCTCTCGACTCAAAGTTATTCGACAACAAATAGCTATTACCGAAGGCGCGAAAATTTATACGTCACAACTTCAATTCTAAAGCCACACTCATTCGAAACTCCAGAACCAATAATCAGATCTCTATTCCTGCTATCGCGGTCATTCAGTCTCAAAAATCTTCGGGCCCGTAAAAGGGCTCGTGCTATCTTCCTAAGTGAGCTTTACACAGAAGACAAATTCGGAAGAATTCGACCCCTCCACAGATTGATCCATCAGTTTAATTTTTGATTTCTGGATGCTACAACCTTTTTCTTGACGTCTGACCACTAAGAATGGAATAAAGAAGACATAAAAGCTCGACTGTGCCACATATAATAGCTAGATATCAGATTGTGTGATTAAAATCAAGACCGGAATAATCACGCGCAACATTTCGAAGGCATTCCAGTCAACTCCATAGAAAAATATAAAGCAATGATGTCACTTCATTCCATGATTTCTTCGGGCCCAAACTGCGTCCCTCTATTGACCATTGGAATTTATTTTCTTCTCACTGTGCAGATTGTGACTGGTTCCACCTCTAAATCAACTCCACCACCAAATATAAAGTTAGATGATCTAGGCCGTACAGCGCTCGTCGGAAACTTTGATGGTATATCGGTCTACAAAGATGAAGAATATAAGCCTCGCGAGTTGGCAAAAAACGGAAGTCAATCTCTATATGTTCGACTACCCGATGGTGGTTTCATGAATGTAGCATCCTCTGACGCCAATATACTTGCAATGTGTATATCCAGGTTGAAAAATAGTGAGAAAACTGGGATAGTAATAGGCGGTAATTTTACAGATTTAGCGGGATTAGAATCCCCTGGAATCGCATCTTATGACCCAAGTACTTCAACCATTATACCTCTTCCTGGCCTATCTGGTCAAGTATCGGCATTATTGTGCGACCAGGAAGCAGAAACTGTTTATATAGGAGGTAACTTCAAGGTTGAAAATTCTACAAACGCCATAGCCTGGAGCTCCAAGGATGGGTGGAAAAGCTTACCTTTTGGAGGCTTTAATGGACCTGTTACAACTATTTCAAAAGCATCAAACGGAAATATAATATTTGGTGGCTCCTTCACGGGCCTCGGGAATGCTACTGAACCAGAGATGCCAGACCAGCAGCTTGTTAACATTAAGGATGCAAAGATCAAATCTAGCTCGCCCGAATCATCAACTCCCTCTAGCGACCCTTCTAGAATTGTGTGTAAATCCAACGGAACAAGCAATATGGAGAATCCTTGGCTGCTCGCTGACAATACGCCAGGATTTTGGAGGGCTGATTTTGGCTTTAATTTTCAGCCCACCAAGCTGAGACTCTGGAACGTCCGACAAAATGGTCGTGGTACTAAGACGTTTCGCTTCACAGCCTTTCCTATCAATGGCATCATGAATCTCACTTACATTGATCCAATGACAAACCGGAATAATTATTGCTCCTCAGAATGTCCATTGACATGGAATGCTAGTGTGCTATATCAAGACTTCCACTTCGTCAACATAATTGGTATGAATGCAATACAAATCGACATATCAGCCTGGTATGGGATTGGCGGTGGACTCTCTGGCATTGAGCTATTCCAGAATGATATATATTCGTACGCGATTAATGAGTTCAATGAACCAGGCTGTACAAATTCTAACATTTCATCGACCGCCACTACGACTGGACAATGGACAACATCGTCATCCCTGCAAAGCTCCTCGGAATACCTAACGATTTTAACTAGCAATAAAGATTCTTCTGTTACTTTTACGCCAAGCATTCGACAATCTGGCAACTACTCAGTCAATATGTATACTCCTGGATGTTTACAAGATAGTACATGCGCAACTCGAGGTCGTGTCAATATCACAGGTCTAATGAACCAGGATATATCCAATGGAGTAGGATTCTCTACAGAGATATTTCAAACGAATAATCATGATAAGTACGATCAAATTTATTTTGGCTACGTCGAAGCAAGTAGTAGTAAATTTCGTCCTTCGGTGACAATCGCATTATCCTCCAATCAAGCCCCTCGCGATATTACGCTTGTTGCGCAACGGATAGGATTTACACTTATCTCCCCGAGTGGTGGTCTGAACGGTCTTTTTGAGTACGACCCAAAAGAAATAAGGACTGATGCATCAAACCATAAAGACTCAGCATTTGAAATAGCAGGGAAGTATATCTCGTCCGGTGCCGAAATTAAGACGCTTCAGTCAGCGGGAAATATAACCTTCGTGGGAGGAAATTTTACAAACAAAAATTTCAGCAACATTTTCAAGGTTACCGGTCCTAAGATTGAGGCCACTTCTGGGAGCGGGCTGAATGGAGATGTTCGAGCGATGATGATAAACGAAAATAATTTATATGTCGGTGGTGCCTTCACTAGCACGATTGACAGTAGTCTCGGACTTTTCAACGTTGCCGCTTATAATATTCAAAATGATCGTTGGAGTCCACTTGGTGCTGGTGTAAATGGACCGATATTAAGTATTGTGCCTATTTTGATGAATATTACAAACGAAAAGCCTGAAACTATGATTGCATTAACGGGTCACTTTGACAAAGTCCTAGAATTTGATAAAAGCCCATCCTTCTATACTGAAGGCTTCGCTATATGGGTACCATCGCGCAATAATTGGCTTCAAAATATTAATGGAAATAGCATGAAAATCGAGGGCGAGATAACATCAGCTCTTTATCTACCCTATGGTGCGTCGCTGTATGCCGGGTCTATATTCTCGTCCCAATTAAGTGCCATTGATATAGCTCAGATCAATGCGGCTGGTAGCTCTCTGAGGTCATTTCCTATCCGAATACAGCCCTCCGTATTTCAGAACCCCCACATTATCCCAGGACAAGTACCCAGCCAAACAACAACAGGGATTGTGACTGGACTTTTTTTTGTCCGTGGTTCTCACAATATCACTGTCCTTGGAGGTCATTTCTCTGCAAAAGGACATGATGGTCTTGATGTTAATAACTTGGCATTTATTGATGGAGCAAATGATGACATTGTCACTGGAGTTGGCCCGTCTCTTTCCAACGACTCAACTATTCTCGCGATGTCCATATTAGAGGACAACCTTTTTGCTGGTGGATCTCTTGCAGGAAAAGTTAATGGCGCAAATATTCGAGGCTTGATCTCTTACAATGTTCCCAATGCATCTTTTAATACCCAACCACCAGAGCTCGATGGTAATGTCAATACAATTATCAACAGCAAAGCAAAGACCGATATATTTGTGGGAGGAAATTTCTCTTTCGCCGGCTCACTAAGTTGCCCGGCCGTGTGCCACTTCTCCTCTAAATTCTCCCAATGGAACCGGCCTGGTATTGGACTAGATGGAACTGCCAACTCAATGATTTGGGCTAATTCTTCTACTTCTCTCATTGTTGGTGGAAATTTAAAGATAAATGGCCAAAGTGCTTCATTGGTAACTTTCAACACGAAGTCACTGAACTGGACTATTTTCGCTCATTCTGAAATGATCCCTGGTCCAGTTGACTCTATTACCAAAGCTGATAGTGATAGTTCTCAAATATGGGTATCAGGCTTAGCCCTAAATGGAACAGCATTTTTGATGAAGTTTGACGGTAATACTTGGGCTTCGGTGGGCAATATATTGGGCCCAAACACTCGCATAAAGGGACTTCAAGTACTAAAGCTGACGAGTAATCATGCTCCATCCAAGCTCGTGCCTGCCGACTCAGCTTTACTCGTTACAGGATCAATAAATATTGAGGGGTTTGGACGAGCATCTGCTGCGTTATTTAACGGCATTGACTTTCATCCTTACATTATTACGAGATCAGCTGGACAATCCGAAAGTAGTCTGTCGCAATTTTTTGCTGAGAAAGATAATTTTTTCCACAATTCAAGTATGTTTTCTGCGATTCAACTTTGCTGTTCCAACTGATCATTATAGGTGCAAAACTCGCCAAAGGATTTGTTATTCTTATTGCGCTCGGCATTGCCCTTGCTTTAATTATGGTAGTTGTTGTCGCAGGTATCTGTGTCGAAAGAATACGAAAAAAACGAGAAGGCTACACACCGGCCCCAACTGCTGGCATCGACCGTGGGAACAGTATGACAACTAGGGTGCCCCCGGATAAACTCTTCGGCTCATTAGGTCAAGGAGGCCGGAAAGCAGTTGAAAAACAAGCAGCACTACTCTAATTAAATCTCGGAGTTCTGAACCGATAGGGCTGGTTAGGCGTTTATGGTGATGGCTGCTCTTGCTAATTTTCGCTTGCTTTTTAACTCAAGTGGTACTTTACGAGCTATTGCTCAAAGCTTATAATATCGTGGTCGTCACCCCCGCACCGAACTTAGGGACGTATAGATCCCTTGCTATTTCACAACTAAGGCATTTTACACAAAGAAACTTGTTCACACCTAATATCCTCCAGACAATGTATTTATTTTACTTTCTACCCAAAATTTGTATTATATTTGTATTATTATTCCTCGATTATTTTCCATAGACGCCACGAAAGCAGGATGAAAATTTTGTTTGTTTTTAGAGATCTTTTTGTAGGGGTTTTGTTTAGAAGGCAGAGGAGGAAGATACCCATGTTGTAAAATTGGAAGACGATCGAATAAAGAATTTGAAAGAGCAAAATCCAACGATCTTTTTACTGGATAAAGTGAGCCACCTTCGCTGTTACCGGTAACAGAGAAAAAATACGGCCTGACCACTCTTGAATCTAGATATCTAAAACCATAGTGATGACCTTCTAAATCATGCAGTTTGGTATCCTCGTTAGGCCCATCCTAGGATTTTGTTTGGTGACTCGCTGTAATAGGTCAACGTTCCGAGATTTGAATTTAAGGCTGATTCCAAAGTCGAATGGAGCAAGACTATCATGCAAGTTCTCATCGCGCTCAAGTCTGTCGGCTTTCTAACAGATCGTTCGTAGCCTTTGTTTTTCTAATACGACTATATCGATCAATCCAAGGATAGGTGGAAATTCGGCTCCTTCTCTAGTGTTGTATTTCTTATACTATCGAGTCATAGACTATCTAACACATTGGGCTCCTCTCTAACCCAGGCCACAACTTGTACAGTGCTCCTATTCTCCTCTATTACTTGAAAGATCTTTTATATATTGCCCGTAATGAATAGGTATCTAGCTCATTATTTACCCATGGATTTCGGCCACCTTTTCCACGGAACCTTCTACCCCAAAAGAAATAAAAATGGTAGCAATGGAAACTGCGTGCGCGGGAAAAGTCTCAAAAAACCTGCAGTCCCAGCTAGGCGAGGCCTAGACACCGAGACCACATGAGGTGCGCATATTCATGTATACCTCCCTCCTTTGTGACAGTCGAGGCAAACTCGATCCAATCCATAATCTCAGTATCGGGTGCTGGTTACGCTCCGAAAACTCATCGGATGGCTTTTCCTCCATGACCAAGGGTTGGTGATGAATAAGGCTCCGACCCTACCATCTGATCTGATCGTGGTTAGTGTCATGATATTGTGATATGTGGATGTCTTGAGAGATGAAGACGATCTAGACCGCGAAAGTGATTGTGAATCCTCATCGAAGTGAGGACGTTGTTACTCAATCTCGGCTCTGCAGACTCTACAGTGAGATGGAGGTTCTTAGGGGACACCACTGACAGGTGTTGAGAATAGCCCCCCCCCCTTTCCTTAGGAATGGATTTTAACTTAAATGCTACCTGATATATCCAATTGTCACGTAAATCTATCTGGACAAAATAGTTTATTAGGGCACTAGCTCTTTATTCATTCTTGAAAAACTCAAGTTCTTTACATTCTAATCATGTCCAACCCGAAAACGCCCTTTTCATTACCTGTAGGACTCCCAACACCCTAGAACATGTCCACTATTTACTGTCGCCCATAACATTACCACTTGACCGGCCCAATTTCTCAAATCTGGACCACTTCTCCTTCCCGAGTGTATTAAATAAAATTATGTGCGTCTTTTTGACAAGTTTGAAAAATCTTGATCGATATACCCTGCCTTCAGAATTCGAAGCTCCCTTAGCTGAACTGCTATCGACCCAAGAACTTCAGTCATTGGAGCTCGGAGCTGGTCAAAGTTGTAGAGTGGGCATTGACCGACTGCTAGGTGTCGTGTTACCAGCGAAGATATGCAGGACTGGTGTGATATTAGAAAATATAAGCTGGAAAAAAATATGGATACTTACTTCAATTCTAGTGACTTGATGAGCCAAGGAGTTAATCAAGACCCGATCAGTAATCTCTCCACCTCGACTCCTAATTTTTTCTAAAATAGTCGTCTCAGGAGCCTGAAGTGGCATACCAATACCATTCTCTACTTCTAAGCTTGAACATAACATTTCGAGCCTCAGGCTCACGTGCCATAAGCCCCATAAAGAGTCAATATCGATATTTAATTGCGTTGTGTCTGAAAATCTTGCTGGTCCCTCTACCGCAACAAGTTTATCACCCTCTGCCAACCTCTGCTGGTAATGAATCCGACCAGAAAGAGCATGAGGATACATCAAATAGATATATTCCGGATTTTCGAGACCTTTTAGCTTTCGTTCGCCCATATCTTTGACCTCAAATCCTTGACTACTTAAGGACCGGAGCTCACGGCGAATAGCCTGACGATAAATGTCACTTTCAAATGCTTCCTCAGAGCCCATAGAGTCAGAACGAGCGCTTTCGCTGTAAGTTTCGAGACAGCGTTGAATTTCGGAGATAAAATCGGCGGATACAGTGATCTGCCCACCATCTGCGACAGCAGATATTCGAGCTGCTCGGTTTACCATGGGCCCGAAGTAATCCATACGACGAGTAACAGGATCAGTTTCACAAACAGGATGACCCCAATGCACTCCCATTCTGACACTGAGACCTTTAAAAATTAAGGTTTGGTCGTTATCGTAAACCTCTTGACCAAGGACGCTAGAAAGAACTTCAGAAGGCCATTGTACTTCTAGTAGGGCTTGTTGAACGGCGAAGCACCATAAAAGTGCCGAGGTCGCTGTAGGGAAAGAAACCATGAATGCGTCCCCTTCTGTTTTGACTTCATATCCTCCGATTATGCGTAATTGACGACGCATCACTTCGTTATGTAGTTTAATAGCAGAGCGCATTGCACTTGGATATGTCTCCCAAAGTAATGTCGAACTTTTAATATCTGTAAATGCAATACTAACATCTCCAACCGGAGCATCCACCTCGGCCTGTAAGCGACGAAGTCCAGAATCTTCAACTGTTTCTCCTTTTTTCCTAGGTCGTCTAGTTGGTGCGTAAGTTTCGTCTATAATTGTTCCAGGATTAAAAAGTAAACTTTGTACTCGGTGAGGGCGAATTTGTGCTCGCTTCTTTAGGTCACTAACACCAATCATCATTACCATTAATTTGTTAGTAGCCCCAAATGCTATAGCAAGATCGCGTAGTCTCTGAGATGCACGCATCAAGTCACCGCGCTCATATCTCGCAACGTCAACAACAAGTTCGGGTGATAAATATTCCCAAAGCTCTCTAGAGGCTATTAGAATCATCTCATCCTGCTCCTTCACGGTAACCTGTGTAATATGCGGTGCAGCTTGAACAGCAGGCATAATTTGAACGTATCCAAAAGCCCGAGAAACTTCAAGTATATCATTGAGCTTTCCCTGGCGAGAGACCCAGCCCCCGGCATCACGTATACGTTGGCGCTCATTTGGCTCAGCGGGATCATGCTTCCTTGTTAGTATGCGATGACCACCTTCAGAGTGGATTAGCATAGCCTGAGCGTCGCCAACGTTTGCCACATAGAGTTCTGAATTCTGCAAAAATACAACTGTGGCCACACCACCAGATTGAAGGTCAGTATGACTAAGAGCAGTAGAAGCTGTAGTACTACGATGTGTTAACAATGGACGTTCTTCTGCACACTGAGTAGCGGCAATCGCCAAATCTTTATTGAGAGACAAAAACGCCCGGCGTAATGCATCTGCCGGCGTCTCTCCCAACTCAGAATTTAATTTCTTGAGCTCTTCAGAAAATATATGGCCAAAGTTTTCGTGAAGATATCTTGCAATTTTAGACCCACTACCTGACAGGGCCTGACCATCAAACATTCCCATCAAGGTTTCTGCTTCAGAAGAATTGAACCGAGGAACAACCATATCAATAATCGATAAATGATCATTTTTGCCCAAAGTATCAGCCATTCCATAAGATAGGTGACCAGCAACGGAACCTGAAGTTCGAACTCTTCGATCCTCAGTCTGATCCGGGATCGAAGATATGGTCAGTGTTACATCCATTAAGCCGAGGATTCGTAAATTCTGTAAGGCATTAAAATTTGTCAGATCTCGACCATCTCGATTTCCAGCACCTCCTGGTGCAGAAGGTTTGATCTCTAGTCGTTTGTTACCTGAAAGATTCAAGTATTTTAGATTAGTATTCCAATTCCAATTCCAGTCATACGGCCAGTTAGAAACGTTATACTTTAGGGAGTTGCTACCGCAGTCAAGAACAGCTAGTCGGTGGGCTTTACCTAGCTCGGCTGGAAGGGTTTGAAATTTGTTACCGTTTATATGTAGAACTTGCAGCAGGCTGAACTCTTCAAAATCATCAGATGGGAGTGAGGTAAGTTCATTTCCAGAAAGATAAAGTTCAGATAACTGTGGCCAGCTTTTGATTGAGCGATGTGGTATATCGTTAAGGTCATTGTATGACAGGTTTAAAATGCGAAGTTCTCCAAGAAGTATGAGCTTGTCGAATACGTCATCATCAAGCTGGTTATCGGCCAGATAGAGGTTTTTTAGAGATCTAGAAAAAGTACTAATTAGGCGTGTTGATATTCCAGAATCTTTCCGGAGTGGGGTTATGTTTCCAGCCGTCATTTCTGACCCAGTTCTTGTTACTATAGAAGTTTGTCGACCGCCTTTTGAGTAGGAAGAGACCACTGATGTTTTTCTCTCAGTAACTCCGGAACCTGGAGATCCACCGACACCAAGAAGCGAATAGGAAGCTTGACTAGATCTTCTTTGTCCGAAAGCCTCGAGTGCACCAATTTCTTCAAAGCTGGATGCAGTTGAGTTAGGGCCTAGACTACCGTTTGAAGTATTTTGGGGAACCATTGGAAATATTTCACCTGGAATTTGTGGAGGACGAGATGCAGGCATGGGAAAACTATCAAGAACATTTGATGACACATTGAGTGTCTCCAGTTTACTTGCGTACCATAATTCTATTGGAAGTTTCTTTAGATTATTTTGCCGGACATCAAGGAACCGTAGTTCTGTCATACAGCCAATCTCTTGAGGTAAGCTATTCAACGCATTTCTGGCAATACTAAAATGCTCCAATTTTCGTAATTTTCCGATATGCATTGGAAGAGACACAAAATGATTTATGTCAAGAATAAGTTTGACCAGATTCGGCATTCTGTCAAATATAGCATCAGGAACATGTGCTAGCTTTGCGTTAGATAAATTGAGTGTTTTAAGTGTAGGGACTGAGTTGAGTATTTCAAACTTGGTGACAGGATTCGAGTTTAGTCGAAGTATTCTGATTTTTGTGAATTCAGATTCACAAACTGAAACAGAATTATGGTCTGCGGATATCTGCTCGACTTTAGGGAGCCTTGCGATAACATCAATGCTTGATAGAGCGTTGTATCGGATATCAACTTCTTTTAGATTTACTAGATCGCCAAAAGTAAGCGGAAGTGAGCCATTTAGACGATTGTTAGTAATGATAAATCTTTCGAGGTTTGTTAATTGACCAATCTCATCAGGTAGGCTAGAAATTCCATTGAAGCTCATGTCAATATCAACAAGGCTCTCTAGATCACATAAAAACGTAGGAAAGGATTCCAGAAAATTTGATGATACGTTCAAAGTTCGCAGTAGCTTGAAGTTACCAAAATAAGATGGAAGGCTACCAAGTCGATTGTTAGCCAGCTTTAAACTAGCTAAATTTTGCAACCTGTCAAGTTCAGACCTTTCAAGCTGTTCGAGTCTATTATTTGATACATCAAGTATTGAAAGCCTAGTTCCATGACTTAAACTTAGAGGAAGTTTCCAAGCTTCGTTATTCGTGAATTTTATATCCCGTAGATTTTGGCACGATTGTATAAAATCCTTGGGTAGATCGAGAGAAAGATTGCGGGATAGATTGAGCGAAATAATTTCAGAGGCTTTTGAGTAGAGCGCAATAGGTATAGTGACAAGATTCCGCCTTGAAAGATCTATATGACTGTATTTTTGCACACGACCCGCTAATGGGTCAGTAGCAAAAGATGCGTAACCACTTTCTCGAGCTGGAATGAAAGAAAACCGACACAGATAACTGTTATCCTCTCTGCCGACATCTTCAATACGGTCACGTTCCTCGTAACCTGCTTGCTCTAATAGGCGCTTCTGAATGACGACGGGTCTCTCACCAGGGCCAAGTATACGTTGAAGGTCATGCTTTTTCATGACTATTTGATAGTTGGCTAACGAATCCGTCATATATGTTTTCCTTCCCAACTGGCCCATAAGTTCGGCTACCGTCGCGTTCAGCGGTGTAGATAGAGTTGCAAAAGTTCCATCTAGTCTAAAAATGCGGATACAGTATGGGTTAGACTTTTCATCTTCCATTGGAGGGACGTATGCCTCATTGATGTCTGATAATCTAGACATAGTATCATCGTTACTTTTTTTCACAGCCCAGCTGTCAGGTGCATTCCATCCTAGACTACCGATATTTTCAGCCTCGTCTTTAGCTTCATCTTCCAGGCTATTAATTAAACTATTATCTAGCGGTGTTAATGGAGGTGGTTTAGCTAAGATACCTTCCATATTGTTAAGATTTGTATCCAGACTAAACATGAGCCCTGATATTATATCATTATTTTCCGTGCTTTCCGCAAGCGAATCTTGTTCATCAGTAATTTTTGGCTTCCCCTTACGTAGCTGTAATTTACTAAAAGCACCTTGACGATATGATCCATTGTTAGGGCGGCCAGTTTCGGCCTTTGATGAACTAGAATCAAGCCCTGTAATACTTCCTTCTCGACTCCAGGAGCTCATGGCAGTTTCAGGTGATGTTGGGCCCCTTGTAGTATCATTTCTCGACCCAGGCGAGCTGAATGTTCGGGATGTGTTCGGGACTTCTTTAAGTCGTAATGGAACACTATCTTTTTCTTTATGCTTAAGGAATCTACCCAATATACCCCTTTTGGAAGGAAGAGTCGGCGAAGTGGAGCCGTCATGATTGCCCGAATTAATGTTGCTATTACTATTGATGTTGTTACTTGTAGAATTTTTAATTACAGCAGCGATTATGGTTGGGCTAACAGATCTTTTTGCCTGACCTGAGTTAGAGCTACTCCCCAGCGCTGTTCCCATAGCTTTTGGAGCACGATCTCGGGACCTGGATGCACTGCCGAATTCTTCTCGGACCAAGCTCGGGTGAGATGGCCTTAGATCTTCTGTGCCCTTAGTAAATCGGCCTGATGATACTACATGCGACTGTCCCGTGAAAGAGGAGGATAACTTGGATGTAATCACACTGTCCCCAGCGTAACGATCTCTATCTAGGCCAGAAAGTTTATCTCGAACTGGAGCTTCGCCGTATTTTGATATATCCTGTAAAATGGATTAGTTTCAAATCTCAATCCAGCTATTTTGTGTGAAATGTGAGATGTAAATAAGCAGGAGTATTTATTATTTATCTATAGTCCAAAGATCGCGCTGGTAATGCCAAACTTGCCTGTGAGTCTTGGTAGAGAAATGGGACAACATCACGGGAAGGTACAGGTGTCCTGGGCCGCGAATCTGCAGGCGATGCTTCACGCTTTCGAGTAGTTTCTGCGCCAGAGGATGTCGCACGATCGCGTTGCTTACGCACGAACGACTGTGACCGTCCTTGGTTTCTTTGCGAGGGAAGGCTAGAGTCTGCTCTATTTCTTCCGGGAAAATCATCTCCGAAGAAAGTTTGCAGTTTTTTATGAATTCCCGGTCGACTAACACTTGATATAGAACTCTGGCTACTAGCTGTATGAACACTAGCGATAGACGGTCTTCTTTCCTCTCCAAAGTAAGTCTCTCCAGTTAGATCGCCCACAGTTGAGGTTGTTGATAGTCCTGTAGATAATCTAGGCCCCGGTGATAGTGGTGAATTTTCGGGTTTTTGGTCGTTCGCGTCGCTGAAAAAACTTGTACCGAAGCTTGCGCTACCAGGCAGCGTTAGCGGACCACGGGTTGATGCCATCCAGGTCGCTTCGAAGTGATGTAATGATGCTGCTGTAGGCGTCGATATGTTGTGTTGATTCGGCGGAAGACACTCTTTCTTGCCAGTCTCCAAGGCTGCAAAGTTTCGACTGCAGTTGCCCAAAACGGACGAACAATGTTCTCGCTCTCGGAGGTATGCATTGAAAGTAGTCGGTGAAAAGACAGGTTGGTGCTCTTTACAGTAGACCTGGGTTTTGGTCGCGAGCCTGAGACAAACGCAAAGGTAAGCATCCGTTAGTCAAAGAGCTCGCTCAAAGTTTGGTGCCTGAAACGTCGAAAATATGCAACTTCCACAGATGACAGCAACAGCAACAAGGAAATTGTAGCTCACAGTTTATTCTGGTTTGTATTAACACACACACGTGTGCCCTGTTGTATTGGGCAAATGGTCCACGAGGCTGAGAGATTTAGAATATCTCTTGTTCTCCCTCCATCGGGGGCCGAGCTGGTCGCAGAGCTGTTACGAGTGGCAAGATCCTTTCTGGTCATCGTTGACCGACAAATTCAGCAAGGATTCTGCCATATGAAGCGGACGATGAAGCAGATAGGAAAAATGGTTCACGGTCAACGTGGGATGAAGATAACACTTGGAGGGTATAGAAAGGCGGTTAGGGGCTAGAAGGTAGTGAGAGTGGGACTCGGGAACGGCAAGGCAAGACCATGATACCTCATGGTGGCGAGGGATTCGATCGGAATTACACCCGGCCGCAACTCGCTCCTTTGCCTCTGATTCTACATGTGTGTGATTAGTACCAAACATGAAGTCGGATCGAGACACGAAGGGCTGTGCCATGAACGGCCGTGCTCCGGTCTGACAGAAACTCAAAACATCTACCGAGTGGGACCAAAAGATCCCAAGCTATCAGATATTGCTGAACTGGACAAGTGGAGGACAATAATCCCACACCGAGCAAGCAGAAACCGAGCGCAGTAGGCTTTAAAGAGGGAAAGACTCAAGGTTATCTGATGAAGAGATTACACCGATACCTTTACAGCGTACACTGTATGAACCTGACTGGCACCATCGTACTCATCAATATTAAAAGTCCTACAGTGTTGGTAAACTGATAAATGCTGACTGTTATTCATCTATTATATCGTGATTCCTTACAATGGGCCTGCAAGCCTGTATCTCGGCGTTTGACAGAATGATTAGGCATTTAATGGATGCGTTGCGGTAAGAAGCGGAGCATACCAAAGCGTGCGAATCGTATTTGGGAGCTAAGATTTGTAGCCAATCCGTGTTTTCGACCAATCATACAATCTCTGCTAGCCAAAATATTCGGGCCTCCTATCCACGAGCCCCTCCCTTGGCAGTGATCAATTTCAATCTTTCAAAGGATATCATTTGGGTGCTCAAGTTGCCCGGCACTTTCTTGTCCTGTCTTCCTATCGCTCTTTCGCTGCAGCTGCAATCTACACTTGAGCAATCGTGTGTCTCCTTTCACTGTTCGTCAGCTATGCCCTAACCTCTCTTTTTCCTCAATGATCTTCAATCTCCTAACCGTATCCATCACCAGTGCTTTCCTGACCCCAGCCACTTGAAGATCCTCATGAAAAAATTAGATGACTGGAACAGTATCGTTGCTTCAAGGCCTATCGTATACTGCAGAAATAGGTGGCAGGTATATGATGACTTAACCTAAGCCTGTAGTCGTCTCTGGACGAGTTATTAAGGATTTCGACCGCCGGATCTGGGACATAAATTGCTTTATATCTGTTCCCCACTGCACTTGATCCAACAAGCAATATTGTATTTACCACGGGCACAGACAAAACCGACTGCGAACGATAGGTCTTTTATTCACTCTACTGATCGTGAGTCGGTAGTTAACATACCTCGCAACCACCAAAAATATGTTCCAACAGTCCTTTTTGGTAGCCATAATACTCCTGTCATCCTGCGCTTCAGCTCAAACATTCAGCGCGTGCAATCCCCTCCATACAGCTAATTGTCCTCCAGACCCGGCTCTTGGTAAATCAATTAATGTCAACTTTTCCAATGGCCCAGAGGCTGCCTTTGTTGCGTCTGGAAGTCCCACTTATGACACAAATGGAGTTCACTTTTCAGTTGCAAATTCAGGAGATGCACCTCAGCTAACGAGTAAATTTTACATTATGTTCGGGAAAGTTTCAATCAATCTGAAGTCTGCCCCAGGGGCAGGTATCGTAAGCTCGATCGTCCTTCAGTCCGATGATTTAGATGAGATTGACATTGAGCTGCTTGGAGCAGACGACTCGCAAATGCAAACAAACTACTTCGGAAAAGGGAATACGGGAACGTACAATCGTGGGGCTATCAATCCCACAGCAAATAACCAAGATGAATTCCTCACTTATACAATAGAGTGGACACCTAATCAAATAACATGGGCTGTTGACGGTAGGGTCGCGCGAGTTCTGACGCCAGATACAGCGCAGAAAAATCAGTACCCACAGACACCAATGCAAGTCAAGTTTGGTGTTTGGTCAGCGGGTGACCCCAGTAACTCAGCAGGGACGATTGATTGGGCACGAGGTCCAACTGATTATTCGAAAGCCCCGTTCACCATGAGCGTAAAGTCTATTTCAGTAACAGACTACTCAACGGGGACTCAATACAAGTACGGTGATTCTAGTGGGAGTTGGGGATCAATCGTTGCAGATGGTGGAAAAATTTATGGTAACTCTGCAGGAGCAGGAGGTCGTGTTGCGTCGGCAGACATGCCGTCAGTAACTTCTGCACCGCCTTCAATTCCACAAGGATTGGGGAAAGATCACAATTCTACATCTACGATGACCGAATGGCCATGGGTTGCCACAACCACAACATCAGCAATATCTCAGGCTACTACCCATGTTGATGGGCTGCCAGACGGATGGACAGTAAACCCTTCAGGGAAAGTAGTACCTTCGGATTCTGCAGCAGTGAGTAAGCGGCCTTTTACCGAGTAACCCGATCATAAAAAATTTAACTAGCTCAGGATACTCTCTCACAAAAATCTTCATCTCCTCCATCATTGGACTTGGATTCTCGATATGATGAACAAGACGTCGATAAATTTAACATAACTTTTGAAGCCTAGGCCTCAACAAATGGTCTCATATCTGGCAAGCCAGAACAGAGACAACGCTGCAGAAATGCCATCCAAAGAGTTCATTCGGGAAATCTCTTCCAGACTATGCAGCGTTGTAAAATTCCTTGTGAAATAAAGCATAATAACACGGCTATAGCGCTACCCAATCCATTTAGGGTGGTCTAGAATAAAGGGGTTAATACAACTGCAATTGTGGAGATCTATCCGATAAAAAGCAGGCGCAATATAAAAACCTATTGCTCGAAACTTGACAATTTTAATAAACCAATAAACTAACTTAAATATATGGCTAATGTTCTCAGGTATCTATCAGTTTAAAACCATAAATATTCGATAGGTAATAAATTTAAACGGATCTTAAGATCAAGAATTAATTAATAAAATATCTTCATGGACATGTTAGGCTTTTGGGCATTATAATTTTTAGCGAATTCTTGAAAAGGATTATTAGTATATAAATAGCATTTGAATATATTAGAGCCTGTGGTGACCTGCAGCATTGATACAGGCTGTAGTGACAGGACAAATAAATAATATAATACCTATAAAATTTTTTGTTCTGTTCATTTGCGTGCTAGGTACATTGGTTCCCATCGCACTCATACTGGAGCTTGAACACGAGTGGGGCCGGGCTGGATCAGGTTAACTACCATTAAGTACATCTACCTCGTCCCATCTAAAAGACCGGACTACCTCAGACTTCACCCATGTGTTGAATCATGTCAAGTCCAACCGTCCAGAGAACCCTCTTCTGACGCGCCGAAGCGTAAATTCCTCCCCAGCCTCGGCCACCACGCGCCCAAGCCCTTGACATCCTCATTGACTCCGAAATATAATTGCCGTCCAATATCTCATCGTTGCTCTAGCCTTGCACTTTCATATCGTACCGTTGGGTTGTTGTCGTCATTGGGCATTTTTGTAATCCCCTCGGTGTATCTTCCCTTTTCTTCCTTCTTTATACACGTCCTGTTTCCATCATGACTTTCCTCATGAAGGCGTGTTTAGGAAGGTGATCTGACGAGAATGGAGGTGGGTCGCAGGTATAGGACCGACTGAGAAATGCTTCGTCGCAAATATATGGGGAGCTTGAGAAATGTCGGATGTTTGAATACGACCCTCAGATAGACCTTGGTCCATCCGTGAATCGTATGTTGGTAGTGATGAGTTTTTGTTCGACTTTCTTGCGGTTGTGAAATCTCTGTCGACTGATTTTTCGACCTAAATACCGAGTACAATTCCTTCAAGCCGAAAATCTATCAAATAAAATTCATCCCACCCTTATTCATGACTGAATCTCAGCTCTGGGAGAATATTTCACTCCTAGGTTCGTAGAGGACACCACTGACAGGTGCTCAGCCTCCGTCCTCCAATACCTATTAAATCTCGTCGCTGCAGTAAAATTTCGCCAATGTAGGCCTTATTAGGCCACAAGGCAAAAAGAACAACGATATTTTTATTAAACATGGCTCGACTAATTTCGAGTCTCAGAGATTTTGCAACGATTGTCACAATTGAGGCCGGATGGTGTACCACTACACCATCCGGGCCGGTCTTCTAAGTAGGGTCTGGATAGCCTGAACATCTATCCCACCTGAGACAGAAGATCGCTGGTTCGACTCCAGCAGACCCCACCTTACTGAAGTAAGCTACATTGATGATGGTGGCATGTCTGGATAACCCAAGGTTTTTTGAGAGGTTTCCCTTGGGTGAGTTTCACGGAGGGCATAGTTTGACAGCGGTGAAGAAAAAGCCGCCTTGTCACAGCCGTAGTGAGACTTGCAAATGATATCTGAGGCATGATGTTCATCACAACTATATCATCATTGTATCTGACTGAAGTCAACACCTGCATGGGCCAAAAGGCGCCAAATCAGGATAATTGAATAATTTATTTATTTGATTGTCACAATTGATGATGCGTACAAAATCTAGCGGCTGAACGAATCTAGGACTCGAACTACGGCATATTTCGAAATAATATTCGACTTTAAGCGTCATCTACAAATTTAGCCGAACACTCTAAGAGTAAACGTCACATACATAACCCTTAATCTGGCCTAATCTGAACCTTCCCGTTTTCATTCTGCTTACATCCCAACATGTTTAATTTTGGTGCCTTTTTTGCATCAGATGTTAATTGCGTGTGCAGCTATCTAGCTATGATCTACTGGGAATGGTCCTCACTGTCTATGAGAACACAAGTTGAATTAATTATTAAAAATACTCCGATGTAGCTAGACTCTTTCACATACGTTCTAGAAGTCCTCACTAGTGTTAGACTCAGATAGGACTGTAAAATAAATCTAATCTAATCTATCTAGCCATGACACAATATCAGAGAAATCGTACAGAAAAGATGACTCGGAATATAAGAGCACTGATGCCTCGGATTTCATTTGCAAGTACCGCTGCGAAGTTATCGTGGCTTTTTCTTTACCCCAAGTCAACCCTCATCCGTCAATACCCACCCAGGGGAACGTCTCAAAAGCCCTGAGTTATTGTTGGAAAATATACTCTGTACGATATGATATGGATATGTGTGATGAAGTTAAGAAGACTTGATATTTTACACCTGTGAGAACATTGGACTTATTTATACATCTAAGGGAGAAATCCCCACTAGTCTCATGTGCCTGTCAAACCTAGTGATGACCAACCACCTCTAATCTACCATGATGAGCTGGCTAGGCGCAGGGCGTTAAGTCAGGGCAGCAAAAGTTTTTGGTGAAATTTTTGTCCTTTTTAGATCATGTAAATTTCTGGCCACATAAAGCCAACACCAGTGGTGTTTGTGGGTCCCCCCGGGAACACGCGCCCGTGTCAAGCCTCCTGGGTGTAGGGCTTTAGCCTGATACGTTATATTATTCAATTCATTCTACCATGATGAGCCAAGATACTGTGTGTCCAGGTCACGGGACACCGCGTTGAGAAAATTAGTGAGAATCACATTATGTAATCATTTATTAGCGTGCTTGTAACATTAGGAGTATCCTGTTAGGATTAGCAACGAACGACCTATATCTGACTTATCGAACTCCACAGGCATCCAGTGATACTAATTACAGGCGTGATTTGAGTTCCAAGTCACCGTAAGCCACTTCGCAATCCCTACGCACGAACGCACAGTATACTGTAGTACGTAAATATCCAAACTTATGAGGTTTCTGGGCGCGCGTTGGTTAGCTAGTAAATGGCGGGGTGTGGGTGTAAGAATGGAATGTTGTCACGTGGTGTCTCGTGGCTCCTAACTACAACGGATCTTGTGTAGAGCTTGAGACTAATACGTGAATTCTATTTTCTCCCCCAAATGTAGGATATCTATGCGCCTATATACATCAATACTCTGTTACCCCTCAGCTCCAGTACGATCTGATCGTGTGAGATCATAATGGCTCTAGGATTTTTGTCTATGCGCCGTACATCTAAAATCTGATCAACACGTGATAATGTAGATCTTTTCAGGATCCACACTTATATGCGACAGTAGGCGCGGTTAGCGCACTCAAGACATGTGTAGAGAGAGTCGATCTTGTCGGGAACCTGAGACTAAACAGATAATGGTTGAGTCCTAAATTCGAGAGTCAGAATTTCCAACAGTTATCCAGATATGCCTCCGCCATTCACTGAACTTCAAAAGAGTCATCCATTACGTAAACTCAGTGATATGGGGTTTACCCGGTGTTTGTTTACTGGGCTAACTTATGGGCCCGGAGGGCAAAACTGAACACCTGTGCGCGGTGCTTTCTACGACATGGGGGTGAAATATCCTCTCAGAGCCAAGCTCAGTCAAATTTCGCAATACCGCACAAGTTGGCCCACGAGGCAATGATTCAAAATACTCCACCACATCAATTTTTTTCAATCCCAAAGAGATCGAATCCTACCTAAGCCTCATCAAGTCTACAAGTATGACCTAGTACATCCTTATTCCAATGATCACACCTCTAGTCGACTTTCTCTGGCCTCAGCTGGTCGCCAAATACACGCCCATGCCGATATTAACACCCAACGGCGGAAACTAAGCATGGCGCAAAGATTTGTGAGATAGTTCTTTGGGATGGACGTGAGAGGGATCAGGAAAAGTTTGCAAGATGATACAGAGGATGGATATAACCTCGATGGGCGTGAATTATGGAACCTTGGCAAGTAGTTTCACGAATTGAGCTTTGTGCGCGCCAAGTCTTCACTTGCGAGAGTGCAACTGACACTATAAAAACACGCAAACGATGGAAAGTGCCGTGCTCCGCCTCCTGGTGGTGTTCTCCGGTATAGTCTGAGTAGCCTGGTCACCTACTCCACTTGGGGAAGGAGACGCCTATTCCACATTTCGCGCTGAGACAAGCAAATGAATGAGTGAGGCATGTCTGGATAACTCAGGGTTTTTGAGATGTTCCCCTGGGTGGGTATTCACGGGTGAGGGTTGACTTGGGGTGAAGAAAAAGCCACCATAACTTCGCAGTAGTACTTGAAAATTAAATCCGTGGCATGAATTCCCATCCTTTATATTGGGTCATCTATCCTGTAATTTTCTTTGAAATTGTGTCATAGCTAGATAGCTGCATACGCAATTAAAATCTGATGCAAAAATAAAATAAAATAAGTCGATTGTTACAGGCTTAGGGCCTTTTAGGATTAGAATCGGACTTATCCGATTCCACTTGTAACGATTGCTCACGTGACCATTGGATAGTCAGGCTTGAAGTGACTTATGTAAGACTTAGTAGATATTCAATTGTGTAGCTCGTGTAGTTCTTTCGTTATACAGAATATAAACCTTTGTTTTTGGATTCACCTATGCGAACAGCTATCGTGATCAGTCCTTTTACATCGATCATTAAATTCAGATCCCCGAGGCTTTAGTAATCCCGAACTCCCAGTGACCTAGCTTTAACCAGCCACTCAATTAGCGCAAGGCAGCATTTCCTAGCCACTGTATTTCAGATACCACTGAACCTCATATTGCCTGGCTAAGCTTAATCATATGCAATCGAATCAATTCAATTGATCTTGATGATCATACCTAGAAATCTTAACCTTCATACATACTAAGTTTAGATTTCCAACAAATGAAATACACAAGTAAAGAGGCCTCTGTGCGCGACTTGATAAGGCCTTCTAAGATAATAGGTTCTCGATGAGATGAGGGAATCTTAAGACATGGCATGGCTGGGACTAAAAAGAAGAGAAAATAAAAAGTGGAGAAGCTGACAAATCCTTGGGTCCAGGATGTTAGGTAGTCGGGGCTTGAGGGGAATTTGAACTTCAATAGGTTAAAGTTAAGTCCCTTTGACGGTTGAGCTTAGTATGATTCGACACATCGGTGAAGTCAGGGGTGGTCTGGTTATTCAGGTGGGACGAGTTTTATGTACTTGATGTCAGTTAACCTGACCAATCTTATCCCCACTCATGATCAAGCTCTCATAAGAGTGCAGAGGCTGTCAATTACCTAGCAGATTAATTTTAAAATTGACAACATTGATGCTATCCTCCATCTCGAGATCCAAGCTTTTACTAGGTTCTGCCGAATTATCCCGCTAAGCTGCTGGTATTTACCCTGAAATATTGTCGGATCATATGAAATCTTCGATTCAAGTCTTGCTTTCGAAGGTGTTTTAACTTATAACAAGAATTAAATCGACCTAATCTAGACCAAGCAGTGTCTTTCGGTACTTCTCCTGTATTTCTTGTATTCTTACTAGGCATCCTGCAGCTATCATCCGACATCTCTCATCTTCCTCTCCCTGTCCAAGTGCTCCAAAGACAATCAAAATCCACTCATAAGACTCTGATAATCTTCGCCCATGAATTTGCTGCATCATTGAGTTTTCTAAATTTAGCTCTAAGATGGTTAAAATTGAAAAGCAGAGCGCTTCACAAACTATTCTTTCATTTTGTGCTGATACCCGTAATCCTAAAAGTAAGTCCCAAAACTCTATGGTCATTTGTGGGAGTGATGTGGCGAATGGGCCTGCAGCGTGTAGAATTAATGAAATAGTCTTTATGAAGTGAGAAAGAAGAAAGGGCTGAAAAACAACTGACCGAGCCGACATAGTTGATGAGTGCTGGCACGATAGAAACCTCCCTGTCATGGGAAACAAAAACCCATCGGCTACAATCTTTGCCAGTAAGTTAGGGGAGGGTTTTCGGCGTTTTCTCTCTACTTCTAGACGCGAAGAAAAGTTTCGAATCTTTAGGATAGATGGACCAGTGAGTTTATCTGCGAGTGAAGTGGCCATGGGCTCGATCATAGTGTTGGCTAGTTGGTTCGAAAGCGCGCCGACTTGATCCAATTCTCTAGAACCAAAATTTTCCTGCATACCAGCAGGAAGAATTTTAGAGGGGAAAGAAAATACAGGGGTCTTATTGCTAGAAAGAAGGGCATCTTCTTCGCCAAATCCTCCAATTTCACGTGCGGCGAGACCGAGAGCTGTAAGCACTGCCGAGCGTTGTGAGATTGAGTAGTCGCCTTCGAAAAAAGTTTTGGAGAACCATTGTCCCATCTTCAAAGGCAGTGCAATGATAAGAGCTATCATGCTCTGCAAGCGTATTTCCGAAAAGTTTTCAATTTCATACTTGTCTTGAATCCCGACTAAAAGCGCGGCTAATTCCTCTGCATGATCTGTTACTTCACTACCGAAGTTCGCCTTACGCCGAATAAGCGATGCTGCTGCGTTGAGGCCTAGTTTCTGACGTTCATATGATTCGATATCTCGTAGATATGAAATTAAATCTCGGACATAGACAGGCGATATCGGTTTATTGCGATCAATGACAGTTGGATCGTCTTCTGAGTCTTCTGCGTCAGAATCAGGTTTTACATAAGGAGTTAAATCATCATCCTCAGGGCTTAGCCCATTTACCATAACTTCCTCAATGGCCACGATTTTTGAGCTTGGTCTCGATATAGTTTTGATAGCTTTTAAGCCCCTAAACTTCTGGGGTTGTATTTGATTATAGTCGCACGGGCTTGGCTGTAAGTTCAGTTTTTTGATAGAGCCAACACTGTCTAAAACATAAACAAGGCTTTTGTACCACTCAGCCTCATGCGTAGCCATCTCTTCTACCTTGAATTCCATTTTGTTGCAGTCACTATCAACAAGACTAGATAGGGCTTCACCGACAACCATTCCTAAGAATCTAATACGATTTGAGGATGAAGCTAGACGATTTGAGACGACACTTAAATTGGCGCCTGTTCTCATCATCATTTTTAGTCCAAGAGGAGATTGTCTATAAAAATACCCAGCGGAAAGTAAAAGAACTTGGCAGTGTACTTTGGCAAGGAATCAGTAAGCTTACTGAGACATACTTAAAACATACCTTCTTGTTGTAATGTTGGAGTATGTCGAATGTATAAATTGTCGCCAAATTGTTGCATAGATTTTTCAAATATAGTTTCAATGCAATATTTGTCCGACGAGACTGCAGCTAAGACTGATCTCCTAATAGCAACTCCGTCTCCTACACCAGCTCCGACAGAGCTGGTGAGCCATTCGATTATATGAACTTTTCTCTTCTCATCTTTAGAAATTATTTTTTGAACCATGGCTGCTACCGCTGATACTGATGCAGCATCTGGAATCCACCACTTAGAATCTTCTACTTTTGCTAATTCTTTGCGGAAGAAATCTCTTGAAGATATCCTAATCGTTTCAAAAAGAACCTTACGTTGACCAAAAACCGAAAGATTGGCAAGGATGCTAGAAAATAACTCTGAGCCTTCGTCTTCTTGGAGAAGTAAGTTGGTGACGACCTGTTTAATCACAGTGTCTGTTCAAGACGAGATTAGACAACGAATGAAAATGTTTATCAAATCGTACCAATGCATCCAAGACTTAAGGATTTTTCAAGAATATCTGCGCATCTTTTTAACGTTAACTCTGAATTTGCAGAGCTTCTTGACCAACTTGTGATGTTGGAAGCAAGCCAAAGACAATATTTCTTTCCGTCCGAAACCCAGTACTGTTGACCGACACAGCTGTTTGAAGATTTAGATAATTTCTCTGCTTCAGCAGATATTCCTATGATTTTATTACCCCCAAACAAACTTTGGAATTCGGTCCACAAAATATTTCTCGTTGCTGAATCGTCGGAGACGTTAGACATATTACTCCAAATCCTTTCGATCGCATTGTCTCCTTCAAGTAAGGCTTCTAAGAGACTTAGCAAGATTTTTAGTATTTCTTGCGCGCTTGAGCCTGGATTAACCTTCTTGGTTGACTCTTTTGCTAGCTGAATAAATTGCTTGAGATTCAAAATTATAGAATTTATCCCAGTCATACTTTCAAGGCAGGAAAAAATGATTCTTAGCTTAGGTGATATTAACCTTTGATTACCCTTCCTCGAGCCCTTAACATTTTCCGGATCGGATAATGCATGCCAGTATGTAGGAATTGTCTCTGACACTAACACATGAACTAGCTGCGCTGATGTAGGTGTCGGCAAGTACATTCTTGTCAGAGAGTCTTCCTGGGAAAGATATTCCAAAGTTGTTACCAGACTTGGATAATCTGGTTTATTCCTGAGGACTTCAAGGGCTTCTTCTATTGTCCTTACATGTTGAGGTGGTCTGGTCGTAACATTCACCCCAATAATTTTTGAATCAGAAACTTGAGACTCACAAGTATCTTTAAAAGACACGTTTAACGTAGAGAGAATCCCGTCCATTCGTACATGAGACTTGTTTTGTAAAGATCCCCATCTGTTAATCCGCACGCCGACATATCATGGATAGGGGCGCAGGGCTGAGAACTGGTCTGTGCTTTACTTCAGCTCTATGGGTAGATCCTTGCAAAGCCCACATAATCTATCAATATCATTATGTTCCTCACTATTGGCACTACCAACAAAGTCCGAAATTATGGCACCAGCAACATCATCAACTGCGAATGAATCTTCTCGATGGCAAGTATTCGTCACAGATGATAAGTTCTAGCTTTCTAAGAGTCCTAGGCTCTACCTCGACAACATTCGTTGCAATCCTGGTCCATTCACAGATGAAGATCTTGATACAAGTTATGAAGCAGTTCGTCGAATTGATAGTATGAAAATACTGTGGGAAATCAACGATTCACTTTACAAGGCGAATTTACTGACATCCTACAGTGTGATGTTGATATGTCCCGGAAAAATAATAATCCTTTCAAGGTAGCTGACACTAGACCAGTGGTGCTGGAGGACTTGGATGTGAAATTTTGAAAAACTTAGCTTTATCTGGATTCAAGGACATACACCTGATCGACATGGGTTAGTCTTTGAGAAAATACTAAGCTGAGTTGCTATTAAATATCCCTAGACACCATCGATGTTTCAAATCTCAATCGCCAATTCCTCTTCCGTGAGACCGATATTGGACGGTCTAAAGCTGAAGTTGCAGCATACTTTGTGACAGAAAGGGTCGTCGGGGTGTCAATCACTCCTCACAATTGTAAAATTCAGGACAAAGACGATGAATTTTACATGCAATTCAGCATCATCATATGTGGACTGGACAGTATTGAGGCACGTCGATGGATAAACGCAACACTAGTTGGGCTAGTTGACGAAGAAAATCCAGATAGCCTCAAGGTGCTAATAGATGGCGGCACTGAAGGGTTTAGAGGTCAGTCAAGAGTAATTTTACCTACCATGACCTCCTGCATTGAATGTCAACTTGATATGCACGCACCGCGAGCCGCTGTCCCTCTCTGTACGCTGGCAACAATACCACGTCAACCAGAGCACTGTATTGAATGGGCTCATATTATTGCATGGGATAATGAGAAGCCTTTCCCCAGCCTAGATAACGATGACCCTGAACATATTTCTTGGCTATACAAGAAAGCCCTAAAGAGAGCAGAAGAATATAAAATTACGGGTGTCACCTATTCTTTAACCCAAGGTGTCATTAAAAATATTATTCCAGCCATTGCATCAACTAATGCTATCATTGCGGCCAGTTGTTGCAATGAAGCCTTGAAGATAGCCACCGGAGTGAATCCCTCTCTGGGTATGCAAGAGAACTATATGATGTACAGTGGCACAGATAGTATATACACCTATACATTCAAGCACAAGCAAAAGAAGGACTGTCCAGTTTGCGGCGAGCTAGCCAGAGAGTTGGAAATTGATCCGAATATTACTCTACAAGAGTTTATTGATTCGTTAGCAGAGAGGCCTGAATCACAATTAAAGACCCCATCTATACGGACACAAGAAAAGACCATATATATGCAAAGCCCAGAAAGCTTGAAGCTCCAGACATCTTCAAATTTAACGAAGAAGATACACGAACTGATAATGAACGGGCAAGAGTTTGGAATAACTGATCCTTCATTGGCGGGAGTCAGTTTTAGATACAAGGCGAGATTTACAGTTAAACCCGAGCTCCCGTTGAATTGATGAGAAACTTTGGGTTTGTATTAAAGACCGTAGAAGTCACAATTAGTTTACTCTAACTCATAGTTATTTTTAAAAAGAGCCTAAAATACCTATAAATTTATGACAGAAATTAAAAAAAATTACATGCATGAATTAGTAAATCAAATGTTGAAATTGTAAAACTCGCTACCAGCAGATCATTTTCTGACTCGTCATTTTGACCCATTAAGATGTTTGTTGAGATTATTATTTCATTGTGCTAGATTGAGCAGACTCCTCTTCAGTGCCTCACACTTAAGCCTGAGGATTTTTACAGATTCGAGAAATAGCTCGTCGCTATCCCATTGCCCGAGACTTTCAATAGAGAATATGAAGTGGTCTCTAACTCTGCCAAGTCTAACCTTCCCTTTGAATTCATCATATCGTAAACATTCTCTACTTACGGTATCTCGCATTGCGTCTTTTACAACAGCTTTCATTTCACCCTCGTGACCTTTGTAAACGCTTCCATGCTGAGAAGCTTCTTCCCTGGTGATGCTTTCAAGCTCTATTACGCCTTTTGGGAAACATTTTGCGAAATTTTCTGCGTCTTTTCCGATTATAGGCCTCAAAATTTCAATTGAAGGCAAAAGCCTATAGCTTGCTGTGGCTACCGGGCAAAATTTTGCGTGATCGCTTCCAATGCCTTTTATAGCGTGTGCTTGAAGATCAATGCATTGTCCAGGCCGGAGTTTGGCAATTAAAATATCTGGGTATGTTGTTCCTATAGCGTCTTCCCCCGCGAACTCGTGTACTTGTTGGCCATAAGGTTTAAATACGAGGTCTTTCGCATAAACATGGGCATTGTGATATTTCTTGAGACTGTCTGTTTCTCTGTTATCAGCCTCTGAGTTTACGGTACACTCTACTTTGAGTTCTAGAACTACAGTATTATAGTCGTAAGCTTGTGGCTCCTCGCCTTCTCCGGGCATTTTGAACCATTTTAAGAAATCGAGAAGTCCCTTTTTACCGCCCTTCAGGGGTACAAGTCCAAGTCTCTGTGCTAAAATTTCGTCGTGAATTATTGAAGTGTTATTACGCATGTAGACATATTCGATTGCTAAAGTTGGAATTTCAGCGATCATAATGCGTCTGAATGCGTTGGCTACTGATGCATCTATACCAATGAGAGAAAACGAAGAGTCGATTGGCTCATTGTGATGGAATTGGACCTAGTAAAAAACTCATTAGAATGACTGCTATGGTAAAGCTTGAACGTAGTCTAACGTGAAAATTTTGAGCGAAGATATCTTTATTCCACGAATGATCTTCTCCTGGATAGTGTCCCGGATAGTCAGTCGAAGAGACATCAGTCACTGTCTCCAAGTTTATGCCGACCAGTCGCCGTCGATCAAATGGAGCTGGTGGACTTTCAGGTGCCATTCAAACTCGTTGTTGAAATTTTGTCAAATACAAATTTTATTTTTCTCGCCAATTTGTTCAGCCTTGCAGTTGTGTGAGCAGATCGCAAAGCTACCTTTGTGTTGAGCGAGTAATTACTGCATGTATTAAGCGCTACCGTTTTTAACTACCAGGATTCAAAAAATTGTATCGTCCCGCGACGACCAGGATTTTCAGATGATAACCAGTTAGAGTTGATAGTTCCTTTGTGTATAGACTGGGATGACTCAACACGGCATGTCCATAAATTGGGTTTCATCGTGGCACTAGTCCAATTTAATAATTACCTTGCCCGAGAATCCTATTGGCCAACCGCAATCTATCTGTCATAGACAAGGCTTACAAACATACCAGTACCGATAAGCAATATCATCCATAGAACTTATCAGATTAAAAATTAACTAATTTGATATACTGGTCACGAACTTTAGTCCTCTCATAATATGGCAATATTATCTAGACTCGCTGGTCGTCATGCAAGATTAATCTGCCCTCAAATATCGAAATCATCTACTAGACTCATATCGTCAAGCAGTCTGCAGAGATACTCCGAAATTTACCAAGCTACAAAATTAGTTCCCACCGATGAATATTTTGCTCAACCAAAGCTTACTGAAGAATTACAACACGTTCAGACTAAAGTGGATAATAGTGAGTCTGTGGAGGTAAGGTGCCAATGATAATTCTTTGTGGCATGACACTGAATTATAATAAAAGAATCGAAAAATAAGACACTACACAGTCAACTTTGGACCGCAGCATCCTGCTGCACATGGTGTTTTGCGACTTATTCTTGAACTTAACGGTATGATTGAAGCTCGCCAGGGCTATAGATCTGACCGGTCATAGGCGAAGAAATTATCAGATCAGATCCACACGTCGGTCTACTTCATAGGGGAACGGAGAAACTGATTGAGTACAAGACTTATCTACAGGCTTTACCATACTTCGATAGACTTGATTATGTTTCCATGATGACTAACGAGCAATGTTTCTCGCTGGCGGTAGAGAAACTTTTAAATATCGAAATACCTGAGCGAGCAAAGTGGATTAGGACCTTATTTGGGGAGATTACAAGAATCTTGAACCATTTAATGTCGGTTCTATCTCATGCCATGGATGTCGGTGCTCTAACTCCATTTTTATGGGGCTTCGAAGAGCGAGAAAAGCTCATGGTAAAAATTGATTTTGATAAAAAATGTCCAGATCGCTAAAACGTTCAGGAATTCTATGAAAGAGTTTCCGGTGCTCGTCTTCATGCAGCATACGTGAGACCAGGTGGTGTCCACCAAGATATACCTGTCGGGCTACTCGATGACATCTATCAATGGGCAACTCAATTCGGAGACCGCATCGATGAAACCGAAGAGCTATTAACTGATAATAGAATCTGGATCGGTCGAACCAAGGGGGTCGGTGTTGTTTCAGCTGCAGACGCATTAAATCTCTCATTTTCAGGTGTCATGCTGCGCGGATCGGGTATACCATGGGATATTCGTAAAAGCCAGCCTTACGATGCCTACGGCGAAGTAGAATTTGACGTTCCTGTCGGTGTCAATGGCGATTGCTATGATCGATATCTGTGTCGAATGGAAGAATTTAGGCAATCTCTCCGAATTATTCATCAGTGCCTAAATAAAATGCCACCAGGCCCAGTACGAGTAGAAGATTATAAGATTTCCCCCCCACCGAGAGCAGCAATGAAGGAGAATATGGAGGCCTTGATCCATCATTTCCTACTATTTACTAAAGGATATACAGTACCACCAGGAGAGACATACTCAGCAATTGAAGCTCCCAAAGGTGAGATGGGGGTATATGTCGTCAGTGACGGGAGCGAGAGGCCATATCGATGCAAAATTCGCGCACCTGGATTTGCCCATCTTGGGGGATTTGACCAAGTCTCAAGAGGACATCTATTGGCAGATGCTGTAGCAATCATTGGAACGATGGACTTGGGTACGTTAACTCCGCTGTCAACAATAATTTTTACTAACTCTTTAAAGTATTTGGTGAAGTCGACCGCTAAAGACAAAACCAACCCCGTACTATTCACACTAACGCTTCCTGTACACGTATTTGATAATTGCTTCAGTCGAAATTTACCCATATAATATATTCCGTTATCTTCTTCAAGCACTAGCTTGCTGAAATGCCATCAACTCGCCACGTGATTTCCAGCTCCCGCTTGATCTCTTAGTGATGTTAGTCATGATCCGTGGAATCCACTTGGCACTTTTGACATAACTAAGCAGACTAACATTAGTAGACCTGGCCTGCATCAATTAAATTTTAATTTGCAGTCCAAAAGGCTTCTTCAGAATATACCTAGCATAATTCAGATTCTTCTTGCGATTTACACCATGTGAAGCGCTACCTTTCAGATATCACATTAAATTATTTCTCGAGTACAATTTTTTCCACCTCAACCTTCAAGATCCCTAGCCTCAACCATCAACTTTCATCCCTTAGTAAATCTTATCACCAGGTTATTTCTGCCTAAATTCTAAGCTAGGGTAACTCCCATTGTTGGAAAGTCTTGAAATGTGATATCACAAGTTACAAAAGATGTCGGCTTGGTTGTTGTATATGTTCATTCTATCCTTTGTTTGTATTCTATTTACTTCTAACTAATGATTACGCACTCTAGTTACTAATAGGGTAAAGGACGCCAAGCCTTACTGTTCTGGGAGCTTGAGGAACCCAACTTCCCTAAACCAAAGAAGATGGAGTCCGAGTCATTCTATCCATTCTCTCTTCTATGATTATGATTATGATTATGATTATGATTATGATTATGATTATGATTATGATTATGATTATGATTATGATTATGATTATGATTATGATTATGATTATGATTATGATTATGATTATGATTATGATTATGATTATGATTATGATTATGATTATGATTATGATTATGATTATGATTATGATTATGATTATGATTATGATTATGATTATGATTATGATTATGATTATGATTATGATTATGATTATGATTATGATTATGATTATGATTATGATTATGATTATGATTATGATTATGATTATGATTATGATTATGATTATGATTATGATTATGATTATGATTATGATTATGATTATGATTATGATTATGATTATGATTATGATTATGATTATTATTATGATTAAATTTAAAGTCGTGTCTGTCCACAGCTCGTGACTATTATCAAGTGCTGGATGGCCCAGTCCCTATAGAACTACCCGACGCTCTGGCGCGCCCTACAGCACCTAGAAGTTACAAAAGAGTTCGACCAGCTGTCCGCCACTCTGCTTTCCAATTTGAATGTAACAAATTTCCCTTTACCAAGAACTTCTCTCTTATATACACGTTGTACATGTGGAAGAAACAGTGAGTTATCACGTGAAAATAAGGAATAGACCTGTATCTATATCTAGCTATTTTAATTGTCAGATACCTATTATATTAAGGTTCACAGAAGTCAAGTGGCCTTCTTTTTATCATTTTGTTTGTATTCAGGTATCTAGCTATTATACAAGATCAGTACTATATAAGAAATGTTAGATGACCCTTTTGACGTTAGGGACAATCACTCTGGATTTAGTTGGCAAATACCACTGAGGTATGTTTGCTTACACAGACAATCGACCCATCCCCATTAGTACCCACCAAAGGGACGTTTCTAAACCTTTGATTATTCAAGCATACCTTCATCATCCATGCATACTAGCGCCGCGAAAAATGTGGTTATGTTTTGTCCGATTTGAACCAGCGATATACTGCCTCGAGTGGGATAGGTATCCAGGCTATTCAGAATTTACTTGGCAGACCAGCCAAGACGATGTACCACCGAGCCATCCAACCATGGTAATGTTTACAGTGTCAGCTGCACTCTCTCATTCGAAGTCTTGGCGCACGCTAATAGCTTAATTCGAAATCCTCGTTGTCAAAATTCCAAATTCCACGCTCGTCGGCGCTTTATCCTTGCTCTAAATCATCTTGTAAATTTGTCCTGATCTCTCTCACGTTCATCCCAAACATCTTCCTCCCAAATTTGTGCGCCAAGATTTTTGTCCTCCACGAGAATTCGTATTATCGTGGGCGTATGTTCAGTAGCTGGCCGAGGCTTGAGAATAGTCGATGACGGGAACGATCATTGAAATGAGGAAGTACTTATTAAAGTTCTAGAGGTTTATCTGGAATGATAGAAGTGAACGTTGACCGTCAAGTCAATACTGTATGAATCGTAAGATATTGAGGATTTAAGGGTCAGAGATAAAAGGTTAGGATCAGTGAGGTTTTTGGTTTTACTTAACTTATATTTAGTTAGTTAAAAGTATATCGCTTAATCTACATCTAATTGTCTATCTATGTTCTACCTCGCTTAGGTAGAAACATTACGTTCTGATTACGTGATGGAATAACTTTCACAACACCGAGATCATTACCAACCGAGACCTCACCAAAGCTGGTAGCGATCGAAGATGAGTAGTCTTCGTCTATTCCGCACTGCGTGCAGTTCGGTCTGATATGTCTAGATTTCAACAGTACTTGTAGACTTGATGAGGCCTCGATTGGAGTTGATCTCGTTGAGAGTGAGAATTTGACATGGTAGAGTATTAAAACATTGCCTCGTGGGCTAACTTATTCGGTAATGCGAATTGTGACTGAACTTGGCTCTGGAAGAATATTTTACTCTCAGGTTCGTAGAGGACACGGCGTGCAGGCGTTCG
This sequence comes from Blumeria hordei DH14, assembly GCA_900239735.1. Classification (NCBI taxonomy): domain Eukaryota; kingdom Fungi; phylum Ascomycota; class Leotiomycetes; order Helotiales; family Erysiphaceae; genus Blumeria; species Blumeria hordei. Next base: position 4,921,698 of record OENG01000033.1, on the reverse strand, counting down.
GTCATTGCCCTCAAAGGCTAGAGACCGCATGCCGAGAACTACACATGAACTCATATCTAATCTCCCTCCGCATAACTTCCGTATCACTTTAATTATATTTTTCAATTCTTCAAATGCTCGTTTTATTAGTAATTGGCAGCTTTCGGTCGCTGGTCTTATTCTCTCGCATTTACAGAAACATGTAGCTGCGGCTTAACACAATGTGTCAATAGATTGTCCCCATAGCGTTCTAGTGACCAGCCCCAATCCGGGCAAAGCCAGTCACATTATTTTGCATCAGGTTTCTATTCGTATGCAGTTATCGAGCCATGATACAATAGCTAAGATGAGGTAGATAATAAATTATTCAATCTAAAAATAGAGAACTTATGCTTTGGATTTCATTTACACGTTCCAAGAGGTTGTGGGGGTTTTTTCTTCACCCTAAATCAGCCATCACCCGTACATACTCGCCCACGGAAAATCCTCAATGCCCTGGCTTATCTAGAATGAATGAATGAAAGTTGATTCGTGACGGGCACAAGCCCTGCCCTCAAAGAGCATGACGCGGAGAAGACTAGCTTCCCCGACGACTATATATGACGATAACTCAGTTTCATATTTGGACCACTCATCTGGTGGGTGCATTCGCTGGTACCACTCGAGGCCTTTATGCTAGGGACTTTCACCCTTCCCTCAACCGTTAATATCCACAGAAGAGAAAATAGGAAAACCCTCTGGCTACCTTAACATGCCTTTGTCATCTTGTATATTGCCGCCGCGCTAGACATGGCCTCACAGTTCTCCATTTCTCGAGCGAGGTAGGTTTCCAGGCTACCCAGACTCTTCTTCGGGGAGATGACGATCAGGAGGCGGACCAAAACACCTTCCATCGTTGCCTATTTTTAGAGTGTCGGTTGCACTACTCAAAATCGTCGCCTCTACGCCCACAGACACTCGAAAAATCGACGTCCCAGCATGCCTATTTGTGACCTCTTCATTCGTTTGACCCACGTCCTAGCTGCCTGTCCCCCTCAAGACGTGAAGCCCTATTAGAAGAACGGTCCCCCATAGATCAAGACCCGAGCTTTGTAGATTATGACTTAATTTCCTCCTCGCGTGTGTACATAGCATCGTCATTCTATAATGGAAGATGGCCGGTTTTTGATGAGGCAAATTCACTATTGCAATTGGAGTAACGCCATTATCAGTTTCGGAGGCAAGGTGGTGTAGTAAGATTTAGGTAGAGGATCCGCGTGAGAATGATGGGTCAAAAGTTTTTCGAGAATTCGTCGATTTTAGATATGCTTGAGGTTGCTTTCAACTTCTATTCGGATGCGATTCTTCATGGCTATCCAAGATATGCAGAGCATACCGAGTGATTACCCCGGCACCACTTGAAGATGAAGAATTCGTCTTTGCCGGCCCTGATTTGTCAAGAAATGCCTCTATCTTCCATTTACTTGTCTCGGTACGAAATGTGGTCTGAGGTGTCTCCTTCCCGAGTAAAGTATATGCCCAGTTTACTCAAACTCTACCGCACTACTAGATTTGTACGGGAGACTATTCAAAACACTTGTCAGTGGTGTCCCCTACGAACCTCCATCTCACTTTAGAGACTGTAGAGTCTGCTGAGCCTAGTTTGAGTAACAAAGTCCTCAATTTGATGAGGATTCCCAATCGCTTTAGCGGTCTGTATCGTCTTAATCTCTCAACACATTCCCCAATCACAATATCAAGGAGCTAACCACGATCAGATTAGATGGTAGGATCGAAACCTTTCTCGTCACAAACACTCGATCATGGAGAAAAAATCATCCGATGAGTTTCTGGAGCGTACCAAGCACCCGATACGGAGATGGTGGATTGGATCAAGTCGGCCTCGACTGTTACAAAGAAGGGAGATATGGATGAATATGCGCACCTCATGTGGTCCCGGCGTCTAGGCCTCGCCTGGCTAGGGCTGCAGGTTTTTTGAGACTTTTCCAGCGCACGCAGTTTCCATTGCTACCATTTTTATTTCTTTTGGGGTAGAAGGTTCAGTGGAAAAGGTGGCTGAATTCTATGGGTAAATACTGAGCTGAATGGCTACTCATCACGGGCAATATATCAATGATCTTTCAAGAAACATAAGAGGCAAGGAGCACTGTACAAGGTGAGGCTTGGGTCAGAGAGGAGTCCAATGTGCTAGATAGACTATGACTCAAGTAGCAAAGTAAACAACACACACCAGGTTTGTACGCCGTTGTACACATAAAGTTCAGCACAGGCCATTTATGGGGAACATATTGATAATGACGTCTAATGTTTCAAGCGAGGTTGATTTGGCATCACTTTATACTTCATTTTTGTAAAAGTTTGCTTCAACCAACAACCTTCGAGTACGTAGTCGTAGACTTTACATTTAAAGATATCTTTTTTCTCATGTCCTGTAAATTAAGATAAGGGATCTATTGCGCAGCAAATGCTACAAAATGAATCAACCATTTTCAAATGTAAACTATGGACGTTGTTAGTTTCTCCTTCCAGCCTATATTTTAATTGTCAAATTCCAAATACCACCAAACATTTGATATTTAGCTGCAAATTTAGAATCAAGAAGTCGAGACCGTGTCTTTAACAAACGCGCTCTAATTATTCGGAATCATCGAGAAACTTACGAGCAGTAGTCAACTACAAGCATTTTCTTCCTTAAATATTAAATTATTCGCGAGTCTATCGCTAAGCAAGCATAAAGCTCACTCTCGCAACAAATAAGCTCGGTGACAAAACAATAGATTCTGGATGCCAAACCAATTTTCGAAACCAGTGCACAATTGAGACGCTGAAATGTACATGAATTCTCAAGGGCAGAAGATGTCGCAGCACAACCTCAATGCAAGAAAACGGCAGATTTTTGGAACCGTCTTTGAGATTTATTGCAGCAAGAGTCACATTGATAACATCCACCCCTCTCGGAAATTGGAATCATCAAACTCCTCGCCTATCCCACATGCTATTGAGACATGGCATCAAACGCGATGGGACGCAGCATGGGATCTAGTCACTCAATCACTTAGCCTCGCTCATTTGAGTGAAATCCAAGGCCCATCAAAAAAAGCCAAAAATTACATAGAAATAGTTGATACACAATTTTCATCTGCGTTGCAAATGCTACTGTATCCGGAAGAATTTGTGCCTCAGGCGTTAAATAAACGTGATATTGTTTCATGGTATTCATCACAAGTTCGATTACACTTTCTCAACCAAGCTCTACCTCAGATACTCAGGTTCAAGGAGGAAAAATGGGAGCCAGATATCACGCTGTATCGGAGCACTCAGCTTTTAGAAGTGGTTCTCCACCAGTATCATCGTGGACTTTCAATTATCGAAAAGCAAATTGAATTATCTGCACGTGGCACCTCCTATCCTATTGTGTCCAGGTTTATTCGGGATCTCAATACAATTGTCAGTAATTCTACTATGGAAGTTCTCGCAGATTGTATCTCGTCTGTTCTTCAGCGCTATATAGCTCTAGTTCTTGGACTGCCATCACGTGTAAACCCAAGGGCCACGTCAATCGGTGCAGAGGATCATGAATCTGAAAATGCTCGACAGGCAGTACTCGGGCTTATAGAAAAACTTAAAAACATTGGTCTGGCCGGCGAAAGGTTCCAAGTCATTTTTGCTGAAAGCATGAATTCTGCCGTTTCAGAATTTGTATATGAGGGATTCAAAGATACTTGGTCATTAGATAACCCGGCAATTACTTCTAGCTCCCAAGACCGCAACTCATCTTTCGGAATTGTAAATTCAGATACAACACAAACGAAGATACACTCGTCAAAATGTGTGCTAGACATCCGTGAGTGGGTAAAAGATAGATATACAAAGCTTGTGGTACAAGTATTAGGCTTGCTTGATAATGAGATTAGTTTATCATGGGTAGAACAGGAAAAATATAAGGAGATAAGTATTGCTCGACTTGCAGCACTCCGCACAAAAGAGTTATTCAATATTATTCAAAGTTGGCCCCAAGCTCATGGAGCCTTGAGTGATCTTCGAACAGCAATAACCTCGACCCAGAGACGACTTTATTTGACAGAAAACTTCTCTCGAACTTTAGCTTCTAGGGTTCTGCACCCAGCAGCATCGACAACACATATTCTGAAAACTTACATTTCAATAATAAGATCTTTCCACTCACTTGATCATTCAAAAGTTCTGCTAGATCGAGTCGCATACCCACTACAGTTATATCTAAGTACTCGCGAAGATACTGTACAAATCATTATTTCTAGTCTCTTAGCGGATATAGATGAAAGTAAAAGCGCTCAAGAAGAAGAAAAGCTAACGGAATTGGCTCACCTACTGCATACTGAAGCTAAACCTTTTGGGTCTCGAATTGATGATGAAGGACAAGATTGGAATGATATGGAATGGATTCCCGATCCTGTTGATGCAGGACCAGGCTACAAAAGATCAAAAGATCTTGATATTCTCGGGACTCTCCTTGGAGATTTTGGTACGCAAGAAGTGTTTATCAAAGAATTTCAAAGGATAATTGCAGGTCGCTTCTTGAAATATAACGGTGAATTTTCTAGCGAAGTATTCCTTCCCGGGCGACTCTACATCTCACATCTACTCACATGTATCTAGATAAAAGCCTTGGAGCTGCTAAAGTTGCGCTTCGGGGAGGCTCCACTCCAGGCGTGTGAAGTCATGCTTCGAGATATTCAAGATTCTGAAAGGCTTAATGGCGCTATTCGTAGAATACAGAAGCTTGATCCTAATAAACAAGAAATAAAACTAGCAAATCAATCCTCTTCACACTTAGCCAAAGGCAATGCTGAAGGACTAATTAAACCCTCTCTTCACGCTAAGATTCTCTCGCGACTTTTCTGGCCTGAGCTTCTTGCGGAAACCTATCAAATTCCTGATGAAGTTGCCGAGCTCCAGAAGAAGTATGAAGAAGGATTTCAAACATTCAAGGCATCTAGAAAGCTATCTTGGAATAATATGCTAGGCCAGGCAACTATTGAACTTGAGCTTGAAGATAGATATCTAGTAGAAGAGGTGCACACATGGCAGGCTGCAGTCATTTGGGCTTTTCAAAGTGAAAACGCAGTTGGCACTAGCCTAACCCGTAGCGTTCAAGAACTGATCGAATATCTTGGAATGGAAGAAAGTGTCATCCGACGCGCTCTTAAATTTTGGAACCAAAAACTGATCTTGCACGAGATTCAGCCCGATACTTTTATAGTGCTTGAAAGCCTCAGCTCAGTCGAGCGTGCTCGATCGAATAACGAGCGAGTAAGCAGTGTGATACCAAGTAACCCAAATGAGAGCGATATACAACATTCACGCAATATCGAGACCAATGGTAGCGGAGTTATAAAAGAAATGGACATGTACTGGCAGTATATTGTTGGAATGCTCACCAACTCAGCAAGCCAAATGCCATTGCCACAGATAACTATGATCCTTAAGATGCTCCTGGTAGATGGCTTCCCACACAGCGATGAGAAGCTGCGAAATTTTCTCGCCCAGAAAATTGATGAGGGAGCACTAGAGCTTGTCGCAGGCAAATATCGCCTGAAAAAGTGATAGAATCTTCATGAACAGTCGTCTATTTATTTAATGGGACCTTTTAGAGGGGAAATTCACTTAATACCTTGAGTTGATTCAAAAACTGGCAGTATATTCAAATCGTGGTGCAGATCCGTTGGTCAAAATTACGTGTATGTTATAATATCGGAGCAGCTTATATAAGTTAGCAACTTTATAGGCGAGTACTGATAGATGTTTTAAAACGTAGAGGATCGTATGACTACACGTATATCGCAGAAAATCGACTATTGATAATAAATTTAGATGGTCTCCTACTTTGTCAGTGGTTTACACCATAGAAGCCAGATATTAGCGCATATATTTGCGGCAAATATGTTCTGTGCCTCATCTCTGATGACAAGTTTAGAACCTCAATAGGGCTATCTTTAGAGCCATGTGTTAGAACTTAAAGAGTGAGTTGTAATTTGAATAATATAGCCTCAAATTTTCTGTAAAAACCAGTTCGAGGGCGGTGCTTCATTTCCGTATTTCCATTAGTCTAGTCCATAAGATAACGCATTCAAGATATTGGATTATGCCATACGCTTTTTTTTCTATCCTATCGTGCATCTACTTATTTAAATCAGGATTATCGCTTAAGGCTCCTTCTGAGAAAATTATTCCAGACTGATCCAATCCGCACCCCGATGTAAAGGGATGAGCATTATAGACGGTACAAGCGAGCACTGCCACTAAATTGTTTAATTTTCTATGATAAAGATGACTTTTATAGGACTGTCCGGATATAAAGTGAGTCTTGATGATTACCTTACATGTGCACCAAATTAGAGGCTTTCCTGGTGTAAAGGGCAGTTCGGGAGGATGAAGGCTGAATACCTTTCATTAGTTTCCTCTACTAGCCAGAAAGTTAAATATCCACTAATAAGCGAGATCAATTCACAAAATAGACCATATTTAAGAATTTTCGTCGAGATGACGATCGAAAGGTGTGCTGTTGGCAAGTTTTTGGTCCAAAATCCGACCTGCTGAGATCTCGCCACTGCACAAACTAACAGATTCAATCATTTACACCCCAGATATGAAGCGTAATGGGATACAACTTGTCTCATGTTCGTGTTTAAACAATTGAAATTCTTCACTATCTCCAATTTTTTGAAGGCCAGTCAGTTAAGGTGGAAAACACCTCGAGGTGATCAAGGCTATCAACGTCTTGCTGAGGTAGCATCTCATGAGTGTCATCTTGGGAATTGTTGCAAGCATTTTTGTTGAAATATGATATATCTTGAAATGCCAAGAGTTATCCATTTGTAAGCCTGGATAATTAGACCATCAAATTCCCCATTGTTGTGATCCTAGTCTGCGCAAGGAGGCAAGGGCTTCATAGGCAAGACTTACTGATGAAACAACATGACTTTATTTATGCAGGCTCATACTAATGCATGACTCGAATGTGAGTGGTGCCAAGTATCAGGAGCTTAAGTATCATACAATGTCGATACGCATTACGTGAGTACATCAGACAATCAATGGGCATGGCTGTAGAGTAAATCGTACACATATATTATCAGGTTCATTTAATTCTTGAGTAGATTATGCGTTCATCTTTAGATATCCATTTTATCCTTGGAAAGTCTAAGTACATTCGCCCACCACCTGAATATCCATTCCACATTCTTCTTTATATATATACTGTCCTACCACAATACTTATCCATCCAACCTCGTAATCATTAAACCCATCCTATATCATTGTCATCAATACATCCCTCACGGAAAGTTAATGCAAATTGGCATTTATTTCACACTAGCATTCCAGTAGATGACTATGTCTCAAATGCAGGTTGTAGGTTTCTCGGATCTATTACCGACACTCATGTACAGTCAGACCCCTGTTAAGACGATGTAATCAGGGCCGTGAAAAATATCGTCATATGGAGGATATTGTATAAAAGGATATGATTACCTAATCCAGCTATCTAGGCTACTTTGTACTTTTGATGCCTCTTTTAAACTCCAAATTGCCGTCTCTAATCGCTCTAATACTCTCAAATGGCTCGAATTAAGAGAAACTTGACTCTCAGTATACTCAATCAATTCTTTCAGAGCCATTTCGGCCTCTTTTGATGTCCGCAAAGTCTGTTCGTCTTGTACTACCTCTTCTTCTTCGTCTTGATTTACTCCCAAATATTCTCCTATCACCTCTTGTAAGATCATTGCCTCGTCAAGCATCATATTCCCTTCCTCTTCCTCATCAATTGGATTAGGAAAATTGTCTATTGCCATTGCATCTCGTATGTCTCCTGCTCTGACTACCTCATTAAACAATTCAGAAAGTCTAGTCGGAAGTACAGATGTAGGAAGAGCAATTGGCTTGGAAATAAGAGTCGATTTCCGAAAGCAATTATGAATCGATGTATTTGTAACTTTGCTATTCAAACTTCGTAAGATCCAGCGAATTGCTAGTCGAATATTGATACTTGATTGTGGATCTGTACCCTCTTCAATTGCTTGTAGAACAAAGCAGAGCCAGTATTGTCTGTAGAATACTTTGTAGTTCTGAATAATGCCTTGCTCAAGGATTCGGAGACTTTGGACTAGCTTAATCGATGGCCGTATTCAGCAAAGAACCACTCAATGCACTGTTTTTGTGTTGGTTTTGGGACTTGGCGGTGTGCCCATTGTCACAGAGCACGTTGTTGCTCTACAAAGGTTCCCTTTTTGGCGGCATTATTAGCACCAGTCTAATAAAAAACCCTGGTTAAGACAATATTCAGAGGTTGAAGAACGATAATTGTGTAATTGGTAAATGTATGGAAACCAAGTTTGTTACAGAAAAAATATTGTATAAAAGGCAATATCAGCTTAACCATGATCGTCTCAACAGGGGTCTGACTGTACTTACAGTCTCTTATGGGGTGTAATTGTAAAATTGTCAAAACGGCTGGGATCAGATCCCTGTGCATATTGCCTTAATTGGTATGGTCTTCGTGCAGGCCCATGTCTAGTTACTCGACTAGTTATGCAAGCAAGGGGTCCTATCCAATGACATTCCATGAAAGTCTATATTAATGGGGACAGTTTTCATATTGAGAAAATGTTGGTCTTCATTCAAAAAAATTTCGAAAATCAATTGATATTATCTAAGAATCCACCTCTATTTCAAACACAATTGCACTGTATTACAAAAGTATACATCTAAGCCCTCTGTATGGCTTGCAACTAAAATGAAACCGTTCTACATATATTGTATTAGTGTGCTCCATCCTAATACTTTGTGTACCCTCCATTTGCCTTTATCACTGCTACATATCCTTCGCGATTGTTATACACACTTGGCGGAGGCTTCTTCCGAGAAATGAATCTTCTGTATCCTCATTGTTTGAGGGCATAAAAAATTAAACGCTCACAGAATACCCAGTGGCTGAAGGGTCTCATTGCTAGTTCCAAATAGCAAATCTGTTAATTTTCAGGAGATTCCCGGACAAAAGCCTCAAGCTCATCAACTTGTTCCGCACTTAATATAGGCGAGCGTCCTTTGCGAGGTGAAGGATTAGCAGTCTCTCAAGCACACGCTAATTGCATTTGCCTTCTTGTGAAGCCAAGTTCATCAGATATACGTTGTAATGTCAAGCAAAGTATTCTTAATATTCTTATTTTAATACATTGATCGCAAGTTATATGCCTGCAAACGTTGGTTTCTGAAGCAGACTTATTGAGAGACATTGTTTGCCGGAATAGAGGATGAATTGATAGTGGTGTTGATGATGAACGGCTGTGCAGTCGAAAATGTCGTTGAAAATGTGTTTCTCTAAGCGATTGTTAGAACAAGACAATTGGACCATACTTCATGACAATCGGGGTAAAGAGGAGAGAAATACTAACCTATTACAAGCTAGCCCAGCTGCACCTAGAGGGCTAATCCCTTAAACAGCCCAGTTTCAAGATTAACCTTTATATTCCTGGCTCATATATCTGTATGTATATAGATCTACATCTTTAGGGATCATAACTTATGATCCATTGTTACGGCTGGTATGTGAAGAGATAGCCGTCTTCGAGATCGGGAACTGGCCGATGTTGCACGAGAGGATTACAGAACGGACGGGGACAAGAATAGCTTGTGGACTAATAATACAGATTGCAAAACTACAGAACTAAAGCTACATCTTACACCTAACTAAATACAACTGTACAGCCTAGCGTGACTCAACTAAATGTCGGCGCCTGATATGATAAGGCCTCCACAGTTCGGGCCAGTGTTTATGGCACAGTGGTATAGCCACAACTACAAGTCATTATACTGAGTAGCAGTCATACTGAGCCATAACAGAATACCTGGAGCTTAGAAGATTCTCAATGAACCTTCTGGAAGCAGTCTGAAGGTTCATAAGGATGACAGGTGTATTGAGAACCTTATGGAAGAAGAGTTTCTCAGAGTGTATATAAATTCGTAGTCTAGCTATAGGAATTCTCTCTCCAGAGTATCATAATAAATGTACTGTACCTACAAGATATTGTATTAACGAGGTTATGAGAAGTCTAAGAATTGTTGCAATGGATGTAACAGTCAACTTGAGTGGATATAGGATAGCGCTTTAAGTCTACCGTGAAGAAGAAGGATATGTATTGTAGATCTGCTATATTGATGACTACTGAATATAGGAGTGGAAAAGGTTGATCTTGTACAGAGGTCTAGCAGCAAGTATTTATACACAAAAACGGTACACAAACTATACCATCAATAGCAATAACTCCCAACCATTCAGCCATTTCTCAAGGATGAGGGTTTGTCAGTATTTCACGGGGTGCGTTGTAAAGCCTAATGAAGATCTAGGTGGTAAGTGAGGATATTTAATGGGTCAAAGTGATGATAGGTCTTCTCTAGGGAGAGATGAGTGGGCAACTAGTTGCAGTAGATGTTACACGTGGGTCTTGCTGATGAAGACTGGGCAATGGAGTTCTTGCTGATGAAGAACTGGAGAATGGATAGATGGTCTTCCCGAAGAAGAGATGGGTAAATTTTTCATTTGGAAGGTGTGACAGGCGAGGGAATGTGTGAGGAGTGAATTGCTTGTATCCAATGTGGAGAAATCTTCCGTCTTTCGGAGTTTTTTGGGGGATTTCTTTTTAATTGAATCAGCTACATCTTTAGTGGCGATTCACGAAGTTGGATTGAGATAGGCTGTGTCGCTGGATCAATTGGTGTTGGTATACAGCAGAGCAAGTCCAGAATAAAATCAGTTAATTATCAAAATCTTGAGACAGAAGGTCTCTTACATCTTTCTATTTACATGAGGGATTTTATTTAACGACGCCGATCATAACAGTCTCTGTTGCTTAGCAACCGTCTCCAATCTTCACCCTTGGTAGTCTCTATAGCTGACTAAACCCTAGATTCCATCTCTACCGTACTGGCGCAGACAGTACTTGCACAAGGGAGTATTCCCGTAACAGGCTGTAGGAGAAGTTACAGGAAACCCTACCAGCTCCGCTAGTCCTGCACTCATAGTGGACATAGAGTTTTAGCTTAGGACCTATTGATATAGAAATAAAAAAAATGACATATACTCCATTGTTGTGTCACGTGAGATGTTATAGCTGCTCATCACGAAGTCCATGGAATGAATACTGTTAAATGAAAACTCGTTGCACTACATAACAACAACTCTTATTTTTAACCATTTTATGTAAGTGCAGCTGAGTGCAGCTGAAACTATAAAAACAATTCAACGATGGAAGATGCGGTGGTGAGCCCTTGGTGATGTACAATGGTAGAGTTGGAGTAGCATGGACACCTACTCCACTTGGGAAGGAGACACCGAAGACCACATTTCGCGCGGAGAAAAGTAAATAGGTGATGGAGGTATGTCTAGATAACTCGGGGTTTTTGAGACGTTCCCCTGGGTGGGTATTCACGGATGAGGGTTGAATTGGGGAGAAGAAAAAGCCACGATAACTTCGCAGTGGTACTTGCAAATGAAATCCGAGGCATGAGTGCTCTTCCTGTATATTGAGTCGTCTTTTCTGTACATTTTTTCTAATATTTTGTCATAGCTAGATAGCTGCATACGCAATTAAAATCTGATGCAAAAAAAATGTAAGTGCAGCTGTAAGGCTATCATACTATATCAGGGACAAAGTATACAGTGAGTGGTTCAACTTAAAGATAGAGAACTTTTGCCTCGGATCTCATTTGCAAGTACCACTGCGAAGTTATCGTGGCTTTTTCTTCTCCCAAATTCAACCCTCATCCGTGAATACCCACCCAGGGGAACGTCTCAAAAACCCTGAGTTATCTAGACATACCTCCATCACCTATTTACTTTTCTCCGCGCGAAATGTGGTCTTCGGTGTCTCCTTCCCAAGTGGAGTAGGTGTCCATGCTACTCCAACTCTACCATTGTACATCACCAAGGGCTCACCACCGCATCTTCCATCGTTGAATTGTTTTTATAGTTTCAGCTGCAGTCTAGCAATCGAAGTATTTGTGCGCACAATGCTTTTCAGTTTGTAAATCTCCTTGACAGAATTCGAAATCTCACACCCGTTGAGATTGTATCTCTCCTTTGTATAATCTTGTAAACTTGTCCTGATACCTCTCACTTCCATCCCAAAAAACTGCCTCCTAGTCTTGTGCGTCACGATTTTTGTCCTCCTGCAGGTTTTGGTGCTATCGTAGGCGTACATTTAGTGGCCAGCAGAGACCAGAGAATGGTTGATGAGAGGCATGGTCATTGAAATGAGGACGTACTTGGTCATACATGCAGACCAGATGAGAATTGGGTTGGAATCAATCTCGATTGAGGTGAAAATTTGACTTGGTAGAGTATTGAAACATTGCCCCGTGGGCTAACCTCTTCGATATTTCGAAATATGACTGTGTCTGTTTGGTTTATTTTGCTACCTGAGTCAATAACTATCTAGCAGGAATATGGCTGATCTGGGCTCCGAGAAAATTTTCCATACCAGGTTCGCAACGGACAGCGCACATAAGTGTGGGGACAAAGTCGAACATAAATTGCGTCATAACTATAAAGATGAATACACTGTGAATTAAAAAATTTGTATCCATCTGGGACAACATGTAGGCGTTGCCAAGCCGCCAATCTTTTCCGAAAGTTGGAGGGTATTGCGGTGCTTGGATTAAAGGAGGACCATGTCATATCGTTGCTACACTAGTTTGACCACAACAAATCCAGCGATGATACACACCACCACTCCACACTCATCTCATCATGAAGACTAGTTTAAGAAGATTTATGGCCTCAGCTTCTTCTGCCGGTATGCCAGGGCCTAATCCTGGATCTATAGCTTTATTACCTCCGATTCCCCTTTATAGACGACTATTACGCACTCATCGAAAACATCTTCCGACTGAAATGCGTGTACTCGGAGATGAATATGTAAAAAGTGAGTTTAGGGCTCACAAAAATATCGATAATCCAGTGCACATAGTACGTCAAATATTCGAGCTATTTTATCAAGCTAAATTGTACTCCTACAATAGATTGGCTTCTTGACCGAGTGGCAGTTATATGCACAAAAGTTGGAAGGCAATTCGTGGATAGGGGAGAAAATGGATCCGACAAAAGTCGAGAAAATGAGTGGTATGAGCCTCTAGAAAGAGAATTGGTTCTTCCCTTGTTAAGTCAAATGTATGATTCGAACGAGAGCTCACAAATATGTAGATGAACAAATGGGTCAGATGTATGAGTTGATGATGGCAATTCGGCGAAAAGAAAGTAACCAGACATACACGGGAGAATAGAACAATGAACAAATTAATCGAAAAACCTTCCATCCTCACACATCTAAGTTTTCAAGGAGTATCACAAATATATGTTCTACCAGACAGAGATATGTATTTCAAATAGAAAATTTATAAATCTTCTATGGTTCAAACAACAAAGATGAAGCACAATATTTTAGATCATTTTATCGGTCATCCTTCCTCATTGTTTTTTGATCAAATATATTTGATTTACTTTGTTCTTTTTTGAATTCAATTCATCATCCTGATTTGGAGCCCTGTGGGCATATGCATGTGTCTGTCAAACTTTCTAATTTACATAGGAAACCTTGCAGTAAAAATCCACTTAGCTGTCTGATTGGATTCTGTGCCATCATAGTCTCACCTGAAGGAAGTGCTCTCACATTGTGATGCCAGTATGGGTTCTGTCCTTGTCCTGTATTATCATTTTCCCCTCTTCGCTTCATTAACGCCTCGATTTCTCCGGTCATCCCAGACTGCTCCATCTACCCTTCCTATTGAAACCAATGTGCAATTCTAGTCATACCTTTGACTTTATTCATCACAGCTTCGAAGGGTCGGGATTTCGGTTTTTATAGAGACTCGCCTTTCAACTTAGCCCATCTTGGACAAGACATCACAATATGCTTTATATTTTGGGACGGATATCCACATTTGCGTCATAGTTTACCTACTCCTGATACATTCTTTAGGTGTAGGTAAGCATTGAGTGTCGAATTGTTTGATTTGATTTCATTATCCTGATTTGGCACCATCAGGGCCCATGCAGGTGTCTAAAATCTGTAAAATTTACACGGGGGGAAACCTTTATGGTGAAAACCTCCCACAACTTTCTGCTTGTTGTCTTTATTTTTCACATATTTTCTTCAGGAAGCGCAGTTACACTGTATTGCCATCCATAGAAACCAACCCGATCATCTCTAATCGCCCCAAGCATTACTCGACCTGTTCCTTTCCCTCAGCAGCATTTCGACCGCCTTTGTCATCTGGAATTGCTCTATCCACCCATTATTTAGTATCCACTGTGTTATCCTTTTGATGTCTCCAGGATTATTTATCGTTGCTTTGTAGAACCGATCTTTGGCTTGTCTCCATATCTCAGCTCTACCATTTGACCATCGGGAGCAGGGCATAATAATATGCTTCGGGTTCTATTTTTTTTTTTTGCATCAGATTTTAATTGCGTGTGCAGCTATCTAGCTATGACACAGTATCAGAGAAAATATATAGAAAAGATGACTCAATTTACAGGAAGAGCACTCATGCCTCGGATTTCATTTGCAAGTACCACTACGAAGTTGTCGTGGCTTTTTCTTCACCCCCAATTCAACCCTCATCCGTGAATACCCACCCAGGGGAACGTCTCAAAAACCCCGAGTTATCTAGACATACCTCCATCACCTATTTACTTTTCTCCGCGCGAAATGTGGTCTTCGGTGTCTCCTTCCCAAGTGGAGTAAGTGCCCAGGCTTCTCAAACTATACCGGAGAACACTACCTGTAGGCGGACCACGGCACCTTCCATCGTTTGCGTGTCTTTATAGTGTCAGATGCACCCTCGCAAGCGAATTCTTGACGCGTACAAAGCTCAATTCGTGAAGCTCCTTGCCAAATTTCCAGATTACATGCCCGTCGAGATTGTATCCATCCTCTGTGTCATCTTGTAAACCTGTCCCAATCCCTCTCAGGTCTATCTCAAAGAACTGTCTCCCAAATTTGTGCACCACGCATAGTTTCTTCCGTCGGGTGTAAAAATCGGAGTGGGCGTGTATTTGGCGGCTAGCTGAGGCCAGAGAATAGTTGATGAGAGGTGTGGTCATTGAAACGAGGATGTACTAAGTAGCACTTGTAAACTTGGTGAGGCTTAGGTAGGAATCGAACTCGATGGGAGCGAAAATTTGAAGTGGAGGAGAATTCTGAATCATTGCCTTGTGGACAAACTTCTTTGCTATTGCGAAATTTGACTGAACTTGGCTTTGGGAGAATATTTCACTCCCAGGTTCGTAGAGGGCACCGGGTACAGGTGTCAGTCTTGCCCTCCTTCGGGTTCTATGATTGGTAGCCACATGGACAACCTGGACTTAATACTTCGGGTAATTTTCTTCTCTATAGATACGAATTGAGCCCCATGTGCCCACTTCGTATTTGCATCGCTAGACTGGTTTTGACCCTTGTCAGGTTTTTTCGAATCGTTAATTTATTGGATAGATTTCTGCCACGCGCTATTTATTTTCGAGGGGGACTATTCTCAACACCTGTCAGTGGTGTCCCCTACGAACCTCCAGCTCTCACTGTAGAGTCTGCAGAGCCGAGATTGAGTAACACCTTTTCAACTTTGAGCTGAGTTATCTCCCCCTCCGTCAAAGATACGCTTCCGATAACACATAAGACGACCACGACGACGATAATGATGCTAGGAATGAGGAAAGATAATGCGGTACCAAACGCTACAACGGTAGTCAGAGAAGCCCTCGTCATATTACAACATGTGCTACCCACCGGCGGGCGAACAAAAAACCCACGAAAGCAAAGTAAAAGACCCTTCCGCCCTCAAGAAAAGCAGATTTCGACTCGTCTATAGTATTGTCCCTTCTAATCATTACATCCGAATCTACTAGCCAGGAGGGCATCTGAAATACATGAGTTACCCGACGACCCTACGTCCGTAACGATTTTTGGATGCTAGGCTAGGCTCCTTCACGACAGTCACTCTCGACCAAGACTTTTCTGACATCCTTTCACGATCTTCGGTTTGTCCTGCGGCATGAATCAGGAAAAGAGGAAGGAGGAGGCTAGAAAGGTTGAGAGACGCTCTTAGGTATACACAGGTCTGCTGCGCCCGGCTGGCCGGCCTCTTCGTCTTAGGAGAGCCCCGCACCCAGTGGTTTTTGAGACTTTTCCCTGCAGCTACACACCCGCAAATGGCCATCGATTCGTTGGCTGGAGAGGGGAGATAATGACGGGATAACGGCTCCTCTTAGTGTGTACTCGAATGAAGACCTGTGGGGGTATTACTGCTGGAAAGAAGTCGTGAAGGAGGCATAGGAGGGAGTACACTACCCGAGGCATAGATACTCCCGGCCTGTAGGCAGAAAGGACCTACCTGTCTTTACATAGTCATAGACTTTACAGGACAATAAACACAAATACAAAAAAAAAATACAAATATTTATTTTCGAACATAAATGTGAAACGGTGCAGGTTTATGTAACATATTGCGCTAGCTAAGTCATGTGATTGTGATTGTGTACTAAGGGCTAGTATGAAAATTTGTGCATTGATCCGCGTTATTCAACTATCAACAAAAAATGTGACATGCTATCAAAGTATCCTTGCCCTACTATGCAACTGAACTACAAACAAGAAGCTAGTTTTAATAATTTGATTCTGGACTGGAAATTAAGCTCACGTAGATTTGACAATAATACACTACGCTTTCCATCCAACCCGAGAACGTTGTAAAACATTAGCCCTAGGCCAAGCACGTTTCTTGCACTTAGCGCATACATAGATAGGAGAAAAACGAAAGTAGAAGTTAACGAGATATTTCACGTCCCACCCTTTCAGGGAGAATATCGGTGCGAGGACCTAAAAAACCTATTGTATCCTCAGGACAGACGCACCCATTAGTTGAAATTACCAGTGATTCAATGGAGAAAATCAAACGCAAAGAAAAAGCTGTTGAGTTCGATGCTGCGTCCTCATCCACAGGCAATATCGTGAGAGGAAAAAAAAGGTCACACAATGGGAATACAAAATCATCGAAGCAAGTAGGGCTGAAGTCTATCATAAATGAGTTTGCATTATCGACCAAACTAGCAACAACCCCGGAAAATTATAGAGAGCGTGACAACAAAAATCTTAATACTACAACCCAATTACAACAGAGTAGTATTGAAATTTCCAAATCAGATGGTGTACAAATTCCGACTTCGGCTGCCCATCAGTTTTCGGCGAAAACAGGTCGGAAGATAAAAGATAACCGAACAGTTAAATCTATCAAACATAAACCTCATGTTCAGAAAAAAAGTAAGGATAATAGATCTATGACAGAAATACTTCGTGAAAGTCTGCCTGTTTGGCTCTACCAAGATCAAATAAGATCTTCTCTTCAGAAAAATAATGTTCTTCTTTTAAAGGGTGATACAGGTTCAGGTAAAAGTACTCAAATTCCCCAATTTCTTTACACTGAGTCGTGGTGTAAGCGCTGCAAAACAAAAGTTCAAAACGAGCGGGGTGAATATCATGAGACATTTGTGGGAGGAGTTATCGCCATAACACAACCACGGCGAGTGGCAGCTATAACATTGGCTCAACGTGTTTCTCAGGAAATTGGTACAGTGCTGAAAAGAGGAGATCGTCACGTCGATGGAATAGTTGGATATTCAGTTAGATTTGAAAAAATGCTTCCAGCAGGGATGAAAATTAAATTTGTGACCGAGGGTACACTTCTACAGGAAATTTTGCAAGATCCAAATCTAAAACAGTACAGTGCCGTTATTGTTGATGAATTTCACGAAAGGAGTGTTGACGTGGACTTAGTAGTCGGATTTTTGAGAGGTATGTTACATAGCGATAACAAAGGCCGCGGTGGAATTCCGCTCAAAGTTGTAGTTATGAGTGCAACTCTTGATTTAAAAAGCATCGAAGCATTTTTGGCTTTCCCTAACGGTCAGGATAATCAGAACGCTGCCTTAAATTTTAGTGGTGTCGACACCGCTCGATCCAAATCTTTGATGGTCGGGAATTCTGACCCTAACAAAATACAACAAAATTCCACTTGTCACGATATTTCTTGTCTTTCTAGCATGAACCTAACATCATCACAAACTCCCAGTCCACCAGAATCAAAATCAAATCCGGAAAAAAATAGTATTCAAGACACTGAAAGCTGGAAGGTAAATTTCCAAGAGGAACCAAAAATTTTTCAACCAACTGATAGACCTCCCTTATCTATTAAAAAAAAATACACCTCAGACGAAATTTCTATAATGTACGTTGAAGGTCGACAGTATGAGGTAGAAATTATTTATGAGCCAAAGCCTTGTCAAGACTATATATATAGTATGCTTCAAATTATTTTACAGCTTCATGTAAAAGAGCCTTTGCCTGGAGATATCTTGGCATTTCTGACTGGTCAGGAAGAAATTGAAGTGCTGCAGGTTGAGTTGGAAAGCTATTCGACTCAATTAGCAAAGAACCTCCCTAAAATGAAAGTCGTACCTCTCTATGGAGCTTTATCAGCACAGGGACAGCAAGAAGCCTTTGAAAAGCTAAAAGAAAAGTTTACCCGAAAAATAGTCCTAGCAACTAACATAGCTGAGACATCTGTGACTGTATCAGGCGTTCGGTATGTCGTTGACTGTGGAAAATCAAAAGTTAAACAGTATCGACCGCGTTTAGGTCTTGAATCCCTCCTTGCTAAGCCTATCTCGAAAGTTTCAGCTATCCAAAGAGCTGGTCGGGCTGGTCGAGAAGCTAAAGGTAAATGCTATAGACTTTACACCGAAGCAGATTATAACAAACTTGATGAAAATGAGACGCCTGAAATAGTTCGAAGTGATATTGTTGAGGCTGTGTTGAAGATGAAAGCAAGGGGCATTAAGGATGTGTTAGCTTTCCCACTGATGGATACCCCAAATGTCCTGGCTATGGAAAAGGCTCTTCTGCGTCTACACCTCATGGGTATCTTAGATGATAATGAAAATCTGACTGAAAATGGAAAGAAGGTCGCACGATTTCCCTTGCCAGCCACGTATGGTCGTGTTCTCACAGCAGCCGCAGAAGTTGAACCGAATATGGTACTCGAAGTCATTGATGTTATTTCCTGTCTCACAACCGACTCAAATATCTTCCTGCAGCCGAAATCAGATGAAGACCGGGAAACTATGCAGAATTTCCGCAGAGACATTCATCAGCGGGAAGGAGATCTCATCACTCTCCTCTCAACTATGCAACATTACGCGAGTGAAGGCACTGATCGAAGTAGTTGGTGTAAAGAGCGCATGATCTCCACTCGTGCTATGAGTATGGCTATGCAGATTCGCAAACAACTTCGACACATTTGTCATGCAGAGAAGCTTTTACTGAAACTACCGCCGCCTGACCCGCAACCCCTTACGCCTCTCACCCCCGATGATACGTGCCGCCTGCTCAAGATAATGCTATCAGCTTTCTCCATGAATACGGCTATACTTGCACCCGATAATAGTTATCGGACTACGCAAGGAAAAAACATCATTATGATTCATCCCTCAAGCGTACTTTACGGCCGCAAGTTGGAAGCGATTATGTTCATGGAACACGTTTTTACAGCTAAAAATTATGCCAAATGCGTTAGTGCTGTCGAAGTGCCCTGGATCATGGAGGCTCTCGCCATGTAAAAGATTCTCATCACGAAGATTTCGTGATAATATTGCACGCCTAATGGTCTTGACATTAACCGTCATCCGACATCGTCTTTGAATGAAATAGTCGGGACAATACCACGTGAGCTGTCTCTTTAAATATTAATTAGTCATAGTGTTGATGGTTGTTCACCCAAGTTAAATGAGGGCATCACATTATTTAAATTCGAGGAGCCCATAATAACATGGTACTTGTAATAATAGGTGACACTAATATCTTGCGAGTCACATCAGATATAATTGATCATTTGCATGTACACAATTGTGCACACATATAAAGATCAAACCCCTCTCAATAAGCTCAGACCAAGAATATCCCTTGATAACGTGGGGTACTCAATATGAATAGCTTAGCTTAGATGAGGGTTTGAGAATTGGTCATTCCCATTGATATATTCGGTGAAAGAACAAAACATAGAACAAGGAGTGAGACTATTCTATATGCATGCAAGTTACCCAATGCGCCAAATTACTCCCGCAAAGAAATGCCTGGCAGAATTTACTTAATCCGATCTAGTCGCGCTCTATTCAGAGCAATCTGATCATCAACCCGATCGCTCTGAGGAGGGGAATTAGTAAGGGTGAGAAGTTTAGAAAGGGGAATAGAGATCTCACCTTGATCATGATACGCTCAATATGCTTGTTCTGTTCTTCTACCTCTTGGCCTGTTGCACGGGCAAGGGCATTCAGCCGACCGGCGGCATTACCCAAGGCGTCAAGATTACTATCAATCTGGTTTTCCATGTCTTCATCCTCTGAATCAGCTTCAAACTGATACTTTGATCTTTCAGCTAGGCTAGCTTTTGTCGGCGGGGGTCTATCCCCAACGCGGAGTTCTGACATGTTATCTTCTAAGCGCTGACGCGAAAGAAATGCTGCTTGGCGAGTAGCATCACGTTCTTCTCGCTCTTGTTGATGCTTTGTTTGAACCTGGTCATCACGAGCTGCCCGGCGCGACGAAGAAGTAAAAGGATTAGCTACGTGCACGGCAAACATACTTCGGTTCAGAGTTTTTAACTCTTTCGCCTTTTCCTCAGCTCTGCGGTTATGATTAGAGGTTAGATCCAGGTTCTTCTCCGTATTATGAAGTCGTTCGCCTTGGGCGCCTAGACGCGCCAATGTAGCCCGTCCAGTCTCCTCTGCCTGGGCTGCGATAGCCAGGGCCCGCTGAGTCGAAGATACGTCATCTCGCTTCATCTGTCGGATTTCTTGCTTCGTGGCAGCGACATCTTCCTCTTCTTCTTCTTCTGCAGTCAATTGTCTTTCATCACCATAGCCACCGCCATAACCTCCATTAGATCGCCCGGATCCTGATGATGGCGGACCTCTTTGGGCAAATCGATCCTTCGCGCCACCGAATAAAGCTTCTCGGTTTTCCTCAGTGTTGGTTGTTTCATTGCTATTTCTCCTTCCCATTCCTCCGTATCCACCTCCGTTACTGTTGCTAGCTAAATCATATCTGTTTGCGCCGTATCCATTCGGTGCTGGCCCTCTTGGTCCTGCTGACCCAGCAGAAACTCCCCTTTGAGCGACACCAGGTCCCATAGGATTCCCTGCTTGCTGCATTGGTGCATTATTTGCCATACTTTTGGAGTTCTGGTTCATTTGATCGTACGGTCCAGGTGCTACCGGTTGTTGAGCATAAGGGTTTGAGGCCGCAGGGGCTGGTGAGGCATTCTTTGAAGCGTCATTCTTCTTACCGAATCCAAATTTCTTCATGTTGAGAGTAGAGCTGATAATTTGAAATAAATAAACTTGAAAGTTAAATAGGTAGTGCTGGTCGGTAGAAAGGGAGTTAAGTATTAGCCCTGTATCAGGGCGTCGAAAGGGGAGAGGGGTAGTAGAGTTGAAAGGGCGTGGGTGGTGCTTCAGAGAACCCCAGAGCCTTGTGTCAGTCTGTAGGCGGGCGAGTGCAGCATAGCCCTGTAAACCATTACATGCCCGTCCTGTGACATAAATTGATCCACCGTACTAAGTTTGCGGTCAATCAGATTACCTGATACCGTGACGCCGCCGAATATCTTCCTAGAAGTAAGCCTAAGTTAAATCTAAGACAGGTACCGTTAATCACTATACTCCCAGAGCTACAATGCTATACACCCAGAATTTAATCGACCTGCTAATCATAGTAACCTTTCCAAAGCTTCTTACTCATGCTTGTTCTACATACTCCAGCCCAATGACCTACTTGGCTTCAACATAACTAGAGGATCTGCAGCAAAATTAGTATTCCGCAGTCGCAGCAATAAGCAGTCTTATGACTTCTAGATTCATGGCTTCAGTGTTGTTAACCTCATTTGCATCGTACTATGGCTTCCATATTTACATTTGATCCGGACCCACCAAGACTATCTTCCCCATGGCCTAGTTCAATTAATAGCTCAGAGGATCTACCAAAGCTATTTCATAACGGAGATACTTTGCACTCGTCGGCTTCTCTATCAGACAGGGGACCTTCGAAACTTCGACCAGAGCCTTCTTACGGTCCTGTAGAATACAAACTACATTTGTTATTAAGACCAAGACGACAGTGTAAGACTTTTCTCGTATCCACTTCCGATCACATTACTCATATCCCTCTATTTGCCACCAAACACCCTGGAGACTGCGACGCTAACTTTCAGTAGATAGTAGTTATTCAACAAGGTCAAAGCTATCCGAGCCCCAACCGCTACAGCAAGGGACAGTCTTAGATTTAGCTGTTGATGGCAGCTTTGGACCGAATCCTTCCCCTTTCTTTCCCTCATATCGGAAGCGGCAATCTCGTCTGGAGGAGCTAACCACTCAGCTGCTATGGAGATTACAACAGTCATCTACCTTTCACTCCACCTCTATCCGCGAGTCTATCGTACCGGAGCTATCTGAAACAAAGTATGAGAAAATTAAGAGTCCCCACCTCTACACAAAAAATCGGAAACTAGTTGCCGGGCTCGAAGAAAGCCAGGGATCCTTGTACGAAATTGGAGTTTCTGACGACGGGAGTTTTGTGGGACTAACGGAGGATGAAATGCAAGAGTCCCTAGGAAACCTTTGCCTCATGGCAGCAAGTCTTGGCTGTGACGTATCAGTTACTCGGACGCTAGTTGTAGGCCAGTGCCAATGGTCTGAAACTCCAGAGCAACTTCGGCTACATGAATCAAACCTAGACAGAAATCCAACACAATCTAGTACGCTCAAGTCAATAAGCAGCGGACAACTACACCAGGCGCTCCTATATGTTGCAGAAGCCTTCATATATCCAGCTCCTGTGACGAATGGTGCTAATGCGCAGGTTATCTCGTCCTCAGAAGCCGACAATGACCAAATCGGTTTACCACAACAACAACAACACACTTCTCTGGAAGCAAATGTTACTGAATCCAAGACAACAAACCAGCTAAGATGTACCTTTATTGGACCGACCACCTCCGGAAAATCTAGTCTTATCGGGACTCTCACCACTGCCTCACTAGATAATGGCCGAGGAAAAATACGACTCAATCTGCTTAAGCACCGCCACGAAATAGAATCTGGAGTAACAAGCTCGGTAGCTCAGGAAATTGTGGGGTACAATGGTCTTAAAGTCGTCAACTATGCGTCAGGAAACGTAAGTTCATGGGTGGATATCCACTCGTCTGTACAAGATGGACGTCTGGTTCTTTGCTCTGATTGCCCCGGCTACTCGAAGCATCGTCGTACCATAGGCCGTGGATTGATCGGTTGGGCCCCGCACTGGAATTTACTGTGTATCGCTGCCAGTAATGGGGAAGATTTAGATCATCATGGTCTAGATGTTGACTATGCGACCGGATCAGCCCAGGCGTATCTAGACCTTTGTCTAAAGCTTGAGAAGCCGCTCGCAATCATCGTTACTAAACTTGACCTCACCTCTAAGAATAGTCTCAAGGCGACTCTTTCAAAGATTCTATCGTCGTTGAAAGCCCTTGGACGCACCCCTTATATTATTCCTCCCGATCAGCCGAGGCTCTCTAATGATGCCGAGCTAACATCAATCCCTCAGAGTGTTGATAATTTTGTTCGAAAAATAATTGAAAAGATGAATGGCAGTGGCTCAATGACCTCAATCGTACCCATTGTCATGACGAGTTCTGTGAATGGAACTGGCATAAGTTCATTGCATGCACTATTGCGCCTCCTACCAATTCCTTCTGATACGAGCTTAATGAGGCATCAAATATCAAGCCAAAATTTTCCCGCATGTCTTTTTCATATTGAGGATGTATTCAAAATGCCATTAAATGATGGACCCTATGCAAATACTTCAGATACGGGAGTAATAGTTTCCGGGCATCTTCAATCGGGGGAGCTTGAGATAAATGACATTGTAACGATAGGGCCCTTTTCTATTGAGCGAAGTGATCCAAATTGGCAGACAGCTAAATTAGAATCAAAAGCTGAATCAGGTACTTACACGCCTCGTATGGCCGTCAGATCTGGGGAGTGGAATCAGGCTCAGATTGTCAGTTTACGTAATTTACGCCTTCCCGTGCCCTATCTAGAGGCTGGGCAAGTCGGCACAATTGGGTTGCGATTGAGTCTGCAGGAAGGTACTGAAGTGCAGCATGAGCCATCCACAGTTAGTTCGGCAGTACTAGTTCCGAAGATAAGAAAAGGTATGATTCTAGCTATTTTAAGGGCAGAAAAAGATAAAATGATCTTTCATCTACATGCGGTCAGAAGATTTACAGCATTTTTTGGCGAAGCCCATTCCAAGTCTCTGGTTGTTGGAAGGCTTGTCATTGTCTACATTTCTAGTATCCGATCATCTGCCCGCATCCTACGAGTAGCGCCGTACGAAAGCGCTAGGTTAAGCAGGGACAGAGTCGAGGAGGTGGGTGAGATTCCTGTACCGGCATCGGATAGGAAGAAGGCAGATATTGAAGTGCCCGGCCTTTATCAAGCTGAAGGCTCAAGTATCACGTTTGAACTTGTGAGGCATCGCGAATGGATTCCTCTCGCCTCTCAGGTTATGATTATGCTGGGGGGCAGACGTGACTCTCAACATGGCTGGGAAGGGAAGGAGAAAGAAGTGGAGAATCTCGAGAGTTTTTTTGGGACGGTGATAGAGATTCAGGATTGAATTTGTGAATACAAATATGGTATCCTCAGGTTTATCTGAACACTGACGAAGTATTATTGCCCACATGCCGTGCCATATTTATCTGTGACACATCATCAATCGGTAGGTTGATATTTCCGCAAACCTAGCCAGCCAGTCGCGCTCCTTTGAAATCTTATATGATTTACGACTTGGTCCACTCCTAGCCGTGCGTGTGTCTTTATTGTGCGAGGCTCTAGGCTCTTACCAGTCCATAGAATAAGGTCCATGTGAGGACAAAGCCTGCCAACCCGTCCATTAATCCATCTGTCCACAACTCCCATCCACTTCTAAAGTATCGCTGGATGCCGCTGTGTTTCTCGTGGATCAGGCTGGGCCTTACGCGTAGACCGTAGACGAGAGCCGAAGTAAAGAGCGAGAAGATGAGATAGAAGACGAAGCCCCAATAAGACTCTAGTCCTAGAGTGCCTGCGCCGACACCAAATAGGGAGGCGGCCAGATGATGCAAGTTTGTGAGGGTCTAGTGAGGCATTAACGATAGATTAGCATTTGGTGAGCCAATCGCTAATAGAGGACAGAGCAGACCTTGCTGTTATGCCGAATCGAGTCTGGCACCAGTGGTTGGATTTGGACATCGCGCTCTGAGGGCATGGTGAGGTGGCGAGCGTGGGTGCAGGACGGTCAAAAAATGACGGGCAAGAGAAGCGGCAGATGGAAATGACCAGCGTAGCAAGATGTTGTCAGATTGCAGGCCAAACTTTTATTACGGCCATGGCTGGATAGTGCGGTGGTACGTTATCTGGATCAGCCTCCTGAGTAAATTGTAGATAGCTAGGACTCAGATCCCACTTGAGATCGGAGATCGCTAGTTCGGATCGGGCATAATCCATCCACATTTCTCGCGGCGCTAGTTTATATGGGTTACGAGGAGTACGAAGACTGAACACCTGCTAATGGTATCTTTTACCTACCTGGAGGTGAAATACTCTCCGAAAGCCAAGTTCAGTCAAAATTCGCAATACCAAAGAAGTTGGCCCACGAGGCATTGATTCAGAATTCTCCTCCATTTCAAATTTTCGCTCCCAACGAGTTCCACTTCTACCTAAGTCTCATCAAGTTTACAAGTACGACTTAGTACATCCTCGTTTCAATGACCACACCTCTCATCAACTATTCTCTGGCCTCAGCTAGCCGCCAAATACACGCCCACTCCGATTTTTTACCCGACGGAGGAATCAAAGCGTGGCGCACAAATCTGGGAGACACTTCTTTGGGATGGACATGAGAGGGATTAGGACAAGTTTACGAGATGACACAGAGGATGGATACAATCTCGACGGGCATGTAATCTGGAGATTTGGCAAGGAGCTTCACGAATTGAGCTTTGTACGCGTCAAGAATTCGCTTGCGAGGGTGCAGCGGACACTATAACAACACGCAAACGATGGAATGTGCCGTAGTCCGCCTACAGGTAGTGTTCTCCGGTATAGTTTGAGAAGCCTGGGCACTTACTCCACTTGGGAAGGAGACACATCAGACTACATTACGCGCGGAGGAAATTCAGTGGATGACGGAGGCATGTCTGGACAACTCGGGGTTTTTGAGACGTTCCCCTGGGTGGGTATTCACGGATGAGGGTTGAATTGGGGGTGAAGAAAAAGCCACGACAACTTCGTAGTGGTACTTGCAAATGAAATCCGAGGCATGAGTGCTCTTCCTGTACATTGATTCATCTATTCTGTGCTTTTCTTTGATACTGTGTCATAGCTAGATAGCTGCATACACAATTTAAATCTGATGCAAAAAAAGGCCCCACTACACTTTTTCTTCTGCCACGCAGGGAAGAGAAGATCACGTCTTCCGCAGGGTCCATCTTCGAAGATAATCCCGTTTATTATTAGCAGACATGAAGGAGGGCAAAGTTCGGGAAATGACTACAAGAGACTCGATTCTTTACAGAGATATGCCAACAAAACACCGTGGAGATTCTAGGGATGCCTGAAGCGAGCTAGCTAAAGAAGAAAGACAAGTAACTTAATGGAACAGCGAAATTATTATTTCAGCAGTGGAGGTCAACAGAGAATGTGGACTGACCTACGCAGGGGATGGCGCGGATCAACTATTTCATCACCACACACAAGATCTTAGCAATCTGGGGGAAGTAGCTAAATGAATGCACTTTACATATATATATATATATAAAGTCTTATATTGGATTTTTTTCCTTTCCTTTAAAACAGGTAGAGGTCCAGGGACTAGACTCTGGCGTCTTTTGACTCAGTAGGGACTTTACAGGGCCACGCGCTCGATGCTTGGCTCGCTAGACTTGAAATAAACAATCACCTCCACGCGAATAATTAAATTTACCAACCTATCGAAAGCCGCAAAATCAAGCAGCATCATGGCTGCGCACAGCCAGCTGTCGTTCTAGGCGTCAGTTGACCCAAGAGACCTATTACACCCGAGCCTTTGTGGGATTGCTGCCGCAAGGAAGCAATCGGAACACGAACAAAAACAGCTAATGAGCGTAGCGGAGAAACTTCACTACAAAAGGAGGAAATCACAATTGAGCCCGCCTCAGATTGAAAATCAGCCATGGTCCCTCATGGTCCAATATGCATGCGTACATTAGAGGGAATGATCGAAGTTACTAGTGAAATGGTGAAGGTGAAGTGCCAGGTAGTTTGTGGAATCACACCAATACAGGCGCGCCCAAACGAAACGAAACCAAACTAAGTAGCTATTCAGCTAGCTTGATCGTGCACTTCAAAGAGGTATCAGGCAACCTAAGGTTCAGGCTATTCGACGAGAGTAGTCCTGCTATACCATTCTCCCGTAAACGCCCTATAGAGTGATGTCAACGCTGCTGGGGCTACCACTCAGCAAGGAACTGTGTCAAAGGACAGCGGTGTTTAAAGTGATTTGGCACGCACGAAGCAGCCGAATGCCCGGTGGACGTCCCCAAATGTTCAAACTGTGCTGGACCGCACGAGTCAACCCTCCTAGGCTACATGGCCCAGCCAAGGCGGTAACATGGACAAATAACGCCCCGATCACCAGCCGAGCT
The DNA here is from genome assembly GCA_900239735.1 of Blumeria hordei DH14. NCBI lineage: Eukaryota > Fungi > Ascomycota > Leotiomycetes > Helotiales > Erysiphaceae > Blumeria > Blumeria hordei. The sequence goes on along the minus strand of OENG01000033.1, from coordinate 4,893,867 downwards.
GTAGGTTATCCGAGAGCGACGACATAAAGATTTGAAGGCAGCATCGCTAAGATCAGAAGAAAAAGTTAAGGCCCGCAAGGTCATTAATATATCAGAAGAAATAATGCATGATAATGAGTAATACACCAAATTTTCAAAAGCAATACCACAAATATAGCACCCTTCAAGTTCACCATGAGAAATTTGGTTCATGGGGACAAGTTGGGGACAGATTGAAAATTGCCATTTCTGAACATACATAATCTAGATAGAAACAGAAAGTGAAGAGAGCAGCCAGGAATCAATTGTCACTTTTTACTTTTTACATTCTTCAATTGACTAGTAGAGCCTAACAGGAGATGTAAAAATGACTGGTAAGGCTTTCCGAGCCGCAGTGAAATCAGCTATACGAGAAGTCCGAACAAAGCAAGTCGAGGCAGCAGAGACAGAAGCACAAGTGTTCAAACTTATGCGATGAGCTAAACCAAAGCCGACAAAACAGCTATCTCCACTCCAGGTATCACCAAACCAGTGGCTTTCAGATCTATTAGAGCGGACAATCGCACTTCGAGATTCCTTTCTTGCAAGGTTCGATGCTAAAAGCGATAAAGAAACGTGGGATAATGATCAACCAGATTCTATTCCATGGAGCAGAGAGGTGCCACTGGAAGACGTTACAGTATCAACCATTGGAAGTAAAGAAACGGCTCCAGGGTATGACAATATCACCGTCCGACTACCAATGGCTTGCTATAGCTCTATTGGAACATATGTCAGGGACCTCTTTCTGGCATGTCTGAACTTGGAATATTTCAACACCTTTTAAGGTTGCGGAAGTTGTACTACTTCCTAGAATTGGACGTGATCTCTCCGGTCCAATAGGATGGCGACCCATATCGTTACTCTCCAGCCTAGGTAAGGGACTGGAAAGACTAATAGCTAAACGGATGTCCTGGATTGCGCTAAAGTACAAGGCAGTACCTTCCCAACTATTCGGCGCGCTACCAGGACGCTCAGTAGTCGACGTGGTATCATGTGTCACACACGATGCAGAAGCTGCAATGAGATCTAAAAAAGTCACAGCTATAGTCACGCTGGAGATACAAGGTGTCTTTGATGCAGCTCTTCACAATCGGCTTCTTGCACGAATGCGAAGTCAAGGCTGGCCGATACTACTCTGTCACTTGGTAGAATCCTTTTTGACACAACGAACAGTTTTTGTAAGATATGAAGAAGACGTAATGGATGAGAAGCTTGTCGAATGCGGTGTTCCTCAAGGATCACCACTTTCGCCACTTCTATTCATATTATACAACTCGATTCTACTTGAGGATGGAACTTCAAACTGTAGATTCGGATATGCAGACGACATCGCTATTGTTCGAGTCGGTAAAAGTCATAGTGAAGCTGTCGAGACTATCTAAGTCGAAGTAGACAGGATAGTCGAACTAGCTTCTACACACAGGATTAGGTTCGACCCTTCAAATTCCGAGCTCCTGGTCATCGGGGGAAGACCGAAGAAGAAACTCGACTCATCCAAGCTAACGGTTAGAGTTGGTGAACAGCTTATTATACCTTCTCCGCATATCCGATGGCTCGGAGTTTGTCTTGATTCTCAACTATCATTCAGACGGTACGTTCAGAAATGGTGTAGTAAGGCACAGCGACTGTCCCACTTTATACACAGCATAAACAGGGTCCATTGAGTTGTGGCTCCGGGACCATTAATTCGTGCTGCCAATACATGTGTAGTCAGTACGGCAATCTATGGTGCTGAAGCCTGATGGCCTGGACTGACCCGTATCACGACCAAACGAGACAAGAAAGTAATTACAGGTGTCAGATGGCAGCTTAAGCTACTAGATAGGACTATTTTGACTGCAATCCGAGCTGTACTACCAGTGTAGTGAATTACACCAAATACAGTTCAGCAACGAGAATCGGGCACTTTACCTACAGAAATAATGCTCCAGCGACGACAGCTCCGAAGTGCGGCCAAAATCCGCCGACTCGATAGCTATCATCCGCTCGTATCAAGGGCAGTTGAGACACTCAAAGAGGCAATCAAGCGACTTCAACTGCGAGAGGGGCAGAAAAGACGTGTCTTTAGGGTTCCAGAGCGATACCTAACACGCCTTCAGAATTGGAACCTCAACCTACCAGAATCAGAAGGCTCCGGGCAACTCTACAAACCGCGGATCGCGATGGCTACATCCGCGGTCAAATGCGACAAGGAGGAAAAGGCGAAGTAGATTAAGCTGCGGCTTAGAAATCTTCCCGCAGGCACGCTGTGTATCTACTCTAATGAGTCATTGATCAGTCCAGCATACTCAGCCTCTGGCTACGCCATATATATGGATAGAGAACTCATAGCTAGCGGTGGTAACTTCCTTTCTGGAGCTGAGAATTTTGATGCGGAAATTGTTGTGGCAGTTTGAGGTCTAGAGGCGGCATTGAAAACTGGAGGGAGTATAGACATCAAGTTACTCCTCGACAATCATGAGGCGATTGGAGCCCTTGAAACTGGCAGAAAAAATTCCTCATAAGTAAAGGTAATGAATTTCTGAGAATCATGCAAGACCCGACCAGCCATAGAGGTCTGCTGGGTCCCGAGACATAGCGGCATACTAGGCAACCAAATGGCCGACACGATAGCAAAGACTAGGGAAGGGAATTTACCGAGACCTAAGATCATTTTGGAGGAAGTTCACGAAGTCCTGACATTTGTGGCTCTCAAGCGCCAAGTCACAATCCGCGTACATAAACTGGCCGAAGATTGATGGCATACGAACACAACGGACAGGTATGAAGATCTGGACCTACCGATGCGGAGAAACGCCCTCCGGAACTAGCACTACCTCGATAGGCATACCACCGCCTCATCGCAGCAAGGACCGGGCATAGTGATTTTGCTAGCTATCATAGACGGTTCCAACACCAGAATGAAGAAATGCTTTGCAGATGTGGCCGAGAAAAGCGGCCATGGAATTTTGCATAGTGTCGCCCGACTATCCAGAAATGGAGGACGGAAACAAAGGTACTAGGCCCTAAGATCAGGGATGTGATAGGGCAAGATGGAAAGCAGAAATTCCGGCGTTTTTTAACTGTGATAGAGTGTTACAAAAAGATTCAATCGTGAACAGGGGGTGTAAAGCTCAACTGTTATGCTTCTTGAGACCGTTCGGTGTGGTACGAGGATTAAGGTGCAGTGCAGGGAACTAGCACCTCTTTTTTTTGGCATTTTTAAATTTCTACGAAACAACGATGTAGGTAGCGAAGAGTCTTACATATATCTGGACTACCCGTGTCATGCCCTCTGGGTGCTGGGGTAGTACAAGGTGACGATAGAAATTTCTTCATCACTAATGTGCCAAGGCAATTAGCGCCCTCCGCACCCCTACAGAGGCTTGAGCACGATTTGGAACAGGCTGGACCAGGCTAACTACCATATAACTACACAAACCTCATCTCTACTGAATGGCTAAACCACCTCAGATTTTAATCGCGTATGCAGTTGTCTAACCATGAAACTAGCAGAGACAAGCTACAGAATACGACTCAGCTTCAAAGTAGAGCACTTGTGCCTCGGATCTCATTTGCAAGTACCACTGCGAAGTTATCGTGGCTTTTTCTTCACCCCCAATTCAACCCTCATCCGTAATTACCCATCCAGGGGAACTTCTCAAAAACCCCGAGTTGTCCAGACATGCCTCCGTCATCCACTGAATTTCCTCCGCGCGTAATGTGGTCTGATGTGTCTCCTTCCCAAGTGGAGTAAGTGCCCAGGCTTCTCAAACTATACCAGAGAAAACCACCAGGAGACGGACCACGGCACTTTCCATCGTTGACTTGTTTTTATAGTGCTAGTTGCACTCTCGCAAGCGAATTCTTGGCGCGTACAAAGCTCAATTCGTGAAACTCCTTGCCAAATTTCCAGATTACATGCCCGTCGAAATTGTATCCATCCTTCCTGTCATCTTGTAAAACTGTCTTGATACCTCTCACTTCCATCCCAGAAAACTGCCTCCTAATCTTGTGCGTCACGATTTTTGTCCTCCTGCAGGTTTTGGTACTGTCGTGGGCGTACATTTAGTGGCCAGCAGAGACCAGAGAATAGTTGATGAGATGCATGGTCATTGAAATGAGGATTTACTTGGTCGTACATGCAGACTTGGTTAGAATTGGGTCTGATTCGATCTCGATTAGAGTGAAAAATACACATGGAGTATTTTGAATCATTGTCTCGTGGGCCGACTTCTTCAGTATTGCGAATTGACTGAAGTTAGCTCTGGGAGAATATTTCACTCTCAGGTTCGAGGAGAACACCGCGTTTAGGTGTTCGGTCTTTGCTCCTAACCTCAGACTTCACCTATGTCTTTAATCATACTAAGCTCGACCGTCCAGAAACCCCGGTGTACACGCTGAAGCGTAATTTCCTCCTCAGCTTCGACCACCATGAATCCAAGCCCTTAACACCTTCCCAACCTTCAATTTCTCCACTGAGCTCAGTCATGGCCATTCCTCGTGTCATCTTTCCTTCGAATTATACGGGCGTCATTTTCTTTGAAGGTCGGATTCATTCACCCACTAAGTCTCCTCCTATTTATTCCCTTTTTTCTACTTCATTTTAGTGTTCCCTTCATCCTTCCACAAATCTCATCGCCTCTAAATCTTTCTAGACTTTCTACCCCTCCGGCCTTATTCAGTCGTTGCCAAAATCCCAAGAGCGAAAGTTGAGTATGCGTCGAAGTCCCCAAAATCGAGTCTCCTATGGTGTGGCCTAAGTCGAGTGGTCTGGTTGATGTGCCGGCGAAATGTTGTTTCTATTTAGTCGGAGGCAATTCATTACAGGTGTAGTTTTTGGTACACTTGGCTGAGTTTATTCGCGTTGAAAGCATATACTTTGACCCTATCTATACAGCGTGTGATGTTTGTAGAGACTAGATATTTTCTTTTAAATTTGATAGAAATATGTCCTTTTAACCCTTTTAAATTATTTTAGTAGATGGTGAGATGATTGTGGAGAGGCTCGCGAGATGAAGTCAGATGGGAAAGATCCTCCGAAAACTTACGATCTCGAGCATTTAAATTAAATAGATTACATAAATAGGAGATTTTTAAGCCTGTCTATGGTCCAAATTTTTGCTGTAAATGTTTGAAATGTTAGATTTCTGTCGTCGTGAAATATCAGTAGTTCCGCTTTTGACCGAAAACACGTCGACACTATTTTGACGAAAACTCTCAAATCTGCCTTTCTTATGACTTTAAATCGGTTCAAAGAGAATACTTTACACCTGTGGGTCGGTAATATACACGTGTACGCGTATGAAATGGGTCTATCGACGATGTGATGATTCTTCCTGCTCTTCCTGGATGCAGGCGTGTCAGCCTTGTGGGCAACACGGCGAGCTGCAACAAGCCAAGTGACTAACTATCAACAAATTGTGACCTATATGTTGGCACATGTACTCCCCGAAATGGTATGACTACAACATATATTTTTGTAGAGAACACTACTGACAGGTGTTCAGTCCATCAAGCCACTCAGTGGCGGGAATCGGAGTGGGAAATTTCAGAAATAGGTGTACCACAATCAGTGTGTATCTGTGACATGTCTTCATGCAAGTTGTGCTAGCCTTCTATACTAGATTCAGGCGCCCCATGATCTGGGACAGCCACAGCATGAGACACTTGCCTATCATGCCCTGTCACTGATAGGTGTCAGTTCGAGGGCTCATTCTTAAATTTTATTATCAGAGCCTCACAAGCGTGTCATTCGGGGGAATAAAAGATTTGATCACGCAAGGTCAATGAGGCAGCCTTTCCATGTTTATTTTGATTACAGGAAAAAGACCTGACGGCATTTTACTAAGACCTTTATATATGGCCTCTTCGGCCCCAGCCTTGCAGGTTAGCCCAAGAGGCAAACGGCTGGGCCTTTGGCAGTGCGTGCATCATGTAGTAGCTAGGGCTGTCCCGCTCTCAGAATGTCTCTCATGTAGACATGAGACTATGCAGGCAAGAGAGAATTTCGACGCTTGGATATCTCAAGCTGGATGGACTTGAAGACGAGTATCTCCAGGTCATGTTGAGAGAATGGGATGGCCCTGTGGCCGGATAATGCACAAGGTCTTAGGGGCCAGATGTCTCGCCGTATTCAATTGAGTGGCACTTGACGGGGCCATCAAGACAATAGCGCGGTACATGACCAGCGCCGTCGCAGGTGTAACTCTGGACTGCAGTTCCCCATCTGGCCCGGGCCCGTCATGCGCTCGTGCCATGACATAGCTGGGTGGCCGGCTGGCTGGCTGGCGATTCGTAGGGCTCAAGTCCGAGCAGCACACTGCTACAATGGCCCTATCCAACGATCTCGCTAAATCGAGCCAGCCATAGTCATAGCATACCCCGCCAATCCTATTCCGGACTATGCCATGTTGATGGCGCCTAGCACGTCTGATCTTTGCCCCGGTCAAGAGTGGAGAGCACGTCGAGATCGTCGCAGGAACTTCCATCCTAAACCCTCACTTTTCCATCGCCAACACACGCCAGATACTACTATTGTCATCAAACATCCACTCCAGTTCCCTCCCGCGATCAGCTGGTGCATGGAAAACGGCACGGCACTCAGTCATGGAACTAGGCTTGAGCGTATATTTTTCAAATCAACGACTAAATTGGGTTTGTTTTCTTGTGGCCACAAGTGCTACGCTGCGGTAGCTTCAAGGTACTTGCCTATTTCTCCTTATATCTGAGCAACGTTGGAATTTTACACTTTCCAGTGGAATCCGAGTCCATCCTGCGTCATTTTGGTAACTCCGTGGAAACAAAATCAGGCCATCCAGTGCGATACCTACCGCTTAAAACATATGAAGACGCCCATTCTATTGCACGTAGAAATAAAGATAACATGTCGCTTCATGAGTTGTCAGTAAAAATGTAAATTTGTGCTAAGAATCTGTCACCTGAAGTTTCTTCAAGTCACACACAATGATTTTCGAGCACTAGGATCGATCTTTTACCTAATTATTATTACTTTTATTCCTTTTAGGTCTAAGACTATGTATGAGATGTATCGAATTACCCGTGATGTTGCGCTAAAGACCCTGAAGTTCTAGGTAACTTGAGGGCAATGCACGAGAGTGATGGCTGCTCTACTCGAGCTGGGGGTATCGAAAGGAACCTAATCGACGGTATTAATGATACCAAAAACCTTGGTGAGCCTTGTGGGTCCTCATTAACACACACAACTTATAATTTTCAAGTCCTAATGTGAAACACGACAACTTATCACACGTACACGTCCGCCTAGCTGATGGCACTTAATCGGATTTATTGACGAATTCATATGAACATCGCCGTCGAAAAAGTGGTGTAAGTGAAGATCAAATTCTTGTTTACTACCAGTCGTCCACATGCGTAATTATTTGCGAATAGTGGGATAGGTAGACTTATGTTCCCAGTGCTTCTGTAACACTAGAGCCTTCCACACTGCCATATCACCATACGATAACTTCAATCAACTGCTGCATGAGAGTCTAATTGACGGTTGACTTCAGCTTTAGTAGGTCACAACGGTCTGGTGTGGCGGGAGTAATCGTGACAGGCGTCGAAATCATGCACTAGATGATAATGTATCGTGCTTATCGTGAGCCTCGCCCACTAAGACTATCCCTGCTCTCGCCTGGAATCATCAATCGACGCTCTGCAACCGAGTCCACACAAGCAAAGCTTGCTATGGTGCACTAACCGTTGTATTCTAGACTGATCATCCATCTGGCCGTACCGCGACCATCAAATACCCGAATCCTTTTTAGGTCCTTAACTCACTGATCTCTACAAGGATCAAGCAAGCATTGGTAGTTAGTGCGTAAAATGTATGTCGGGGTCGTCTTTATGTTGATCTGGCCAAGAGAAATACGGCAATCCAGCCATCACACAAAGCAGGCATCTTTGGTCTAGTACGAGTACTGTTGACTTCTTTCATGGGGCTTGAATATCAACTCTAGTATCACGATACGTTCATGAAAATAGCGACTAAATTTATAATTTTTGAGTTGTTATGGAAAATTTAAAAAGTTATAGTTAAATCAGATGGCAGGCACAATATATATAGCTCATGTGCTGATTTAGTAAATGGAATTGTCGGATAAATTATTCATTTGTCTTTAGGGTCATCCATGTGCTCGGACGTCGGACCAAATTTGCCTTCAACCCGGCACTGACACCTATTTATTAAGCGTTTCCTTTGCGTCCAACGCGTCTATCAAGACATTATCTTTTAAAATCGCTGCAGTAAACCTAGGCCAACCAAAAGAACCTCCGCAGATCTCATTGCCAAGAGGAATGGATAGAGGCCCTTCTTGACATTCTGATGGAGGGAGTTGTGCTGGAGGATACACCTCTCGCAGCATATCTAGAAGGTATGTTTGATGTCGCAAACAAGCCACTACGCTTGAGAAGTTGCCATCTCCTCCAGAAGCTAATTCAATACCTAGGTAAAGGTCAAGAAGACCATAATGAAGATGCAACTCCAGCCAATCTACTACCCAATCCATCGTTCGCGCCAAAAGGCAAACTAAATACATACAAACTTCGATACAAAGTTCCGCCCCCATTATGGCGAGAAGTTCCTCAACACAGGGTTGTAGAAATCCTTCAAGATTTTTATTCGGTAGGTCTTAATGAACTTTAGTAACTTAGGCAACCTTAAACTTATAACTTGCAGCGTGCTCTCGACTCCCGACTCAGCCAAGCTGACAACGCTCGATTCCTGGAACGCTTCCGATACCTGATTGTCGCTTCTCAACTTTTGAATCTCCATACATATCCAAGCAGCTCGGATAGCTTAAGGACAAGCTACGCGCAGGAAGGTGATACCTTGCAACTTCAAGCCTTCTCGCCCACAGGCGCTGCTTTCACTGCTCTATCAGCGTTTTCATTAGCATGGCTTATTCACTGGGCGCGTACCAGTGCTCGCTCTGCCGCCGGAAGAGGTCGGCTTGCCGTCATGCTAACAGTACTTGGGATAGCTGGGATGATCTCTTACGCATACTTTCGACGTCAATGGCTTCAGAATTTAAGACAAGAAACTGTCACAGAGCTTTCAAATTTAATCGTGTCTGCATACGAGCTAGACAGAGCTGCAGCTAACGCAATTTCGCTAGTCCAGGAAGTCGAGCTCGTGTCTCGTGGATATCGCATGTGAGCAAATCGCGCTTGGGAAAAATAATTTGTATTGATATATTTTTCTAGAAGTAGTCCTCTACCTCCAATCAGCCGCATTGAAGACAGAAGTCAATCGCGTAGATGTATACGACTTCGGAAACAAATCCGAAAAAGTTTCGTAGACGTTACAACAAAGTACGTGGAAGCGGTTTCTCAATTACAGCCTCTAGCGGAAGAGTTAGACCTCGAGAAGTATTATGATATTTACGACATTACCGAAAATGATTTGACCGAGGCGTCGTTGGGGTACTCTGAGATTGAGGCTGAAGACCAAGAATCTGTGCGAACACTTAAACTCCTTGCTGCTAGGTACAATACACTTCGCAGAATATTTTTATGTAGCCTCATGGCTCTGAATGCAGACGGTAATAAAAATGATTTTCATGTCTGGAAGATAGCACTTGAAAGAATTCGTGATACACGTGTTGCAACAGCTTCCGCTGGTGCTCGCTTGGCAACTCTGTTAAACACCGAGGAGAGTATGTGATGTACCACAATGAATAAAAGTCTCAGATGTTAATCGCTCTAGGTTTTCCAGTGCCTCCTACTCCCAAACTGCCTCTTACTCCTGGCCGGGAAAGATGGCGAGCTCAGTCGCGTCAACTTAATTCGCTATCAACCGGTATAAGAGGACTACAAGCCAAACTCCAAGTTCTGCGCGAAGAATCTGATCGAAATCTCAACAAAGCTGATGGGCTATCCGAATTCAGTAGCAGTCTTTTGACACAGTATGAGTCACTCGGAACAGATTTGAGAGCTTTGATGCAAGAATGGGAGGAGGGAAAGTCTGCACTGGCAGCTAATATTGATCGGAATGAGCGAAGATTCTCAACCTTGAGCGGCCTGATTTCACCTACTGCCTCCCTAGGCGGTCTCACAGTTGTAGAGGAAGGCAGTGCTCTGGAAGCACTCCAGGCTTTAAATGGTGAAACGCGTCCTAGGTCTAGCACCGAGATAAGCTCCATGGATTTTGAAGAAGTATTTGAGGCCACGGCTATACCCCGAAAAAGGATTACTCTATCTCGAGAGGAACGCATCGCACGATTAAGAGAAGATAGAGCTAAAAGAAATTCAGTTCGATCGTCTCAAGACGCAAACACTAAAATGTTAAGAGAGCTAGAGTCTGTTATAAAGATGAGGCCTAAGACTGTATCATCAAAAAGCGGTCGAATTTCATCAATTTGAAACGTTCGCTCGGGAAACTGGAGTTGGTCAAATCTTGGGTGTCAGAGGCGTTGGCTGGTCACGATAGGGTGTCATATCTATGCTTGGGAATGGAGTAAAATAAATTACGGAATCTACTTCAACAACTGTATGTATAAAGAATCTAATTTACACACGCATAATATCGGATTGCTTTGTGTTTAAAACGCAAAGTTTTTAAACCACGCGTGATTGAAGCATAAGTCGACAGCTCGCAAGTGTTATGCGTCTATTCTGGAACTCAAAGTAGCCACGCCAACCAGAAATACTAATGAAAAATTTCAAGTCACCAAGATTAAACATCTATTGAGGCCGAAAACTTCTCATTCGCTGGAATTATGAAATATTTATCGCATGAACAACCAAAATTTAATTAAATTTTTATACATCAAGGGAAGAAATTAGACACTCAAAGATTAGCTTGACAGCGTTGGTGAATTTACCATGTACGCCCAAATCGCCCCAAAATATAAATCAGCAAGTTTTTAACGAAATACCTATTTGGCAATAAGCAAAGTAAATATTTCTAGATGCCCATCTTTCAACCCATACTTGTCGTATGTGGGAAAATAACGCTATACTTGTCAGTGGTGCTCTAATCTATCCTCTGGCTCCCATCTGGACGTCTGCATAGTCTAGGTAGGGTCACATTTTTCCAATATAGAACTCAATTCTCCTCCCTCACTCCAGGATATGCTTCTTACAAAGATAACCATGAACTGAACAAAATGCAGTCGAGATTGCGGGATATCTTGAAACTAAGCTTAACAATGTTGCTTGGGGAAGATCTCGCGTCCCAATCTATGCCACCCACTGGTGGGTGAACAATAATACAAAATTATACTACTTACCCTTGATCATAGTCGAATACGATTAGTCATGTATTACTTTCAACTGATGTTGTTATCTATATTTTTTGACCAGACTGTTTATATTATCAATCTAGGTATTGAAAAAGCTCCTCTTATACTAATTATTGGAGGCTAGCCTAACATTCTCCACGTTACGGCTGTTAACTAGAACCTAATATCCTATCATGTACACCGTTTGATCCTGAGGCAGCATGAGGAGAAAAGTCACGCAAGACTTATTGTGGGCGAGAGTGGCTAAAAGCTCCGTATAAGTCTGTCGCTTTATGTTGGACATATGGACAGCCCGCCAGATCACTTGAAAAAGGTAGCTTTGTCTTTGGATAAATTCTTGATACCGAAAGGGGAAAAGCCCCATATCCAGTGGGTTAGCGGGTATTCCCTGGCAGCTACACAGCTGCAAATTGCCTTCACGTGGTTGGCTAGAAGGAAGATTGTGATGGGACAAAGACCCTAAATGTTAATACAAAGATAAAGGCCTTGGGGTCATGTTTTGATTTGTCATCTTTTCCGCATACAGGTCTTGGGTGGCGTATCTTTAAGGGGCTGAAATTGGTGCGAGGATGGCATTCATGGGAGTTGAGCTGGAATACGCAACCAAAGTTTTTGAGACGACCGGCTTATCCCTACACAACCTTAGGCCTATGATTACGATAAAAAATTACATCACGTTTGTATCGATTTTTAGTAAACACTATGATGTGCGATAAGGTAGAAATTGACTAAATAAGAGATTGTGATGTTTCGCTTCGGGTCTCCATGTGCGAGACCTACAGCCTTTTTAGTGAGCCAGAATGCCCTTCCTATTACCAATATCTAGCAAGCAGCCCGTGTAAGTATGTCTTTTCCCCACGACGTCTCATCGTCTCATGACAGTATCTTCAGCACAAATAAAAGTCAATACATGCCTGACCTAATCGCAGCCAATCGAATGACTGCAGCTTCGCCTATCTTTCCAAGGGGGTCCATGAGCCGTCTGACTGTCAATCCTTACCAAAATGTGAGTTTATTCAATTGAAACTACGGCGACATTTTTTGGCAGGCATCTGGATATCTGTTCCCTCCTGCTACGATGTTTAAGCTCCTCTAGTATGATGATGAGACTGTGCTCGCCGCTGAAGTGGTTAGGGGACTTTTCGCCTTGGCCTGTTGCACGAACCTGCGCTTGGACCTCGGCACTGCAGCGACAAATGCCCCCCCCCGGCGACCATGCGTGGTCTGTGGAGTGTCCCGAGTGGATCTAGGCGTGTTCAATGCACAAAGTGCAGAGTAAAGGAAGCTTTCTTCCTGGCTGCCGCGCGCGCTCCCCCCGGTCTAGTCAATACACGAAGAGATGACGATACGGGGTGGAGACGATGCTGACCCCGCATTGGAGATATCGGGACTTGCCAGAGCTAAGAGAGCTGCTGGTCTCATGCTCGGGAATTTCCCAGCCAGACGATGATCATTTTACCCTCGAACTAACATGTGGTGGAGGTGTGCTCGCCCCGGAACTCGATCCACACGACAATCGTGTGGGTGATTCCCCATCTCTGATTAGATGCAGGGGACTCATGGGTGTGGGTGACGGCTCGACGTGCTCAACTTCAGAGGAATCTATTTGCGCCCGGTGCGTACAGCTGCACTTGCGTAGCTGTACGCAGCTAGTTCGTGGATATGCCTCTCACGCGTCCCTGACGACGATAAAAACAAATGCGCCGTACCGGACGCCTAGATTTCACCAGCCTCCTCCCCAAAAGTTATTTAGAGTTGCCCGAGTTCTCGCGCCAAAATAAACAATCTCTTATGGGTAGAAAAGGTATATTGTTAAAAATGACAGGGATAAGATCGCTGTAAACATGGATATAATTGGTTTGAAATTCAGGTAGGCTTGTGTCTAGTCCGTCCACTAATCATGCGAGCAGGGGTACTCACCAACGATATTCCGTGAAAGTCTATATTAATGGGGACAGTTTTCATATTGAGAAAATGTTGTTCTTCATTAAAAAATATCAAAATCAATTGATATTATCTAAGAATCCACCTCTATTTCAAACACAATTGCACTGTATTACAAAAGTATACATCGAAGTCCTTATTATGGCTTGCAAACAAAATGAAGGCAGACGACATGTTTTGTATTAGTCTGATCCATCCTGATAGTTTGTGTACCCTCCATTTGCCTCTATCACCGCTACACGTCTTTGGTGCTTGCTACCCGCACTTGACGGAGGCTTCTTCCGCGAAATGAATCTTCTGTAAGCTCTTTGTTGGAGGGCATTAGAAATTAAATGCTCACCGTGCCCCCAGTGACTGAAGGGTCCCATTGCTAGTTCCAAAGAGCACATCCGTCAATTTTCGGGAGATTCCTGTACGAAAGCCTCAAGCTCATCAACTTGTTCCGCGCTCAAATTAGGCTAGCAGACTTGGCGCGGTGTAGAATTCTAATCTTCTCGAACACAGGCACGTTGTTCTTGCCTTGTTAAGAAGCCAAGTTCGTTGGCTATATTTTGTATTGCCAGGCCAAGTCTTCTTAACCTTCTTACTTCAGTGCATTTATCGCGAGTTAGCTGCTTGCGAACTTCAGTTTTAGAAGCAGATATGTGGAGAGGCATTGTTTGCTAGATTGAGGATGAATTGATAGTGATAATAAGAATTAAGGGCTTTATTGGTTAGACATTCAAAGGCGTTGTTGAAAGTACATTACTTAAACCGAACGTTTGAAATACAACGATTGGACCGCCTTTCATGGCGAGCCGGTTTACGAGCATAGACAATCTAACTTATAACGACCTAGCCTAACTACGCCTGCAGGGTTAATCCCATAAACAGCCCAGGTTCAAGTTTTACCTTTTCTATCTTAAAGAACCTGTGCATGGCTCTAACTCGAAAAACATTTAGGAGTAAGTAAGTGTTTATTGACCTAATGGGTCTATGACTATCTAAGGACATGTTGGTCCTTTTTGCCTACAGGCCTGGAGTATCTATGCCTCCTTCACGACTTCTCTCCAGCAGTAACACCGCCACAGGTCTTCATTCGAGTACACACTAAGAGGAGCCGTTATCCCGTCATTATCTCCCCTCTCCAGCCAACGAAGCGATAGCCATTTACGGGTGTGTAGCTGCAGGGAAAATTCTCAAAAACCGCTGGGTGCGGGGCTCTCCTACGACGAAGAGGCCGGCCAGCCGGGCGCAGTAGACCTGCGTATACATAAGAGCGTCTCTCAACCTTCCCAGCCTCCTCCTTCGTCTTTTCCTGATTCATGCTGCAGGACAAACCGAAGATCGTCAAATGATGTCAGAAAAGTCTTGGTCTAGAGTGACTGTCGTCAAGGAGCCTAGCCTAGCATGCAAAAGTCGTTGCGGACGTGAGGTCGTCGATTAACTCAAGCATTTCAGACGGCCTTCTGGCTAGTAGATTCGGACTTAAAGGTTAGAAGGGTCGATATTACTGACGAGTCGAAATCTGCTTTTCTTGAGGGCGGAAGGGTCTTTCACTTTGCTGTCGTGGGATTTTTGTTCGCCCGCCGGTGGGCTGCACATGTTGAAATATAACGAAGGCTTCTCTATGGTGTTGCTCAATTCCGGCTCTGCAGAATCTACAGTGAGAGCTAGAGGTTCGTAGGAAACACCACTGACAGGTGTCGAGTTTCGTCCCCCAACGTTAGTAAGTAATTCCGCAGTGTACTGCGAAATTAGGATAAGCCTTTCATTCCCCGGATTGTCGTCGACTCAGGAGAACAACGATAAACCAAATCCATCCGCCCCTAACAATCAAAGTCCTTGGCCGGCAAAGACGAATTCTTCACCTTCCAGTGGTGCCGGTGTAATCGCTCAGTATGCTCTGCATATCTGAGATAGCCAAGAAGAATCGCATCCGAATCGAAGTCGAAAGCAACCTCAAGCATATCTCCATTTGGCGACTTCTTGACAATGCCTCTCTTACCATTCTCATTTGAGTCCTCAACGACCAATAAAAAAGTTGCTCCAATTGCAAACAGGAGCTTGCCCCATTAATTTCCAGCCATCTCTCACTACACATTTACGACGCTACGTTTACCCGCAAGGAGGAAATTACGTCATAATTTATAAAGCTCAGATCATGGTTAATGGGGGGCTGATGCTCTAATGGGGCTATAAGTCTTAAGGAAGCGCAGGCTACTGAGATGTGGAGTGAAGAGAAGAGTTCTCTGAAGACCAAGCTGGGAGTGATATTTTCGAGGGGTTTTCAACTTTGAAACGTTTGTGGGCGCCAAGACCGAAATTTTGGCTAATTAGCCAAGAGGACCTCAATTGTTGATGGGCCTGCTGCACTTCTCAGTACTTTAGACGACTATCATACTCTGTCAAGACTTTTCTGGCATTTCAGCGCGATCCTCGGATAGGAGTTGGAAGGAGGCGAGAAAGGCAGAGGTTGAATTTTCCGAGGTACACATAAGTTTGCAGCGCCCGGTCTCTTCGAACGCTTCAGAAGGGTCGGTTTGCCTTTGGATCTAGTCCTAATGTCGGTATTAGGAGAGCTCCACACCCAGTGGTTTTTGCGATTTTTCCCGACTGCCATACACCCGCAAATGGCCATCGCTGTCAGGGGAAGGTCATGAAGTAGATTGACGAGGTCTAATCTGGTGATAGAGATTGTCTACAAAGAAGAAAGGAGACTCCTATTGAGTCCTGTAAAAATATATACATCGTGAATCGCGTATCAGACGCGTTATATCACGTGACAGTAACTTCCCTCAATTCACTCTATCCCTTGACAATCGCTTCGTTGGCTGGCGAAGGGCTCCTCGAAATGTATGATCGAATGAGGGCTTGTGAGGAGCGGTACTGTTTGAGGGGAGCTGTGTGGGAGGCATAGGAGGGGATATACTACTGGCATAGGTATCCTTGGCCTCTAGGCAGAGAGGACCTGCATGTCCTACATGGTTATAGACTCACACAGGACAATAAATTAAATTAATAATAATAATAATTAAAGTCCTTATGAATTTGTCTCCTCATCAAATCCGAGGCATGAGAGCTCTACTTGTAAATTGAGTCATCTTTTCTGTATATTTTCTCTGATATTGTGTCATAGCTAGATAGCTGCATACGCAATTCAAATCTGATGCAAAAAAAAAACGTCTCCTTACCACCACTGTCTACGGTCCAATCGGAACGCTCGCATGGGCCAGGGATTCACATTGATCTTTTCACTAGCCCAGTCTATCCCCTTCGATGGGGGTTAGGACCTCCAATCTTCTCTAATCCAGTCTGTTGACTCTGCCACAGGTCGCTCAAAGCGAGGAGAATATGGCAAGGATGGTCACCACAACTACCACCCGAACAAAATGATAGAATTATTCTGCTCGTAGGGGCAAATTAGGTTTTCTACCGGATCATCTGAACAAATTTAGAGTTGCTCTGTGTAAGGCAGTAATACTGTCAAGGAGCCGGGCGGCGTTTTGACACCTTACTCCGTCCATGTGCGGATGACCCGGACCAATGGAACAATGCACAGAGGTTGTTTCATCAATTGCAAGGATTGCAGTACCTTGTTTGACTTGCTACACAATCCTCAGACAACAATTGAAATTATCAACACTGTAATTCCAATTGGGTGGCGCGATATTTTGAGGTAGGACTTAACTAGTCACTTTAGTGACATAAATCATATCACATTCGATATAATTATGTAGTATTTTGTGATAGCATTTTTCCCAGTTCGTTTTGCCAAACCTCATTTCCTAAGCCATTCGAAGCTGGGGATCGCCTACTCGGATCAGGTGGGATCTGGTCAGTTCGGATGAAAAGGGCATGAGATGGGAGGGAGGTATGTTTATTGTATTACTTGCGTCTTGGACAATCTAGCACATTGGCCTCCTTACTGACCCAGATCACACCTTGTACAGCGCTCCTTGCCTCTCATGTTTCTTGAAAGGCCATTGATATATTGCCCTTCATGATTAGCCATTTACCCCAGTGTTTACCCATGGAGCCTTCTACCCCAAAGAATAAAAAGGGTAGCAATGGAAACTGCGTGCGCGGGAAAAAGTCTCAAAAAACCTGCAGCACCAGCCAGGCGAAGTCTAGACACCGGGACCACATGAGGTGCGTATATTCATCTATACCTCCCTTCTTTGTAACATTCGAGGTCGACTTGATCCAATCCACCATTTCCGTGTCGGGTACTGGGTACGCTCCGGAAACTCATCGGATGGCTTTTCCTCCATGATCAAGGGTTGGTGATGAGAAAGGCTTCGACCCTACCATCTGGTCTGATCGTGGTTAGCTTCATGATAATGGTGATAGGGGGATGTGTTGAGAGATGAAGACGATACAGATTACGAAAGCGATTGGGAATCCTCATCGAAGTCAGGACGAAAGTGTTGCTAAAAATTGTCCATATAGACTCTAAAGTGAGAACTAGATGTTTGTATGGAACGCCCACAACAGGTGCTGGGTTTCGTCCCTCGGAGAATCTACATATATATTGAGGGTTTAATCTTAGATTACATTGCACGTAGACACGGTCTATCTACTAATCATATATCATTCCCCTCTATACAGTAGAGTCAAGCGCATGAAACCATCAACTTAGTATGTACATTCAAACCATCTCATAATTATAACAACAGTTAGTGATAAGGCGCGGCAGATACAATGGCTCTGGGGTGACAGAGGATCCCGTGCTCTGGCGCATCGTAATGAATGGCACTAACGGGAAGAATTAATGGAGGGGAACTAGAACAAATCCACCACTTTTTTGAATTATAACCACTTCAGGACTAATTGCACAAGATTGATGTCAGTCCCACTAACACAGGAAAGGGTTATCAGAATGCAATCCTGGGGCAGAGTGAGGTTATCAAGGCCTTTCATGCACGCTGTGAAAAGAAGCCAGAAGATTTCTTGAAGAAGATTCAAATGGAAGGCCGAATAATTGCTTTTGAAAATGCTGTCACTCGGCACTACACGATACTGAATACCAAGATTCACCTATTTAGGACTAACCAACTTTCGTCAAAAGCTCTGGTATACAATAGTGGCAGCAATTCCTAACTATCTACAAGAAAATATTGGGAATTAAAATGGTTGAATTTATAAAAAATTGTTAGTCTCTTTCATGTAGAAGCTAGAAGTCCTCTATAGTCATAGACTCAGATAGGACTATAATAAAATCTAATCTAATCTAATGGTGGCAGCAACACGCTCGGTTGTCCGGATAGGGATAGAAGGTCCTCAAGATGCGTAGCCTGCTTACCTGATCTCTACGGCTCAGAAATATATAGTGGCATCATAAGTAGTTAGGCATGTGAGAGGTCACGATACGGCCCTGGATATGTGATGACCAGAGAATTATAAGATCCCACACCTAGATTATCCTGCCAAAGTCTCAGACGTGCCAATAGTATCAAAAATTTAGTTAGATAAGAATGTAGGTAAAGACAGGTCTTTTCAGAAGATCAGGGGTACGGCTGGGCTTAGAGTTACCGAGTTGTGGATCATCAGGCTTCAGTGGCCTCACGACAGAATTGAGTCCAACCCGACAAAGAATAATGGCCAAAAGGGGAGTAGCCAGGCCTAAATATGTCTACAGAAGCTGTGCAAAGGGAAGTCGAGGCGATTCTTCAATACCTACACTCGAAACTCCAGGCATTTCAGCCCTGGTCAGCGAGGCTCTAAATGAAACAGGATGCTACAATTCTAGTGAATGGGTTCACATGCAGTCTTCTTGTGAGGAAGGGCAAAGCGTGGGGGTTTTGTAGTAAGCCATCAGTCGAGAGCTTGCCCTAGAGAACGATTTCCCTACGCTAATCGTGGAAAGCTCATCGATTGTGACAAAGAGCTATAGTGCTACCATTTCAGACCTACAAGTCCAGTGTGCAAAGGGGTAAACAAGTACTTCTCACCAGGAAACAATGCCAACTAAAACCTCGAAATCAATGCGTCCATGAAACCATAAAAATCGTGCTATTTAACAGCAGAGCAATTTGTAATGGAGGCCTTGAGACATTCACGGACAGATTAAGCCTAAAAAAGCATATACTAGTCGCGCTTCAGGAACCAATTTTTGATAAGAAGACACTGGTGACTTACTACCATAGATGGTATATATCATGCAAAGAGCCAGCGTCGGAGACATACTTAATTTTTCCTTGTCAGCTAGTCCATGGGCCAATCAAGCCGGTCTTACAGCTAAAGTTTAAGCTTGGTGTCTGAAGTTATTCCACGCCTTGCTCCCTTAAACTTGCCCCTTGTTAACGTTAAAAGTAAACCACCAGTAGGGTAGAGTTGATTGTATAGGAGACAGTTATAGAGATAATACATGACCATGGAGAAGACTATTTGGTCTAGGCAACTTCAAACAGACATGATCTCTCTGCACCGAGACTTATAAAATTCAAAAATCTACTAAAATGCGGGCTTTACTCTGCTGTACAGACAAGGATTCATAATTGCCGTAGAAATGGATCAAAGAGAATCAGCCAAACAAAATATGATTATATTCACGCTAAAAAGTGATGACTTGGTTGATTGATTCAATTCTTGTTAGTTTCATGAAAGTTGGCGTGAGAGACAGGATAACATTCGCTTCGAGACCAGTACTAGACCAACCAATATTCTTCTAATTGAATGCAGACTATACACACACTATGGTGCAGATTTCGATAAAATAGAGGCTGTTTTTCGTGGCAGCAGTTGGGTAAATATATAATATACATTAGTGGTACCCTAAGATGCCACGAAAACGATACTCGGTTTACGCTAACCGAGAGCACCATCTCAATTTTCCCAGAGGATACTTTCCAACTTAACTCATCTCGAGACCGTCTCTAACATCTTCTTATCACTTACCAAAGCACTTCAATATCTAGAAGTCATATTCGCTATCTAAGATTCAGGTGGAAATTGATCCCCTCGTAATTGTCGTGCGATTTCGGGGTACGGTCGAAGTATCATCCTTATATTCGTCTATACCTCGGCTAATGGCGCCAACGACTCGACATACGATTGATCGCCACCGATGAAATTCTTACGATACTTTGCTGGCATTTTAAAATAGAGCACTTGTCACAGGCCAAGGTTTTGGTTCCTCAGTCTTGAGCTCCTTGACGCATATTCAGTCTTGACATTGGGGGTACCGTAGCGACTTGGAAAGGCCGGAAAGTTGGAATAATAATAAAGTCTTTGAGGCGATGAGATTAGCAAATAGACGAGGGAGAAGTCATAATGGAGGAATGGAAAGGAATAAAAATACAGGAGGACTCCAATGAAGAAATTGACCCCTAGACAAGATGAAGGAATTCTGGGCCGAGGCAAAGTTGTAACTGAGGCTAAAGAAAAATTCTGAGAACAGGAAGTGCCAAGAGCTCGGCTCCATGGTGGCCAAGGCTTAAAATGAATCTGCGTTTTGATGCTTCAAGATCAGGACTTCTGGAGAGTCTGATTTGACATTTTCAACAAACGGATGAAGTCTGAAGTGGACGAGGCTTATCTAGCTAACAATAATTGACTTAATACAGCCCGACCACACCAATATTTGAGCCCACACAGCAGTGTGGAGGGACCCAATCGTCCAGCACGCTAATTTAGAAACAAAAATACGACAACGATAGCACAACCACAGGCTACAGCTATAACCCAAGCGCTCAAAAGAGTAACTAAATATACCTATTTCTGCCACTGAGAATTCTTAGACTTAGCTAATCCAGAAGCCATCCAAGCTGGAAACTCTACCAGCAATTTCTCTCACTGGCCCTTAGACAACTAATGTGGCTAAATCCCACGCTGAGACCCTAGACATCAGCAACCAAGCCTGTCTGAGCCGACAAACATTTGTTCATGTGGCTGAGACTGAAATATCAATGGAAAGAGACCTACCCCTATTTTTATTGAGTCAACCTTGCCGCAAAGTTACGGTTGGAAAACTATATGATTGAGAAGGTAATTACTGTGAACTTAGGATTCGTTATCAGAGTTGTCGAGGAATGAGCTACAAGGGCGTTTCCTCAAAGAGCTGCAATCCTAGAGGTCAAGAGAATGAGATCGGAGACCGTTTTCCACTAGATCCCGGTTCTTTTCATCGAATAGTTTCGACGGACGATCTATATATGAAGGGCCAATTCCGTTAACACTAGACATGGTGGTAGAATAAGTGGCTCTAAAGACGAGCGTTCGAATCAAATCGGCCCGCACTTTTGTATCAGGCATGGCTTGACAATCAAATAGGTGAGTTTTTCACTTTGCACCCAGAAAGGCGAAACTTGGAGATGTTAGAGAGAGAGAGAGTTTGGTAAGAAAGATTAAGCTATTCAATTTCTATTTAGTATCATCTGGTGAAGCGAGTTGGTAAATCGGAGAGTATCAAATCTGTTGTAGAGAGTTGTTAATTTACCCCATTTAGTACTAGAGTGCTATACAATCCAACTATTTTTCAGGTTCTCCTAAGACTTGGTTACTTAACTTAAAAAGGTAGGCGTGAAATCTTGGATAGTTTATGGTAAAGATAATATATTAATAATAAAGACTTGGTTCTTGATCCGTGAATAACTAGAGAATAACATAAGACCGAGAGCTGCATAGCTCTCGACATGAAGATACCTCAGCTACTTATACTTTGACACTATCTGCAACAGACTACAGTAATCTAGTTCCAGCCCGATTCCTGTCGAACTCCTGATAGTGACCTAGGATCTGATCGAAGCCCAGTGAACTGGTAAGAGTACAAAATACCATCCTGAAACATCTAGAAAATAATTGCTGGAATAGCTTAGAATTCCATCGAAGTAACTAGAACCTGTCTAGAGGGATACCAGCTAAATCTAGGATCAGAATCTACATTAACACCATGAATCTATCTATGAAATAGCAGTCGCCACATAGTCTTAGAGCCAGGGGCTGGCAGGATACAATCTCCGCATCATTCAGTCTGTGACACCGTTAGAACTGAGCGAAGGGCAAGAATCGCTTTTTATGGATAATGGGAGGCTGATCAGTGTGTGATTAATCATGAGACTTACTATTAAAGGAATAATTCGTATTAAATTCCATACCAATGATGATCTTCATTGCTAAATAGCACCAATTTAAACAAGGGAGAGACTGTTCGAAGAGGCTGGACGTCCTCATGAACGTCAGCGTAAGTCAAAGATTACACATTGTAATCTACACTAGGGACACCACTCAATAGAAGTTGGCTCACGATGTGCATCAGTTGTTAACAATGCTTCCGCTTGCAAACAGGTCATCCCGGGTTGCAAAAACTACCACTGACCACATTATGCTGCCAAGCTTTACAGCACATGAAAGACTAGCTATAGATGTTCCGAGAGCTAGATCAGAAGGAAACAATCTTTCGATTCGACAATATTTAGATAAGCAGAATGCAGCTAGAATTGAGACGCTTGATAAGCTCGTTCGAAAAGAGCTCAACTCGGTCGATGCCGCTACAATGATGAAAGATTTAACAACTCTCGCTACAACAAAATGTAAAGCTCGAGAACTGGCCCGGAAATTGAGGACGGACTAGTGAGACTTGGTCCGCCCAGGATAATTTGCAAATGTCAACCTCGAATAGCAGCGCTTAAAGTCTTCAGGACTTGCGCGGTCAAGGTTTATTTTTGCTCGGCTAATCGCAGCTCGAGCCTGACTGGCTAACTTTGCGTAATATTCCTTTCACTTTGATGGGTCGACCACATCTCTCAACTGCTAGTACGGAGGAAATAGTAGTGGCTAGCTTTCTTTGGCGGAACAAAATACTCTCTACATGGCGACTGAAGTGTTAAAAATGGTAGGCGTCAGCACTGTAAATTTTGCTCGGGCTAGATTGAGGGAGTTAAAGGCATACGCTCACTCGGGTGAAGTGCGGGACGAAACTCAATACCTCTCAGTGGTGTCCCCTTCAAAGCTCCAGTTCTCACTATAGAGTCTGTAGAGCCGAGATTGAGTAACAAAGTCCTCACTTCCATGAGGATTCCCAATCGCTTTCGCAATCTGTATCGTCTTCATCTCTCAACACATCCCCCTATCACCATTATCATGAAGCTAACCACGATCAGATCAGATGGTAGGGTCGAAGCCCTACTCATCACCAACCCTTGATCATGGAGGAAAAGCCATCCGATGAGTTTCCGGAGCGTACCCAGTACCCGACACGGAAATGGTGGATTGGATCAAGTCGACCTCGAATGTTACAAAGAAGGGAGGTATAGATGAATATACGCACCTCATGTGGTCTCGGTGTCTAGACTTCGCCTGGCTGGTGCTGCAGGTTTTTTGAGACTTTTTCCCGCGCACTCAGTTTCCATTGCTACCATTTTTACTTATTTGGGGTAGAAGGTTCCATGGGTAAACACTGAGCTAAATGGCTATTAATCACGGGCAATATGTTAAAGATATTTCAAGTAACAAAGGAGAATAGGAGCACTGTACAAGTTGTGGCCTGGGCCAGAAAGGAGCCCAATGTGCTGCAAATACTAAGACTCATGTAGTAAGATAAACAAACCCCTCTCCCTTTAGGGCTTCAATCCCTGTGCCAACGGGATATCGGGCGATTTTTATTCTTTGCATCATATTTTAATTGCGTATGCAGCTATCTAGCCATGACACAATATCAGAGAGAATGTGCAGAATAGATGACTCAACATACAAGAAGAGTACTCATGCCTCAGATTTCATTGCAAGTACTACTGCGAAGTTATGGCGGCTTTTTCTTCACCCCAAGTCAACCCTCAACCGTAAATTCCCACCCAGGGGAACTTCTAAAAATCCCTGGGTTATCCAGACATACCTTCACCATACACTGAATTTCCTCCACACGTGATGTGATCTGAATTATCTCCTTCCCAAGTGGATTAGGTGCCCACGCTACTCAAACTTTACCAGAGAGCACCACCACGAGGCGGACCACGGCACCTTCCATCGTTTGCGTGTCTTTATAGTGTCAGCTGCATTCTCGCAAGCGAAGTATTGGCGGGCACAAGTCTCAATTCGTAAAATCCCTTGCCAAAATTCAAAATTTCACACTCGTCGAGATTGTTTCCATCTTCTGTGTCATCTTGTAAACTTGTCCCAATCCCTCTCATGTCCATCCCAAAGAAGTGTCTCCCAGATTTGTGCGCCACGCTTTGCTTCCTCCGTCGGGTGTGAATATCGGCGTGGGCGTGTATTTGGCGGCTAGCTGAGGCCAGAGAAAGTCAACGAGAGGCGTGGTCATTGAAACATGGATGTACTGAGTCGCACTTGTAAACTTGATGAGACTTAGGTAGAAGTCGAACTCGTTAGGAGCGAAAATTTGACATGGCGGAGAGTCTTGAATCATTGCCTCGTGGGCCAACTTAATCGGTATTGCGAAATTTGACTGAACTCGGCTCTGGGAGAATATTTCACTCCCAGCTTCGTAGATGACACCATGTACAGGTGTCAGCCTTGCCCTCCATTTCTTCTGATTGCACAGCGGGTATCCGAGAGATGCTTTTGTATTTTCTGAGCTGCTAGAATCATCATGATTTCGCATGTACGTTCTTTCCAGCGTGGTTCCCGGTATTTAGAGGACTCAGACATATTCGCCCCTCTTACGGTATTAATTCTGATCTGGACTGGCTGCACTCGTGCTTCAGCTCTCTATTTCAAGCGCCACGAGTGACATTTAGCTTGCGTATTCTTATGATGCGAACAGTTGTCGACTACCTTCAAAGCACACTTATGCCAATATACCTCTCATAGAATTCCGATCCAGCCTTGAAGGTGTTAACCAATCCTCCCACAGCCATGGAGCGGTAAAGAGCACTCAGATCAAGTAAAAATAAATTTGCTAGAAAAATAATCGAGCATAATTTCTTTTCTGATGTGGTCCACGCAAGGGAGAATTTCAGTGAATCCACTGGATCTCATCAAAAACTTCGTGATTTTTTCTCTGGTGGGTGGCTAGGGATGTAGTATTCGGATGTGGTGTTGGAATAGGAAACCCACCGAGGCTAGGCGGTACGATACCTCTGGTGACTATCATTACTGTATGATTAGTCTTGTACACATGACTTGTGTAATTCAGACAAAGCTCTTTTCTTTGGCTTCACTGCCTTTTGAAACCAAGTCCTTGCTTATCATTGTTTGGCTATCATATTAGGCCAATTTTCCCACGGGAAGAGTTATCGCTCGACTTAATTTCTGTCGTCGTGCCGGCCCATCGCACAAAACTAAATGCTATATTGAGATAAACCAAGTGCGCCTCAACTAGCCTACGTGGCGGCGCACCGAAACATATTGAATGTGAAGCGGTCCCGACCAATTCTGCGCGCTCTCTCGTCGTGCGATTTCAATCCTAGTCCACCAGTCATCGTGAAAGTGTTGCAATAGCCGGAGAAGTATTGGCAATGCGCATATCTTCGGGACCGGCGGGGTAAACATGGATATAGAGGCAATTCTCTGCACTGGTATTACTTTAATCACCATGAATATGACCCTAAATGATTTAACCTTAGGCTCATGATACATTCATCTGCATGCCAAGATTTCTCTGCCACCGCATGTTTTGTATGGTCATAGACTGAGAAAGGACAATAAAAGAATAGAATAAAAGTGGTTTATCTGACTGTGCTTCATATATTCCACTATCGCCTCGTGACTTCCTTTTAGTAATAAATACACCCGTGTGTATCTGGCGAAAGGCGATTAACTCTTAATTTGGCATCATACTTCAGTCGAGAGTCGCGTTAGGATTGGCCAAGCGAGTGAATGTGAATAAGCGTGCACAGAGAGGCGGCGCAATCAATAACTTTCACTGTGCTGGAGCACAAAGCAGACGAGAAAGATAACACAATGTCACACACAATTTCCTGATCATCAAACGCCCCCAGACTGGCCTAACTTCTCACGCCTTTGAAAATTCCCTGTCTCTTCCAGCAGACCTACCATTTCTTCCCTCCGACGCAGTCAAGCCCTCGCTCTCAGCTTAGATGCTCCCCACGCCTTGTACCGCACACGTTGACTTGGCGCGGATTTATGAACCGGCCGAAGACTCCTATCTTCTACTTGATACCGTGTCATCTACGAGCGAACGAGCCTTTCTCCATGCACGTTTTGGCTCAGCCTCTCCCGGTCAGGCGGTGACACCGCTGGTTGTCGAGATTGGCTCCGGCTCCGGCGTGATCATTTCTTTTGTACATGCTCACTGCGCCACTATCCTCGGTCGCTGCGACGTTCTAACTGCTGGAATTGATGTTAACTTCTTTGCGTGCCAAGCTACAGTAAAGACCGTGGCCGTCGCTCAAGCGCAAAATACTACAAAAGCCTCCTTCATGGGAAGCATTCAGGCTGATCTTGCTAGCTCGTTCAGAGGAAATGAAATGGATGTCCTGATATTTAATCCACCCTATGTTCCTACTCCCTACCTTCCGAAGATAGAACACAAAAGTTTTGATGAGGTCTCCTTTCAAAATGATTCGCACCTCTTATCACTTTCGTATGCTGGAGGGGTCGATGGCATGGAAATTATCGAAAGATTTTTGGACTGTTTACCCGACATGCTCAACAGTGTTCGAGGCTGTGCGTATTTACTGCTCTGCGCTCAAAATAAGCCAGATCAGATTAAATCAAGGATAAGAAAATGGGGCAATGATTGGCTGGCAGAAACGGTTGGAGAAAGTGGCAAAACAGCGGGTTGGGAAAAGCTTCAGATCATTAGAATATGGCGCACGTGAGTGTGAAGTTTGATTACGATACTTATAGGTTAAGGTAAAAGTGTAGTGCCATTGACACTTGATGTTTTTTTAATGCATGGATACAACTCAAGCTATTATGGAACGGAGTTGATTGCGCCCTAAGTTTGGGATAATTCAGGGCTGTCAAAAGATATAACTCGAGTCACCGACTGCCTTGCATACATCTTATTTCTCCGAGCTTACAAAACCTTTTCAATATCTTCACTGTCTCCCTCAAGTCCTCGTGAATCCTCATGATAAGTTCGACTATCATCTGTCTGTACCAAGAAAATTTTCCCCATGTATATGTACCAGAATTTGGATGGTTGTAACAAGAGACTGGAGGAGGCTAATCATTGCGCTATCGATTAGTTTATAGTCGTCAATAGTAGATTCTAGTCAAAATATGTTGGTGTATAATAGGCTCTGAATAGAACAATTTATCGATATTAATGTTGTTAGGGTGACGAAAAGTGATTGGAGAGGCCCAGGATTCGCTTGAATAATTGCGAAGAGGCGTCCACTCCTTGGTTGTGTGAGTCGGGTTTCTGTGGCATTATTCGTTATCTTAAAAGCCTCGACCACCTCCTCTACCACGTCCACCTCTGAAGCCTCCACGTCCTCTAGGTCCACCCCGCCCTCTACCGCCGCGGACTCCTCCCCTATCTGCAACTTCTTTCCTCGCTTTATTCTTGGGCTTAGGTGCATCGTCGATTAATAGCGTATCAAGAGGAAGTGAGTCAGGAAGTATATAGTATCTTATTGTAGATCCTCGGAGGTTAACTGTATCGAGAGAGATAGGATCGTTGCCGCGCTGGGTCATCTTGACTGTTCGGAGCGCAGTGTTCATTTGGGGGGAAACTGATGTGATAGTTCCATGAATGATAGTGCCTATATCCAGATGAGTCTGGCGTCTGGACAGGGTATTATACGTTTAAAATTACCGTTTTTAAGTTCGATTGTGACGGTCTCATTCGCACATTTCATCAGGAATCTATCACGCGCATTGATGTTAGCCAGTTAATCAACCGGAGTTGATTGAAGAGTCTGCCTGCTACACGAATTGCTTGAGAGAATTCAAGCTTACCTTACGAGCTTCATGTTGAAATCACTTTTTGGTAAAAATAAAGCTCTATGATACGCGTTTACCGAATCAAGCGCTGTTGAAGTGCTATTATATGCCGTGTACTATCGTGCTGTAAATGTGGCTGTGAGGATAAAAATATTGTCTAGGTGGATAAATTTTTAGATTTATATCCGGAGGCTGAGTGACGATTCTTGGAGTGATGCCTGATGTAGAGATGACGGGCAGATTGTGCGCTACAGTCGGAAGTTGACGGCCAAAATTATGGCTTACGTTAGATGCTGCATACCCGAAAATGAACCTCATCATCTTCCCTAGTTAGAGATGCTCCTGGCTCTGATTACTGTTCGGCTAATATGTACACTAGCTCCCAGTATTGTTGAGCCCAACAATCATGTGACAATTAAACCTAGCCTCATACTGGGCCATATAAGTATTTTACTGGTAATTTTTAACCTGATTAACCGTTCGGATACTACCAATGACTTGTGACTTATCTTGATATAACGGAATACTTCTGCTAAGCTTGCAGGCCTCAAAAACCACCTGCTATTTCTTTGTTTCAACTTAATTGTATGGTGCTCAAATCGTCGAGCCACAAAGATCTCATGGATAAACTCCTTCACCTTGTGGCTAGTATTGCAAGCCTTTACCCAGGAGGGCAATGACTGAACACCTGTACGCTGTGTCCTTAAAGAACCTGGGAGTTAAATATTCTCCCGGAGCCAAGTTCAGTCAAATTTCGCAATACCGAACAAGTTGGCCTATGAGGCAATGATTCAAAATACTCCACCACATCAATTTTTTCAATCCCAAGGAGATCGAATCCTACCTAAGCCTCATCAAGTCTACAAGTACGACTAATTACATCCTCACTCTAATGACAACAACTCATGTCGACTTTCTCTGGCCTCAGCTGGTCGCCAAATACACGCCCACGCCGATAATCACACCCGACAGAGGAAACAAAGCGTGGAGCACAAATCTGGTAGACAGTTCTTTGGGATGGACGTGAGAGGAATCAGGACAGGTTCACAAGATGATGTAGCGGGTGGCTTTAATCTGGACGGGCGTGAAATTTTGAAAATTGGCAAGGAGTTTTACAAATTGAGCTTTGTCCGTGCTAAGGCTTCAGTTGCGAGAGTGTAGGCGACACTGTAAACACCGCCATGGCTGGATGGTGCGGTGGTATATCGTCTTAACCGGTCTTTCAAGTAGAGTCTAGATAGCTTGGACAAATATCCCACTTGAGACAAGAGATCGCTGGTTCGAATCCGGCAAAGCAAAACCACATTTCTCGTGGTGCAGGTTTATATGGATAACTAAGGTATGCTTGGATAATCAAAGGTCTTGAATTTCTCTTTGATGGGTACTTATGGAAAGGGTAGATGGCTTGTGTAAGCAAACATACGTTACAATGGTATTTGAAAACAAATACAGAGTATGGGTGTCTCTAACCTCTAAGGAGTCATCCATCATGTATACATAGCACTGGTTATGTGTCATAGCCAGATAGCTGAATATTCATTAAATGATTTTAAAAAAAAGCCTTTACCCAGATAAGCTCGAAGTAGCTCTTCGACTACTCCTGCTACTCACTGCAAGTGCATAGCTATATTTCGCAAGCTCAAGGCCAGCTGCCCTAACAAGGCTCGGATATGCTGTACTTCGGACCATATTGCTAGTGTTCAGTGCTGTCTCTGGGGCTCCAAAATACGTGGAAATTATTTTGCAGACGCTCTCGTAAAATTAGCTTACGTCTCTATTACGCCAAATCTTCTCTTAACCATATTAAGAGCGAGAAAATGATTGTTTATCTTCCATAAAATGCGTCAAGAAAAAAAATACTATTTTTGCCTGAAATCTGCGCAGCAATACATGCTACATTTTACATCCATTTTATATCACATACCCCATGTTTTAATCTTCTGTGCTCAAGCATGGCTAGTGTAGATGCTGGTGCGGGTAAATCCTGCGGTTTCGACACGACGCAAATAGTGATAATGTCCACAAAAAATGAAGGTAGTGGAGTCCAAACAGCTCTAGAAGATAGAAACATCGAAATCGTGGCGAGCTCAATAAAAAGTTTAGACTACTTATGATAGGTGGATCATATCAGGAGGATGTACCAAAAAAAAGGACATCAACGAAGCCATCAAGGCTTTCAACATCCACAAAAAGTACTGGGCTGGGATAACCTAGAAAGAGTCTCCAAACCATGAGAGAATCATGGCACTCGTGGATCCTGTACGAGGAACTGTTTTAGGAGTGTCGGCATCACGGACTTACGCGTCGTTCGCAGCTCCGCAAATGACAAAAACGGTGGTACGAATAGAAATTAATGGAGCGAAAGACTTGTAGCAAGAGGAGCTTCTTTCAAAGGTTAGAGAGCATATAACAAGTGCACATACGATTCACCAAATGCGAGGTAATGACACTGAGGTTTTTAGCCAGTCGGCGTTCTGGAGAGACGTGGAGCTTTTATCTTGAACAGCGAAAATACGGAGTGAAGACCCAACAATGGAGCCAAAGAGAAAAGTCGGAACGAATGATGGTCAGGGTTTCACTCTGGTCACTATTAGAAAGGCTGAAGAACTAAAAAGAGGGCCGGATGTGGAAATACCTTTTCCTCCCAGATTTCCCAGACTTGAGTCTAGTCGAAGGGGGGGTTAAAAAATATCTGCGAAAAGTTTATATTATGATGGTTAAAAGAAACGTCCTTAGCACTCAGATAAGTCGGTTCAGAGTGGAAGATCATTGGGTTTTTTTGTTCAAAGCTTTTTTCATAACCAAAACGGCTTACTGTGGAAACCCAAGGGATAAAAGACAATTGAAGAGTGGTCAAAAGCTGGTGTAGGCTCAAACCATAGGATTCTATACTAAAAAGAATAATGTCTAGAAAGATACAAATCTGCATACATGTAAATAGGATCACATCAACTGTCCAAATCAAGTTATTAACATGAAACCTCCTGTCCCTGATCGTCTACAGCTCAAGAGCTTCTTATGAACACCAAAGTCTATGATAAACCTTTCGAGTCGTGGTTTGTCACAAACAAGAGCCTTGTCTGTTTAGAACTAGTCGTTGGAATCTTAGAAGTAATGTTGTCCCGGCCTACCAGTGATTGGAGACTGACGTATAAGTGGCCACTAAAACTGTCGGGGCATCACACTTACCATCTACATAATGCTGCAAATTGATACCTAGTGGGACGTTAAACGACATTAATTCAATTCAAATACTTTAAGCTCTAGCCAATGAACAAAAAGTTCCTTTGAGAGTACGAGAAAATTGGTGTAGACCCTGGCACATTGACTCTGGAGCCAGCATACTTCAATTAGTGCACAGTAGGTGCTACAATGACAGCCTGCATGGGGTATAGAGATTTGCTTCATATATTTGACGTTTTAAGCACATGGGTGCAGAAGTTACATACTCCCGTGCACTCTAGAAAAATCCAAGAAATTTTTTGATTGTCAACCAGGTAAACACTGTGGTTGTCTTCGAAGCAGTGTGCCTTACTCCACTTCTGATATGCATCGGGTATAGAGAACTCCAGAAATCGCTCTCGCTTTCCGAAGATGGCTGAGCGAATCCAGATTCTTTCGAAGAGGTCCAAAACATCTCCTAGTCAATTCTATGCCCTAACTGCCTTTGTATGGTGCTAAAGCCTAATAGTCGCCATTCTCCTATATCATTTATGTTCATAGATTGATTATGCTCCACAATGATTTACAATGCGGAATAGATTTTTTTGTGTTGAAAAATGTACGATTTTTACAAAAAGAAAGGTATTAAAATGTACGTACTCGATCACTTGTATAACTTGATAAGAGATACTGCACAGCAAATATAAGACGTAGATGAATCAGGTTTGCATTGATATCTCACAGTGGTGATGTGAGTTGGGTCTTGTAGAAGTCCATCCACCAAACTGTAGTCCACTAATCTGCTACATTCTAAACGTGTCTCATTCTTTCGGATAACTGAAAATTACTTTGCCACTAAGTTGGGCTAGCAAAGCTTGGCTCTGCCTTCACTTGAGAGACCATCTCTACGACTTGTCGCTTTCATTACTTGATGAATACTAACTAGCACGTGTGTTATCCAGCCAGTTTGTGGCTCGAAACTAAATCAATTGCATAACCCCAATACTCAAGATTCTTCAATCTATTTACTAGGACATGATCTATCTCTGGCCGTAGTTCGATTATACAAAGCAAGTGGATATTTACATGATTGATATGTAAAGTATTAGCTCATCTATGGGGGAGTGAACTGCCTGCAAGTCTCCCGTGCTACTTGAACACGTCTATAAGTATCTAAATGTAGCCAACGCTTACAGTGGCAAATACAGTAGCTTAAAGTCTCTTCCCCTACACAAGTAACGCTTCATATGTCGAAGGCTAAGAATAACCACCGAAGAAGTTGGATAGAGGAATATCCCTTGTCAAAAATAGGGACTGTCCATACGTACGTGGGTCGTTGGCTTCGGTCAGTGTGGAAGGACTAATCACGATAGCTTGTTCGCACATGTGGATCAAAAAATAAAGGTTTATATTCTGTATAACGAATGAACTATACGAGCTATAAGATTGAGTCTTAGCTCAGTCTCACGTAAGTCACTCCTAGCTTGACTATCCAATGAGGTCACATGAACAATATTTACAAATGAAATCGGTTAAGTTCGACTCTGACCCTCCAAGGCCCTAATGTTGTGATTATGAGCCTACGGGAGTTAATGAGCTGAAGCTTCTCTTTAGCATTATACGCAGAACGTGAAAACCTCATGGTCTGATTGCATGTATTCAGGTCTATATTGATCTAATGAGGAGAGGAATTTTCCAATGTACAACATTGAGGTGTATGTGCACTGAACATGACCCAACACAGCTGCTACTATAATCAAATGTAATCCCCATGGACCAGATATTACAACACCCAAGCCTGTAACAGTCAGTTCTTATATCCTATATATAGAACCACAGCTTATTCGACTTCTAGCGTTTGCCTCTATTTACAGTTCAAGAGATCATGTCAATCATGATTAGTGTATATAGTCCCAGACTTCCGAGAGAAATAGGAATTAAGTTATTTTCACTGGATCATCTTTTCCTTTAATTACATACACCTCGCCTATCACAGGTCAGGCTCCAAGTTACCCGTCGTTATATACCCTTCGCGCTGTCTTTTATATAGAGTTAGTGGCAATTTAGTGTCCGTCTCAGTCTACTGATAATTCTCAGAGTGAGATGATACACAAAAATTGCCTCAGATGGCCGTCGAACGCTAGAGGGCGAATGGTCCCACATGCCCTCACATTTCTCCAACTGAATTTTTAACTTTAAAGTGTCCAATAAATTAAAAGATTCGATAATTATTTAGTGCCGTATGAAAGAAAGTTATGTTCGATACGGATTGGTCAACTTGGCATATGACTAATGTGATAAATAATTGACATTAGATACGACCTCTACAGGCGTCAACATAGATACTTTAAAGACATTAAGACTTTACTTAAACAAGTTCAGAGATAGACTGGTGATGGCAGGCACTGACAATCTGCGACACCGATGCTCGAAATAGGTGAGGCACTCGATGCCTTCAAATCCCACACTACGACGCTACAATCGAAGCTGAAGGCTATACGGACGGAAGAACGAATGCTGATATCAGAGAAGATGGTAACGAAAAATCTCGAGGAGCCGTTGCGCGAGACGACTGCTACAGCAATATAAGGAATTGGAGGGCGACCGACATACGCCTCAATTGTTGCACCGCCAGCGACTAAAGTGGCAGTCCGGACAAGATTACAAGGAGTATAAATATGCAGCCGGCTGAGCTGCTCGCAAAGCTAAAAATACATACAGAGAGACCATACGCAGTAAGGAAGCTGTGAAGCAATGATACGAAGATTTTTGTGCAGTCGGTCTCCCAGCGAAACTCTGCCCTCAGTATGGCGTAGCCCAAGGAATCCTGCGTCCTAAAGGAGGATTACCCTGTTGAAAAATTGGGGATCCCCTTGGGGACATTT
This sequence comes from Blumeria hordei DH14, assembly GCA_900239735.1. Classification (NCBI taxonomy): domain Eukaryota; kingdom Fungi; phylum Ascomycota; class Leotiomycetes; order Helotiales; family Erysiphaceae; genus Blumeria; species Blumeria hordei. Next base: position 4,859,813 of record OENG01000033.1, on the reverse strand, counting down.
ACAAGGGGAGGAAAAAGCCCAAATAATGGCGAATTCATGAATCAATTAATGGCGGAAACAAAAGTCCAGATTCCTGATTTGAGAATTAATAGGGTGAGATGGCTTTTCGACGGAAAGGAGCACCGATGGATGGGAAGAAACGCCCATACTCGAGGGTCAATCGTTGCTAGTTTATCGACAGAGGCATTTCAACGCGAAGTGATAAGAAATGGAATTGTATACAACTCAATGCTATACACGGCCCAGATCTGGTCACCTCAAGTGCAAATCAAGCAGTGCTTCAACTGCTGTCAATGAGGGCATACCCAAGCCACTTGAAATAAGGCAAGGAGACGTGGTGAGTGCGCGGGCACTTAACAGACCAGGGAATGCCCGAGGAAATCTGTGCTTTGCTGCAATTGCGGTAAGGACCATAAATCGTATCAAAACTTCGCGGCATACAAGGCCAGCGTTCAGCGGGCACAATACGATCTGATGTAATGTACGGCAGAATTTAGGAAAGGAGAATGTTCACGTGCGGCACCTACATCGACCACAACGGCAAAAGCAACAGACGACCAAGGATTTACAGAGGGTCTCACCAAAAGCCGGAGGTACTCAAGAGAGGGCCAGGATGTCCGCGCAAACAGCTCTTAGTCAACCACTACCACAAGTATTCGCACCATCGGGGTCAAATTCAAGACCACAGTCTTCTAATTTTTCAGCACGCGAGGGCAGAGAGAGGATGGCAAGGTGCAATGTAATTTTAGCTAGTCCTGTCTCAGACTTAAGGCCAATTGCACTTCTCACAGGTAATCAAGAATTATAGATGAAAATTAAATTTAATAGGGGGAAGGAGTTTTATATCACGATGCTTTCCCTCTCATGTAAGTATATGTTATGACACGTATAATATGGCAGGCAAGAACTCAGGGTTTAAAAGGTAATAAAGCTAAAGAGCAAAGCTATGTCTACAAATTACATATGTCCAAGTGTATGAGATTAAGCGAAGAGTAATTAATAAGTCGTCAGTGCTTCCATAACGCCAGACCACCGTAGGTATCCTAATCCAACTCCTTGTCTGTACACCTTATCCCTAGCCACTCAACAGTATATAGATAGATTCTTTGCCGCCTGCATAGGCCAACAGGGCGCCAAATCGTGTTAAATGAAATCAAATTCTAGATTCAATATTAACATTTTATAAATCTTAAATCTGGTGTTTGACACCAAAAGGCCGGATGGTGTAGTTGGTTATCACATGTCCTTAACACGGACAAGGTCCTGAGTTCGAGCCTCAGTCTGGTCAGTAACTTTTGATGAAATTTAATCTGAGTGTGGGGATGGGGGCACTGACAGTGCTATGAATTCCAGTTGTGTTCTCTCTTCCTCTTTGTACAACGGATTTTAATTGTGAATTTAGCTATAATACATTTTCGGAAAAAAGATACAGTAAAGATGATTCAAATTACAAGAATTGCACTCATGCCTCGGATTTCATTTGCAAGCACCACTGCGTAGTTGTGGTGGCATTTTGGCTGCAACGTTGATTTTGACGCTGCTTTAGGTGCAGCGCTCTCCGACGGCTTTGATGTGTTCGGAGTAGGCTTGGACGATTCTCCAATCGCGTGGGGGATGGAGGCTCGTTGAAGAATTTCCTCAACAATTTCAACTGACCAAATCATGCCAGTATCGGGCTCAGCGGCGGCGGGGAGGGCTTTTTCCTTCCCTCTAGTTGAGACCTTGCCCATCTCCACGCATTTTAGAGACTGGGAAAGGCCCGGGGTTTGAGCGTGAGCCTTTGGGCAAACTCTCGTGTTGTCCAACGTGGCGTTGGGACGCTTTTTACGAACTGTAGGCATGGTGAAAATGCCTAAGCTCAATCACAATCCAAAGATATGTTGAAGGGTATGATGTCATGGTAGACCAGTAGACTAGCTACATTCGGCTTAGTCTCATACGCTATGAACTAAATGGGGTTCCATAGAATTTAGCTAGAATAATAGACTGTTGGAGATAGATAGCAATCAACATCATCATATACATATACGACTATTTACATAGAGTACTATTGAAGATCACCCTGCCGTTTAACAGGTTATGGCCCGTGTCTGCGTAGCAGATTTTCAGTAGTTATTTGACTCTTGCTATAATTCATAGGCCAGCAGTGAATCTGCCATCGGCACCTTGAATCCTCCACGTAGTCATCCCGCTACTACGGAATCTGATAAGAAAGATTTTTCTGCAAATCATCCGATTAAAGCAGAAGATAATAATCATCATAAATACTCGCGACAATCATCTATACAATCAACTATAGTTCCATATCTCATCATGGATCAATCAAGCTCTTTAGTCACTATTCCTAGGAATGCTCACCTAAAAGGAGAGGAAAATTTTAAGCAATGGCTTAATGCCATCACCAATATTGCTGAAAGTCTCGATGCAGAGGATATCCTCAGAGAGGACTATAAAGTCCCATTAGAAGAAAATATTGATGCAAGGAAAATTTGGAAAGTGAAAAATGCTAAGCTCAAATCAATAATAATGTTCTCCTGTGAAGAGAATGGCCCTCGAGGCTTACTTCAAGAATGTTCGACAGCAAATGAAATGATTCGAACTCTTAATAATCAATTCAGAGGTAGAGGATATGTGCTGGGCTACAATGCTTATCAAGAGTTTATTAGTCTCAAGATCTCTGACTTTGAAAACTTGATTCAACTTATCATCAAATTTAAGTCGCTTATCGCTCAAATGAAAGAATTAAATGTACCCCTGACTGATCTGCACTACCATATGCATTTCATTGGTTTGTTGACAGATTCATATCCAGTTTGGGCTGATCGTCAACGTTCGGCCGCTCGTAATGCAAAGGATAGTAATATATGTTCGCTAGACGATTTAATTCAGGATATCACAGATGAGGCTCGCCGCATTGAAAGTGTGAGCTCTCCTGGAACAGTTTTCTTTGGCAACAATCAAGGTGCAGAAAATAGAAATCAAAAAAAGAACAAAGGTAAATTTGGCGGGAATAAAGACAGCAAAGACGGTAAATGCAAACACTGTGAGTGTCCTTTTAAGTCTATGAATAAAGTAAAGCATACCGAAGCCGACTGTCTGCTCAACCCAAAAAATGTCAATAAAAAGAAAGAATGGGAAGATAAAAATGGCAAGAATTTTGTGAAATGGGGCGAAAGAAGTCATAAAGGTCACTCTGTTTCCAGCCAGAAAGGTGCTACCTTTAGTTTTGGTGAAGCTTCAGCGGCTCAGGTTGTTACCGTCGATACAAATACTGCAATGCATGCCAGTCTCGAATTCAACGGATGGTTGTATGATACTGGCGCGTCAGTGCATTGCACTCCTGTGCGCGATGATTTCGTTGAATATAGGAAGTTTAATAAGCACGATATGATGATGCATCCTTTGATGACCGCCAATGGCATTATAAAGCCTATCGGCATTGGTAAATGTATATTCAGTGCAATAACCTCAAATAACGTTGTCAACAAAATTGAGCTTCTTAATGTGCTTCACTTTCCCAGCCTGCCTATGCGACTTCTCTCCGGGCAAAAACATTTAATGCACGGTGGTTATATCGGAAAAAATGGCGAAATTTATAAAAATGATGGTTTTGAATTTTTTAAACTTGATAAAAAGATGATGGTCTGGGTTACAGAGGGTCTAAAGAAACCTGCTATACTTATGCCGGTCTTGTCCGCAAGAAATGAAACTGTCAATATATGGCATAAGCGCTTCGCTCATATTTCTCTTCAAAATTTGCAAAAAACTCAAAAAATTGTAAACGATCTTCCAATTCATGAGGTAAAGGGAGAACTATCTCCTCGAGTCTGTGAGTCTTGTGAGCTTAGCAAATCTCACAGAACCAGCAGGAAATATGTGGAAAGCCGTGCTATCAAAGCACTTGAGCGTGTGCACGTTGATGTAGTTCAAATTAAACCACAAGGGTTTAATGGTCATAACTATGGAACTTTGTTTACGGATGACGCCACAAGGGAGCGATGGTTTTTTTCCCACAAAGACAAAGGAGGAGCCAAACTTGCGATTGACTGCATCATAAAAAGATTTCAAACACAATGGGGTAGAATAGTCAAGGTTTGGCGTCTAGATGGGGGAAAGGAATATGGTGTAACTGAGTTAAAGAAAAAAATGGACAATTTGGGCTCTATTCTCGAAATCACCACCCCATACGCAGCTGATCAAGATGGAGTTTCAGAGCGTTCGATTCGCACCGTCTTAGAAAAAGCCCGGCCATTAATCGAGGACTTTAAGATTCCGAAATATCTATGGCCAGAAATTATCCACGGGGTTATACATATTCTCAACAGAACTGCAACCTACTCAGTAAAAAATAAGACCCCACATGAAGCATTTCTTGATGATATGCGACCTGGAGAAGATCATAAACCATCAGTCAAGCATTTTCGAGCCTTGGGTAGTAAGGCATATGTGCATATTCCTAAGGAGAAAAGAGTTGTTAGCGAAAAACTTACACCTCGTGCGGAAGTTGGCATTCTTGTGGGATTTGAAGGGAATCACATATACAGGGTTTACGTCGCATCTCGCTCTAAAGAAAAGATCGTGCGTACCTCAAGTGTGCGATTTGATGAGCATGGTTTAGTCTCGGACGTTTCTAACGACTCTGTTCATTGTATTCCTGGGTATAAACTTATAAATATTGACAACAGAAAGAAAATAGTTGCCGATTCCATGAACCCTGAGCACCCGATGAGGTAATAACAGACGTCACAGGAATCTCCATCGGCTCCCCTGAATTTGCCGATGTTCCGCGAAACGATTTGGACGATTTGTTTGACCAGGAACTTGAAGATGAGTTTGTTGTAAGGATTCCAACTATTCCAGCTAGTAAAAGCGACGTTGAAGAATCAGATAAGAAAAGGAATGTAGAACCGCAGATTACTACACCTTCTAAGCCTGTTCGAGTTAAAAAGAAAGCTGAGCCTCTACCCGTCGAGAAAAGAAGACCAACTCGTGCATCTAATAAGGCTCGTCAAGATATTGAAAATGAAAAGGCAGTGTCAGAAGCGTCATGTACTACGGCCATGATTGTTGTTGATACCTATGCGCATAAAATTCTCACTGCGCTAAACGTATATGCGGCTGCACATACTAGTATCAGCGATGATCCTAAAACTCTTGATGAGGTTCTTAGCGGAGTTGAAGCGGATCTTTGGTCTGCTGGGATTTCCTCCGAGTACAATTCACTCCACGAAAATGGTGTATTTGATCTCATACGTATTAAGGACTTGTCCCCAAATGTTAAGATCTTACGTGGAAAACTTGTCTTCAAGAGAAAACGAGATAAAGAGGGAAACGTGTCTCGTTGGAAGGTTCGCTACGTTGCGCGAGGATTTGAACAGATGTATGGTCGGGACTATGATCAAACATTTGCTGGCGTTTGTAAATCCACTGCTTGGAAAATTGTCCTCGCTATTGCTGCAATGAATGATCTTGACGTTGATCAAATGGACGCTATTACGGCATTTCTAAATGGCAAGATTGATGAAGACGTCTATATTGAAGTACCTCCAGGATATTGTGTTGATGGTAAAATCTATAATAAGCCAGGTCAAAAACAAGAATGGGCTTGCAAATTGAAAAAAGCAATCTACGGCCTCAAGCAAGCCCCACGTCTCTGGCAGTCAACGCTCTGCGTAGCTCTTGCTAAAGTTGGTTTTTATCCGCTGGCAACAGATAACTGTGTCTATTACAATAACAATACACGAGTCATAATTGTCATCTACGTTGACGATTTCTTGATAATAGGAAAAACAGCTGAACTTACGAAGCTAAAGGCTCAGCTAATGAAATTATTTAAAATGGACAATATAGGTTCACTTTCGTACTTTCTAGGAGTTAGAATTGTGCGAAATAGGGAGGAAAGATCTATTACCCTCTGTCAAGATGCATACGTGAAGAAGATTCTTAAAAAATTCGGATTTGAAAAGTGTACTACCAAGGCCACTCCAATGGAGGTGAGCGCTTTGGAAGATATGGTACCTTTTGAAGAAAAAGCAGATCCTCAAGTCGTTAAGGATTATCAATCGAAAGTAGGATCTTTGAATTTTTTAGCTATCCAGACACGTCCAGATATTGCTTTCGCAACCGGAGTTCTGTCTCGATTTCTAACCAATCCCTCACCTCAACACATGAAGGCATGTGATCGTGTTTTTCGCTACCTAGCTGGCACAATCAATCGATCAATAGTTCTAGGAGGAAAGGGATATACCGCTCTTCATGGATATTCAGATTCAGACTATGCTGGTGATATATCTATGCGAAGAAGTACCTCTGGTTTTGTCTTTTTCCTCGGAGGAGGAGCTGTTTCGGTGCAATCAAAGAGACAGACGACTGTAGCTCTCTCAAGTACGGAAGCTGAATATTATGGGTTAACCAAAGCGGCTATGGAGGCGTCGTGGATCCGTCAATTCCTAGAAGAATTGGGTAACAGATCGAAGTCAGTCAAGCTATTTGGTGACAACCAAAGTAGTTTAGCCTTGGCAGAAAATCCCGAATTCCATCAACGTACGAAGCATATTGCTATAAAACACCACTATAAAAGAGAACAAGTTCAAAATGGCTTTATCGACCTCTGGTTCGTACCCACCGAGGACATGGTAGCTGACGGGCTCACTAAGCCGCTTCCCACGGTTAAGCACCAACATTTTGTTGAGCAACTGAGAATGCAGGATATTGATCTCCATATTCTTGAAAAATAAGTTCAAGTAGGTATCACAGGTCCACAGTACATCCTAAGGGGTGTGTTGAAGGGTATGATGTCATGGTAGACCAGTAGACTAGCTACATTCGGCTTAGTCTCATACGCTATGAACTAAATGGGGTTCCATAGAATTTAGCTAGAATAATAGACTGTTAGAGATAGATAGCAATCAACATCATCATATACATATACGACTATTTACATAGAGTACTATTGAAGATCACCCTGCCGTTTAACAAGATATATGCGACGAGATTGAGAGGGGCGGAAAAGGGGGAAATGGGAAATCTCGAATTTCTCGAATTGTGCGTTTTGTTTGTTCATTGACGTGCTAGGTAATATGGAGCCCAATGCAATCCTCCAAAGTTCGAGCATGAGTGTGAATGGGCCGTATCACGTTGACTACCGTATAGTACTATACCTCATCCCATCAAAATAACCGGCACATTCCAGTCCCACCTATGTATTAAATCACGATGGGCCCAGCAGCTCAGGAAAAAAAACCCAGAAGAAACCTTCCACGCAAAAATCCGCATTGAAAAAGGAAAGAATTTAGAAGAATCTCCCTTCAAACATCCTGCATTAGCCACCACATGCCTGAGCCTCATCTCGTTATTATTTCAATTTACTTGCCATAATTAATGGCTCCCCACTCAGGAAATGCCTGGCACCGTCACTCCTCCAGTGGCCCGACTCTCAGCCGCGTATATTCCACTGCTCTGGACGTACTCTTTTGAAACTCGCCAGTGTCACGGCGTAGAATAGGCACAACTGAAAGTACAGCTTGTATAACTATAAATTCAATCTATTGATGGAATACTAAGATAATAAGCAAGAAAGAAAGGAGGAAAGAAATAAAGAAAGAAAGGAAGACAGACCGATGCTCTATTGACAAAAGAATCCGCGAGCTTTGGTGTGTGTCCTCTCGTTTCCCAGGATCGCGCGACCTTATTTTATCTCCTCCCGCATATTGGCTCCTTACCCAGCATACCTTACTGGTAATCTGACATGTGTAATGATATGGCAGAATGCCGTGCCATTACAGCCAGCCTTTTGGTGCGAGCAGAGTTTCCAACGCTGGCACCCTCTGCCTCCAGCTTGTCACTTGACATGCTGACAGTGTGTTTCTACACTGGATGTGGTGGCCGACTGATTTTTCTCTGCCACACTTGCAGTAGAGTACGGCTGTGGTGGGATTGAAACGGCGATGATATGCTGCAAAGTCCCCGTGTCCTATTCGAGCTGCAATTAGGAGAGTATATATATAGCTCTAGGGAGAGAACTCTCAGGCGGTTTCTTGCGCCGCACCTTGAGGTGAAGGTCTACATACGACTTTGGCCGATATGAGTCCACCAGTATTTCAGCAGCTATCTCGATAGTTCGCGGGATTTGCGCCTTATGGCCGCATGCTTGAGAAAGTCTGTCGGAATCGTGGGATTGTAGAGCGAGATACACTCTCTGCAAGCGAGCTTGTCGGTTATTTTGTTCCCCGCCAGTCCTGTATGGATCGAGATCCATTCTGCTGTGACCAGCACGAATGCTTTGGCCGCTATCGTTCGAAGTTTCTATACCCGCCAAGAGTATGAGACTAGTTTTCCCGTCATCAGCGCTTCTGTCACAGGGCAGGTCTACTAAGTGCGTGGCAAAGTATTATATTTGAGTTGTGCGATGAGAGGAGGAAAGACTATCTAGCTACACGAAGGCCTGTAGAGGCTCAGTTATCGCTTAACCTTAAAAGACGCCAACTACCATCTCACTACCGTGACAGCTTCAACCGTTGCGGAATTTTCCAGGAGAAAGTGTGTGGCTCGAGAACTTGTCACGATTGCTCGTTTTCATCGCTTCGAGAGCAATCACGGCCCCGTGAATTTCTGCGGCGTAGACCTCTGCATTCACAATTGTGCCAAAGCTGCTCTTTACAATACAGTTTCTGTTACCCCCGCAATAGTTACGAATACCCAAGCTACCCCGTCGCTGTATACACATAGACAGTCGAATGATAGTGAACTAAGCCACTGTTTCGTTGCATTGGCCGCTTCTTCTTTGTTTGTCCAGCACTGTCGTCGAAGTGCCGGTGCAGTCAGTTGCAGAGATGGAGGTTCTTCCGATGCCGATAGGAGTCGAAATGTTCTTTGCACCCTGTAATCGTGGATTCAATCCATCTTGGACCTACTTCTGTCGCGCGTCAGTAATCCATGGCGGTAATGGGCGTCGTTGGTTGACTCTATTTCCCGTACAAGCAACGTGTGATTGCGGTCTACCCTCTGAATGAGGACCGCAGATTGGATTCGTTCTTTTTCCAGAAAAATTTTTGCAGGCGCGACATAGCATTCCCGCCTTAGCGCTGTGGTTCGTGTGGGACCCCATATCGGCAGAGCTGTTCGAACACCAGCCACGGTTGCCCGGTCGATAGGTTTGCACTGCCTTCCCTTGGAATTTCGCACAACATATCAAGGTGAGAGTACTTGGAGGATCGACAAGGTCTAGTCAGGTGAATAAGATTGTTTGCAACGGGGAGAAGTATTTCCCTTGAAACCTATAAAGTACCCGAATACAGCCGCGATTGCGTTCTACGTGATTAGGTAAACTCATGCAACCCGATCTTGATTGTCTGTATCCCAACACATCACTTCTGTATGCTTCCCTAGTAGGCCCTGCCCATGCATGATGGTTTGCCGCCCTTGCCACGGTTTCTGTCATAGACCTTGTATTTGACGTAAATAGACATCTACAAGTCTTGCTCGCAATATTCACAACAGACATCTACGGCTAGGTCATATGGCCTGATGTAGAGTCAAGTTCTATCAATGTAACGTCCAGAGCTCCGACGTTGGACCCAACTAGGCCGAGTGTGTTCCATAGGTTATGGTTTGGAGCACCTGGCCGTGAAGATAGATCCATTTCGTATTCAAGCTTCCAATCTACAAGGAGTCAGCCATCACTGTCGAGTCTGGTGACCATAGGTTGCCAGTCAGGATGCACAGAGTCAAGATTTCCACCGATTACGGTAGGCCAGCTCGGCTTTCATGCTGGTAGATGCAGAAGATCTGCTCCAAAGGTGCGGTAAATCGAAAAAATATCACCCCCTCCACTGAAACAGAGGTCACAGTCGGATTACTTCTACGGAGTAATTTAATCAAAACTTTTTGCAACGATGTGGGTGGTTCCTAGATAATTCCTATTCTCTCTATACCAAGAGAATATGTACATATTCATTGATTATTTTCCGTTACGCCAAACCCGATTAGGCAGCTCCACCAAGTCATCCCTAACATTATGAATTACATATTCAGACAGTCACACTGAGTGATATTTCGCAAATTGGCTGCACCTGGCCTTTCTTTCCTATCCGAATATAAATTGCGGAGCGTAGCTTTGCTGAGTGGCAAGTGCTTATCGGAGCTGGGATACAACTTGGTGAGCCAGTTGCCGTCTTTATTTTTGGTTCAGGGTTCTGAAAGAGTAGGTGTAAAGATGAAGCGTGCATATATTATTGAGTGTTTCTAGATAATTTCTTACATAAAATATGTCACGTGATATGGTTCACATGAGTTGAGGCATGCCACCACTACGGTAAGACATCCAAGCGCAGGATGATAAGATCCTGGCTTTCATTTGCTTTGTTGGGTTTGTTCGGGCGCCAACACGTCGGGTAGTTTTATTTAGACTGAGCTAACCGGCACGTGAGGAGCTCACGTGCTGTGCGCGGGCACGACGTTAAGTATTATAAATAAATAAATAAATACGGTAAGACATCGGTTCCTGAATCCTAAGTGGATTGAAGGATAATGTCAGTTGCGGGTTCTCATTTTTACAGATTCGCGCAAAAGAACGAGAGCTTTGATGTAGTTTTTTGAAGCTCGGTGGAATTGTGGTGCCTTAGGAGTATTGAGAAGCGGTTGGCGGGTCGTTTTCAGCAGTCGCCTCGGAAGCTTTCTACCTGGCTTCTAGTTCACGTGTCAAGGTATTTCTTTACTTTTGATTTTGTTTGCGGAGCACCGATAGCTGGTCTCTTGTACGCTGCACCATCTTACTACCAGACGGCGTCGGCTTTGCTATGCAGTTTGGCTCAACCACAGAATGAGGTCCATGGCAGTCAATGCACCTCAGGATAACCTGCTTACGATTGGGAGTCTTTTGCTAGATGGACCCGCAGCGTGGGTCGCGATCATCTCGCGAGAAAATCTTTGTCGAGTGGTGTTTCCAGCATCAGTTGCATTGTGCAATTTTTGGCTGACACTGGAGTCCATGGAACCTGCCGCTTTCTTCAAACAGCCGCTCGCTAAGCTTTGGTTTTCCTGTTGCAAAGTGCAAAATCCAGTCTGTTGATAGCCTCGTCATGCTGGCCGCAAAAAGCACGAGCTGAGTTTAGTCTAATCCTGTCTTGAGGGTCGTTTCTTCGATCACTATTTCTATTGTGACTGGCATTAGCCCTCCGAAGGTGTACAGTCTATCAGGTATATTGATGCAAGCACCGAGATCCAAATGAAGGCGGGTCTCAACTTCATTTCAGAGCTATCCATAATGGCAGCTTCTTCCCCATTAGCTTGTATAGCGGACCTTGAATTCACGTCGGTGACTTGCCAAATTGAGGAGTTGGCCAGGCTTATTTTTATGAAGTGTGAAGGTATGCTTCTCTACGGGGGATCGGAACTGAGCCGTAGGAATACGCGCTCGTTGGGTCCTTTAGGCCTCGCTACTGATGCCTTTGAATTTGTTGTGACCGCTGAGGAGGCCGGCTTAGTCTTTTTTCGAACCACCTCTGTTCAGGATCTCTCGGGAGTCTGGTTAATGATTAGGTCTGTCCGCTGGGAGGGGGTTGGTATTGCGGTTGCAACTGGTGGTGTGGTTGCTGCAGGTCTAATGTTTTCCCTGTATAAGATCTACACAATGCATATGACCCTCGCAATGTTATTTTTCCTCGGCTCTGTAGCTGGTCTGAGGCGAGGTTTGGTGGTGTTTAAACTGGCAGCATGGGCTGGTGCAGTGGCTTGCTGACTATCACCACAGAATTTCTTTGATGCGGGCTTGAAGGGCCAAGCCGGTGAGTTCAATGGCTTCTTCGAGCTCTTTGTCTGTTCTTGATTCATTCATGTTGCAATACCCACTAACGATGCGCTTTGCTCCCGCAAAACGTTTCTGGTACGGCCTCGGCTGTGCGGCGAGAAATCTGGTCAAATTGGCGAAAATAAGGTTTTGGCCTTGGGTTTAAGGAGCGCGGATAGCTCGCGCATTTACTTGAATCTGCTGTTTTGGTGAGGTTTCTGGGCCTTTGAGGGTCATTTCAGCATCTTGTAGGGTCGAGTGTTTCGTGGGGAGGGGGGGCTAATGGTAAGATTCGGCGGTCGACTGGGGGTGCATGGCTGATAAGAGAAATGGATGATATTTTGATCAGAATTCGGCGTGGCTGTGGGTTCTATTGAAGGGTAGTGGTGTATATGGTCGTTTACACTTGGTATCTTCAATTGAATGGTTGTGACTACTCCGGGGGGGGCTTGGATTATACTTGGGTGATTATGGCAATAATGCTATGGGATGCGAATGGTATCTTATTGTGTTTTCTATATTATGTTACAGATTATTTATGTGATAATTAACCAATCCCACATACTTCTAGATAGCTCCTAAGCTAGTCTCTTTTAGGAGTGTTCTACGGGTGAGTGTAGCAATTGGTGTTATCTAATTTATCTCTAACCTGTTTTCCTTTCCCTGGCTCTGCATGCTACACGACGTAGATGAAAATTTGCTGCTAATGTCAAATGTGCATTCATAACAAGTTCGTGTGCGGGAAGACTGGCATTTTGGATATGTTTTTGTTTGGTTTTTAGTGTAGTACAGAAAATGTATCATAATGAGGTATTGCGTGACGATCTAGGTATGGATAAGCTAGCTAGGACCTCCGCTGTGGCCATCCTACGTGATGGAACTTGACATCCAATTCCGGGAATTCCGTATGTTCTAGACCTTCCAGTGAATCAATCGTCTTTATTAAATGACTTCATAACACCTATTTCTTTGAAGAAATTCAACGTGCCCACTCATCTGTATTCTGTTAGACCGATACATGACAAGCTTTATTCGTAGGCAATTGTTGAAGGTGAGCGATGAAATTTCCTATGAACATAGAAAAATGTTTATGTACCTTTTTGAAAATTAAAAGCCTCGGTGGAAGATTATTTTTAACGTCTTTTGACAACTTGGGGAGGACGACAGGGTGGCCTTGGACCAAGAATTATATGCCGAGCTTGGTCAAGAGGGCTGGTAATTCGGGTAGTTTATATGGTCTGACCTGGCCAACACAACACCTTCCGGTTATTTTGTGAGTTGGCAGGACGTTACAAGAGAATAGGAGATAATAATTACGTCGTACATCCTTACGGGATAGTGACCTATCCCACTTCACACCATAAATATTACACACACTGTATCCATATCTCTTTTACAGTCTCATAGTAATATAAATTAAATGCGGATTAATATATAGATACAATCGCCCTGTACGTAACTCATACGACCGACGTAAAAGCCACCCCGTAGGCAATTCAACAGCAAGCGTTCTCTCCGCTCGCCAAACACTGGCCAGGCATGATAACTCATTATCGAACCATCAAGGATAGGCATAATGTATCACGGCAAGGAAGAAAAAGCCCCGACACGCGAATCCTTCCTTGATTACTGCCATCAATGGTCGCTTGGCTTACCTCTATGATCAAAATCTTCGTATTTAATCACTGTTTTATATTTTATGCCATGTTAACGTTTGACTCTGGAGTTGGATGAGCTGACGGAGGCTAACTCAAGCCAAAGATTGTTTGTATTTTAATTAGTATCTATACAATTTAGAGTCAATGTTAAAATATTTTAATTGTAAAATCGCGAAATTGACAAACGTAAGATCTCGTTGCAGAATTAGATATTTTTTAATCAAATTATCTACATTAAAGCTGCTGCAAGGGATAAGTTGTACTGGTATGTGAAGGCAGAATTGCTACAAAAGATTCGTCAAATTCTCATGTCTATAAATTGAAGAATTTAGTCAGAGCTGTACTCTGGACATAGCCGTAATAGTTAGAGTTCAAACTATCTTTTTGAATCATCACGTCCTAGGGTACTTTGAGCTTTACTTAGATACTAGAGAAGTTCGAAGAGCTGCTTGACGAGCAGAGGGCGGTGTGGAATCTACATCCAATTGATATACTGTAATTTCAATATTTTAGCTTCATTGAACTTCCAGTCCAAGCCCAGGAACGCATGATGCCAATTTCTTCGTGAAGCGATTTTACCACAAGTTCCAGCGGATCTTTCTGATTTCAATGTGATTTAATACGACTAGATAACTGGATGACTTGCATTGTAGCTCAAAAGCTTGCACGAGCTAATTCTGGGAAATTTGAAAACCTTTAGGAATGCTTCTTTTCGAAGATTACTTAAGTCGTGGAGAACATATTACAAAGGAGGTCTAAAACTTCAGTGAGTTTATCCCTGAATCTCACCCATAAAATTAACCAAACGAACTTTTGTCGCGTCTTTAGGATGGAATTGGGCGATTTTACATCGAACCAGAAATCTAGCAGCAGCTGATTCTCTGTGGAGAATGACATAAGGATCTGGGCTATTGATATCCGCTGCATTGTTCAACAACCGCTCCAACAATTCCCTCATATCTGCTGCCACGGCGTTCTTTTTGTCTTGCAAGCTTGCTTCGGTAGACACATTGCCCCACATCTTATCAAGACGTTGTTGACTTTCAGCCTGTGGTGGTTTGATTTTTTTACCTCTATTTGTCTTGTTGAAACTATCCGCTAATGCTTCCTCATCGATATTCGTGACTTGACTCACAGTTGGACCTCCAAGTTCTTCAACCACTAGCATTGACGAAAGATATTTATCTATAAATCCGTTTAATGCCTTAAATAGCTTTGAGGTTTTGTTATCATAATATTCTTTCTTTGCTTCTATTGTATGTATCATCTCATTCTTCAGCGTCTTTCTTGTTTTGTGTTCGCGAATCTCAATATCCTCACTGAGGGTTGCTATACGCGCCAATATTAGCTCTTTTGTCTGTTTTGCATCCTCGAAATCTAGCCTTTCTTTTTGCAAGCGCCTGTTTGTTTCAACAGTTGAAGCCTCCACTTGAGATATGGCTAAGAGTGTTTCTGTGATTGACTTAGAAGTGTTGTGAAGTGCGAGTATATGAGGTAGGAGGGAATCATGGGCAGGAGTAAATGGTTCAGAAGATATAATTGATCTGTAAGCTAAGGTCAAAGAGGTAAGCTGCTTGATATATGTACTAGGATCACTGGATGGCTCCGCCCTGATTGGGGTCACTGTCTTTCGGAGCTGCGATTGCCTTAGCTGAGGACATCATTTGCTTTTGTACAAATCTAACCTCAGCCAATTTAGACTCGTAATCTTTGATAGAGTCTTCAAGGTCTTTAGCGGTTTTGATGAGACGCGTCTGATATTCGTCGGAAATTGAGGATTCCATTTTGCTCTGGCCTGATCTGAAATCGCGATGATGTGTTAGCGTGTTTACTAACGACAACTTTCAGCTTAGGCTCGTGCAGCTTTCGTTACACTATGTAAACTCGATTTCTCCTTATCCCCAATCGACATAAACACCACAATTACATCAAACCTTTCGATACATACTGTTGTCTAATCTATCAAACTTTCGGGCTTGATATTTTCTTAAAACAAATAACTGCATCAGCTTTATTGGAAAGCACCACCAGGATCTAAGACGAAAAAATCTTCTAGTTTTTTTCACCTTCAAAGATCATAAAATATCGCGCAGCTATCTGGGATTCCAAAGGTTTGAGGTTAGGTCTCTACTACTGCTTTCCCTGGGGAATCTTTCAGCCACTTCGCGTCTCTGCACTTAATATCTATTCTACCACTGATAAAGCACCAACACTTATTCCTACACAAGTTCAATCTCGCAGATTCTCCAAGACTTATCTGCCTGTCTTCAAGCTCCCTCCTGCACCATTCCTAACGACACTTTTCTCCTGATCAGTCATTTAAGTAACACACGCTACCCCTTCACTCGATTACAAACACCAGCACCAGCACGTTTTCCTTCGAAAACCCCCCTAGGTGTACATAACGAACAAATCATAATAAATTTCCGACTTCATTCTCCCAGACTGCATCTCCCAGCTAAGTGAAGAGATTAATTGTAAAAAGTAAAAATGTCTACATCAGAAACAGAAGCTCCAACGCAATCGACTAAACGACCACTTGAAGAACCATCTTCTCCTTTAGGTATAACCGAGCAACCCGATGCGAAGCGACCAGCACTGGACAAGTATGAGAGGACTGAAGCTGAGAGCAAAATACCAGCATCAGAAACTCAATCTGTCAGCTCTAAAACTGGAGAAACAAGCAGTCAAACAAAGGGCGATGTAGCTGACGGATCAACTGATGTTGTCGCGACAGACTCCGCGACAAAGTCAATTGAAACGGCCGTGATATCTTCTAGAGAGGTTCCAACTCAGTCCTCAAGTCTCCAACATGACGAGAGTGGATGGATCCATATCCGTGCTGTCATTACAAGCGCAGAGGCGGCCACTGTGATTGGTAAGGGTGGTGAGAACGTATCTATGATTAGGAAAATGTCAAGCGCCAAATGTACAGTTAGTGATTATCAGAAGGGCGCTGTAGAGAGAATCCTAACGGTAAGCGGGGTTGTAGATGCAGTAGCTAAGGTATGACACAAATTCTTCTTCAAAGATGCATCTAACATTTTAGGCTTTTGGTCTAATTATACGAACATTAAACAATGAACCCCTTGACAGTCCATCTAATGCCCAGTCAACAACCTATCCACTCCGTCTTCTAATCCCACATATTCTAATTGGCTCAATTATTGGCAAGGGCGGCGTGCGCATTCGTGAAATACAAGAAGCCTCAGGGGCTCGGCTTAATGCATCTGATTCAACTCTCCCTCTTTCAACCGAGCGTTCATTAGTTGTACTAGGTGTAGCTGATGCTGTCCATATTGCTACATACTACGTTGGTAGTACATTATTTGAGCAACTCACTGAGAGATTCGGTGGCCCTGCTTCTTCAGCCTATGCGTCACGAAGTGGTGGGCCAGCTGGTGTCGTGCCAGGTGGTATGCAGGTCGTCCCTTATGTTCCTCAGCCAGCGGGAGGGAATTACGGGCATCCCGATAATCGACGTCATTCTGATCGTGGACCACTTACTCCGGGTCACGGCTCCTACGGACAAAATTATTCCAATAACCACGGTCAAGCTCCTCAGCAGTCATCAATTCCGATGCATTATGGTGGCTCACCTGCTGTTGCAGGATATGGAGGTGTTGGTCCTCAACAACCACAACAACCCCAAATTACTGGCCCGCAGACTCACGGTGGCCCTCCCGTCCAGCCGATGCCTGCAATTGTCCCAGGACAGCCACTGACACAGCAAATATTCATACCCAATGATATGGTAGGTGCCATCATTGGTAAGGGTGGTGCAAAGATCAACGAAATCCGTCAACTGAGCGGAAGTGTAATCAAGATTAATGAACCTCAAGATAACAGCAATGAACGCTTGGTTACAATTACTGGGACAGCTGAATGCAATCAAATGGCTTTATACATGCTCTACTCGAGACTTGGTGCGTCCTCCCTCACTAATGACTTAATAATAGTCGCAGATATTAACCTAATACAGAGAGCGAAAAACACCGCATTTAGTGCAATTATTTGTCGTGGAATGCACCACTGTTGATTTGCTTTGGGGGTGCATGTACTGGAAGGCGTTATAATGATAACGAGACAGCGAGGCTTAGAAAACTGTCTCAACAAAACCTTTGACATGTCATCGGGTGGAATACTATGCGTCTAGTATGGAACGAAAAGTATAATTGAACTTTATAGCCGTATCATATTGATTTCAGGCACTTATTGGTTCGTACTCGATTGAAGCATTAAGGATTATGTTTTCTGCATGCGTTCCACATCTGTACATATCTGCATCGCCGTCCCTGATAGCGATTTGTGTTCGCTATTAGAGTTTAAATTCTACTTAAGATTGAAATTTACACTAATTTACGTATTTAATGGTGTTAATATTGGTGTGAATATCCTTGGAAAGTATTTTTTTTAAACATTTTCACTGTATTTTTAATAGGGCCTAACGTTAAAGCTGTTAGATTACCCTCAACATCTATCGACAAGACGAAGTGTTCACGGTGACAAGATCTAAAAAATCAGTTTTTTAAACCTGATTCAAAATGAATGTAATCAGATAACCTCTGAAAAATGATCTGTCTCCATTCAGGAGTCAAAGCGGGCTTTAGGTGTTAGACATAGATCTGTACGATTAAGATTGATCAAGATCTCCTCGCTCCTACGGATCACAAATGAGATATTTTACTGATTCAGGGCTTATAATGATAAACTTTTGGAATGAGAAGCATGTTATCTGACCACCTTTGAATGGACATTTATTCGTGACGGTCACAAACCCACCACTCATAGAGCTTGACATAGAGAAGGATACTCATTCTCCGAAGACTGTGTACGACGAAAACTTAATTTGATGTTTGGGCCACTCATGTAGTGGGTGCATTCGCCCACATCACTTGAGGCGTTTGTGCTAGGGACTTTCATGCTTCCATCAGCTGTTAATATCCACCAAAGGGAAAACAGGATAACCTTCTGACTACCCTAACATGCCTCTACCATCTTGTATATAGCGACGGCACGAGATGTGGCCTCACAGATCTCTCTTTCTCGAGTGAGTTGGGCGTCATGGCCACCCAGACTCTGACTGGGGGAGATGATAACTAGGATGCAGACCACAAGGCCTTCTATCGTTGCCTGTTTTTAAAGTGTCGGTAGTACTATGCTAAATCGTGGCTTTGGCGTCCAGGAGCAGCCCAAAGTCGAAGACTCTTGAAAAGTGTGAGATACAGAATGCGCATTTGTAACCTTTTCACTCGTCCGTCCCACGCCCCAGCTGCCTGTCCTCCGTCAAGATGTGAAGCCTAATTAGAGCAACGGCTCCTTACATTGCAAGGCTCGAGCTTTGTTTAATATGAGTTAGTGTCCGACTCGCGGGCATGAATAGCACCGTAACCTTGTAGTGCGAGATGTTCAACTTTTTACGAGGCAAACTTCCGATGGCATTTGGAGTAAGGCATTTATCAGTAGTTGATGCGAGGTGGTCTAGCAAGGTTGGGGTATAGGACTCGCGTGAGAATGATAGGTCCGACATTCACGAGAATCCGTCAATTGTAGGCATACTTGAGGTTGCTTCGACTTTGATTCGGTTGCAAAACTTCTTGGCCATGCTAGATCTACAGAGCATACTGAGCGATTACGTCGGCACCACATGAAGGTGCAGAATTCGTCTTTTTCGTCTGACCGCCATTAACGATGGACTCAAACTTTACTGAGCGCCACAACTATTCTACAATTAACGAGATTCCTCCCACTTGTCGGATTATGTTAAGACAACGCGAACTTATGTCCAGTGACATGTTCTATGGTCACCTTGGTCTAGTCAATGTGGAAATAAGATTGGGCTTCTACAGAATATGCAAAGGATCCTATTCTCGGGTGGCTATAAACAGCTGTTTATTCGTAAATTTCAACCCAGAAGAACTAGATATAATTGCAACTAAGCTCGAGTTACAGGGAAGGCGGGCGAGACGGAACATTTCTCCAGTTGAGATGGCAGCATATGCCGACATCTAAAATTCTTGTCTCGGTCGTTTAGCATTGGGCGGTAGACTGCTCCGAATCAGACTGTAATAAACTTTTGGTTACGCCAGGGCAGTCATAGTTTCGATAGAGTAAGTTGACTTGTTTGCAGTCCAGTGGCTCCGTAGTTGGCGATGTCGCGTCGTCAAACGATGGAACGAGAAGCTAATGAATACAAAGTCGAGCAGAAAAACATTATGTATTTACTAGGAAATATCGGAGTTGCAATGAGCGGAGGACCGGTTCGGCATATGAACTTGCGCGCAGGACAGAAGAATCTTTGCAGGGCTCGTAGCCCCACCGCATGCCTGTTCGGGCTGAGGTCTGTTTTATCAGGCACCAAAATTCATTGCGTAGACCAGCCAGACCACCCGTGCTGCATGCCACTGCCAGCACCGCAACCGACTCCACCAAGGCCTTTGCCGTTTCTTATTTTGCTGACTTGATTGTTAGCCCGCCTGCTCAACAATCCTGGTCAGTGCGGAACTTCATATTGGGGCCGTTTTGACAAGGATTAAAGGTTCCGCATAGTGATGTGTTTATTGTACTTCTTGAGTTATAAACCATCTAGCACATTCGGCTCCTCTCTGACCCAGGCCACACCTTGTACAGTGCTCCTTGCCTCTTATGTTTCTTAAAAGATCATTGATATATTGCCCGTAATGAATAGCCATTCAGCTTAGTATTGTCCCGTGAGATTGAGCAACCTTTTACACGGAACATTCTACCAATAAAAGATAATATTGGTAGCAATGGAAACTGCGTGCGCGGGAAAAAGTCTTAAAAAACCTGCAGCTCCAGCCAGGCGAGGCCTAGACACCGGGACCATATGAGGTGCGCATATTCATCT
The DNA here is from genome assembly GCA_900239735.1 of Blumeria hordei DH14. NCBI lineage: Eukaryota > Fungi > Ascomycota > Leotiomycetes > Helotiales > Erysiphaceae > Blumeria > Blumeria hordei. Next base: position 4,839,502 of record OENG01000033.1, on the reverse strand, counting down.
ATACCTCCCTTCTCTGTCACGTTGGAGGCCACCCTGATCCAATCCATAATCTCCGTATCGGGTGCTTGGTACGATCCAGAAACTCGTCACATGGCTTTTCTTCCATGATCAAGGGTTGATAATGAGAAGAGCTTCGACCCTACCATCTGATCTGATCGTGGTTAGCTTCATGATAATGGTGGTAGGGGGATGTGTTGAGAGATGAAGACGATACAGATTGCGAAAGCGATTGGGAATCCTCATGGAAGTGAGGACTAAGGTGTTACTAAATCTCGGCTCTGCAGACTCTACAGTGAGAGCTGGAGGTTCGTAGGGGACACCACTGACAGGTGATGAGAATAGTCCCCCGAAACAGTTGATGAATCAGTGACTGAGCCTTAAAATACATGTGACTTGATTTGTAAGCTAGTCTAAACTAGGGTCTATAGGATATATCGTGAGTGTAGAACTTTGTAATATAACAATATACATAATAGCGAGCATATCGGACTCAATTCTTACCTGAGCAGAAGAAAAGTACCCAGAGTAGAAAAGCCAAGCTGTCAATGTGGATATCCGTCGCAAAACGTCAAGCACATGGTGTTGGCGTGTCCGCAGTGGGCAAATGGAAGAGGCGACTTTCTCCGACAAGCTAAAGACAGGTCATTTGAAGCAATGATGAATAGCCCAGAAGACATGGCCAGAATTACACAGTGGATACTAAACAAAGGGTGGATAAAACAGTTTCGACTGGCAGGAGAAGTCGAGGTAGCAATGTCAGATAAAGTAAATAGATCTGGAAGGGGAAAGGACGGAATCCACACGGGCTGAACAGTGTACACTGCACTTCCTGAAGGTAAACCAAATAAATTGATAGGAAGATAAAAAGACAGGATCAGGGGGTTTTCACCAAATTGGTTTCCTCCTTTGTAAATAATGCAGATAGTCACCTGCATGGACCCATAGGGTGCCTGATCGGGTTAATTGAAATCAAATTCAAAAATTCAAAATATACATAATAATAATAAAAAAATATCATCATTTGGTCAAAAGCGGCACCACGTTCTACGAACGTTATTTCATCGTAATTATTATTGCATTTATCTTAATCAATCCCTTTTATCCGATTCCCCGAATTTTATTCGCTGCGCTTCGGCATGGCGGGTTGGGGAGCCAGAAAGGTGGAATTCACGGCTGGGAAAATTTTCACGGCACCACCAAAACCATCGACGGACAGCGGAACAGCCGCACTCACGTCTTTAGATTCTCTCGCGATATCTACAGGCGTTAACATGGAAAACTTAAAGATAATAGGGTTTTTTTTTAATAAGGTTCGCGACAGACTGGTGATAGCAGATACTAACACAACTGCGGCACCGATGGCGGAGGTAGATGGGGCTATTGACGCCCTCAAGTCGCACGCATTGTCACTTACATCGACAATGAAAGCGACACCAATGGAAGAAAGGATGCTTGCTCTAGAAAAGGCAATAAAGAAGAGTCTCGAGGAGCCAGTGCGCAAGACTGCTCCTCAGTCGACACAGGGAATAGGAGTTCGACCTACGCACGCTTCAGTCGTCGCACCTCCAGCGACTAAAGCGGCTGTACGAATAAGAATACAAGGAGCAGACAAGATGCAGCCGGCTGAGCTGCTCAATAAGTCAAAAACACATATCGAGGGGGCATACGCCGTAAGGCAGTTAAGGAGTAACGACACTGAGGTGTTCGTGTAGTCGATCTCCCAGCGAGACGTTGCCTTGAATATGGCTCAGCTAAAGGAGTTCTGTGTCGTAAAGCAGGATTATCCTGTTGAGATTTTGGGAGTCCCATTGGGGACAATGATACAAGGAGGAAAAAATGCCGACAACGGCAGCATTATTTACCAAATAAGCGCGGAAACAAAAGTTAGTATACCTGAAATCCGAATCAACAGGTTAAGGTGGCTTCACGACGGAAAGGAGCACCAATGGATGAGGAAAAATGGCCATACTCGAGGGTCGGTGATCGCGAGCCTGCCGACAGAGGCTCTTCAACGCGAGGTGATACGAAACGGCATTGTACTCAACTCAATGCTGTACACGGCCCAGCTCTGGTCACCCCGGGCACAAGTCAAGCAGTGTTTCAACTGCAGCCAATGGGGGCATACTCAAGCCTCGTGCAATAGGGCGAAGAGATGTGGTGAGTGTGCGGGAACTCACCAGACCAGAGACTGCCCGAAGAAGTCGGTGCTTTGCTGCAACTGCGGTAAAGCCCATAAATCGTGGCAGAAAGGGACGTGTCCAAACTTCGCGTCGTACAAGGCAAGTGTCAAGAGGGCACGATATGAACTTTCTGAAAGAACGGCGGAATTAAGAAGGGAGGAGAATAGAACAGAGGCAATAACACAAAAACCAGCGGCGACAACAACAGACAATCAAGGGTTTACACTCGTGTCTAACCACAAGGCGGAGGTCGGCAAGAGAGGGCTAGGACGCCCGCGCAAACAGGTCCTGGCCACAGTCCCATCTACACATCAATTCGCGCCATCGGGGTCGAACTCAAGACCACAGTCATCACTTTTTGGCACGCGAGGGCAGGGAAAGGATGGCGAGGTCACCTACAACTTTAGCTATTCCTGTCTCGGACTAACGGCCAATTGCACTTCCTGAAGGTAAATGAAGAAGCGCAGATAAATATATTGAAGGGGTAGGGGGTTTTTATCGAAAGGTTTCCCCCTTATGTAAATAACTATAAATAGAGTTTATAGCCGCCTGCATGGGCCCATAGGGCGCCAAATCGGGTTAAATGAAATCAAATTCAAAATATACATAATAAGCTCCAGGAATTTACCAGCAGTGCAGTCTTCTTACCATTTCTATCCTTCAATATCAACATTACATAAGCATTACTATTTATCATAGCCTCGTACTAACCTAAAGATCTGTCAATTAGGGATCCTCACACTCGTGATAACAGAAATGAGAGGGCCTGGAGAGCTTTGGTGGAGATGATAACTAAGTACTCTGCAGTACAAGAAACTTTTATTGATGTCAATTTTGAAAAGAAAGTCGACCTTTCTGTATTGGCTAATGCCCCAGCAGAAGTGAGAAATATTGTCCATGAACTTTTCGGACCTATTAATGGACACTGTGTGGCCCAGAGACAAACTCTAAATGCCTTACAAATGACGAATGAGGAGAGAAACGACGAGGTTCAATAACTAAGATCAGTGTACAACAAACAGAAAAATGAAATTTCGTTGCTCAAAAGTCAATTAACCGAGGTTCGAATTAAAGAACAGAAACCCGCTTCCGTAGCTACCACAGTTCCCCAAGCCTCTGTCATCCAACAACAACCGGCGCAATCATTTCCTCCAAGTATGATTTACTCGAAGAAGCCACCATCCATAGACCCTTTCTCAGGTGATCAGAAAGACGTAGTAAAAAGGCACAATAATTACAATGCTTGGAAATTTAAACTGATTTCTAAGTGGAATACTAGCTGAGGGAACTTTGATTCTGAGTCCAAGAAAATCTGTGATGCAATCAATTGGCCCAAAGGCGATGCTTGTACTCGCCTGCAGTCTAAAATTGCTTTATTTTTCTCAAGTACTGATGATCCATCAGGCTGGCCATGGTCCACTTCTGCAGAAATTTTCCGAACAATCGACAAAAAATATCTCACAGCTGACATACGCGCCATAGCCAGAGAAAATTTGAATGATCTGAGAATGACTTGGAAATGGAAAGACTTTCCATCCTTCATTTCAGAATTTGAAAGACTTGCAGATCGATTAGAACTCAAATCTTCTATGCGAGTATATCATCTTAGACGTAAGGTTTCAGAACCTCTACGAGTGTCAGCAAAGAATCACATTCCCCTGCCTTCCAAAGATGATGTGTATGCATGGATAGAGATTTTTTCTCAATTTTGGAAAAATCAGGAGTCAAACCGCCATATTGAAAGCAGCTTTCTTGGTAACCAAAGTGGAGGGAAATTTTCTAAGTCCCATAGTAGCAAAATGATTTCAACAAGTGATCCCATGGATTTGGATCAAATGCACTTGACTAGAGTCACTGTGACCCCGGCTGAGTGGCAACACCGAGAAATCACGGTTTGTGTAATCGATGTGGTAGAAGAGGTCACTATTCAAAGGAATGTACTTCCGAGATTGCAAGAAAAAGCAAAAGGTGCCATGATACTGCTGATCGTGAGTTGGCATCAGCGGAATTGAGTCGCGGAAACTGTGGAGGTCAACAAGGTGATTTTAACTATAATCGGAGTATTCAACGAGAAGCATTCAGTGGTGATCATCAGTAAAACTATTCTTCTGCTCCATTTAGTTGTCCGAGCGAAGTTAGAAGAGCTCCTCAACCGGCCCATGCAAGAGGACAAGGAGGAACTAGAAATGCTAATTCCGGTGATTTTCCGCACTTACAGACGCAAGAAGTAAACAACTAGGGCCGTAATTACAACTCCCCATATGAACAGCAACACAGCCTTGGCAGCCCTCTAAATAATTTTGGCTACAAGAATGGTCGAGTTTTGGGAGAACTTGAAACGGAAAATGGGCATGTTAATAAATTTCAAACTCATAGGAACGCTCCTTGGAGTCAGGGAAATGAAGAGTCCCGGCATTAAGTCGCGTGCGGGGAATCAATGTACAAAAGTTTGTTGATTTACAGAGAAAATGTATACAGCAGGATTCAACTATTTGAAAGCCTATAATCTTAAATAAAGTTGGCAAAAATTCTATATCATTATCTGGAATCTTTCACTCTATAGTACAGCGCTAAATTTCTTTCTCCGTGTCTATACTCCTAGATATTGGTAGCACCGAACTCATGTTTGTTCGAAAAGCTTGGGCAATTGCTAATAGATTATCCCTAATACCCCTTACACGTCCTCGCCCTCTCTATTCAGCTGAAGGATGTGTTTCGGAGCTAATAACGCATCATGTGTCTGGCTCCTTAGAATTAAGCGATCATTTCGAGGAATTGGATGCCCTGATTACCACACTAGGACCCGAACATGATGTTATTCTGGGATTTCCATGGCTGGAGCGTCACAATCCTTCCATTGACTGGCAGTTGAAGTTAGTCAAATTTGACAAAGAATTTTGCTTAAGTAACTGCTTTATTCCCGGAAATTCAAATTGTAAGTCACCTTATGTTGAGGAAGTTATCGATCATGAACATGTCACTGTACGCGAGAAAGACGCACAGGAGCTTCCAACTACACTGGCATCGACGAGTCCAATTCAAGTCAAATCTATTGTTAGTAAACGGGTCAAACAAGCGACTAAGAATAAGCATGAAATGCTACATTCTCTGCTAGAAGTCTTTCATGAAGTGGATTATAATGACATACGTAATCTCAAAACACCAGAAATTTTTCAATTTTGAAGACAAAAAGGTGTGCAGGTGATGCGAATTATGGCAGATGACCTCGACAAATTAGGGGGAGAGCGAGAAGACGATATCAAGGTTCTAGACTTAGTTGGAGATGAATACCAGAAATTACTTCGAGGACACGGAAATCCTCATGAGTGGAAAAGCAGATTCCCCAATTATTTTCATGGATTTATAGATTTAATATTCGATACAGACAATACAAAGCTACGCAGAGTCACGGATGAAAATGTAACTAAGTTTTTTAAGAAGCCTAATCGACATCCTCCCTCTATGGAGGAAATAAAGATGAAAATCCTAAAAGTTTATCACGATATAGCAGATGTAACGTTTCCCCAGGAGGCTACCAATCTTCCTCCCCATCGTTCTTATGACCATAAGATAGGGCTCTTACCAGGAACCATAAATTTCCTAGATCTAGAGCACGCCCTTGCTCTCCATCAGAGCTGCATGTCATCAAACGCTGGTTGGACGATCAATTGGGTAAAGGATGGATAAGACCATCAACGTCGCCTATTGCAAGCCCGATTCTTCTAGCCAAAAAACCAGGAGGACGCATTCGTATTTGTCATGACTTTCGTGGTATAAATAATATCACAATGAGAAACCGATATCCCCTTCCACTCATCAAGGAAACTCTGGACCTTATTTGTAGGGCAAAAATATTTACAAAAGTTGACGTTGTTTCAGCCTTCAATAGAATCAGGATAGCAGAAGGCCACGAATGGCTGACAGCCTTCATAACCCGTTTTGGCCTCTACGAACAACTAGTGACACCCTTCGGATTAAGTGGTGCGCCTGCGACATTTCAACGGTATATTAACGATATATTATACGATGTATTAGATAAATATGCCACAGCCTACCTTGATGATATCATAATTTTTTAAAATTCTATAGAGGAACATGTCAAGCATGTTAGAGAGGTACTGAAACGGCTTCGCGCCGCAGGTCTTCAAATTAATATAGATAAATGTGATTTCCATACTACAAAGACTAAATACCTTGGTCTTATCATTACACTTGGAGGTATTGAGATGGATCGGGAGAAAGTCAAAGCGATACTAGAATTGGAGCATCCAACTTCAAAACGACAACTCCAACGATTCTTGGGGTTTTCAAATAATTACCGTCGTTTTATACAAAATTTTTCTGAGTCGTCACGCCCTCTATACGGCCTAATTAAAAAAAGATGCTGTTTGGACCTGGACTCCTATTTGTTCGTCTGCATTTCAAAATTTACAGGAGGCATTCAGCAGAGCTCCTTCTGTCGCAGTCTTTGATTATTCAAGGAAAATAGTTGTGGAAATAGATGCAAGTAATTGGGCATGTGGCGGTACTTTATCACAACGGGTTGGAAGCGAACTTAGACCTGTCGCATATTTTTCGTCCAAACATTCAGCTCAAGAGTGCAATTATGATATTTATGATAAGGAACTACTCAGTGTTATTAAATCACTAGTAGAATGGCGCACAGAGTTATAAGGACTACAATTCCAATTTGACATACTAATAGATCATAAAAATCTCTAAACTTTTCAGACAACTAAGGATTTAAATCAAAGGCAAATTCGATGGGCAGAATTCTTATCCCGATTCAATTTTCAGCTTATATATCGGCCAGGTACGGTGAATACCCTAGCTGATGCCTTGAGTCGAAGGCCACAAAACGCTCCAATGGATATTTTAGATGACCGCTTTTCCGCAAGGCGCATTCCTTTGATTCCGGCTTCCAAGTTTGATCACAATTTTGCCTATCTAGAATCCATTGACATGTTAAAAATATACGTTTCTCAACCAATCGATGATTTAATGTCGAACACATACAACAACTCCTTAATTATGCAAGATATCATAACTAATCTATCAAATGCTACCGTTAGATGCTGAAAACCTTCGCTTGCGAGACTGTTAAAAATCGCATTTAGTGAATGGCGAATAGTAGCTGGACGCATTTATTATAGAGACCGTCTAGTCATCCCACCAGACAATGAGGAAATCCAATTTCAGATACTTCACAGAGTACATCATTCAGGAGCCTTCGGACACCCAGGAAGAGAGAGAACTATTGATTTAATCAGTAGAACGTACTGGTGACCCGGTATGACAGACGCTGCAAGAAAGTTTTGCAAAGGCTGTCTCCTTTGCAGTAAGACTAAGACACCCTGAAAAGCTTCTACCGGACTGCTTAAACTACTACCATTACCATTTAAACCATGGTCTGATATTTCAATCGACTATATATCACCATTACCAGAATGTGAAGTTAGACATCGAAGATTCCGACGCATTGCTATTGTTGCAGATCTTCTTACAAAAATGCGTCACTTTCTTCCAAAGGAGACTCTATCCGTAGAGAAGCCAGCCGAAATATGTATCGAAAAAATTTGGTCGCTGCATGGTTCACCAGAACGGATTGACTCCGATCAAGGGTCTCATTTTATCTCCACATTCTGGAAATCTCTATGCCAAAGACTGGGAACTATTCTCAAGCCGTCTTCTGCATATCACCCAGAGACGAATGGACAAACAGAGCGGGTCAATGCTGAAGTAAAACAATTTCTACGAATTGATGTAAGATGGGCTCAAGATGACTGGGCTATGTGACTACTGCTAGCCGAATTCGCGGTGAATAATGCTAACTCCTCAACAATAGGGGTTAGTCATTTTTATGCCAATTATGGTTACAATCCAAAGTTAGGCATTGAAGCTCAAATACCAGCAGCCCCAATGCCATTGGAAGCTCAGCGGAAAGAATATTTTAAGGCTCATGAGATAGCTAATAGATTTAAAGTCATTCTAGATCAGGTTAAGACCTTGTCCAAGATTTTTCAGGACCCTTATGAAAAAAATGCAAATTTGTATTGTTTAGATGCACAAAAATATCATATTAGAGATATGGTTATGATACGCACTCAGAACTGGAAAATGGGGCGACCTCTTCAAAAACTTAACCCACGATGGGAAGGTCTGTTACAGGCTGCGCCTTACATCCATGTACTTGTGCCTATCTATGTACTAATCGCCGATGTTGGTTTATTGGATTATAAGTGATCACCGATCTGACGAATACGAATCGTCGATAGATCACCTCAAGAATGCGGATGATCAGCGATCCGATGGGTATTAACCTCCCTGGGGTCAGAGCTACATGTATATATGTCCGACAGCCTAGATAGATACCATTTCCTAGATAATTAGAAAATAGACTGTATTACGGCCAGCTTACTTTGTTCTTATTGTTTTGGTGATAGCCCATCACAAGGTCCATTTCGTGTCACAAGAACCTCGCCACACACAGTAACGGTAGATCTACCACAAAATATAAATATCCAACTTTTCACGTCTCTAACGTTCAATTGAGATCGAGTGGGTGAGCACCAGGGCGAGAAGACGAGGATATAAAAGCAAATGAGGGCAGAACAATTGTAAGAACGGATGGCCAGAGAGATGTGGTAGAGTATCACTTCGATAAAATTGTAGGATACGAAAAGATGTAAAATAATCGTTGGTGTGACGGAAATCGATTTGGTAATGAATAAATCGATTTATTAAACTATATAGGGAGAAAAGAGAACTCTAGCTACTACTAACAGGTACTTGTAAGAGTTGATCTTTGTGGGTCTATAGACTAATGACTTATCCATAGGCATTATACTTGCTACCCAGCCACGCAATGCCAGGTATCACTTAGTTGTGCTAACGCTCCAACCTCCTGATGAGTAGTGCTGTTTCGTTCAGCTTCATCTACCCCCCCCCCCCCCCATACAGCCTTATCGTAAACATCCTCAATATTACGCTTAGGTTATTCGCCTAAGCTCAAATAACGGTCAAACCGTAGCAGTTGGTACTATCAAGTTCAGTGGACTGTAGGCGACACAACATGGGAACCCGCATCGCATTTAAAGGGTTGTGATGACGCACTCTGGAGGTTTCATAGACAAAATCCACAAGCAGGACCACCACGGCCATGGCCAAAACGTAAGTGAGAATGTCATCTTTTTATCTATTTGCTTCTCTTCATTTTTTTTTTCCTTCTCATGGTACAAGAGTGAGGCTCTTGTCTAAAATGGAGGTAGTGTCACAGGGGCAACTAGTTAGGGCATAATCACTTGCGAATTATGGCATAACTCTATGCGAGGATACTTAGATTTAGATCTCTGCTTGTAGATTGGTTTCGTTCCTTGTGCAACTACAATTATCTATTCTGAACATCCGAGTATTTATACAACGCCAGCCCATGATAGTAAAGGTTAACCTTGAGTGGTATCTGTAAACGAAATCTGAGTGTGAGTGTTCAAAATGTCAACTTGAGACATCCTACTTAATGCACTCATCTTCCCATAAAGCCGGCATGGGACTCAAGGCGCCAAGTTGGGAAATTTTGAAATATTTATTTATTTATATACGTGCTTGCCTAACCAATACACTAGTAATATGTAATGTGGCTGAAGGCCACACACGATGCTCTCGCCTCGACTACTTCGTCGTCTCATATCATAACAATAATAGATGAATTATCTCAAATATAAATGACTCGGGTTTTAGATTTCATTCCCAAATACCACTACGAAGCTATGGTAGTTTTTCATCACCTTAAATCAGCTCTCATCCGTGAATACTTCCCCAGGTAAAACTTTCAAAAATCCTGAGTTATCCAGACATGCTTTCATTATTCATCGAGTTTTCTCCACGCGAAATGTAGTCTGAGGCTTACGCTTCCCAGGTAGAGTACGTTCCCAGGCTACTCAAACTACACTAGACAGCGCTGCCAGGAGGTGAACCATGACGCCTTCCATCCTTAGTTTGTGTTTATAGTGTCGACTGTACTCTCGCAATCGAAGTCTTGGCGCGCATAAAGCTGAATTTATTAAACTCCTTGCCAAAATTTGGTATGTCATCTCCGTCGAGATAGTACCCACTATCTGCACTGTCTGCATCACTTTTCAAACTTGTCCCAATTCCTCACACGTCTGTCCCAAAGAACTGACTCAAAGATTTGTGCACTACGCATTGTTTCCTCTGGCGGGTACAAATATCAAAGTGAGCGTGTATTTGGTGGTCAGCCGAGGCTGGAGGAAGGTTGATGAGAAGTATAGTGATTGAAATCGGAATATACTAGGTCGTACTTGCAGACTTGATGAGGTTTTGGTCGGAATCGACTTTGTTAGTTGTGAGATATTGATTTCTTTGAAGAAATAAACCATTGCCTCGTGAGCTAAGTTGTTTCGTATTGCAAAATTTGACTGAACTTGGCTCTGGAAGAATATCTCACTCCCAGATTCCTAAAAGACACCGCGTACAGGTGTTCAGTCTTAACCCTCTCAGGATTTGTATTAGACAGGCGTAATATAATAAACCAATCCAATCCGTATGGGTAGATAGAGCTAGGTATTGGATTCAATACCATTATCACCATTAAGTTCGCCCATATAGGGTTGTACATGATTGGATATACACTTGCCGTACAATCTCGAAATGTTGACTTGATAGAATATCACTAGCGATTTTAGCACGAGAACGTTGTCTAAACCTGCTCATATTTATGGGAGAAATTTCCCACTCATTCTTTATTTACCACCTAGGGCAGTGACACTTTAAGCTCCGTAAGACACAAAGTTTTATTCCAAGTATACCTTGGGCTCATGCTTCATAGGGAGTTCATACGTTAACTAGCAGTGTGCTTGTGTTATCATGTGAACTCTCTCAGACAAGCTGTATTAGATGTTAGAGACCTATACAAGATGTGGTTGGTGTAGAGACATCACAGACAGTTTCATGTGGATGATACGAACAAGAATGTAGACTATTCTATAGCATATGATAGAATATCTTACAGCGGAAGATGGAATATTCTACTAGCAAGTAGACAGATAAGCTATAGGTATAAATAGGAGTATTTTCCTTCAAATAAATAGCAATCATCGGGAAACGAGTCCAGTAAAGCAAAGACATATCATCGTCCACTTCATACTAGTGTCAAGCATATCATATTCATATGGCTACTGTTTGTATGCAATTCCTCTCATCATAATTATAATATCGTGCTGCAACTTTCTTTGAAAAAACACGACAAGTCTGATTGGAACAGTATCATAGGATAGAATTCCAGAGAGCCTTGGATTGATATAGCTAATTTCTTCCTTTGATACCCTCTGTGAAAAATAACGTCTACCGAGTGGTCGAGAGTCATGATTTAATCTTCGAGCGTTGAATGATGAGATCCCGACTTTCGTTTGCTGGGTTGAGTTTGTCTGGGCTTCAACATGTCTGTCAGTTTTATGAAGACTTGGTAAGCCAGTGCGTGAAGAGCCGACGTGCTGTGTGCGGGCACGATCTTAATTATTATGGGTGAAGGCCTGAAAAGGTTGAAGCAAAATAGTACATTGCACAAGATCCCACAACGTCGATTTTTCACCTTGCAGTGGTGTCGTTATATGCTCATCGCGCTCAGAAAATCTGGGATATCCAATACGAATAGAATCTAGTGTCCTCATTTCGGTGAGGATTCCTAATCGATTTCGCGGTCTGCGTCGTCTTCATCTCTCAGCACGACCACCTATCACCATTATCATGACATTAACCATGATCAGATCAGATGTTATGATCGATGCCCTTCTCTTCACTAACCCCTGATTATGGAGGAAAAGCCATCGGATGAGATTCCGGAGCGTACCTAGTATCCGATACGGAGAAAGTGGAATGGATTTAATTGATCTCTAATGTTTCAAATAAGGGAGATATAGATGGATATGTGCACCTTATGTTGTCCCGGTGTCTAGGCCTCGCCTGGCTGGGGCTGCAGGTTTTTTGAGACTTTTTCCCGCGCTCGCAGTTTCCATTACTGCTATTTTTTCAAGGTAGGAAGTTTTGTGGAAAAAGTGGCTGAATTCCACGGTCAAATACTGAGCTGAATGGCTATTCATCTTGGATAGTGAATCGTAGATCTTTCTAGTAACAAATGATGATGGGAGTACTGTACTAGATTTGCGCTGAGTCAGAGAGGAGCCCAATGTGCTAGATAGTTTATGCCTCAAGAAGTACAATTAACACACACATATATCCAACGGGAGGCCAGGGCTAAACACCTTTACGTGGTGTCCTCTACGAACCTGAGAGTGAAATATTCTCCCAGAGTCAAGTTCAGTCAAATTTGCCAATACCAAAGAAGTTGGCCCACGAGACAATAATTCAAAATTCTCCGCCACGTCAAATTTTCGCTCCCAACGAGTTCGACTCCTACCTAAGTCTTATGAATTTTACAAGTACGACTTGGTTCATCCTCGTTTCAATGACCACATCTCTCGTTGGCTTTCTCTGACCTCAGCTGGCCACCAAATACACGCCCACGCCGGTATTTATATCTGCAGGAGAAAGCAAATCATGATGCATGAATCTGGTAGATAGTTCTTTGTGATGGACTTGAAAGGGATCAGGACAAGTTCACAAGATGATGCAAAGGAAGGATATAACCTCGATGGGCGTGAAATTTGGAATTTTGGCAAGGAGTTTTACCATTCGACCTTGGTGCGCGCCAAGTCTTCGCTTGCGAGGGTGCAACTGACACTAAAAACAAGCAAACGATGAAGGGTGCTATGGTCCGCCTTCTGGTGATTATTTCCCGTATAGTTTGAGAAGCCTGAGCACTTACTCCACTTGGGAAGGAGAAAGAAGTCACGCGGCCAAGATACGACGCCTGGGGAAGTAGCTGTTCGATGGGGCCCAGGCCACGCAGGTATTATCGGGAACGAAGTAGCCGACGCGCTTGCCAAAGCCGCTTGTGCGGCTCCAGCTCTACACTCGGTATGCTCTATTACGAGGGCAAGAAGGAAAGTCAAAGCTCAATACTAGGCTTCTGTTGCAATTTATTGGGCAGAAAATTCTCCATCTAGATGTAAAGAATTAGGAATTGGTTCTATACTAATATTACTATCGAGCTCGCCTATCTAGGGTAATACACACTAGGATATCAGTTAGCTGTACGGTCTGGACATGGCGATTTCGCAGACTACTACCGACGGTTTCAGCATGAAAACGCCATTCTAACCTGCACATGTGGAGAAGAGAAGCCCCCAAAACATTTTTATATTGCCACCTCGGGCAATACCAGGCTCAGCTCCACAGGACACAATATTCTAATCCCAGCGTATCTTGGGCTCTTGCTTCGGTGGATGGAGTTAATGCATTCAATAACTGGGTGCGTGACACAGATTTCTTCGAAAGGGCACAACGAAAAGTCTGATTCGAACGAAATCACGATCTGATGTAACCAATGTTCTCCTTTTATTTTATTTTTTGTAAAATCTTTTCTTGATTTAGTACCAACTGAATAGCATTAGATTCGTTGGACGAACGACCTTCACATATACTATAATCTTCGAGCGTAGGATGATAAGATCCTGGCTATCATTTGCTTTGTTGGGTCTATGTAGGCGCCAAAACGTCTGGTAGTTTAATTTAGACTGGGCTAACCGGTACGTGAGTAGCTCATGTGCTGTGCGCGGGCACGACGTTAAATATTATAAATAAATAAATAAAAATAATCTACTTGGGAAGGAGATACCTCATATTATATTTCGCGCGAGGAAGTGTTAGTGGATGATGAAGGCATGTCTAGATAACCCATGGTTTTGGAGACGTTTCCATGGGTAGGTATTCACGGATGAGTGTTGACTTGGGGGTGAAGAAAAGGCCGCCATAACTTCGCAGTGGTACTTGCAGATGAAATGCGAGGCATGAGTGCTCTTTTTGTATATTGAGTCATCTTTTCTGTACATTTTCTCTGGTATTGTGTCATAGCTAGATAGTTGCATACGCAATTAAAATCTGATGCAAAAAAAAAACATTCAACCGTCATTCGAGACTTGGAATAAATCAGAGGTTATATTAAATGATAGTAAATTGTAGACAGAGATATTAGATTAAAGTAGCGTGTGCCTTTTTGTTTGACCAGCCTTAGGTTATACAGCATGCTGCAGTCTCATTGGCGGAGATATACCTCCCGGCTTGTGTTTGATTCGACCCCTGCTTTTATATATAGAGAATTGGAGATTCGAAATGAAGACCGTTCATGTAATGAGTTTTCATCTCTACACAGCTTGAAATGTCTTTCTTATTTCTTTTTAGCCAAACTACCTTTTTTGATTTCGAATTTTGGCCTTATGCAACTTCTATAGAGAAATTGTGCACGAAGCTTAGAGGATGAAATTTCAGGAGATATGATAGGACAACAACTTAGCACCTGCCAGTCGTATCTTAGATTTTTAAATTATTATCCTTACCATTTGGACGCAAGCAAATTTGATACTAATTATTGTCAATATAGGCTACAATAGACCTAATGCAGCAAGTTAACCAATTAATCACGTGACAGTACTAATAGGCAACTATAACTCCGCGTGACACGGCCCAGGGATCTTCAACTGCTGGCTGGACTCCATAAGCAAAAATCATCATTGCACAACGTGTCAAAACAACTATTTCACAATCGTCTGTCGAAATATCCTACAGAACTGGTTCCAACTTCCACTTGAATTATCTGCACACAACAAACGTAATATTGTCTTGCTAAGATTCCTGGGCGAACCTTCCGAACTCTACAGTCGACGCAGCGAAAATGACTGTCGAGGTCATTCTAGAAACGCCCCTCGCTCAGGCGCTCAACTCGGCTATACAACCTAAATTGATAGAGGTCGGATGGAGTGCAGGTGATGATGCTACAGCACTTTCTGAATACATTATTCTCATGCTTGTGAATGGTAAAAATCAAGAACAAATCACATCAGAACTTGCCGGCGACTTATTGCAGCTCGGACCAGATGACCCTGGTGCTCGAGAATTTTCTCAATGGCTTTTCCAGCAAATAGAGGTGTTGGATGCTCAGTTGAACGGTGGACAAGAAATACACATTCAAGGCGAAACCGACGAAAAGGCAGATTATCAAACTAATTCCCAATCACAAGATCTTGAGATGGGGGATGCACAAAACAGCGGTAATTACGTGTATGTTTAAAATGACTTTTTCCAATGACCAACGAAAGATACCTTTGTATTTGATGTGAAGCTAATGTTCTTCAGACCTACTGGTCCAAAGTCAATGAGGAATAACAATATACGTGGAATTGGAAGGGACAAACGCATAATGAACCATATCACTAAAACTCTTGATCGATCAAATGACAATTTTCTTCACCGCGTTCGACCCCAGGTTGGTAACGAGCGTATCGGGCGGAGTGTGCCTGTCGGACCAAGACAGCAAGCAGGAACTCCTATTCGAGGTGGAATACGCACACAGAATAATCGGGCGAATCTGACGGGAAGTCTGCATAGTGGAGTACACGCCGTGCACAGTAGTCCAGCAGCAAATATTATGAGTATGGGTCCTCAACAGCAACTTGAATTATACACCATGCTTGAACAACAGTCACGAATGATGGCTCAGCTACTTGGAGCGCAGGAACAAGCAAGAAGAGCTGGTCCTGTCGCTTCGGCAAACGAGAGCACGTTTTCACACCAGCCACGAAAAGGAAGGTCACTATTTGATCGCGCACAACAGAACATTCGAGAAACACCAAATAACATACACAAAGTGCGGGGGAATAACTACGGAGATAACCTCAACCAAACGTCCACTGAGAATCAGACCTCATCAATGGATGTTGAAATGTCCAACAACAAGAAAGAGCTCGACCCAGAAAATACAACTTGTAAATACAACCTAGCATGCACAAACAAGGACTGTAAATTTGCACATCAATCACCTGCAGCACCTGCTGGATCAAACATCGACTTTAACGACACTTGCTCTTTTGGAGCTGCATGTAAAAATCGAAAATGCGTCGGCAAGCATCCATCTCCAGCCCAGAAGATTGCCCACCAGACAGAACTAGACTGTAAATATTTTCCAAATTGCACAAATCCCCGCTGTCCATTTAGACATCCCAGCATGCCACTATGTCGAAATGGTGCCGAGTGTACAACCGATGAATGCAAATACACACACGTAAAGACAATGTGTAAATTTAACCCTTGTTTGAACCCATCTTGCACTTTCAAACATAACGAAGGACAAAAAAGAGGCAAATTTGAAGATAGAGTTTGGACTTCTGACGTGACAAAGGACCATGTTAGCGAGAGAAAGTTTGTCAACGAAGATGGTCCGGAGGAATTGATTGTACCAGGGATATCCGAAGGCGGGATGAATCAAACTTCCCATAAAAGGCAACTAGCTACATGAGGTATCGAATTAGTGATACTTGGACAACGAAATTTGTATGATATTTGGGTGGGAAAATGGAGTTTTGGAGTTGTAATTATAATCCAAGTATTGCCGCGGTTTTTCAGCAATATTAATATCATGGCATGTAGTTCTAATGATGTAAAACTTCCCATTATCTTCTGGCCCCATTAGAATGTAGAGAATCAAACGTTCTAAGACTTTTTCCAAAATTTGACATAATATTCGCCAACCCGTGAAAGGAACAGATGAGAGTACACCACCAGAAGCGTATATATTACCGTTATGAAGGGTGAAAAAGACCAAAGCAACCTTATATAGTCTTCGTCTAAGTATAACGTGAACTTATCGAATATAGCTGACACTATAAATACAAGCCAACGATGGAAGGTACCGTGGTACGCTTCCTGGTGGCATTGTCCAGTGTAGTTTGAGTAGCCTGGGCACCTACTCCATTTTGGAAGGATTAGATTAGATTAGATTTTTATTATAGTCCCTATTGAGTCTAAGACTATGGAGGACTTTGTGAATCTAACTAAAGATTCTAATTACATTTAAGAAAATTTAATTTGAAATATGCCAAAATTTGTTCTTATAGATATTAAGGGACAAGCCCTTCATTTTGGAAGGAGAAGCTTCAGACTAGGAATGATGAAGACATTTCTAGAGAAATCAGGAGTTTCCAGACTTTAACCTGAGCGAAGATTCAAGAATAAGAGCTGACTTGGGGTGAATGAAGAACCGCCATAACTTCTTGGAGGTATTGCAAATGAGATCCGAGCCATGAGTGCTATTATTTTATGTTTTTGTTTTTACTATGCTGATTAGGCGCCCTGTAGACCCCTGTAGGTGGCTGCAAACCTATCTACATATTTACGTGAGAGGAACCTCTCGAACTTTTTGATTTATTTCTTGAATTTGCCCTCCAGCTTTCAGGAAGCCGATTTCAATGTTGTGCCATCTTTGTGCACCAATCACGCCCCCTGTATCGACCCCTGTCTCGTTCGCTGAGCTGCACTTCATCTGCATTTGTAATGCGGAATTGTTCTATCCAACCATGACTAGGGGTGCGTTGCGTAATTCTTTTACTGTTCACAGGACTGTTTGTCATTGCTTCGGATCAGCATTTCAGGGCTTTACTCCACTTGGCTCCTTAATCAATTGGCCGCGTCGTGCAGGACATGATCATGTGCTTGGGGTTTTGTGATTTCTAGCCTCATAGGCAGCATGGATGGTAGACTCCTGATACTTTTCTTCTGTAATAATACGAATGAAGTCTGATGTGCTCGCTTTGAATTTTGATCGATAGCCTTCTTTGGGGCCTGTCATGTTTTTGTAGAGAGAAAATTCCTGGATGCTTAATCTATCCTATTGCCACGCCGACAAAGACGAATTCTCCACCTTCCAGCGGTGCCGGTGTAATCGCTCAGTATGCCCTGCATATCTGGGATAGCCAAGAAGAATCGCATCCGAATCGAAGTCGAAAGCAACCTCAAGCATATCTCCATTTGATGACCTCTCGAAAATTCCTTTCTTACCATTCTCATCTGAGTCCTCAACCTCTTTCCAACCACGCCTCATCTCGCCTCAACAACCAATAAAGAAGTTACTCCAATTGCAAACAGGAGCTTGCCCCATTAATTACCGGCCATCACCGACTACGAATTTATGACGCTACGTACACCCGCAAGGAGGAAATCAAGTCATAACATACAAAGCTCGGGTCATGGTTTATGGGGGACTGATGCTCTAATGGGGTTCTATATCTTGAGGAAGTATAGGGGGCTGAGATGTGGCCGAGAGGGGGAACGGGTCTCTGAAGACCATGCTGGGACTGACATTTTCGAGAGGTTTTCAACTTTGGAACGTTTGTGGGCGCTAAGATTGAGATTTCGTTAATTAGCCAGGAGAACTTCTTTGGTCGATGAGTCAACGCCACTCCCCAGCGCCCTGGACGGCACACAAGAAGTTAGGCTAAGCTAACACACGGCAATCACGCTCTATCAAGGCTTTTCTGAAATTTCAGCACGACCTTCGGGAAGGAGGCTAGAATGGCAGAGGTTGAATTACCCAAGGTAGCCACAAGTCTGCAGCGCCCAGCTTGCCGGCCTCTTCGAACGCTCCAGAAGGGTCACTTTGTCTTCGGACTTAATTTTAATGTCGGTATTAGGAGAGCACCGCATCCAGTGGGCTTCTGCAATTTTTCCCCGCTGCCATACACCCATAAATGGGCACCGTTTTGTTGGATGGAGAGGAGAGACAATAAGAGGCAAAGGGATCTTCCCAGTGTAAGATCGAATGAGGACTTATGAGGGGTGGTAATGTTAGAGGGGAGCTGTATGGGAGGCAAAGGAGGAGATATACTATTAGCAAAGTTATCCTTGGCCTGTGGGCAGAGAGGACCGGCATGTCCAAAATTGTCATAGACTCATACAGGACAATAAATTAAATTAGAAATAATACCCTATCGCCACGATGGATAGTTAGCATAGGGGTGTTGCAGAGGTTCTTGCTGATGCACTAAGCTTACTTAGGCATAATCACTTTCCACGTTTGGGTTAGCCTCAATATTTGTATATGTTGTTGAATAAATTTGATTGGCAATAATCATCCGACCTGGTTAGTTTGTGGTGGGTCTTGCGTTAATACTAAACCTAGCCGGCGTGGTGGAGGGCAAGACCGAACACCTGTATGTGGTGTCCTCTACGAACCTGGGAACGAAAAAATTCTCCCAGAGCCAAGTTCAGTCGAATTTCGCAATTCCGAAGAAGTTGGCCCACGAGACAATAATTCAAAATTCTCCGCCATATCAAATTTTCGCTCCCAACGAGTTTGACTCCTACCTAGGTCTAGTCAAGTTTACAAGCACGATTTGGTACATCCTCGTTTCAATGACCACACCTCTCATCAACTATTCTCTGGCCTCAGCTAGCCGCCAAATACACGCCCACGCCGATATTTACACCCGACGGAGGAAGCAAAGCGTGTCGCACAAATCTGGGAGAAAGTTCTTTGGGTTGGATGCGAGAGGAATCAGGACAAGTTTACAAGATGACACGGAGTGTGGATACAATCTCGACGAGTGTGAAATTTTGAATTTTGGCAAGGAGTTTCACGAATTGAGCTTTGTGCGCGCCAAAACTTCGCTAGCGAGAGTACAGCGGACACTATAAAAACACGCAAACGATGGAAGGTGCCGTGGTCCGCCTCCTGGTGGTGTTATCCGGTATAGTTTGAGTAGCCTGGGCACCTAATCCACTTGGGAAGGAGATAATTCAGATCACATCACGAGTGGAGGAAATTCAGTGGATGGTGAAGGCATGCCTGGATAACCCAGGGATTTTGAGAAGTTCCGCTGGGTGGGAATTCACGGATGAGGGTTGACTTGGGGGTGAAGAAAAAGCCGCCATAACTTCGCAGTGGTACTTGCAGATGAAATCCGAGGCATGAGTGCTCTTATTATGTATTGAGTCATCTTTTCTGTAAATTTTCTCTGATATTGTGTCATAGTTAGATAGTTGCATACGCAATTAAGATCTGACACAAAAATACTTGATATATTAATAAGGATTTAGTGGAAAATATGACATCACGTGATACACTGTACTAACACATTCAATTATTTAGTCGACTCAATGAAATCTTCGGGTTTCTTCGCACATCGAACGTGATATCCTTCTATCTCGTAGATTATTTAAACCAGCTTCTAATATCTCTCGCATTCTTTTATGCTCTGCCCGTTGTTGGAGGCTTTTTTCCATGCGCATGAGTAACATGGGGAAGTGCATCAAATGTGGAACTTGAGTAGGAAACAGACTTTACGCCTTATATATAAGGCTTCAGACTGTGACGTCGGTTACATCTTGTGATAGCTATGCGATATAACGACAAAATGGCGACGGAGACGACGATATATCGATAATCGTGGGTCTACCATATTTACTATGAGAGAGCAGTGCGTGCGCGAAGAGAATATCGCTGTAAGGCGAATATCGTTATGACGATGTGTTTATTTTTCCTATAAAGTTTGTGACTATGTGAGGACATGTTGTTACAGGCTTAGGGCCTGGAGTATCTGTACCTCCCTCAGGACTTCTCTCCAGCCGTAATACCGCCACAGGTCTTCATTCGAGCACACAACAAGAGGAGCCGTGATCCCGTCATTATCTCCCCTCTCCAGCCAACGAAACGATGGCCATTTACGGGTGTGTAGCTGCAGGGAAAAGTCTCCAAAAAGTCTCAAAAACCACTGGGTGCGGGGCTCTCCTACGACGAAGAGGCTAGCCAGCCGGGCGCAGTAGGCCTGTGTATACATAAGAGCGTCTCTCAACATTCCTAGCCTCCTCCTTCGTCTTTCCCTGATTCATGCCGCAGGACAAATCGAAGATCGTCAAAGGATGTCAGAAAAGTCTTGGTCGAGAGTGACTGTCGTGAAGGAGCCTAGCCTAGCATCCAAAAGTCGTCACGGACGTGGGGCCGTTGGGTAACTCATGTATTCCAGATGCCTTCCTGGCTAGTTGATTCGGAATTAAAGATTAGTAGGGACGACATTATAGACAAGTCAAAATCTGCTTTTCTTGAGGGCGGAAGGGTCTTTTACTTTTCTTTCGTGGGCTTTTTTGTTCGCCCGCCGGTGGGTAGCACATGTTGTAATATAACGAGGGCTTCTCTAACTACCGTTGTAGCGTTTGGTACCGCATTATGTTTCCCCATTCCTAGCATCATTATCGTCGTCTTTGTCATCATATGTATTCTCGGAAGCGTATCTTTGACGGAAGTGGAGACAACTCAGCTCAAAGTTGAAAAGCTGTTGCTCATTCTAGGCTCTGCAGACTCTACAGTTAGAACTGGAGGTTCGTAGGGGACGCCACTAACAGGTGTTGAGTTTCTTCTCCCATATATGTGATTTTTTCAACCTGATTTGGCGCCCTGTGGGCCCATTTAGGCGGCTATAAACCTATCTATACATTTACACGAGGGAGAAACCATTACGATGAAACCCCCACCCCTTGTTATTTTTTTTATACCTATAGTCCTTCGTTACCAATAGGAAGTGCAATTGGCCTTGAGTCCGAGACAAGGCTTACTAAAATTTTTATGTACCTCGCCATCGTTTCCCTGCCTTCGCGTGCTGAAAAGAAACGATTCTGGTCCTAAACTTGATGTCGGTTTATCACCGGTACAAGATTATGTGCTAGCACAAAGAGTGGGTATCAGGGTTGTTGATCTAAAAACGAATATCTATCTATCTCTCTCTTGAATGATTTTGTTTAGTTTAGTTTAGTTTAAATTTAGCGTCGTGCCTGTCTACAGCTCGTGACCTTAGTCACGGGCTGGACGGCCCAGTCCCTACAGAACTACCCGACGCTCTAACGCGCATTACAACACGTAGAAATTACAAAAGAGTCCGAACAGCTGTCCGCCACTGTCGCCGGATCAATTGGTGTTGGTATACAGCAGAGCAAGTCCAGAATAAATCAGTTAATTAATGAAATCTAGAGAAAGAAGATTTCCTACTTCTCGCTGTATACATAAGGAATTGTAATTGTCAGCGCCGATCATAACAATCTATGTTGCTAAGCAACCATATCCAGACCGCAACATTGGTAGCCCCCGTAGCTGGCTAGGCCCTATATTCCATCCCTACCGTACTGGCGCAGACAGTACAAACACAAGGGATTAATCCCGTAACATTACCCCCCTATTTAGAATGTCTTCGCACTCCAGTATACATACCAATAGTTTTTTCTCCAACGTTATCGATGGCTCCATATCTTTTCCCGAAAATTTCGAGAGCGACGGTATTCTCAACTTCTGAACGTGGTTCCCAGGTTGGCTCCAACTGTCCTTTCCACTTTACAAGTACTACGCGTCGTTTTCCCCTTCCACGACGTACATTCTCGGCCTTGAGGATCCTCTCAATTTCAAACTCTTGTTCATTCCGTGGTACTGAAGTATCAGCCGGTGCTGGTTGATTGTCGTCTTGCTGTTGCGAAGGTAATGGATCATTGGCAGCCTTCTTTAGCATATCGACATGGAAGCGAGGATGAATACCTATTGGGACATCTAACTCGATCACATGGGGAGAGATTATCTTCAGGACCCTATATTTTGCGTGCAACCAAGCGAGTTTCTTCGAAGGTCTTGGCGTTGAGATGTTTTTTAAGTTAAGCCATACACAGTCGCCTTCTCTAAAGATTTCTGCCTGTTGTCGACCTCTATTTGCAGTATCTTCCATTATCTGCTGACGCCACGCCATGGAAGCTTGAGCTAAAGCTTGGCCTTCCTCGAGTTTTTTAACTAGGCTATCTGCTTTACGGGCTTTTGAGGAGGTGCACTGAGTAAGATTTGTCTCGCTAGTTTGAAGAGCTGGAACATGATATCCATGTATTAGAAAAAATGGGCTATATCCAAGCGAAGAATCTCTATTATTTAGTGCCAACTGAGCTGCAGGAAGTAGTTCTGACCAGTCAGTCTGAGAATAAGTGACAAATGCACGGAGGTAAGCCTGAACTTCCTGGTTAGCCCTTTCAGTCGCTCCATCGGTTTGCGGATGGAAGGCTGTGGAGAGTCGCTGTTGTATGCCAGTCCGTTCACAAAGTCGCCTCCAAAAGTCTCCAACCCAGTTGCTTCCGCGATCAGAAGTTATGGCTTTGGGGAAACCATGAAATCGGTAGAAGCAATTTAAGAATATATTTGCGCAGGATTCGGCAGCCATTGTGTCCATAGCCTCGAGGATAATCTCTTTACTCAATCTATCTGTTATCACCATTAAGTAGCGTGGTTGGTTATTATTAGCAGGTAGATCTGTCATGAAATCAATAGACAATTCTTGATGGAAACGCTCTGGAATGGGCAATGGTTTGAGAAATCCGCGTTTTTTATCCCGCCATACGTGCGTTCGACCACAAGTGTCGCAGTTACGTACGAATTGTCGTACCATATTGCTCATATGAGGCCAGTAGAAGTCTCTATTCAGAATACTCAACGTTACTTCTCGTCCAGGATGTCCTGTTACTGGTGAGTCGTGTGCTTTATGTATTAACGCTGTCTGCAGAGGCTCATATTCGGGAATTAGAAGTCGATTTCTCCATCTGATGTGATTATTTTGGTCTATCAAGCATTCTGAAATGGAAATTTTGGACTTTACCGAAGGGGGGAAGCATCTCTTGTCCTCTTTCAGAGCTTTTGTAATATCTCTAAATTGACCATCCACCTGGACACCTATCTCCCAGAGACGAACGAGCTCCATATCTTCAAACGGCGCATTATAATTCACAATTGAGGTACGAATATTATTGATTGGTACCTGAAATTTAGGTTCTATCCAATTATTTGGAATTAGCTGCATGTGGCGGTGAAGGAGTCGGGAGTCGTTGGCATCTTTTGGGGTATCTTGTTCAAGTCTTGATAGAGCGTCCGGCCTGACGGCGTCTTTACCTGGTCTATAGTTCAGCTTAATCCTGGCAGATCATCAAGCAATGATTTCCATCTTATTTGTCTCTCTGAAAGGGTCCTTTTATTCATGAAGTACTGCAAGTTTTTATGATCAGTCAGTATTTCAATGTCGTGTTTTAGCGACATTAATTCTGATCTCCAAAACTCTACTGCCCGAACAATAGCCAATAATTCCTTGTCATGGATATCATAGTTGCATTCACAGGGCGACAATTTTTTTGAAAAGTATCCAATGGGCCGTAATCTTCCAGATGAATCCCATTGAGACAGGCAAGCACCCATCGCCCATCCTGAACAGTCAGTCTCGAGTACTGTTTTGCGTTCTGGGTCAAATAGCGCAAGTATTGGTGCGGATATAAAGTAATTCTTCAGTTTCTCGAAAGATTGGCGAGCTTGATGATCTAATTGAATTTTTCCTTTCCCAGAGAACTCCTTTTTGGTGTAACGCTGGAGGGGAGCGCTCAAGCTTGCGAACTCATCTATAAAATCTCGGTAAAAATTTGCAAAGCCTAAGAAGCTACGCACTCCAGTTTGGGTTCGAGGTAGATCCCATCTCTTGATAGCCTCGATTTTTTCTGGATCGACTGAAATACCTTTTCCTGCGGTAACAATGAATCCGAGATACTTTACCTCTTTTACAGCAAAGTCACACTTTTTTAAATCTAATTTTAATCCCACGCTCGCCAGGCGCTCAAGGATTTTGTTTACTTTTTCTAGATGATCATTTTCTGATCCATCGCTCCAGATAAGCACATCGTCGAGATAGGCGGTGCAGAATTCATCAAGATACCCGTGCAACAGGCTATTTATCCATCTTTGCCATGCTGCAGGGGCACCTGTTAAGCCAAAAGGCATTACTAACCATTCGAACTTGCCCAGCCTAGTTTGAAATGCTGTTTTCCATTCATCTCCCTCTTTAATTCTGAGTCGATGGAAGGCTGCGCTGACATCAACTTTCGAGAACCAGCGTGCCGTAGAGATAGATTGAAAAGTTTCTTTGATTAGAGGAAGGGGGTACCTGTCTTTTTTGGTAATTGCGTTCAAGGACCGATAGTCAACACAGAATCGTAATCCTCCGCCGGGTTTCTTTACAAACAGGACAGGAGCTCCTCCTGGCGAGCTACTAGCTCTGATCCAGTTACGATCGAGAAGCTGAGTAATTTCCTTTCTGAGACATAGCAGCTCATCCCGTGACATACCATATATTGGACCTCGCGGAAGATCCTTAGTCCGCCCCTGCTCATCCTTTTGATTTCAATAGCCAGATCTACGCCTTTTCGAAGGGGTGGTAGATCAGTTTCATCATTTTTGTCAGCTTCAAATATTGAAAAATGGTGGCGTAGCTGTTCAGGGAGTTTGGCTTTTATTTCTTGTCGAGAAAATT
Source organism: Blumeria hordei DH14 (assembly GCA_900239735.1). Lineage (NCBI taxonomy): Eukaryota > Fungi > Ascomycota > Leotiomycetes > Helotiales > Erysiphaceae > Blumeria > Blumeria hordei. The sequence continues at coordinate 4,814,055 of OENG01000033.1, read as the reverse complement.
GTCTTTTAGGTGCCAGCATTTTATTGATATCATTGACTGATGCTGCGTACACCGATATAGTTTTCCTGTCTTCTCCAAGACCCTGCTGTTTCTCTGCTCTTCTTAAGAAAGCTGACATTGCTGTATGTCGGATCATTTCAACCTTAACTGTAGGAGATGTCGAACCATGGGTGCGAATGATGTGCTTTTCTCTTTCTAGGAATAACACTCTATCTCGAGCTCTGTATACAACGTCGTTGTACCTCATCCATGGCTCTCCGAGAATTATATCATGTGCTAGTCCAGGAATGACATACCCACAAATGGTACTGCACTTCCCATCTAAGTCGATATCTGCCCAGCAGATCTCGTCTACTATCAATTTCGTATCTTTATCAGAATCTTTTGCTAGTTTGAGCTCTCTAGGGGGAACTTTTTGGCGCGGGAGGTTGAGACGTGTTGCAATAGAATCACTTAAAACTGAATAAATTGTGCAACCTAAATCGACTAACGCAGGAATACATGTAGAATTAATTATTGCATCAATTAAAACTGTTTGCCGTGTAATTTGCCAATTATATCGTGTATTTTATTTTTATCCATTTTACTATCTGTCTTCAATCCCCTTCCTCTCCAGTCGCGACTGTGACTGGAGGTTAATCTTTTCCCGACATATCCTGCTCCAAGAAATGACTCAACTCCTGCATGTTATTGATTTCGGTGGGCCGCTTAGGGGTCCAAATTTCCTGCAGAATCGCGAAATGTGTCCAGGTTTTTCACATCTCAGACACACATCTCTTTCACGAAGGGTATTAAACTCTTTTTCACTTCGCCAAGGTGCAGGTGGTTTTGGCTCCAGGGTTTTACTCCCATTCCGCTTACCATTGGGTTTTGTATTCAAAGATGTGATCAAGACGGCTAGCTCATTCAAATCGACCTTCATACCACCCATTACTATATCCCCTTCATGGTCCATCCTGGATGCTGGTGTGAAAGGTAGCGCTTTATCCGCGAAATTTGGCCGTGATTGGGCAGTCTCACTCTGAGCAATCTTGTTCCGGGTAGTATATTGAGTAATTTGGGACTCTCCCTTACGAACGAAATTATCCCGCATTTCGATATTCGAGGCTACTTCGGCCACGTCCTCGACCCAGGCATGGTAGTTATCTTTGGGCATCTTTAAGGCGTCGATCTTGTCAAGAAGCTTCTCACTGATCGATCTGCGAAGCTGGTTTACTTTAAGTCTTTCTGGCCATTCGTGACCTCCAGCATATTCGAATTGAAGCTCCCACTCTTGTAGAAACTGTCTGAAGATTTGGGCTTCACCTTGTTTCATCGAGTGTAGCTTAAGTTCAGCTTTTTCAGCACCAACCTTGTCAAAGTATGCCTCGTTACATTTTCCTAAGAATTCCCTCCAGTTGTAACTCACTGTGTGGGTTCCATACTTCATCCAGTGACTTCGAATTCGCTGACGCTGTGGTTCCGGAATACTTTCGTAAATCTTCATACAAATTGCGATCTCTGTGACTAGAAATGGTGCGTATACCTCGCATTGGACCTGAAGAAGCTGATGATGAGTAGGCCATGTAAGAGCCGCTCCATCCCACCTGCCAAAATTCACGTCCCTCATCATTTGGTTGCTTGAGGATTCATGGGTGGAACGGAACTGAGATGAGTCGTTCATTAGGCTGTTGGGTGGTAAGTTATCAAGAATTTCTACGGTATTGTAAAATTCGTCTTCAGAGGATTCGCTGGAGTGAGCTGGAGATGATTCTATATCAGACGGAACACGTATCTTCATGCGCTGATAAAGGGTTAGTTTAGAGAGAGAGATTTCATTAATTTGTCGCCGAATCAATTGGTGTTGGTATACAGCAGAGCAAGTCCAGAATAAATCAGTTAATTAATGAAATCTAGAGAAAGAAGATTTCCTACTTCTCGCTGTATACATAAGGAATTGTAATTGTCAGCGCCGATCATAACAATCTATGTTGCTAAGCAACCATATCCAGACCGCAACATTGGTAGCCCCCGTAGCTGGCTAGGCCCTATATTCCATCCCTACCGTACTGGCGCAGACAGTACAAACACAAGGGATTAATCCCGAAACAGCCACTCTGCTTTCCAATTTAAATGTAGCAAATTTCCCTCTACCAGGAGTTTCACTTTTTTTTTTTACACGTAGTTTTAAATTATACCCGCAAAACAAGAAAATAGGAGTACACAGTTACATCTAACAATAACCCCACAACCAATCGTAGAATTTCACTTGGAAATATCTAATGGGCTCTTTGGATTTCGTCGAAGAATTTAGTCACCTCGACCCATTTTCCGAAGGCAAGGGCGCCTTTAGGCGTGCCAAGTACCCATTTGATGCCGGGGCAAGGGTGACGAGATCCACCGCGAAGACGAGCACGGTTTCTTCCTATAGTGCAGAAGAAGAAGTGATCGGGGCTTTTTTCTTCGCCACAGGAGCAAGTCATAAGGGCACCTTCGTGTGCGAAACGTCGATGATAAAGGGCGAAATCTCCGTGTCCAGAACGAGCTGCGATGAGCGCTCCAAATGTCCGCCGATTTAAGCTTTTCAGTTCTTGGGTTATTCCTGAGCTGGGACCAATTCCGAGTTCTTTATATCTAGCCGGAGCCTCTCGTTCCCAGAAGGCATCGCTGGAGGCCTTATATAGTTGAGCCACCTTCCTTTTTGCCCTTGCTATGGACAGAGGGAGAGAATATGTGGGAATTAGACATGCTGACTTGGCTAGAGAGTCTGCTGCTTCGTTTCCGGGGATTCCAGAATGTCCAGGGCACCATCGGACACTAACTGTTCCAACCATAGTGCAGGATGCGCGTTTCCTTTCAGACCAGCTGGCTGCGAGTTTCCGAAATTTCATAATTTGACAGGAACTTGTTGCGGTTGGTGGTGACAGGAGTAGCCGTAGAGCCGCTTCTTGGTTGTCTAGGCAGACAGTTACGTTAGTCGCATAAAATGCCATGGAATTGCGGATGGCGGCCGCTAGCCCTTCAGTTGCTCCGGCAATTTCCGCATCATAAACTTCTGCTGAGGTACCTAGAGGTATAGTTCCACAGGCTATCTCGTGTGACGCGCCACGTCGTATCGAATATCCTGCTCCTGCTCGGTTCTCGATTAAAGCACCATCGGAGAAAACAGTGAGGTCCAACAATGATTGCAGAAAGAACCAACCGGAGAAGGCATCGACTCCAGCATTACGACCGACTGCCCCGATCTTTTCCAAAGATGTATCCCGATTAACTTTCCAGGGTGGGGGAATAGTATCTTCTGAGAGTTCTGGAGAAATTCTTTGTCGGATCCACAGCATTCTTGTGGAATTCCATCTTCTACGAAGGGGGTGCCTAGGATCTGCCGAGGCTATGCGTACAGCTAGGCGATCTTGGATACGTTCCAGCCAGGCTCGTGCCGGACCCCAACCTGTCTCCCGAAGAAGAACAGCAATTGGTGTCGTTCGGAATACTAGAAGAGCTGCTCAGACAGCATCGTTCATCCTTTGTTATATTCTAAGAACTAGTCCTTTTGGGGGTTCCTTTGGAATACCAAGTCTTAGCCCCGTAGAGCAAGGTTGTAAAAGCTGCTCTTTAAAGTGCTTGTCTCAAGCGAAGAGGGCTCACTCCTCGAGTGATTCTTGAGAGGCTTTTCATGTGGCTCGTGATGGCTAAGGATCTACCGCATGCTTGTCTTACATGTTCTCTAAATCGAAGTCCACGGTCAAAGATAACACCAAGCCAGCGTGTATGGTCGTTTGGATTGACCTCTACTTCATTTGTGTATACGATGGGCTCTGCTGGGGATCCATGCTTTCGGTAGAAGTATTACAGCTTAGTTTTGGACACTTCAAAAGTGATGCCGTTCTCACGCCCCCATGCGAGGGTTGAGTCTAACTGCTTCCGGAGTAGTTCTGAGCATCAAGTGAGAGATGGCGCAGACGCTATAAGTGCCACATCATTTGCATAACCAAAGCGTTTTGGGGAGACGCTTGTGGAAGCCCACAGTGGATTTCAAATGTTGGAGATGTAGTTCCATCAACTCTAATCGAGGCTTCTCGCTCAGACATAAAAGAAGACACCCACTGTACCACATTATGGGGACAGCCTTGACCCCGCAAGCAGTGACAAAGGCGGCCTTTTTGGATACCATCAAATGCTCTTTTCACATCTACTGTGACCATGCCAGCCACCTCTTTTTTGGACCACACATCCTGAATATCGCACGACAGTGCTGTGGTGAGGTCTGTGGTAGATCTTCGAGGAACTGCGCTACATTGATCCCGAGAGAGAATCTGTAGTTTCAGCGCTAGAAATTAGAGGCGGCGGGCCATTAGTCTCTTAGTCCTTTACCAAGGCATGACAGAAGAGCAATTGGTCATTATGACTTTGGTAGAGCCCGATTGCGGTTACCAGACTTTGGAATTATAATAACGTTAGCCTTTTTGAAAACACTCGGGTGTAGTCCTTGCTGATCACACTAGCGGAATAAAGCTATTATCCGAACCCCAATGAGTGGCCAGGCACGTCTAAGTACTGTCGTGGTGATACTGCCCGGTCCAGGAGCAGATATTGAGACGACACAGCATGAGTTATAAACCTCTTCGTCTGTTATCGAAGGCCAGAAAATTGATCTTTTTGCCACTATAGGGGCTGTATTGTCGATATCTAATTGATTTAGATGTCGGCTGAGAAGGATCTCTTTAAATAGCTGCGCCTTATCTTCTGGACGGAATACTGGGCCAGTCGAGTTCTCTAAAGGTGGGGTATGGTAGTGAGCCACTTTTTTGTGCCAGCGTACTACCTGGTTGGTCTCTTTGAGACTGGAGACTTGTTCTATCTATCTCTCTATTGAAAGATGAACAGAAGTAAACCCCAGCGCCGCACTGACACCACGTGACTAATGTCCGCAAACTTCCCCATGGCTACCCTACCAATGCCAATATTCATACACTTGGACCCGATGGTCTAAATACTTGGGGTGGGTGTTTGACCAGGAGATGTTTGCGCGGGCGTCCTAGCCTTATCTTGAGTACATCCGGCTTCTGGTGGAACACCATTGTGAACCCTTGGTTATCTGTTGTTTTTGCCGGTGTTGTAGGTATAATTGCCGCTGGCAAGAATTCTCCTTTCCTAACTTCCGCTGTTATATCCATGAGTTCAAACCGTGCCCACTGAACGCTGACTTTGTATGACGCAAAGTTTTGACAAGCGCCTTTCTGTCATGACTTATTGTCCTTGCCACAGTTGCAGCAAAGCACCAATTTCCTCGGACAGTCCCTAGTCTTGTGAATTCCCGCGCATTAACCAGATCTCCTCGCCATATTGCAAGAGGCTTGGGTGTGCCAACATTGGCCGCAGTTGAAACACTCCTTGATTTATGCTCGAGGTGACCAGAGCTGGGCCGTTTATTGCATTGAGTTTTATGCAATGCCATTTCTTATCACTTCGCTTTGAAGTGCCTCTGTCAATAAAATCGCGACGATTGACCCTCGAGTATTGCCGTTCCTTCTAATCTATCGGTGTTCCTTTCCGTCGAAAAGCAATCTCACCTTGTTGATATTTAGTTCGACAATCGTAAACATTTTTTCGGCCACAATTTGGGTTATTATTTCACCATTGTTTGGATTTTTTCCTCCTCGTTTAAGTGTCCCCAAGTGGATCCCCAATTTTTCAACAGGGTAATCCTCCTTTAGGACGCAGGACACCTTGGGCTGCGCCATATTGAGGGCAGAGTTTCGCTGGGAGACCGACTGCACAAAAATCTTCGTATCATTGCTTCACAGCTTCCTTACTGCGTATGGTCTCTCTGTATGTATTTTTAGCTTTGCGAGCAGCTCAGCCAGCTGCATATTATATACTCCTTGTACTCTTGTCCGGACTGCCGCTTTAGTCGCTAGCGGCGCAACGATTGAGGCGTGTGTCGGTCGCCCTTAAATTCCTTATATTGCTGTAGCAGTCGTCTCGCGCAACGGCTCCTCGATATTTTTCGTTACCGCCTTCTCTGATACCAGCATTCGTTCTTTCATCCGTAAAGCTTTCAACTTCGATTGTAACGTCGTAGAGTGGGATTTAAAGGCATCGAGTGCCTCACCTATTTTGAGCATCGGTGTCGCAGATTTGTCAGTGCCTGCCATCACCAGTCTATCTCTAAACTTGTTGAAGTAAAGTCCTAATGTGTTTGGAGCACCCATTTTGACGTCTGTAGAGATCGCGAGAGACTCTACAGCCGTAGTTGTGGCGGCTCCGCTATCCATTCGTAGTGGTTTTTACGCCGTTAAATCCACCCTTCTAGCTTCCCAACTAACCACGCCGAAGCGCATGGTAAAAAAATCGGGAAATCGGATAAGAAAAATTGGTGTAGGTGGTAACAATTATAAAAACGATAAAATAACGTTCGTGGAAAGTGCTACCGTTCTTGACCAGTTGATGATGTTTTTCCTACATATTACATATTAATAGGCTGCGTAGTTGCATCAAGTAACAGATTGCTGAAGTTTGTATATTTTTTGGGTATTTGTTATGTGGTCTTGTGTAGATTTTACTAGACTCCCGTGACGGCGGATTAGTTGAAGTGCAAGAAACTCGGTTGGTGGGCCCCTGTCCAGGATGTTTTGATGCGAAAACATTTCCCTTGATGTCACGACTTCGTGCTTCAGTCGAACAACGGATATCCTTCCTAAAAGTCGCTTACTTGAATTGCACACATTTGCCGACTGCCCCAACACTTCAGTACAAGCTATGTGTCGTTCCGTAGGGTTCTTTGCAAACTCTGGACCATTTACCTGCCGACAAAAATCTATCTGTAAACAATACCAACTAAGCAAGCTTGCTACTTCCTACAAAGAGATAAATCCTACGCTCAGTTTATATCATCGGATTTCTCGACCATCGCAATTACGCCGCTATTCCTCATTCTCAAGTACTCTTCAAAGAGACTCTGATGCCACCTGTAATTCTACGCAGCCGCAATCAAATATTGCGGTTATAGGTGGTGGCATAAGTGGTTTAACTACCGCCTATTACCTCAGTCAAAGCTCGCAAAATGTAGAAGTTACCTTATACGAAAGTAGTAATCGTTTGGGAGGATGGTTGCATAGTGAAACCAGTACCGACAATGGTAAGATTGTTTTTGAATCTGGCCCTCGAACCCTACGATTCGGTACACCAACATCTCTCGCTACAGCAGAAATAGTATAAATCCATTTTTCAAACCCAAATTCGCAGAAGCTAATCCATTGAAGATACAAAACCTGAAGCTTGAGGAAGAAATAATCATAAATGCACATGATTCAGTTGCCGCAAGAAATCGATTTGTGTATTATCCAGACCATCTTGTACGAATGCCTGGTCCTGGTGAGAACATCCTAAATCAAGTTTATTCTCTTCTTACGGAACCTATCTTCAGTGGAGCCTTTTCTGCATGTCTTGAATTTTGCAGACCACCCAGACCGGCTAGTTTAAAGGACGAGTCAGTAGCAAGATTTTTACACCGTAGACTAGGCTCCGAAAATCTCGTTAACAATATTCATTCGGCTATTCTTCATGGCATATATGCAGGGGATATTGAGCAGCTTAGTATTCGAAGTTTATTCCCTACTTTATGGTATATGGAGGAACAATTCGGAAGCATGACGAAAGGCGCGTTAACATGTTCCAAGAAAAATATAAGAATAATGTCTCCAAGTGATTTTAACATTCGCAGAGAAATTCTTCCCAGGATAAATCCTGTATTATGGGAAAGATTAAGTAGCGCAAGCGTATATTCTTTTAGAAAAGGTCTTGACACCTTATCTAGGGCCCTAGAAGATAATCTTCGCGCAGCATCTAATGTAAAGATTAGATTAGGCGAGGCTGCTAAACGCATAACAACTTGTGATAATGGTATCAATGTAAGTCACCCTTTGTTTGTTTCACATACGCGCTCAGACGCTTACGTACTTTCAGCTTGAAACTTCAAGAAATCAATGTCCAGAAACATTTACACAAATTATTTCAACACTCCTACCACATCAAACGTCCTCATTAACTCCAAATCTTCCCAGTCTCTCCCTCATTCCAACCGTCACTGTCATGGTAGTCAACTTATATTATCGTTCATCCACGCTTTTGTCAAGTCACGGCTTTGGCTACCTGATCCCGCGATCTGTTCCTTTTGAACAAAATCCAGAACGTGCACTCGGTATTGTTTTCGATAGCGATGCCATCCAGGGTCAAGATGAAGTCCCTGGCACAAAGCTCACCGTCATGATAGGTGGACACTGGTGGGATGGACTCCATAACTATCCGGATGAAATTGAGGGAATCACTATGGCCAAAGCTGTACTAAGGCGTCATCTCGGAATCAGTGATGAGCCTGAAGTTGTGAGGGTTAACCTCCAAAAAGAATGCATACCTCAATATACTGTTGGTCATACCGAACGCCTTGCTAACGTTATAAATGAAATGGCCGCTTTCAATGGAAGACTTAGTGTCACTGGATGTGGTTATAGCGGCGTTGGGGTAAATGACTGCATTGCTGCAGCACGAAACTTAGCAAAAAATATTTGTTCGAGTAAAGACGAGATTACAGGATTAGAATGGGTCCATGAACGCCTTCAACAGGTTACTGTCAATTAGAGATTCAATATTCTAGATTTTCACAAGCATGGTCACCGAGATCTTCCCTTTTAGGCGCCAAGATAGCTGAGATGTAACATACGGTCCATTGTCCGACCCGAAGGTGTCCAAGGTTAGCCCAGGACGTGGCAGGTCAATTCTTAGGGTTTTATATTCTCATTTCGATCTAGGGCGGTTATTTTTACAGATAAATAAGTAATTATCTCAATATATTTATTGATATAAATATCAATAGACGAATGACGGACTTTAAGGACAACTCACATCTTCCCATCAAAACCTGGTTAGGGCAAAGTATCACTGCCACAAAAACCAGAAGCAGGCACATTTAGAACAGATCCTACAATACCGGATAAATTTCACACTGGTAGATAGGCTAATATGCCGTTTTGGATGTTTGTTCCAAAATGAGAAACGCACAATGTTGACTTGTCAGTGGACAAAAGAAGAGTAGATCTGTTTTAACAAATTAAACGAATAGCGCACCCACATCTTTTTTAAGTAGTTCGGGGTTGTTGTTCAGATGATGAGATAGATATAGAATGGAGGATAGCTACTGTACTTTTGATTCACTTTAGAGGTGTCACAGGATTGGAACTTCGATACTTTCTCGGAGAGAAGGGAAAGAAAGATGATTATTCTTTTCTATCCTCCATCATCTTACTTCTATTTAAGTACAAGCTCGCTCGTCTTCTTTCAGTAAGTTTGCATGGCCCAGACCACGTAATCTTCGCATCCCGTCTCACAAACAGCGTTTGTTATCTAATCTTCAACAAAAGGTAAAAATATGATGAGAGCTAATATCCCAAACAGTAACATGCAGACACAACCGATTATAATATCAAATTCCAGATCATAACCTAAATGCAAACATACAAAGAATGACTACAGGGGGATAATAATAGATATGTAACGCACGGTTGATTGCGTGTGGTTCCTTATCAGCCTTATTCATCCTCATATGCGGGTATAAGTTCGATAAGAGGTTTAGCCGCTATAAAACTATGACAGCAAGTAACTCAAAGACAGTGAGAGACAAGACAAATTCGGCACTAGATACGACAGCTATATCGCACTTCCTGAAGGTTTCATAAAAAAATACTCTCCAAATTAGTGAAGGTGTTTCAATTTGATAGTCATTCATGGAAAAGTTATGTTCAACGATATTTGCATAAGCCCATAGGGTGTCAGACAAAGATTGGCATGATAAAATGTAAATGTCATCCTTAGTAGCAAATAAAGTCTCATCCTGCGCGTATTCATTTTCACGTATAAAGCATTCTGTTACCTAGATATGAAACAAAATGAGTATTTAGTGGATACATTAGATGGCTCTCTTGATAATAGAGACTCCCATACCATGGAACTTATTTGCAATTACAAACGAGGCATATATGTTTACATTAAGCCTTGAACACTCATTCTTAAATATCCATCAAGGGGAGGTTTTGATACCTTGAGTTGTCCAACCAGACCCTTGTCATTCATGTAGAGCAGCAACGTGGGAAATGTGGTTGTGTTTTGCCGGATTCGAATTAGCCATCTCTTATCTCAAATAGGACATGTGTCCGAGCTATACAGAATCCTCTTGAGAGATACTCAAAGATATTCTTTCGCCACATCTTCCATCCATGAAAACAGTTCTAGTATGGCATGAAGTCACACAGTTGACGGCTTGGTGATCAAATTGCTCTTCACTTTGTAATACCCCTTCCCAGAGTTCAATATCTTATCTCTCTAAAGATGGTATCCATCATTATCATCGTCTTGTGCGTCTATCTTGATCCCTCTCATTTACATACAAAAGACTAGCCTCCCATATATCGGCACAACGATTTTCTATCTTTTCCTGGGTATTTATATTTTCATGGGCGTGTATATAGAGCTCACTTGAAGTCTGGGGTAAACTCATTGTAAAATATGATTAATTGATTGCAATAAACTAAGTAGCTCTAGACCCTTGGATGAGAATTAGTGGTTTTTGAGAGATTTTTATTGTTCATTTGAATTTGAATTTGAAATCTTTTACGTGACAGAAAGAACCCTACATATATTTAGACGTGACACGGGTAGATGGGCTCTGAGAGCTCATTGCTACCTTCATGACCAGCATTAAAGCCAGAGGCGACAAAGGAAAAGAAGAAAGACAAAGGTACAGTATATATCTGAGTTGCGGTGCCCTGCGCCGCATCCATATCATCCAAACACATTTCCTCTCGAGTCAGAAACAATCTCAGTATGGGCACCTCCCACCCTATTAATTCTTCAGAAGACTGTAACATCTGCTTATAGTCAGTAATTGGATGAACTTCTGCCATTCATTCTCCCCTATCATTTTTCTGGCTCCAGGCGACGTCCGTTTCTCGCAGCTTCCCCAACGTTGTAAGACAGGTCGGCACCCTAAGAAATGCTAGGGCCTTTTCTCTCGGCCGCAAACGCATTTCAGATCTTCATGTTCGGGATTTGTTGGAAATATCGCGCAATGAAATGGGCGCAATATTCATGGAACGAAAGTAGAAGTTGACTAAAAGAGTGTCATGTTCGGATTACTGCTAAAAGTGTGGAAAGTGTGCGCTACAAGTACAAGTGTAAGCGACACGTAGTCTAAGACACACCATAAACGAGTGTGGCGCCATCTAGGCATAAAAAACCCCCTAATAACCTCCTTGTGCCCACGCCATACAGCCGCTCATATATCTAATAGGTAGCCTGAAGCGCTACCATATTACCCATTCCAACCTCTTAAACACACACAAGATCGTGTCGGGAACCTAGACGAAATGGAGGGCCCATACGTCCACAACACTCCGTGTCTCCATTTCCAACAGGATTGAAACGTCGATGGTAGTTGGCGCAGTACCCGTGACCTGTTCTTGCCACAATAAGACGATGATACGCCCATTATGATAGAGCCAGTCCTGGCGGCCGTTTGAAGTGCATGAAGAGTTCCAGATCTTTGTATCGTTTGGGCCGATACTTCTGCCATCACTCTTCCACGAGTTCTTGGCTGCGCAGTTTAACCCACTTCACTAGTGCCGCAAAGGTTAGATCTTGATCTTCTCCACTGGGCGCAGCTGAGGTTAGTGACCCGTTATTGGGAGCTCCCAAGGCTGATTTGGCCAGCTTATCGGCCTCTTCATTGCCTTGAATCCCCACATGACCGGGTATCCAGCGTATTTCCACACGCTTATTGTGTCTCAGCGACGAAAACTTGTCCACTGCTGACTGCGAGGAGTTAGATCTTCCTCTTTCGAGCGCCTGGGTGGCCGCTTGGTTGTCCAGAAGAATGCAGATCGGAAATCTTCTCCTACCTCTATTGCAGCCTTCAAGGCTTTCATGGCACCTACAACTTCTGCGTCGAATACCTCTGCTCCGGGAAGTGGACCGGAGCCACTTGCAACTAGCTTGCCTCCTTGGTATACTACATACCCCCAGGCTGATTTTCCGGGACCCGATGATGATCCATCAGAGAAAGCGAAGACCGTGTTAGCTGGACGGGAAGCTAACCACAGCTTTATGCTTCCAGACCTAGCTTCATTTTCTCGACTACATGGAATCGATACAGGGGGACCATGCGGAAAGTACAGCTTTCAGGGGCTTTCGGCTATCAGAACTTGAGACACGCTCATTTGTAGGCGTGTCATGCACCGTTCTGGTTGTCAGAACAAGCGATTTTGTTGTCCCGACCTAAGACCTAAACGTCTTATTGCATCGTTCGGGCCCTCTGCCGCTCGAAGGGCAAGAGAGTGCCACATATCAATTCTTTGTATGCGAGCCGCCGACTTCGGCATCTTTTGCTGCAGAATTAATGATGCTGGGGGTATTCCCGCTTCACGATGAAGAGCGCTATTGGGAGTGCTACTCGGATAGCTTTTATTATCATTTTGTTCAACAGAGATGTATGCCAGCTTACTCTAGTGCCGACTTCTTTATCTCGCAGTGTGGTTATTCGAGTGAGACCTGGCCACCATGCTTCTGGCCCGTATAAAGCTGTGCTCAGAACGCATGCCTGTTCCGCACGAATCAGAGGTCCGGGTGCTGCACCGCGTTGAATTCCGTTTATTTGTCGTAAAAAATGGATCAGAGGATTAGCCTTTCCAGTCCATTCCTTTACATGCTGCTTGGATTCGAGCTAGGTGTCAAGACAGACTCCTAGCCACCGGATATGAGATGAGAATTCGATCCGGCAATATTTCACCAAAATGGAGAGATCAGCTGTGTTGGTTTTCTTTCTAGGCCCTCCTCCGGTCACTAGAAGTTCTGACTTTGCTGGGTCAAATTCGATCCTGTGTTCTCTTGTGAGAAGGATAAAGCTGTCGAGGTCGTCTTGAGCTGCGGAGATAGCATTCGCCGCGGTATTTCCAATTCTGACAATAGCTACATCATCAGCATAACCAAACCTACTCGTTAGACCATGATCCTCAAAAAGCAAAGCGATGTAGAGCATGAAAAGAAGTGGCGATAGTGGCGAGCCCTGAGGTACTCCACATTCCAGTATCTTCTCTTCTGTGATTCCACCACGGTATTTGACCTGAACCTTTCGTTAGCAAAGAAATTTCCGAATAAACCGGCACAGGGATCGTGGCCAGTCTTGTTCTCGAAGGCGTTTGAGCAGTCGATTGTGAAGGACTGCATCAAATGCACCTTGAATGTCTAGTGTGACCATAGCCGCATCCTCATTACTTCTCATGGCCGCCTCAGCATCATGGATTACACAGGATGCAAGGTCGATTGCAGATCGTCTTGGTACGGAGCTGAATAGTTGTGGATGAGCAGCTTTGTGAATTATTGTCAGCCATGCCATTCTCTTACCAACTAGATGCTCAAGCCCTTTGCCTAAACTCGACAACAGCGAAATTGGTCGCCAACCCTTAGCAGTTGACAGATTTCTACCCGGCCTTGGAAGAAGCACAACTTCTGCCACCCTGAAAGTCGTGGGAAAGTAGCCGATTTTCAGAGAAGCCTGGTAAAGATCTTTTACGAGAGGTCCTAAATGGGACCAACAGACTTTCAGTAACAGTACCGTTATCTTGTCCGCTCCCGGTGCCGTATTATTGACAGAGACAGTGGCGCTTGTCACATCGTCCAGTGATATTTCTGTATCCCATGGGATACGCTTCTCCTGTTCATTCTCCCAGATAGAAATATCGTTCTCGCCACTAAACCTAGCCAAGAGAATGTCTCGTAGCGCACTAGCTCGCTCTCGCGGATCAGATAGCCACCGGTTTTCGTCAATCTGCAGAGGAGGGGGCTCAGCAGCTGGTCGAGGCTTAGCCCATCTCATGAGCTTGGATACCTGTGCGTCAGTAGTCACTGCCTCTACTTGCCTCTTCCAGTACTCTCGCTTGGCTTTTCGCACCACGGCTCTAAAGCTCTTGCGGGCCTCTTTCGCGAGATCAAGGTTGTCTCTCGCTGCCTTGTACTCTTGCCATTCTGTGCGACATTCATCGGTTCACCATGGCCCAGTTCTTCGGCTTTCGATGGCTGGGACTTTCCCTGCAATCTTGAGCGCATCTCCAAGTGCTTGTAGGAGATCATTTGTGAAGTTTTCGATGTTGATGACACTGTCAAGAGGGCCAGATTTGGTCCATTGGCTAACGCATTGGCTAAATTCCTTCAAGTTGGCGTCGCTGACACGGATGTTCTTTACAATTCCAGAGAGATCTGACACTGTAGGGTTAAGCACGGTACCTTCGATGGTCGAGTGATCTGAGGTACAGTGGTAACGTTTGGACACTGATGCTATAGCGGCCGTGTTGCTCCACGTTAGATCTAGGACGTTCCCATCCCTATGCGTTGGCTCTCCAACAATGCTGACTAGGTCCATGTCGTGGGCTGTTGCCCATTCCATAACTTGGTTACCATTGCCGTACTGATTTGTCGCTAGCGGTTACCAATGCTGTAACACAGAATTGAAATCGTCTCCAACAATCACTAGACCTCTAATTTCCCACCGGAGTAGGGGCTCCAAGGTTCCACTAGTGCCTGGGGCACGGTATACGTTGACAAAGGTCAGTCCGCCCATCTTTACAAAGCAGTAGTCAGATGTCGGGCCTGACAACGGTGGAACGAATTGAGTCGCATGACTACCTTTGCGCGTGAAAGTAATCGCACAGGGCCGGATGTCTGTTCCTCCGAATGGTATATGGCTATTGTAGCCAGGGTGACTTTTTGTTATAAAACCCCCCTCTTTCTTTCTTGTCCATGGTTCCTGTACCATGACTACATGTGCACCGGCATCCCATGCCTGCTGCAATGCTATATCCGTATTTTCTCCACCCCTTCCGACATTTACTTGGTGAAAGTGGACGGTGTTGTACTTGTCTTTTGGTGCTTTTTTTGACGGGTTTCCTAACATTAACACGACATTGTTGAGTCCTGGGCAATGACGGTTTCAACCGCTTTGCCCTTCATTTCCGAGTACGCTAGAGCAGCGTGATAATCACGATGTCCGCGTTCTCTTATGATATGTAATTCTGCGGGGGTGCGGGGCAGAATTATCCCGTTTTGTCGTCTTGGCCTGGCCATACAGCTACCCTCATACGATTGGTGAGGTCCCGCACAATTCGAGCACTTTAGCACCTTGGGCCTGGCACTCTAATGTCTCGTGGGTTCCTCCGCATCGTCCACATCGCTGGCTCCTGGTACAGGAACGCGTTGTGTGAAATCCCCAGCAACGTTGGCATTGCTCGATTGGTCTTCGGCGCAAGAAGGGAATGGCTGGTCTGTTTCACAGTAGGGAGTGAGGTGGATTGTGACCGACGATGTCTGATCTGGTGAATTAGATTGTTTACAACGAGGAAAGAATCTAGTACTATGAAACTAATAATTATTTACGGACGCGTTAGCGTGCATTTAGACATGTCCATGTATCATGTGACTGCTTTGCCTGAACTCCTTGTTTCCTTGACATATGATCTCTCCTTCTAGAACTTTCCGAAGACACTATCCCCCCACCATGGTCGGCACCCCGTGAGGAAAAGCTAATCGAAATTGGGGCAGTAGGTAGACTCTCGGGATCAAATTCCTTCAAACAGTGGCAGGCTGCTCGACCCATTCTAGACTTATTCGTATTTTCAGATGGAGCTCTCATAGAAGACCGAGCAGGCGCGGGGTACGTGATCTATCGAGGCCTTACGCAGGAGATTGGGCGAGGATCACTCCCGCTCGGAAACTCGGCAGAGGTCTATGATGCTGAAATTGCCGGGGCCACGGTAGGCCTTGCTGCAGCACTCCTCAACCCACTTGCTTTCTATGCCTCTAACGTCACTGTTTGCCTTGACAACCAGGAGGCCGCCCTCCGTCTTCTCTCTGATGTTCCCACAGCGTCTAGCTCAGCGAAAATCTTTCTCTTTCGCAAGCTTGCAGCAAACTGGAAAAGAAGGTCACGCGGCCAAAACACAACGCCTGGGGAAGTGGCCATCCGATGGTGCCCGGGCCACGCAGGTATTCTGGGAAACGAAGCAGCCGACGCGCTTGCCAAAGCTGCTTGTGCGGCTCCAGCTCTACACTCGGTATTCTCTATTGCGAGGGCAAGAAGGGAAGTCAAAGCCCAGTACGAGGCTTCTGTTGCACTTTACTGGGCAGAAAATTCTCCATCTAGATATAAAGAATTAGGAATTGGTTCTAATACTAAGATTACAGCCGAGCTCGCCTGTCTAGGGCGACGAACACTAGGATATCTATTAGCTGCACGATCTGGACATGGCGACTTCGCAGACTACCACCGACGGTTTCAGCACGAAAACGCCATTCTAACCTGCTCATGCGGAGAAGAAAAGTCTCCCGACCACTTTTTCTATTGCCACCTTGGGCAGTACCAGGCACAGCTCCACAGAGCACAGAATCCTAGTCCCAGCATATCTTGGGCTCTCGCTTCCGCGGAGGGAGTTCACGCATTTAATAGCTGGGTGCGGGTCACAAATTTCTTTGGAAAAGCACGACAAGTCTGACCGAAAGGGAATCATGTGATTTAACCAAGTTCCCCCTTCCATATTGTTTATTTAATCTATTCTTCATTCAATACAATCTGAATACATGAGAGTTGAAGGGTGACCGGTAAACATGTATAATTTAATCTTCAAGCGCAGGATGATAAGATCCTGGCTTTCATTTGCTATGTTGGGTTTGTGTAGGCGCCAACACGTCGGGTAGTTTTATTTAGACTGAGCTAACCGGCACGTGAGGAGCTCACGTGCTGTGCGCGGGCACGACGTTAAGTATTATAAATAAATAAATGGTCTCTCCTGACTCCCGCTTCCCTCTATTTTACGTGCGCTAAAAAAAGATTTTTAGTTCTGCATAGACACCTTCTTTATAAATTTAATTGCTTGTAGCCTTGCTCTATCGATTTCCGCTTTGGTGGGCTGTAATTATTGAGGGAAGCATCTCTCAAATTCTTGAATGGATGTCTTGGCGAATACGACATTTTTGAGAGGTTCCCAAGTCTTATCTTCAGAGTCATGGTCTCTCCACAGAATTTGATATTGGAAATTTTTTTATTTTTACTACGTTTGGAGTCAATTATGGCCTCGATGGCATACAACTTTTCACCTGATTCGTCGAGTGTGACAGGCTGGGATGGTGGATTAGTTTGGCCTGGTAAAGGGTTAGTAGGGGCTGGCCTCAGCAAGCTAGTGTGGAAAATATTTTGTAACCTATCATATTCGTGACGGAGCTGTAACTGAGAGGCATGAGAATTTATTATTTTTGTCACTCGAAATGGGCCGATGAATTTGCAGCCTAATTTCTTAATTGGCCGTGTGGTTGTGATATTGCGAGCGTCAAGGAAAACTTCATCACCAACACGGTATGCAGGTGCTGGTGAGCGATTCGCTGCTGATGCGATCTCCTGCTTTTCTCTAGAACACGTAAGATTTGAGCGTAGTACTTAGAGGATATCTGCTATATTAGAAGCAAAGTCATTCCCGGCACTGGTCTGCTTGCGGAGGCCCTTTGAAGACGTTCTATCTGGTGGTCTTGGGGGGCCAAAACTCATGCGCGGATGAAACCCTTTGTTTGCAAAGAACGGGGTGATTTTGGTTGAAGCATTGACAGCATTATTGGCAGCAAACACGGCCATGAGTAGCCATTTGTAAACATCTTCCTGACTATAGTCGATATTTTGTCTTAGGTACTGTTCCATAAATGAGTTGGTGCTTTCTGTCTGACCATCTGTCTCTAGGTGATAGGCAGTGGAGAGTGATGTATTGATTTGAAGGCAGTGACAAACTGCTTTCCAGAATTCTGCGATAAATTATGGTCCTCTATCAAATACGATAGAGTCACACAAGCCATGGAGTCGCTAGATATCACGAAAAATTGCTTTGCAAGATCTTTCGATGTCATTTTCGTATGACAAGGGGTGTAGTGTCGTTCTTTGGTGAGGCGATCTACTACAACCATAATGCTATTAAAACCGTTAAATTCGGCCAAAGGACCGACAAAGTCTACCTATACATCGCGCCAGCGTTGGGCTGGAAGGGGAAGGGGCTTGAGTGAACCTCGATATTTGAGGCGAGAGACTTTGTTTCGAATGCAATTATGACAGTTCTTGACAAATTGTTCGACTTGTTGGGAGAGGCGGGGCCACCAGTAATGGTCGGATATAGCTTATATAAGGTGTTCTTACCTGGGTGGCCCTTTTCGCAACTATCATGGTCTCGAGGAGTGTATATGTTATTTGTCCACAGGGTACAAGTGTGAGTAAATAGGGGGTCAAGGTCTTCCACAAGGAGAGGAAGATGGTCAGTGAACTGAGAGTCAAGGTCTTCCACAAGAAGAGATAGAGGGCACGTCGTGATCTGATACGAGTATGGGCTCGAAGTGGTCTTCACAAGGAAGAGAGGGAATATCTGGTTGAGAATAATATTGAGAAGACGTTGCGTGAAGAACGCAACTCGACTGTAGACTACGCTTTATTATATACATGCTCGTAGTTCACTGTTACGTTACCTTTCCCTACTCAGGCCTGCAAGGTTTGTTTACTACTAGTAAGCCGTCATTCAAACCCCTGTTATTATTCCGTGAAACATGGGAAGTTTGTAAAATCAGTATTCTCAACTCATTATCTAGGACGTAAAGTCTGCCGCAGAAATAAAGGCGATTATTACGGATTTCACATTCCGAAAGGGAAACTTCTTTTGAATGTGGAATTTCTTCAGGCTTCGTCATCTCAGAAACTATTTTAGTCAGCCATCTGTCATTTCCTTCCCTATAGCCTTGTTCACGTAAGCAGGCGATTTTTGTGTCGAGCGGTTCTTCCACGATTTTTTGGAGGATTACTGGAGACAAATAAGAATTAGGTTTGAGCTTTGGTACGGTTTTACTATCTTTCAGTTCTTCAATGATAGACTCGTCAAGCTTGTCTGACGGAAGTAATGTTTGTTTCTGAAATTGCACCCGGGGGTCGAATCTATCACTAGGGAAATCTTTGGAGCGTCAAGTTAGGGAGTCGGCTTTGGTGTTCTCTCTTCCTGGACGGGACCTTATAACAAAATCGAATTGGGATAAGAATTCGCTCCAACGAACTTGACGTCGAGATAGCTCTTTAGTAGTCATAAAATACTCAAGATTACGATGATCTGTGAGAACAGTGATAGGATGATTTGAGCCTTGGAGCTCAGCTCTCCATCCCTCGAAGCATCGAACTATAGCCAGGAGCTCCTTATCGTAAATTTCATAGTTACATTCTGCGCTCTCAAGTTTTTTTGACATGAATGCAACGGGATGAAGTACGTTATTTTCATCTTTTTGAGAAAGTTTTCCGGCAGAAACAAAATCGGAAGAGTCGGCTTCGACAAAAATTTCTCTCGAAGGGTCAAAGTGATGCAAGACTGGTGCTGTGATAAATGACTTCTGGAGTGATTCAAATGCTGTTTGACAGGCATTGGACCAGATAAATTTAACATCTTTCCGGGTGAGCGCGATAAGGGGCCGAACTATTTTGGAGAAATTCTTTATGAATCGGCGATAGAAGTTTGAAAACCCTAGAAAACCTTGTACATCTTTGAGGCAAGAGGGTGGTTTCCAGTCGACTATACATTGAACTTTCTGCGGATCCATTTTTACACCCTTAGTGGAGATCACTAATCCAAGGTAGGTCACGTCTTCAGCTTCGAACTCACATTTTTTTATGTCACAATGTAGTCCAGCTCTTCTCAATGCGTCCAGCACAGTATTTATATGATCTCGATGTGAAAGGATATCGTCTGAGTAGATCAATATGTCATCGATGTATGCAGTACAGAATACGTCCAGATAGGGCCGCAAGACTTCATTGATACGAGCTTGGATAGTTGCTGGAGCATTAGACAAGCCAAATGGCATAACAAGTGACTCGAACAAGCTCTATCTGGTGTTAAATGCTGTCAACCATTCCTGACCCTCGGCAATCCGGATATGGTTAAACGCAGCAATGATGTCAAGCTTGGTATAGTACTTGGCACTACCAAGTTTAGCAAGATTTTCTTGTAGCAGCGGAAGTGAATATCGGTTTTTGATGGTGATTTCATTCAAACCTCGATAGTTAACGTAGAATCTTTAGCCTCCTCCAGGTTTTTTGGCAAACAGGACTGGAGCTGCCGCTGGTGACTTGCTAGTGCGAATGAAGCCCTTCTCCAATTGTTCGTTCAGGTACTTCCGTAAGACTTGGAGTTCATCGATAGACATATTGTACAGAGGGCCATGTGGAGGCGTTGTAACAGGCTTAAGATCGATTTTATGATCGCAATACCTGTGAGGGGGTAATATGTCTGCACTTTTGTAGTCAAAAACTTTTAAATGATGATGGTAATGTAGCGGGAGCTTTTTTGCCGGGTTAGGTCTATCTTTAGTTTGGAGAGCGATTTGGATATCTTCAAGTGAAAATCCAGCTAATTGTATGTCCGCAGCTGTGGGGTCGAATTTTGGTCTATCAGAGGTTTCTCCACTAACAGGATGTAGTGCTCGCAGTAATTTTTGTGCGTCTATCAGATCAGTGGGGGACTGGGAGGAGCTTAGTTTAGTTGGTAGATTTTTAAGATTGACACCCAGCTCATGGATTTTAGCATCTACTTCGTCTAGAGAAAGGGAAAATATTTGCACGTCACTTTTCTTTGATAGCTTGTAGAACACATCAGAACCAACCTTTCTTGGCCGTCCCTCACCAATTTTTTCTGCGTCAGCATCTGGGCCACTAGTGCTACTTTTAAAGTTCGAGGAGGAAGCTTTCTCTTTGTGTCTGAGAGCACGATGAAAACAATTTTTTTTACAAAAGATTGAATCGAAAATGACGGTATCTTGAGACCAATTTAGTGAAGGGTTATGTCGTCTGAGCCATTTGCGACCCAAAATGAGTTCATATTTGCCGAGTTTTGTGAGAAAAAATACCAGTGTCTCCCCATGGCCATTCACATCAATGTGTACAGATGTAGTATGAGTAATACGTGCGGCTGGTGTGCCGTCCACAAGTTAAAGTTGACGTGGTGTGACGGCTGTTAAGCTGAAAGACTCCTGAAGCCTACGCTGGCTAGCGTAGGCTATGGTGAAGGGGAAGGTCTCGGAAGCCACAGAACTTCGAATATTCTCAGTGAACCTTCTGGAAACACACTAAAGGTTCATGGGGATAACAGGTGTACTAAGAACCTTCTAGGTAGTTGTAGAAGCGTCTCAATTATTCAGGTCACATGGAGAATCATCTTGAAAGGCAGTAATTTAGAATGTATATCTATGGAGACTTTACTTAGAGGAATTCTCTCTCCAGAGAATTATAATAAATATACTGTACCTACAAGATCGCTCATGCATCTTGTACCGAAACCGTGACAGGTGGCTGATGGAGTAAATGAACGGGGAGATTACGTTTTTGCGCGAAGTCGATATCGTAGAAATCATCAGTTGCACCACAATCAAGGAACGCTTGGGTGGAAAAACTTATTTCATTAGACTTTATGGTGCACGGGAGAAGAAGATGATCTGTGTGGGGGGTTGAAAGGGATGAAATTTGTAGTTCTTCACTTTCAATGATTACAGCGCCTTCTTCCTCTACCATAGCAGAATCTGATAATCTATCCGACTGACTTCTCTGATGTCTCTGATCGCGACAATGATCAGAGACTAAGCATTTTCCTTTTCAAGGATAGTCTTATTATCAGGGGAATTTCTTTTGCCTTTATTCCAGCGAGCTTCAGTGCACACTCGTGCCCGATGACCTGGATCGTAGCACCAGCTACAAAGTTTATTTTCAAAACAGTATATTCGCTTTGCGTTTTTCTCAGCTTCATTCCGAGGTACGCGATGGTTGATAGCACCTGCTGCTGTTCAAATAATGGTGGGGCCAGTTTTAGCAGCGCTCAAATCCATCATGTCTTCTCCAGTGGGAACAGGAAGAGAGTTTGTAGGCGGTAGAAAGGATGAGTGATTCGCGGGTGCTGGTTTATTCTTAGTATAATTTGGATTAGAAGATCGGAG
The DNA here is from genome assembly GCA_900239735.1 of Blumeria hordei DH14. Lineage (NCBI taxonomy): Eukaryota > Fungi > Ascomycota > Leotiomycetes > Helotiales > Erysiphaceae > Blumeria > Blumeria hordei. The sequence goes on along the minus strand of OENG01000033.1, from coordinate 4,791,990 downwards.
CAAAACTTCTATATGTCGAACTTCAGCTAGGTATGAATTGAGGTCTGTAGGTATGTTTTGACGTAACATGACGCGGCTCTGAATCTGCGATACAATTAGCGGGTGGAGGGAGTCGTAAAAATGATTTATTAGTGCGTCGTCGGATAGACCGCTCTTCTGAGCAACTTCAACCCAATCAGAGATGTGTGAGGAAATGTCTTTTTGGCCCTGTTTAATAGTAAGAATCTGGCGACGAGCGTTATTACATTCGTCGACATCGCCTAATGTTTGCTCTAGCAAAGCCAAAATAGCATCACTGGAGAGAAACTTAACCGTGCCATCTCTATTGATACCATGCGAAATCGTCGAGAATGCTTTCCCTCTGAGCCGAGACACCAAATTTATTATCTTTGATTTCTCGGATTGGTACCAATCTCCATTAGCAAGGAACTTCATATTCATTTTACGGACGAAAATTGGGAGTTCTTTCCGCAGTTCAGGTGTGTCTGCCGAAAAAAATTCTGGGTCCGGGTGTTCAGCTGATCGGGGATGGCTTAATGGGGCACCTGTGCCGGTAGCAGCAATTCTTGTTTCTAATTCGTGATATTTTTGTTTAAGAAGTGAGTTTTCCTTCAGTGCTTCAGAGCTGGCGGCAACCTGCTGTTTCATATGTTGGAGTTTTTGTTGTAGCAAATGATTTTGCTGTTCTAATTGGGTACTGGAATTGGTTATTGAATTCTTTGAGTTTTGAAAGTTCTGCACTGTGTCTGTCAGCTCCTGGTTCTTCTCAAGTAGTGTGTCGTAATCATTTTTGTATTGATATAATTGTTTTTCGACAAGTACATAAGAGCTGGCTAAGGCCATAATTTCATTGCTTAGTCCTGTAATATTTATTTCTGTATTACCACCTTGAATGGCGGTAATAAAAAGCTGATTGTTTGAGGCTGAACAGAGCGGAGGATAATTTTGGACAAAGGTAGCATCAACATCTCGAAACTCATTCGAGGAAGCAGGTGTTCCTGACTGATATTGTGATGTGACGCCTCCTTCAAGATTCCAAGGGTTGTGATCCATTTTCGTTAAAGATTCTGAGTTCAAATTTAAAATTGGTCAAGTTGGGTATAAATTTTTTCATAAGCTAATCTGAGGAGTATTTCTAAAAACGGGAGATGGATATTACGCACTATGGCAGTAATAGTTGTTTATGACCTGGTAGACAATATGTCACAGTAGGGAGTGAGGTGGATGGTGTCCGAAGATGTCTGATCTGGTGAATTAGATTGTCTACAACGAGGAAAGAATCTAGTACTATGAAACTAATAATTATTTACGGACGCGTTAGCGTGCATTTAGACATGTCCATATATCATGTGACTGCTTTGCCTGAACGCCTTGTTTCCTTGACAGTCCGCTCTCGTCAAAAAGCCGAAATATTATGTTTTCTGGTTTTTGTTGGAAATGAACAATCCAGCTCGTTGAGTATTGCCCCAGCTTTGTTTCTGTGGGCCTTACTTGGATTGGTGTGGCGCCGCATACTGCTTGGCACCCCTTCTTCACCATTTCGTTGGTGACTGGGATACTGCCTCCAAGCGTCCTGATGTACAATGGTACATGCGGGATTATCAAAGACGTCCATTTGGACGCTGCCTCAATCACAGTATTGTCGTCCTGTAGGAGAGGTGCAATTCCCATGACTGTATCTCTCAATGCATCTGATGCGCATTCGAGAGCGATCCCCGACCTGACTGGGTACATGGACGTGATAGCAGAAGTTGCTATCCCAGCTTTTTCGGTGATAATTTTCTTGATCGTGACTAGTGATAACTTGTGCAAGTGGTGATCTTTCTTCAGTCGTAAGAACAAGCGCTTGTCCTCCTTTGGGGTTGACTAAGGTTTCGGGTTGGTTGCTGGAGCACGCCTTCGCGGAACTTGCACGCTAGGCGGCGTCGGTAGTGTGGCCGCTTTGCGGGCTACTGTCACGCAGGGCGATCTGGTGTCTTGAGGCTTTGAGGGAATGGCGTGGCTGTGATCCTCAACACCTGTGATATTCCTAGGGGCGACTGGTTTGGGAATGCTTGCCATAGTGGAAGGTTTCTTACTTGGTAAGTTGGCTGCTTCTGCCTGATCTACTGCAAAGGCAGTTATTACAGGCGTGATCTTTTCCATCAGCGTCGCGACGACTGCTGCTGCTTGCTTCTCTCCTTTGCTCTTAGCCCAGGAGTCGATTAGTTCTAGAAATTCCTGGGCTATACCCAGTCTTTCTTTCCGTTGTTGTTCTGCTTTTTGCATTGCATTCACAATGCCAAGCAGGCTTGGGTGAAGTTGCCCTCCTGGATTGGAGGGCGTTGACGATGACGATGCAACAGCAGGGGCCATTGCACCGATTGGTAGCTCTTGTACGAGGGGTTGTGGGTGATGTGATGTGATATGGGTGTGAAGTTTTGATGATGTCTTTATTGTTCATTGTTTGAATTTGATTTAATTTAAGCCGATTTAGCGTCCTATGGGCCCATGTGGTTGTCTGTCATACTTTCTAATTTTCATGGGAGGAAACATTCAGGTGAAAACTCCCAAACCTTCCTGTCTGTTGTCTATTTTTTTTAATGTCTCCTTCAGTAGCGCATTTACACTATATTGTCATTAATGCAAACCAATCACATCATCTTTATCGACCCCAAGTATTGTTTGACCTGTTACTTTCCCTTGGCAGCATTTCGACAGCCTTTGTCATCTGGAATTGCTCTATCCAAACATGATTTAGGATCTACTGTATCATTCTTTTGATGTCACTAGAATTATTTATCATAGCTTCGTAAGACCGATTTTTAGCTTATCTTAAAATCTCTCCTCGTCCATTTGACTATTGGGGGCAGGAAATAATCATGTGCTTGGGGTTCTGGGATTAGTTGCCACATGGACAGCTTGAACTTTAGACTCCGGATACTTTTCAATAGTATATATTCAATGGTTATTAATTGTTCGCACGATATGTCGATGCACTTGAATGTTGACGCTTTTGAAGATTACCTAGTGCCTAGTGCCTTTGTTGCCTTTCCAACCGAACTCGGCTGACACGGGTAAGATTTATCCTTTCTACCCCCGCTCATTCGCTCCCACCCCTCATCCCACTTGAACTAATCAACAATTCTTCAGAATTTTTCATCCTGATACATTCATTTTCTAAGCAGCATTGTGTTCCATGGGAAACTTTGCATAATTTTCTCTTCCAATCAATTTTAGTTTCCAATTACTCAGACTGTGCATACTGTTATTACCGATTTGCCACAAGATATCAACGTTTTTACGCAGAACAACTAATATCTATATTTTAATACCTGAACTTATTAGCTAATTTTATCTATTAATATGGCGGACTATGACAGCCTTGACTTCTTGCAAGATAACTTTGATCCAGCTAGCCTCACCGTACCTCGATTGCGGTCTATATTCGTCACATATAATATCAGCTATCCATCCACTGCAAAAAAAGCACAGCTGATTGAAATTTTTACCAATCAAGTTCTCCCAATGAGAAATAAAATTTTAAGAGAACGTGATCGTGCGAGAAGATCAAGTAAAGGCATCACGAATGCCGGATTAACGGAAGTACTAGGAGATGAGGATAAAACGATTCTTTCTTCACGGACGCCAAGAAAATCTATCCTTACAACGAAACTAGGAGACGACGAAAAAGAGTCGCTTTTGAAGCAGGAGACAACTATAAGTCCAGAAAAAAAAAAGCGAAGCAGTAGTAGTAAACATGCTCGGACAAGTGACACTGAGTCAGGTATAGACCTTCAATTTAGAAGGAAGTCATTAAGAGCAAGAATGAGTGAAACGCCGATAAACCATGAAATGGGACGAACGAAGGTAAAGTATGATGTTATAGATGATGGTGCTGGAGTAGAAATTGTGAAGCGGAGAGAGAGTGCTTTCACCTACGATAATCCGTTTCAAAGTGGGAGCTCGCCCATATCTGAACGCTCAAGCCCTGGAACAAAGAGGAAAAGCTTAAGCACAACAAGAGAAAGAAGAGTTACCAGTGGGTATGCGACTAGAAGTAGAGTAACATCACCACAGATTGATCACGGTGTTCACCCTCCTAGTAGAAAAAGCTTTCAGGCACCAGATCTCTTATATGAGACACCAATAAAACAAAAAAATGATATCGAAACCAGTGAGGAATTTACACCAGAAGAACAGCTAGATCTAATGAAAGATAAAGTTGATAATCCTGTAACCTCACGCCATGCTTTCCGACCAAAAAGGTGGTCATCAGCAGTTTATGGTCTAAAAGGGCCTCTCTGGGTCATAGCACTAACCGCCCTCTGTGGGTACCTAGCATGGTATCGTCAAGAAAAAATAGCTATTGGCTATTGTGGAGTTGGTAAAAGGCCAACAACAGCTCTATCATCTACCTGGGAAGTTCCTAATTGGGCTCGCACTTTTGTCGAACCAGAATGTGAGCCATGCCCACAACATGCTTACTGTTCTAGTAACATGCGGGCACAATGTGAACACGACTATATCCTCAAACTTCATCCCCTTTCTTTTTCTGGATTAATTCCTCTAGTGCCTACTTGTGAGCCTGACGGAATCAAAGTTCGAAAAGTTAAGGCCGTCGCCGATCGTGCAATAGATGAGCTCAGGGAGCGAAGAGCTAAATATGAGTGCGGTGAGCTTAAAGATAACACTGGAGTTCCCGAAACCTCTGCAGAAATAGATGCAGAAGAACTAAAAAAACTTATGTCAAGTAAACGTCGCAAGGGGATGTCAGAAGCAGAATTTGAGGATTTATGGGCTGGAGGGCTTCTCGAAGTCCTGGGACGGGATGAAATTTCATCCACATCCGATGAAAGTCAAGAGTAAGTTCCCAGTATCACCAAAAATGGTTATAATATTATCTTAAGTTGCTACAACTACTGTTTTCCGTAAAGATCCCCTATTTGCCATAAGACATATCTGACGAACCTCAAACTAACCAGGGTTTTAACTTCATCAGAGTCCACATCAAGCTTTCAAGCACATCTCTCGCCCGCCTCAGCCTCGTTTGTGCCCTCAGAAGATCCGTCCGCAACACGTTGGCGCAATATTGTTTCCCAATTGGAGGCATAGTTGTAAGCATATTATTACTAGTCTACTGTCGTAAAGTTATTACGTCAATGCATAAAATAAACGCGGCGATACCTAATCTTGTTTCAGTCACCTTAAACCGTCTTGCTATACAAGCTGCGTTACACCAAAATGATCGCGGAGTGGACCGTTGGATTAGTATTGGACAACTACGTGATGATGTACTTCGAGATGAACATCAAGTATCCAAAAGAGAAAGTATTTGGCGCAAAGTTCGAGCCGTTGTTGAGACAAACTGTAATGTCAGAGCTTCACAAAAGGAGGATCGTAATGGAGAAGTTAGTCGTGTTTGGGAATGGATCGGCGCCTTGGAAAATGTGGAGAGTGATATTAGGCAAAAGAGGTGCGAAAAACTAGAAAACTCGGGGGTGTTTGGATTTGACAAAAGTTCAGACCCACTTCCTGTCAAGGCTCGTTGGAATGAAAGCCGGCCTGTTTACTGATATTTTTTATCTTTTGATATAGAAATTACTTTCTTATGTTATATGCAGAATACTTCGATACAGCAATTCATCTCTTATATTCCGATTCAAACCGAGTAATTCTTTGAGCTGAAATATGACAGTTAAAAGCTAGCTAAAGAATGAGCTAGAGGCGAAATACAATGAACTGTGTGGTATAGTTTATTATAGTATTCAATTCAAAGACTATCTTTCAAATTGGATTCCCATCTATACCAGGCCGCACCTTGTACAGCACTCCCATCCTCATTTGTTACTCGAAAGATCTACGACACACTATCCAAGATGAATAGCCATTCAGCTCAGTATTTGACCGTGGAATTCGGCCACCTTTTCCACAAGACCTCCTACCTTCAAAAAATGGTAGCAATGGAAACCGCGAGCGCGAGAAAAAGTCTCAAAAAACCTGCATCACCAACCAGGCGAGGCCTAGACACTAGAGCCATATAAGGTGCACATATCCATCTATATCTCACTTCTTTGTAAGATTAGAGGCAAACTTGATTCAATCTACTTTCGCCATATCGAGTGCTGGGTACTATGCGGAAACTTATCGGATGGCTTCTGCATGATCAGGGGTGGATGATAAGAAGGACTTCGACCCTGCCACCTGATCTGACTGTAGTCTGCTTTATGATAATGATGCTATAGATTTGTACAGAGAGATGAAGATGATACGGGCAGCGAGAGAGATAGGGATTCTAAACGAAATAAGAATGAATGCGTGACTAAATCTCAACTCTGCAGACTCTACAGAGAAAGCTGAAGGCTTGTAGGGGACACTGCCTACAGGTGTTGAGTTTTTAACTCCCAGCATAACTGTGTCGAGAAGTGATAAGCACATTTGCCTGTGATATGCGAAGAAGTAGGAAGATTTCATCAAGTTTGAATTTGAAATCCCTACGTGACAGGAAAAACACTACATCTATTTAGACGTGACTCGGGTAGATGGGCTCCGAAAGCTTATTGCTACCTACATAACTGACAGTAAAACCAGAAGCGACGAAAGTAAATTAAAAAGTACAATAAATGTCTAAGTTACGGTGCCTTGCGCCACATCCCTTTCTTTCAAACTAATTTCCTTTCGAGATCAAAACAGTCTCAGCATGATAACCTCTGACTCTGTTAATTTTCTGCCAGACTATAATATCCCCCTGTTGTTAGGAACTGGAGCACCTCTGAAATCCCATCTCCATTATCATTTCCCTGGCCCTAGGTATGGCTATCTTTTCGTAGCTTCTCCAACGCTGCAAATCAGATCGACACTCTCGAAAATGCCCGGGCCTTCTCTCTTGGCCACAAACACACTTTATATCGTCGTGTTTAGGGTTTAAACGCTGGTGGTAGTCGGCGTAGTTTCCATCGAATGTTCTTGTCGCAATAATATGGTAGTTCGCCCATCTTGGCAGAGATAATTCCGGTGACCGTTTGCAGCGCATGTAAAGGTCGAGATCTTTGTATCGTTTTAAGCGATATTTCTGCCACTACCGTTTCATAAGCTCTTGGGGGAATGTTCTCAACACCTGTAGGCAGTGTCCCCTACAAGCCTTCAGCTTTCTCTGGAGAGTCTGCAGAGTTGAGATTTAGTCACGCATTCATTCTTATTTCGTTTAGAATCCCTATCTCTCTCGCTGCCCGTATCATCTTCATCTCTCTGTACAAATCTATAGCATCATTATCATAAAGCAGACTACAGTCAGATCAGGTGGCAGGGTCGAAGTCCTTCTTATCATCCACCCCTGATCATGCAGAAGCCATCCGATAAGTTTCCGCATAGTACCCAGCACTCGATATGGCGAAAGTAGATTGAATCAAGTTTGCCTCTAATCTTACAAAGAAGTGAGATATAGATGGATATGTGCACCTTATATGGCTCTAGTGTCTAGGCCTCGCCTGGTTGGTGATGCAGGTTTTTTGAGACTTTTTCTCGCGCTCGCGGTTTCCATTGCTACCATTTTTTGAAGGTAGGAGGTCTTGTGGAAAAGGTGGCCGAATTCCACGGTCAAATACTGAGCTGAATGGCTATTCATCTTGGATAGTGTGTCGTAGATCTTTCGAGTAACAAATGAGGATGGGAGTGCTGTACAAGGTGCGGCCTGGTATAGATGGGAATCCAATTTGAAAGATAGTCTTTGAATCGTAGAGTATAATGTGCCAAATTCAGAAAAATACAGAGAAAGTGGTGGTGGTATTATTTACCGTCTGATGTGGGCTAGGCCTCCATTCTCTGAGATACAAAACTTATGAAGAACACCTAGAATATATGATCCTCCAAGCCACAGCAGTGCCCATCCAGTGGCAGAATGTTCAAAATACCTGCCTTTGGGCCAGCTAATTATATCAGGTTGGATAGGTAGGAATGTTTTCATTATGACCTTCAGGTCATAGTTCGAGGGAAAACCTATCGGAGAAACCTCGGCCGTTGCTCCCGAACTAAGTTTCGACGAGCAGCTTCAGCCATATCACAACCAGTTATGCAGAAATTTAACCTACCCCTTCTAGAAGCCCCTACCAGCACTTGATCATTAAAACTGACATCTTATTACGTGTGATATTGCCACCACTTAGACATCATGAATAGTTGAGCCCTTCGCTTTTTTTTTTTTTTTGCATCAGTTTTTAATTGCGTATGCAGCTATCTAGCTATGATACTAAACGTGAGCCCTCCGCCCTATATCTGAGATAGTCATAAGAGCTCGTGAAAGAGGTTCCGAGGATGAGATGATGAGACCAAGCTGACTGGTACTCGCGTGGATGAGCGAGGAGCCTGAATGGAGTGACGGAGACTCTTCTTGGTTATCCCAAACGTGCGAAAATGCTACACTTTTACACCGGCACTGCTGACGGCGAAAAGTTCGTTGTAGCCGGCTGTCTTGGCAAGGTATGCTAGGAGAGGCCGTGAACACAGGTATAGTCACGTTATCTGAAGACTAGCGCGAGAAATAATGAAGTTAATGGAGCGATATTGATGGAAGTATAGTTAACAATAAATAATCCTCGTCTCAAAGCCCCCACTGTTTGGTCTCTTTTACAGTTATATGTCAACGGCCAACTTGATTTCCTACTCAGATTAATCAACAACCATTTCAAGTATATTTTTACCCACTTAGAACACTTCCTGTCAGACCTACTGGTAGAAAAACTAGCAAGGTCAAAACGTCAAGCGATGGCTACTGCAGATGAGCCATCCATAACACTTTCGCACTTACACCGTGCAGATGGCTCAGCGACCTTCTCGCGGGATGGGTTCACCGTGATTGGCGCCGTAAATGGCCCATTGGAAGTTTCTCGACGCGATGAAATTCCTGACAAGGCCGTAGTCGATGTTACTATACGACCTGCAGTTGGTTCTGGAGGTGTGTACGCTTGAGTTAAGAGAGATAGCAAAAACTAGGTATCTATCTCTAACCCCTCATTTTCTCAAAGATACCCGGGAACGATACCTCGAATCCATTCTCCAGTCTTCTCTACGTCAAATAATCCTAGTACAAGATTTTCCGCGAAGCCTAATTCAAATCACACTTCAAGTTATTGACACCCCCGAAAATGACTTTTCTGCACCAAGGGGTGTGCGAGACGTTTCGGTCTGTTATTCAAAATAATCTATCTTTCTAAAATCTCCACTAATACAGCTTCATCTAGTCCTTAGCCTTAATTCCAGCTCTAATTCAAACTGCAATCCTATCTCTCCTATCTGCTTCAATTCCTATGATAATGACATTAACTTCAATTCATATCTCCGTTCAACCTACCGGCTCTTTAACTCGTATTCTTCCAAATCCATCAATTTCTCAGATGCTGGAAGCAAAATCTATTCATGTGCTTGCCTTTACTTCTCAGGGCAATTTATTACTTGCGGAAAGTGAGGGATCCTTTATGATGGACGAGTGGAACGAAATTTATAACACTGGGAAGCAAATTTGTTGTCAAGGAGATAAGGGTGAAGGTCAAAGTTGGCTAATCAAACCCATTACTTCAAGTGTTCGTTCGAAGATCAGCGAAGAACTGCATTGGCAGCAATAAAAACCACATCATCAGTAAATTCTCGAAATCAAAACTTGCACCCAACCTCGGGTAATCAAAATAATAACGAATCTAATTTTTAGAAAGCTTACCCTTTCGAAAGATAAGTTCGATTCACATGATTGCTAAATTATCTACACTAGCTACATGAGATGAAGCAGCTATATGTCTCCAGATATTCAGTAAGATTTGTGGTACCAACGACAGTGCGGATAATCTTCACTCTACCTAGAAGTGTAAAATCATTCACATTCTTATCGTATTAGCTAAGATTAGTCGCCACCAACTCTCGTCTATATCTTAATAACATAATAATACCAAGTATTTGTCAGCATGAATAAATCGAGACGTAAGTTTTTATCTAGTTATCTAAACTTGATTGATCTTAGAGTGGCTTTTATTTATTTATAATATCTAACGGCGGGCCCACGCACAGCACATTAGACACTCACGTAACGGCTAGCCCAGTCTATATAAAACTACTCGACGTGTTGGTGCTTATATAGACCCAATATAGCAAATATAAACAAAGATCTTGCCATCCTGCGCTAGAAGTTTGAATTTACATGAATATTGGCCTCCCGTTGCCTCCCGTGAGTTACAGATGTTAATAAATGTAGAATACAAATCAAAAAAATAAAATTAGCAAATAGGGAAATTGGTTACATCACTTTATAGCTCCCTGGCTTTTATTAAATGAATTCATTTTGGTCAGACTAGTTGTGCTTTTTGAAAAAGATTTGTGTCACAAACCCAGCTATCAAACGCATGAACTCTCTCCACTAAAGCAAGAGCCCAAGATATGATGGGATTGAAGATCTGAGTCCTGTAGAGCAGATCTGGTACTGCCCGAGGTGGCAATCATTTTTTATTCTATTTTTTATTTTATTTTTATAACATTAACGTCCCAAGCTAAAGCTCTAGGTCCACGATAGATACAAGACTGGTGGAGCCGGCAGGGATCACTGCTTACAGGCCCAACTCATTCCAACCGCTGGATTCGCTACAGAAATAGTAGGAAGTAAATTACGATGCAGACACCCCCTACTCCAACTACTAGATCAAAAATCACTACTTTTCTCCCTAAATCCAGATAGCTACAATCTTTCCTCAGAGAAAAGACACTTCTCGCACCGTTCCCTTTCGCGTCATGCATTGTGGCAATGACTAGTTTATCTGATCTCCGCTGAGAGCTGTGGATGAGTGAGCAGGTCGTCTATCAAAAAAGTTGGTTTCCTGCGCGAATTTTTTGAAGCTATCGTGGCACTTGGGCCCGAGGAGCTTTTTGATAAATTCAACGTGGGACATTGACTCTCTGAGCCTACGTGTTTGTTGTACGTGGTGACTACAGTGGATGAAGTGAGTTGGAATAGTTTCCTTCCCGCAAGAGCACTCCATAGGAGCGTATGGATTATTAAAACGGCGATGGTATGCCGCAAAATTGCTGTTACCCGTTCGTGCTGCGATTAGTGCCCGGAGGAGGTGCCTAGAGATAGACAGTCCGGGTGGTTTGCGTCTCCGCACCTGTAGGTTGAGTTGGCGGTATTGAGGCGGACAGGCCTCTTCCCACCAGTTGTCTAGCAGCTTCTGTCGTCTGCGATTCATGAGACCTCGAAGATATGCAAGAGTACATGATCCTGGTGGTGTATCTTGGCTGGGTAACTCTCGAAGGGCGGCACGGGCAATGGTGTCTGCCTACTCGTTTCCTTGTATCCCTGCGTGCCCTGGCACCCACTTCACTGATATTTTTGTCTTGTTGGATGACGCATGGAATTTGCGTACATCTTTAAGGCTAGTTGAGGATGAGCCTGTCGTTAGTGCACTTATAATTTTGGCATATTTCAAAATAAAATTTCTCAAATTTAATTAGAATCTTTAGTTAGATTCACAAAGTCCTCCATAGTCTTAGACTCAGTAGGGACTATAATAAAAATCTAATCTAATCTAATCTTAGTGCACTTACAGCCGACTAGCTGTCTAGAAACACGTGGATTTGCTGCGACTCTCCTACTTTCCTGGACTTTTCGTTGTCCAAGAACTCCAGTCCGGCCTCCAGAGCCTTCCTTGCTCCAATTATCTCTGTATCCAGCACCTCCCCCTCGTGCTTGATGCCACTTCTTTTAACGATGAGTTTCCCATCATTTCTCAGAACGAAACCCCAGGCGGAGCGCCCGTGTTCTTCTGATGAACCATCCGAGTATGCGCAAATGTCCGTTCCTGACACATCGCTAATTCGTCTAACGCAATCTTCGCGTTCCATTGGCTTTTAGCCTGATTTCCGTGGGTAAACCACCAGCACCAGACTTTCAGGGGCTTCTGCTTCCGGAAGCTCTCGATGAGCACGCTGTAGCCGTGACATCTGGATTTCTGGTCTGGCTGAGGTTTTGGCGGTCTTTTTGTATTTTTGGGTGCCGACATTCGGGCACATGGAAGTGCGGATCCTCAAATGGTGTCGATCATCAAGGGTCTTAAGCCTTGGCGAAAGTGGGAGACAGTTTACCTCCAATATGATCTTTACCGGCGGGATTCCTCCTTCTCTTTGAAGGACTAAATTTGGTGATGTCCTCATTGCTGGAAGTGCAGCCCGTAGTCCCATCAGGTTCGCTCTATCAATCATACTGCATAGGTTAGACGTAAATGACGTGACTATTCCTCGTATAGTTGGGCGTTTGGACCCTGGCCACCAGACATCAGATCCAAAGGTTGCTGGTAAGACAACGCACATGTCTACTGCGCTGGCTAACGGCCCGGGGGCTGCTCCCAGAAAGACCGAGATGAAGCGGCGCATATGCTGTGCAGCTTTTATCGCTTTCTCGCACCAGGTGGTTACGTGGTGTTTAAAATTGAGTCGAGGATCCAAGTGTCCGCCCAACCAGTGAATATTGTCTGGAGGCTCAATTATGGTTCCGTTTACATGAGCACCAACTGCTTCTTTTCAACGTTGTCCCAGGTATGGGATGAATTCAGATTTTTCCGTATCAAGGTCGGCAGCATTATTCCGCGCCCATTCGAGAAGATGATATGTCTCACCTTTTACATCAGCGACAGACTCAGTAATTGTGTGGCTAAACCCTAGAATACCAATATCGACGGCGTAGTTAAACCTTAATCCCGGAGTACCACTTTTCATTGGCTCCACCATATACAGAAGGAATTGTAAAGGCAATATTGGTGATACTTGGGGGACGCCGCAGACCAGCTCTCTCTGGGTGGTGATTCCACTAGAGAAACGCATTTGAACCTTTCGATGTGTGAGGAATGAAGTCGTCCATCGGAGTATTGAGTCTAGCCATCCCTGAGCTTGCATGCGCTTAACCAAGCGATTGTAGAGCACTGCATTAAATGCTTCTTGGACGTCTATAGTAATGAATGTCGAGGCCCATCCCTGGGAGCGTGCTTGTTCGGTTACATGGACTACGCAGGAGACCAGGTACGTTGCAGATCGCTTTAGGGTGCACCGAATTGTTGATGGCCAAGCACATCAAAGGTGATTGCGAGGTGCGCCATTCGCATGGCAAGTAGTCTTTCTAATCCTTTGCCTATGCACGAGAGGAGGGCTATAGGTCTCCAGTCTTTGATCGTGGTTGGGTCCCTATTTGGCTTTTCCAGTAGTACCACCTCTGCCAGGTTAAAGCAAGATGGATGAGTGCTCAGCCATAAATAGGCTCTGAAAAGCTGCCAAATACACGGTCTGATCGTGTTCTAGAAAGTCTCAATGAGCTCAACCGTAAATCCGTCTGCCCCTGGTGCTGTCTTCTCACGGCCGATTTTGTGTCATGGTTCTTATCATGACTCTCCATAAAAGGGTGAAAATGTGCCGAAGCAGCGGTGGGGGGTCTAGTTGTCATAGTAACCTAATTGTACAGGAATGGAAAGGACTGGTATTGTTATTGACACTAGAGTCGAGCTAGTCCGAGGAGACCTTTTAGTAGTCCTCGTTCACGTCTTTAGAGGGCGTGCGACGTTTTGTTAGATTTCCGTATCTTGTTCGCATCCTATCTTGTCTACGTTCCATCTTACGTATCTTGTTCATATCTTGTCCCGTGACTTCTATCTTGAATACTCTCTCGCCCCGTAACATTTTGCAAGTTCGCACTTCCTCATCTAAGATGTCACCTTCCCAAGGTATCCGGTTATCGCTGGCTGTGTTGCATGGCGGAAAGTGGTCTGATTGTTGGTGACGTGCAAATAGGGCGTCTCGGGGAATAGTAGCTCGCCTTAACTAGTCCGTGATGAAATTTCCATTGTGATTGAGTGGCGGAGAGGCTTTGACCTGTCTGTAGTTTGCCGAACACATCAGCTGGATTATGTCGGACGTTTTTGTCATTGCTCCAACTTGGCTTGTCTGATATTCTTTCTTGGCGGCTGTGACGGTCGTACGAAACTTCTTCGCGCAAGTGGCCCGCTGTGTCGGTGATATTACAGCTTGGTATTCGGCGTGTGCGGACTTATACTTAGGAGTCCACCACGACGCCTATTTGTCGCTTTCTTTTCTGGCCCGGGTTCCTGTCGCTTTGATGGCCTCCGAAAGATTGATGCAGATCTCTTGGGCGTACTTGTCCACTTTTTCTGTTGTACTCAAATCTTAAGGTAGATGTACCCACTTTGCAACGGCACGCGCAAAATTCGGCAGATTTTTCTTAGGCACCCTGATCTTTGATGGAGACAGGTTCCTGATAACGGTTGCGGCAGGTATGATTCCACAGATCGGAAGATGGTCACTGGTTAACACTCCTCTCTATCGAACCAAGCATGGGCTCCAGATATATTAGTCCAGGCAAGATCTAGAGTGTTGCCAGCTTTATGAGTCGGGTCTCCAATTATGAGGCAGGAAAGGTTGTGGCTTTCCGCCCACTTCTCTATGTCATCACCCTGTCCATTCGGCCGAGTTGCTCCTGATTGCTAGGCAGCATGTACTGAGTTGAAGTCCCCGGCTGCAATGAACCTCGCAGACGGTTTCCGGCAACAAGTGGGCGGACGGCAGTCGAATCGTTTGGGGCCTTGTACACGTTGAGAAATGTGATTCCAATAACCAGTACCCAGCAGTAGTCCCCAGTCAGCTTATGAGAAGGGAAAATCTGCTCCGCCGATATTACCTTTTCGTTCTTTGGAGTGTAGGTCACCGCCCTCGGTCTGACATCCACACCTCCGTACGGTGTATGACAGAGGTAACCTGGGTGTGTCTTGGTTTCCTTTGTTTGTTTGTTCCAAAAATATTCTTGGATCAACAAAACATCCACGCCTAGCTCGTAAGCTTGATAGAGCGCAATGTTGTGAGTTGGGCCACCCCTACCTACATTAATTGACACAAATCTTAATGTAGAATAGGGGCGTGAAGGGGCCCGTAGGGCGCATTTCAAAAAGCTTCTTCAGGGTTCAAGGCCCCTAAGCCCGAACTCTCAGTCATTGCTGTGTCTATCGAGGAGGTGTCCTTAGCAGCCACTGGAGAATTTGGTCGTGTCAATCTGGCGGCAGCTGTAGCAGCCTCAGCGGCCTTGGTAGCAGCTTTTGCCCTAGCGACGGTATTGTGGTTATGAGCAATGCGGAAGCTATACTACTGAGTAGTGCTGGAGCGGGTAATGTTATTAGCTATGGGTGACAGTGAATAGACTTATACAATATTGTGCTGTAAGGATATGAACAGAAAGTGTAAGAATAAACCTGTGTCATTTTATTGTGGGTACACCTAGGAGATTATATACATGCTCGCTTAACTGATACACTAGTGATATTGTCCTGTGGCCTATGGCCTCACGCGATGCCCTAATCTAGACTACTCTGTTATCGCACATCATAACAGACGGCCTGGTATTCCCGTTGGCCAGCTTGTCGAATAGTAACAAGTTGCTCCCTGGTAGCTGGGCTAGACCTGTTGGGACGAGCAAGACAGTCTCGACTGCCAGATTGATGGGGGCCTCCGCAGTTTCGACATTTAGCGGCAGCTTTACACTCGAATGCCGAGTGCATGGTTGATCCGCAGTTCCAGCAGGCTAGCGCGCGAGAACACCCACGGGTGGCGTGGAAACCGAGACATCGCATACATTGCTGTATTGGAGGGCGGTTTCGTTGAATCGTGGCTACCTCAGAGTCTTCAAAGAGCCTCAAGCCAGACTTTGGGCTAGCATTCTTGGGGAACGAGGCCACCCAGGATCTGTAGGGAGCCCCGAGCTTGGTTTTTCCGTGAATCTTTAATTAGTCTGTGTTGGAAATATCGCGCAATGAAATGGGCGCAATATTTATAGAACGAAAGTAGAAGTTGAATAAAAGAGTGTCATATTCGGATTAAAGCTAAAAGTGTGCGAAGTGTGCGCTACAAGTACAAGTGTAAGCGACACATATCCTAAGCCACAGCATAAACGAGTGTGGCGCCATCTAGGCATAAAAAACCCCCTAATAACCTCCTTGTGCCCACGCCATACAGCCACTCATATATCTAATAGGTAGCCTGAAGCGGTTCTAGTTTTGCCTCCACTTGTAGCTTACATCGAGACGCAGGAAGAGACGGTCATTTTGCTGTGCTTTTGCTAATACTGCTGACTTCTTCTATGGCTTTCTGGCAGTTGGGGCAGCCGCACCCGCGGTAATGTTTGCAGGGGTCTATGCGCCAGACTTTTGATAACTTGCTCGGGTGACAGTGGCCCAGGTGCTTCTGGGCGGGAGAGTTGCAGGAGCCTTTGTAATATTCCAGGCAATGGCTACTGGGATAACGGTAGTAGGGGGAGTCTCGACATTTGGCCGTTGGGGTAGGACTATTTCTGCGGCAAAAAACGCTGTTAGGATGTGTCTATGCTCCAGACAAGCTTGGAATATGTTTCTCACAAGCATTCCAATTACTATCCAGCACGCCTTGAGCAGCCTCACTATTAGTTTGTCAGTTCCTGGGGCCGTATTCTCGTCGCCAAAAGTGCATTCTGAAACGTCCAGCAATGATATTGCATAGTCCCAAGGGGTCAGCTCCAGTTGGTCTAGCTCCCATGTGGGGAGATCTTGTTGTGCGTTAAAACAAGCCATCAAAGTATCTCTCAAGCTCCCAGCCCTGTCTAATGAGTCATAAAGCCACCTGTTATCGGCAACTCTTAGTAAGGGGACTGTCGACATAACTTAGGCTTGGCCCATTGCATCAATTAAAATACCTGCGCATCTGTGGTGGTATTTTCAAATATCATCCTCCAGTGTTCTCTTTTGGCTGATTTGACAGCAGCTCTGAAAAATTTCCGAGCCAGAGCTGCTAGAACTGGGGTAACTCTAGAGTCCTTGAATTCGTGACGCCTTGTCTTGTATTCATCGTTCCACCAAGGTGCCGGCGTTCTGATGGCTATTGATTGTTTTCGTCCAACTACTTTACGAGCATCATAGAGTAACTTCAGGAGTACCGAGATTTGGAGCTCTATGTCTAGAACAAAATTCAACGGTCCTAGTCTCATCCAAGTTTTGACATATTGGAAGAATTTTCCCAGGCTCCGGTTGCTCACATGCAGTTCTTGCGAGATACTTAAAGGAGGAGACAATCTGGTTTCCTGGGTCTATCCTACAATGGTCGTATAATCGAAAGTACAGTTTCTTTCTAATGACACTGACGCTATTACTTGGATATTACTCCACACCAGATCCAGTACATTTCCGCTCCGATATGCTTGAATCCCAGCTCTAGTTGCTAGGTGCATATCATTAGTTGTCGCCCACTCTATTATCTGGTTGCCATCGTCGTTTTGACGTGAATTTTGCGGTTGCCAGTGCCTTTATACTGAGTTGAAGTCACCTCCAACCACTGTAGATCCTGAAGTTTTCCATGGGAGTAGTAGATCTAGAGTGCCACTGTGGCCTGATGCGAAATATACAATTACAAATGTTATTCCATAAACTTGTACGAAACTGTAGTTAGCTGTTTGACCTAAGGGTGGTGTTATTTGCAAGTTGTGCAGGCCTTTTCGGGTGAAAGTGATTGCCCGGGGCCGAGCTCCTCTCTCGCCAACTGGGATATGGCTATCAAATCCAGTGTGTCTTTTAGTGATAAAGCTTCCATATTTTTCCGTCATCCATGGTTCCTGCATCATAACAATGTGCGCCCCTACTTCCTATGCTTGTTGCAAGGCTATGTCTGTATTTTATCCACCTCTTCCCATGTTCACTTGGTGAAATAGAAGGGTGCTGCTTTTTGTGTTTGGGTTTGTTCGAGATTTGATTCTATAACATCAACCTTGCATAGATGTTTCTGGGGCAGGAGCTACTTCTACAGCCTTGCCCTTACTTTTTAAATATGCTCGTGCGGCATTAAAGTCACGATAACCGCGCTCGCGGATGATTCGTAACTCCTCTGGTGTACGAGGTACGATTATTCCCTGCTCACGTCTGGGAC
This sequence comes from Blumeria hordei DH14, assembly GCA_900239735.1. Lineage (NCBI taxonomy): Eukaryota > Fungi > Ascomycota > Leotiomycetes > Helotiales > Erysiphaceae > Blumeria > Blumeria hordei. The sequence continues at coordinate 4,774,038 of OENG01000033.1, read as the reverse complement.
AAGCCATACGTTTGAGCTTGTAAGAGTCATGAGGACCCACACAGTTAGAGCATTTAGGAATCTTCACCTGGCATTATGAAGTCTCCTGCACACCCGCAAAGCGTCCACAACGTTGACTTTTTGTGAAGATTTGCGTTGGATGAAACCACCAGCAGCGCTGGCATTGCTTAATAAGGCGTTAACACGTTCAAGGCATTGCGAGTTCGCTTTCCTCGAAAAGCTTGAATTTTAAATTCGATAGTTTCTAGCGGAATTGTGCGAGCCAACTTGTGAAGTACTGTCCCAATTTTGTTGTTGATGGGCGTAGCAGAATTGGAGCCGCGCCACAATCAGATTGATATTCGCTCAGTACCATTTCATTGGTGACTGTTATGCTCCCTTCCAAAATCCGAATATAGAGGGGTACATGTGGCACTAGCACTGATACCCATTCTGATGCTGCTTTAATGACAACGTCATCCTGTTAAAAGGATGGTACTTTACTGAGGATGGTTTCCGTAAGAGCATCAGATGCACACTCAAATAATATCCCCGAACGAGCTGGGTGCATGGCTATGATAGCTGACGGGGCGACTCCCGCTCGTTCAGTAATCCCTTCTTGATAGTGATCGGTGAGAGTCGGCGCCATTCATGTTCACTCTCCAAGCGTACGAAAAAGCGTTTGTCTACCTTGGGTGTCGGTTTTGTTGTTTGGTTTTTCTGTGGGACAGGTCTTCTTGGTAGTTGAACGACAGGAAGGTCGTGTAGCTTGGCAGCATTTTGGGCTATTGTAACCCAGTGTGAAGTGTTTTCAGAAGGCCTTGCAGGTTGAGCACTGCAATTTGCGACAGGAGTGCTTTTAGCCTTGTGTGTCACTGGTTTTGAAGAAGTTGGATGGGGATTCGGGACCCTACTAGTGGTCTCAAAGGTCTCCGTTGAACCTGTTACTATATGAGTTACGAGAGGCGCGATGTTTGCCATGAACGACGCAAAAATTTTCGACGCGTTTGTTTCCACCTTGGTCTTGGCTCAGGTGTCAATCAGTTCTAAGAATTCTTGGGCGAGGCCAAGTCTTTCCTCTCTTTCGTATTCTGCTTTCTACATTGCGTTCGGAATACCTAGAAGGCTTGGGTGTAGTTCCCCTCCAATCCTGGAGGGCATGGACGATGACGATGCAATGGCCCCTGCCATTGCACCGGATGATAATTATTTAGGAAAGCCATTCTAGTGGGTAGGATGAAGTTGAGAATTGTGTCGCTCCAGATACTTAGTAATCTATAGGATGGGGTATTTGAAAGTCTAATTAGCCAGACCTACAGATAAGTTATTCTTGGCATTCCAAGATATATCATATTTCAACAAGAATGCCTGCAACTACTCCCAAAGATGACACTCATGAGATGCCACCTCAGCAAGACATTGAGAGGCCTTTATTACCTCAAAGTATTTTTCATCTTATCTGACTGGCCTTCAAAACTTTTCTTGAGAGTTTTGAGTATGTGGGCAATTAGAAATCCCCAAAATTTGTCAACTCCGAAAAATACATAGATCCGTCTTCCTTAAGATCTTGTAATGGCTGAGAAATCTTATCTGTACGATGTCATTTTGAAATTAAAGATGAGTTTTATTCATTAACCTCATTATCTATTTTGATAGAGGGTGATATCATTGCTAGGTTTCTTACCAGCTCTAAATGGTCTACAGGGTGTGTATAGTTAGCTTTTGTAATTCCTCAGTAATTCTGCACTCCTGAAGGTGTGCAGTGCTTTACAAATTATCTAGTAAATAAATCACTATTAAATTTTTATTAAGGAAATAATGACCCCTCTGTCATTGAGGTTGTAGAGCGCATTAATTCAAGCAACTGCCGAAGTGAAACTAAGTACAGAATTTGTAGTCACATGTGTACCAACAATGTGGCCTACTTGATAGCCCCAATTATTCTAAATTTTTCTTGTCACCATGTCCCCCAAGGAATAGGGCCTTAGCCGTAGCTGAAGTCCGGTAGACCTTTAAAAATAAATAAATTAATATTCTAAATTCTAACAAATTTCATAATAAAATCATATACCAGAATGCTAGACTAAAAATTTGGGTTGTAATGCACGTACTGAGTTTTCTAGGTACATGGCGGATTTCTGTGCTAGAAAGTGAGTTCGTCCCAGCTTAGCTAGAGTATAGAAGTTCCAATATCTGACTTAATCTTGTCGATGGGGTTCAAGGTCTCAAGCAGTATCAACTAGGGAAAGTAAGACAAAACACAGTTTCTCTCATGATAGTTTATCACACATAAACTCTTGAGTATCAAATTTTTATACCAGACCGATTGTTATCTTTAAGCTGAAAATTCTCATCGAAACTCTCTGACGCTTAGGAATAGAATTAATACTTATTTGGTAATTTCTAAGTATAGACTGAAAAATCTAATCAAAAGGAATTCTTCGTAATTGACCTCCTGCAGCTGCGCTTTTTTTCATTTCCTGAGCCGCAGCAAAACTACTAGGTACTTTGATACCACAACAGTCACCCCAGCCAGTCACCGGGTGAACATGATTTTTGTTAGGTACTGCGTGTGTATGTCCAGCTTGATTTGTCTCTGTCCCCTCCTTTAATTTTGAAAGATCTTCTAGAGTCATCCCATCAGCTGCAGGAACTAGTGAACCAAATAAAAAGTGTTGCATAACAGGAAGCTTCTTCAAGACTTCAGCAATAAACATGCGCCGCATACCCGCTTCAACTTTAGCCCATGACTTTGCGGAAGAGATATCATCCAACATAGGCGAATGCCAACGGAGACCCTCGACATTTTTGACGCTATTAATAAAGGAAACTTGTCCCAAATACATATAGTCTTTGCCATATTGTTCAAGAATAAATTCTTGATGAATGGAAAGGGGTCTAAGGTGCGGATGGCTCCGGAGTTGAGAAGATCCAAAAAGAAACGGGAGAAATTGGTAGTCGTCTAGCCCCCAGACCCCATGTGAGCCAGCTGGCTCGAGATAATATTTAGATTGTATAAGACGCATCAATTCTAGATACCTTGTGAAGATAACTAACACCAGGGGGCGGAAGTCTGAGGTTGTGATAAGACCAAGTTGATAAAGACATAGAAGCCATATCATGAAATTTAGTTCATGCCCAGAACCATAATCAATCCGTGAGCCATCGCCAAAAGATTGAAGAAGGTAAGTTGAAACCTCAATGATGGCGGCAGGAGTTATATCAAATTGTTCGTGCCAGCGAGAATGCTCTTTGTTGCAAAGATTCAGGAAATTAGAGAAGCCTCGGTTACCAAAGCGTGAGTTTCCCTGATCTTCGGGTGGGCATAGTTCGACGGTATCCTGGACTTGATCAAGAATTTTCAATATAATCTTAAGTGTAGGACTAATATCTGTATCTTTGACTGAAGAAATGGGGGTGTCGGCTACCATATCAGCTAGACCAAAAATAAAAGCTAGTAACAGCTTGTAGGCCGGTGAATCCAGAAAAAGGGCATGATCATTAGCTGATAAGATCCGTCTGGATGGCTTCTTGAAATCTAAGCTTTGTAGTTCAGGTGGAGCAGGTAAGCATGGAGTTTCGGGAATTGGAGAGGAATCTTGTTGAACTCGTTTTCGAGGCTCCAGTTTGGGGAGTTTATCTCGTTGCTGCTGTGTTATGCCGATAATTTTGTTGCAGGGGGTTGCCGCTGTTATTGAAGCCCCGGTAGCCATTGTTATGTCAATCCTTTGGTGTACTAGCAATCAACACTGTATACAGCAAGAATGTTTGTAAAGTAGTGTTTACATTCTAAAGAGTAGTCAGTTACAGACCACTGTTGCCTGATTTGTAAAACCCCCATCAAAGAATAACATTTGTCATCATTTTTAGAACCACGCGTCCGAGCTAGGTCAAAGTACTATTAACATCAATCCGATTCTTTAACTCAGATCTGAATTGCATATGCAACTAGCTAGCTATAACTTAACACCAGAGAAAAGGTCTAGAACAGATGACTTAATTTAATAAAAGATCACTCATGCACCAGATTCATTAAACTGACTAAGACACTGAATAGCCGGCAAAGACGAATTATTCACCTTCCAGTGGCGCCGTTGTAATTGATCAGTATACTTTGCATATCTGGGAAGGTCAAGAAGAATTGCATCCGAATCGAAGTCAGAAGCAAACACAAGCAGATCTAAAATTGACAACTTATCGCCAATGTCTGACCTGTCATTCTCACGCAAGTTCTCAACCTCAATGTTACTACGACACCTCGCCTCTACTACCGATAAATGCGTTACTCCAAATGTAATCGGAAATTTGCCTCATAAAAAGCTGAACGCCTCACACTACAAAATTGTGACGCTACTAATACCCGCAAGTGGGAAATTAAGTCATAATCTACAAAGCTCGGGTCCTGGTTATGGGAAACATTTTCTCCAATGGGGCTTCATATCTTGAATGGGGACAGGCAGCTGGGACGTGGGAAGAACGAGTGAAGAAGCCACAATTAGACATGCTGGGACGCACATTTTTCGAGTATTTGTGACTTTGGCGTGTCTGCTGGTACCAACATCAAGGCTTCGGCTGATTAACTACGAGGAGTTATTTTGTCGATGAGTCTACAGCACTCCCCAGGTCCCTAGACGAAACAAAAGAAGCTAGGCTAAGCTGCTTCACAGCAGTCACAATCTGTTAAGACCTTTCTAACATCCCATCACGACCATTGGGAAAGGAGGCTAGAAAGTTAGAGAGTAAATTTTTTTTTGTACACGCGTCTGCTGCACGGAGGGCAAGACTGAACACCTGTACGTGATGCTCTATACGAACCTGGGAGTGAAATATCCTCCCAGAGCCAAGTTCAGTTAGATTTCACAAAACCAAAGAAGTTGGCCCACGGAGCAATGATTCAAAATTCTCCGCCATGTCAAACTTTCGCTCCCAACAAGTTCGACCCCTACTTAAGTCTCATCAAGTTTACAATTACGACTTAGTAAATCCTCGTTTCAATGAACACAGCTCTCGTTGATTTTCTCTGGCCTCAGCTCGTCACCAAATACACGCCCACGCTGATATTTATATCTGCAGGAGAAAGCAAAGCGTAGCGAATAAGTCTGGGAGAAAGTTCTTTGGGATAGACGTGAGAGGGGTCAGGACAAATTTACAAGATGATGCAAAAGAAGGATATAGCCTCGATGGGCGTGAAATTTGGGATTTTGGCAAGGAGTTTTGTGCGTGCCAAGGCTTCGGTTGCGAAAGTGCAGGCGACATTATAAACACTGTCATGGTTGGATGGTGCGATGATACACCGTCTTGGCCGGTCTGCCAAGTAAAGTCTGGATAGCCTGGACACATATCCCACTCGAGACAGTAGATCGCCGGTTCAAATCCGACAAAATTGTTGGAAATTCTGACTCTCAAATTTAGGACTCAACCACTACCTGTTTTGTCTCAGGTTCCCGACAAGATCGATTCTCTCTACACATGCTTTGAGTGCGCTAATTGCGCCTACTGTCGCATATACGTTTGGATATTTACGTACTACAGTGTATGTTGGCTCATCATGGTAGATGAGAGGTGGCTGGTAATCACTAGGTTTGATAGGCACATGAGACTCGTGAGGATTTCTCCCTTAGATATATATACAAGTCCAATGTTCTCATAGTTGTAAAATATCAAGTCTTCTTTACTTCATCATATAATCCATATCATATCGTACAGAGTATATTTTCCAACAAAAATACAACCACATTTCTTGCGGCGCTGGCACATGTGGATGACGAATCTATGCTTGGATAATCAAAGGTTTCGAATTTTCCTTTGGTGGGTACTCACGGAGAAAGGTCGACTCTTTGTGTAAGTGAACACACCTCATGGTAGTATTTGAAAATGAAATTCAGGGTATGAGTGTCTCTAACGTCAAAAGAGTCATCCAATATGTATACATAGTAGCGGTCATGTGTCACAGCTGCATACACATTAAATGATTTAAAAAAAGGATATACTGTGCCCGGCTGTCTAGCTCCTTAGAATGCTTTAAAAAGATAGCTATGGCTTTGGGTGTAGTCCTGATGTCGGTATTAAGAGAATCCTGCACCCAGTAGTTTTTTCGATTCTTCTCGGCTACGACAGACCCGTAAACGGCCATCGTTTTGTAGGCTAGAGATAGGAGACAACGAAGGTCAAGGGACTTTTCTGAGTTTGTACTCAAATGAAGACCTATTGTAATTTTGCTGCTGGAAAGAAGTCGAGGATGAGGCATAGGGGGGAATACACTACCCGAGGCATAGATACTACTGGCCTGTAGGCAGAAAGAATCTTCATATCCTTATATATTCATAGTCTGAACATTACAATACATACAATCAAATTTATGGTTATTATGACATTTTTCGTTGTAGGAAATCTTACACTACAAGCTGTAATCAAGTCAGCCCGCGGACTTTGTACTGATTATTAGTCAGCAAAGATGAAAACATTCGCTTAGTGAAATTAAACAACTAAGTGTGAAAACACGCCAAAGGCACGACAGTCCCATGGAATTGACTTGATCATTAGCTGTCAAATAATCTTTCCGAATAAGTAGTCTAGAATGGCATCCCATAAAGCAATTTCTAACAGTGAGTAATCGTCGTGCGGAAACAAGATCTTGGAGCTCAGGCAATCAAGTAATGTAATATCCACAGTGAAACGTCACTTCAAATTCCATATTTTCTTTCATTTGAATTACCCTCCACCTCCTATATTAGTTGTTGTAGCGCCGACTTACACAAAATTCATGCGGACGTATGAGCGATCCTCCCAGGTGGTATGATGATCAAAATTCCGAGCCCATACTCTTACTTATTTGCAAGTTATGGAGCCAATCTCATCAAGTTCCAAAGTTACAGGTACGTTAGGTCTCCGCCCCTAGTACTTCTCCAACTAACATTATCCTTAGTTGAGTACTTTGATCCCTATTTTATCTACAGATTATTGTCGCCAGGCCTCCTTCAACGGCTTCCACTGAGAAATCTTCATTGGGAATCTCACGCAGGGCCCCTTCGCTCAATATCTTCGCTTCATATTGATCTGGTTCCATCAGCTCATTCAGTACCAGCTGTTTTTGAAGCGTCAAGTAACACACTTGGAACTCACTCCAGAGCTAGAAGTGAAGATTCGGTTGCTGTAACTGAAGATGGCTTGCGAGCGCAATCCTTCGGTCATTTATCAGAGCAATCTGATCCCCAATTAGGCCAGCAAAAAGTTTTGATGAAGGAAAGAAGGCATCAAATACCTGGACTACGCCAAACACCATATCTTAAGGTTTTTCTCCTCCGATGCGACGATAATGAGACATACAAGACACACTCAAGACGTCATGTTCGCCAGTGGATCAAGGAACATACAGTGCCGGCTCACAATTCACCTAAATTTGGTGCGCAAGAGAATTATGACGCATTTGAATGGATGATAGTTCATGTAGTGATTCCTAATACAGCCGCAGCGAACCAACCAAGAGTTAGCGGAAAACAAACTGAGGAACCTTCCTCGGAGAAATCCGGGCCTCGCTGGCGAGGAAGCAGCTCGTCTACTCTTTTAGAAAAGCTAAGAGCGGATTTCAATGGGTCAACGAAATCTAACGCCGACAGGATCGCTCAGATTCGAATCGGGATAAACGACTTACCATTTGATATGATTCCTCGCGTGGTCCCAGTTATTTCAAAAGCCTACACTGAGACTTCGCAGGAGCGTGAAAGTGGATGGCTAGATCTTATTTCAAAAATGAAGTCATTAATCCTAGCCTCATTCGATATAAGAGTCACTCAGTACGAAGAAGACATCCGTGAGAAAGATGCCCAAAGATCCCTGCCAGGATGGAACTTTTGTACTTTTTTTGTTTTAAAGGAAGGTCTTGCGAGAGGCTTCGAAAGTGTTGGTCTTGTAGAAGACTCTCTAGTTGAATACGATGGACTAGCAGTCGGTCTAGACGCAATCGTTAGAGAACAGGCTATTTTCGGATCGGGGGCCGAACATGGCGGTACATTTCTTCCGTTTACTAGTGAATTAAAATGTCTAGCAGAGTCTGCGAGGCAGAATATTTTAAAAGATATGCGTCTCATTGATGAACCGCATATTAGTAGCCCGATTGTGTCACAAAATGAGGCTATAGACAACAGGGCTGAAATACCATTGAATTCTACAAAGAAGCGTTATCGAGAGCTTATTTTAGCCAACAACATCTCCATATTCGACTTTAGATGTTACATATTTGCGAGACAATTGAATTTGTTGCTACGCCTCGCAAATGCATCATCATCTAAAGAAGAACTTCTTTCAAAATTACAAGAACAACGCAGTGTAAGCCTTCAAGGTCTTGCTGCGAGATCATCTAACCCCCAGTCACGGGATGAAGTTGAGGATCTGGCTGTATTAGGGAAGGTTTGCAGAAGAAGTATGGAGTTTATTTCATCGATTTCACGCACCATGCGCTCAGATATATGGACCTCGCAGAACGAAATTTCAAAAATTAGTCAGGTCAACCAAGCTACATTCAATTCTGTTACATTAGAGGTTATCGACAATATCGTATCTTCTTTTACCTTTAGTATCACACAACAAATAATTGCTCAAAGTTCCACAAAATCCCTTCCGATACCTCCATCCACCCTAGTACCACCTGGTACTGGACAGCGCTCTGGTAGACAAGACTCAAAGCAAACTATCCCGGAACCAAAAAGCACGATGCACCCCACTCGAAGTAGTTCTCTTGCAATAAGATCATATTCTCGGCCATCATCAAGCCACAAAAATTCTTCCAGCGGACGTAGAGCGAGTACATCTGAACAAACTACAACTACCCCTTCCTTTCTTAAAATGGGATTAGAAGAACTTGCCGCACAAAGGGCAGAGCTTTATCTCTTATCCAGAAGTATTCTTCAACGGGCCGGTGCACGACGCGGGTGGGACGTTGGCTGGTCGGAAATAACATATTTACAGGCTAATAATGCAATTGAGCTCGAAGAAGTTGACCTAAATCAGAGCCTAGAAGAAAAACCAGAAGCACCTGATGAGGAGGCTATAATTCCTCCTACGTGCCATGGTATTGAAAATAAGCTTTTTCGGACTGCTCTTGAAGACAAAGATGATTTTTATAGACTTTATGAAACTTTTAGCGACAAAGCACTACGGCATTATACCGTTGCAAATCGTGTTCACTCCGTACAAGCTAGGGTAGCTGATTTGGCCTTACTAAAATATCATCGAAAAGACTATGCAGCAGCAGCATCCTACTTTAGTCGCATGATATCTTCTCAAGGTGAGACGATATGGACCAATGTCGAACTTTCAATGCTAGCTATGTACGCCAAATGTCTACACCAACTTCAGCAGGGAGAAGAATATGTTCAAGTAGCCCTAAAATTACTTTCAAAAGTTGCAGCCGTTGAATGTGAAAATCTCAAGTGTAAGGTTACGGCTAATATCAAATCTTACAATACATTTTACGATCCAGTCCAGCTCAACGGAAGTTACTTGAAAGAAATATTCGAAATAACCAAGACCCTTGCAGACCCCATCTCGATACCTCTTGAAAATTTCTTCGGGAAAGTTGAAATAGAGGGTTCAATTAGATACCACTCTGAAATGGATAATTTTTGTCTCAAAGTGAAATTATTATATCTTCTTGAAGACGAATTAGAAATCGAAAAAGTAAAAATAAAGATAAGTCCTATTTCTGCTGATATTGGCCGGGATATATGGCTTGAAGCCGAAGGGTCCTGGGTGATACAGAAAGGCAATTTTGAGACTATGGTTTATTCGAACGTTGGTTATTCCTGCTCACAATTTCTCCTCTGACTTTTTTAGACTACAATCCCGGGTATCTATGTTGCCAGCTGTATTATTCTACATGGCAGCAACATAACTCATATTTACGATCAAGGGACCAGCACATTATCTACCACCAAGCAAGATTCGTTTTTTAAATGTCCTAGGCTTTTAATCTATCAGAGATTAGAAGCCTTTAATGTCAAACTTCATCCTTCTGGATCTATGCACTTAGATCAGAATCGAACCTTGGATTTGGAGCTCATGTCTGGTTGGAATAATTTAAATACTGGAGAAATTAGTATCCGACCAGCTACTGCCGGTCTAAGGCTCCAAACAAGCGAGACAAAAGTTGTAACTGGATCCATCAATATTCTCCCATCTCAAGAAGCTGGAATTGTGCGCTTTGGTCCTTTAGACCATCATTCAAACGTTAGGATTGCAGTTCCCTTTACTCTCGAAAAGGAAGTCGACAGTATCTCAGTCAAGCTTGACATTTCATATGGGACAGATAAAGGCAATTTTTTATTGGTAACAACGTTATCACTATCAATTTTGCTCCCCCTTGGTGTCAACGTCCAAGATTTTTTCAAACACAAGTCCTTATTCTCTAAATTCACTATTTCTACCGCAACGAGTCCGATTCGCCTTCTTGGCTCTAGGTTAGATGGATCTGAAGCATTTCAGACAGAAGGTGGCTCAGAAATAGACACCCCTTCAATCATATTTACACATCAACCAGCCACTATTCTATACAAAATAACCAAAAAAAATAATTCAAAACCAACTGGATGTCATAAACAGGATAGAGTGCTATATCTTGTTTTAAAATACAAATGTTTGATGGAAGAAATTGAGTACACTGTTACTTCAAATCTTGAGGTAGCGCTCAGGAATAGCCCACTCCATTCCTACACGCGATTTGTCGCTGGTCACTTATTTCACGAGATTCAACAACGATTTTCTCCAAACGATCTCGAGAAAGTAGCTCTATTCAATGAAATATCTACCTCTCTCCTGACTCATATCGAGTGGCGAGAGAAATTTTTGGGAACTGGGTATCAGCCCAAAGAGGTTGCTGTCTCACTTCCTGAATTCATTAATGAATGGTTATCCCAAAATCCAGTTATTCCCTTGATCAAACCTATTACAGATAATGACTGCCTCATTCATAGTCGCTTAATCAAAATTCCAGTCGATGTCCCTTCAGTGAAGGTAGTCCATACAGCAGAGCTTCGACTTCTCGGGCTTACCTCGCCATATCCCGGAACCTTTGTTGCAGCTGCGACTCAACCAATCTCGGCATTTTTAAAAATTAAATGGACCCGCATATGGGATGCTGAACAAATTTCGGGCAAGATCGAATCTAACGATGATAATGATAATGACATGACCTTTTTTTTTGAGATACTAGACGTATCTGACACATGGATTATAGGCGGAAGACGTAGGGGACATTTCACCGTTCCCCAGAACAACGCTTTAATCCTGAATCCCGAACCCCTGTCTTTTCCAGTTTTACTCTTTCCACTTCGATGTGGATATCTCCCTTACCCTAGAGTTGAGATAAAGGTCTTAGCTTCACCCCAAGCTACCGTCAGCCCGGAAGATAACGGCATACGGAAAATTTCAACACAATCCAGTATCAATTGTGAGGTCAGTTATACAAACGTTGCGGAAGCTATTCACGTTGTAAATGATGCGCGGGTGACAACAGTCAGCCTTGACGCAAGTGTTGTGGTTCAGGGACGGGATGAATATTGATGACGACAAAACAGTAGGGTTCGCTCGGGTTATTTGGAGAGATGTATTCTATAAAAGCATCCACGGCGTAGATGGAGAGTGCAGTTGTTGATTGGATATGTTGTAGAGTTACCAAATTTCCGAGTAGATATTAATCCGAGATCTTTAACGCTTGTACGAAGATCGTTTTCTTGAAAAGCAGAAAATAAATCTGGCACTTGTTAAAATGAACATGGTCTTTTTTAAAGTTATTAAACAGAAAGTAATTTGAAGGAAGTTTTAACCCTGGCACAGCCCAGTGAGATATAAATTCGCTCCATATGCGTTGGAATTCTAGATGATTTTGATACCAGCAAAAAATTAAAGGTTGTAAGTAGCCTCAATGGGTAAGAACTTACAACATCTCGGCCGAATTAACACACAAATAGTGTTCTGGCAGTATCTTCGTAGAGGAATCTATTTTTTTCAAGAAAGGCAATGAAACGGCGTCATTGTTATGCATTTTTCTGGAATATTAACTTCGTGCCAGCATGTACCAAGAAATACCCGGTAGTAAAATATGAAATCATCCGCCACTCAGTATCCAACAGATGATGTAGAACATTTAGTACACGCCACTAGCTGCTGTCTCTTCGAAAGATACCTTACCACCACTACTTCTCACTAATATCTACCTCCAAGATTCATGAGTTTGACGCCCCAATGCCTGACCCACCCATCACCGTCGGCTCTATGATTATTGGAATTC